>OZ038502.1:62216923-62309423 GCA_964036315.1 Acanthosepion esculentum | reverse complement strand
CTGGATTCTTTCACTGAACCTTCTCGCAGTATGCATCACCAGACTTAGTGTCCTGGTATGAATGTCACTGTCACAAATTTTAGTAGAATATATATTGCTTACTCACTAAAATTGTCATTGTCCTTCAGAATGTTGCAATTTTATTTTCCACCAGTATATATTAACTGCAATTACTCTTTCAAACATTTCTGCTACCTTTCTTATTCAAAATACTTCTTTTACGTTATTTCACGTTAGCTTACTATCATGGCTCATCCGTTATACCTGATCTAATTGTATCTTCTAACCTCACTCCCCAAACATTCCGCCAAACCTACTAGTTAATCCATATTGAGGCCACGTATTTTTTTATAAGACTGTGCTTTGAGGCTCGAAAATAGCCATTTTACGGGAACCGTCTTTTGAAGAATGATATTTGTAGAGGAGCGGTCATGTTTTATTGGCGCTATCTTGCTACGGTTGTTTTGTTAAACAAAGTAATTCGCTACGATCAATACAACGTCTATTATATAACAACAACAACGATAAACTTAACATCTGGTAACGAGCTACGCACTTGAAAATATGTTGCATATTAAATTATTCAAGTACCGTTTAATCGAGCATAAACATACATGTACGCACTTTCACGTTAACAGCAGGGATGAATCACTGTCGCGAATATAAACTATAGAATGGATTTAGGATCTTGGTTAGGTTCACTTATTTTAAAGATGACCATACAGATAGGCATGTAGATATTTTTAGAATGAGATGCATCTCTGTTCTGTACTGTTTCAGACCGCTTTTATGTAAGGAGCAATACTTATCATTCTCTGTATGGTTTTTCACAGATCACAATATAAATATATAATTAGGTACGAAAACAAACATTATACATCTAAAATTACCAATTACCCTAATTCCTTACCATTGAAAAGTTCTTTCTTCCTGATTTTCAATTCACAACATACAAATTGTGTGTCGTGTGTCTAAACTTGCTCAAACATATTTTAAGTTAAAAATTGGAAAAAAATAGTGGCTGCACCATCAAAAACTAATATCACGAGGTTAATTTTCAGTTTTCTGGACGACATTCATTTTGCAGCAAAATTAACATTCACTAAAGTTGGTATTTACGAATTCTTTTTTAAACGGTAGGAGAGTGGGGAGTGTCATCCTTACTCTCTATGTATTCTCTATTAAGTTAATATTTTGCATAAATTCTCCTGTGGTGATAGATAAGTATTAAATGATCAACATTTGGAGATATTAATATTAGATTTGTTATATCTGTTCACACGCTCAGCATATTATCGAAATGTTGGCATCTGCTTCCTTCCTATAAATGCCTTTTGTATTTTCTGTATCTTTATGTAATCGTTAAAGAGAATGAAAGCTTTGACGTATTTATTTAATAAAACCCACTCATGATATTGGAGATTAGATGAACAACTAGTACTTGAATATTTGATCCAAGTTGTAAAACTCTACTAAAAATAATCTGTCAAGTACAGGGAACTATGACAGGTATTTACTTGGCTTAACTTAATCTGATACAAAGTCACATATGTGGGGCACATTGGGAGAAGGTGAGTATTGAACTTACTGTCGTAGCGAATGATATAACAGTGCTAACTAGTTCATTAACCATCGGTTTCTATAGGGCGTTTATTCCAAACAATTTATAGAGTAATTGATGTGTCATAAAGTATTCATTTTTATATCTAAAACTGAGAATTTTCAAAAATCTATTTTAACGACGTTTCATAGATAAGTCGAGATGACATAAAACCCCATTGATTGGTTCATCCATCGATTTTATCAGGAGACTTTCTCGATTTAAATACATTATAGTTTCCATAGAATAGTCCCAACGCAAAAAAAAAGTTTCCATCACATCTCCTTATTCTTCTTTATGACATTTTACACGCCACTACAAGGCTGAAACTGTCTTTTCGCTTTAAAAATTTAATTTAATGACGTGTATGTGAATTTTATTTTTAACAAAACAAAGCTAAAGAGGTTCTTAAAGATGTCGAAGAAACAAAGGATCAAATTACAATGGCAGGCCAATAGAAAAATTATCTATAGCAAGGATCTGTTCTAATGCACATAGAGGGAACTTTATGTTTAAAACAATAGGAACAAGAATCGCGATTCCCTCGGATAAGTTTGATTAATGTTTAAATGACATCAGGAGTCAATAGAAATAAACAGAAAACATAACTACATTTTATGGTACCTTTAACAATGTTTATGCAAGGGTGCTTTCCGCTGCCTTCTAAAAATCATTTTCCGTAAACATTGAACTTTTGATGGAAAGTAAAATAATGTACTGAAAGAAATAATCTGTGAGATGAGTATAATGTTTTTGTTGTTTTTATCATTTTATCCACGTGTTCTTTGACCATAATGGAAAGTATATTGACACTCAATACCTTTTTTTACACACCTCAGATTTGTCGAGTTAAAAAGAAAGCATTCTTTTTCAAAAGGTAAAAATACCTCGAATAATTAATGTTATAGCGAAAACAATCTGCGTTGACACCATGAATACGGGCATTAAATGGAATAGGATGAAATGTGTTGATAAAAATATGTCGTTAGAACATGATTTGTTCGCTGCGTTTGTCGGTGTGGTGAAAATAAAGGAACTCTTTAATCTTTCCCTGACTTTCCAGGACTGATTGATTTCCCTTTGTTTTCGTCTTTCTCTCTTCATGAGGTAGTCGGCCATTTTCTTCTTACGGTTCGCTACCGGAGTAGATTTCTAGTGGAATAAAGCTTCACTCAAGCTATATGGACTCAGCCTTCTTTTACTTCCTCTCAAACCCTTTTTTATAACAATTTATTCCACTGGAAATAATCTATCAGGATGGAAAAATACCTTAAGCCAGAACGCCTAGATCTGGACACGAATAAACCTGACTCAACCGACACATGGCGACACTGGAAAAGATCCTTCCAAATCTTTATCGAAGCGGCCGGCGAAACACAACAACAAACTCCACTGACAGAACAGTCTGAAACTGAATCTACTTATCAACCTTGTCTCTCCCACTATCTTTAAACACGTCTCCGACGTGGATGATTACGATTCAGCCATGGACGTTCTGGAAGGAGTGTTTATGCAGCCTAGAAATACCATCTTCTGTAGGCATCTGCTGGCTACTCGTCGTCAACAAACTGACGAGGGTGTAGACCAGTATTTGCAAGCTTTAAAGAAATTCGCGAAGGGTTGCGAGTTCCAGGCTGTTACAGCAATACAGGCGAGAGACGAATAAATACGAGACGCTTTTATAAACGGAATTTCGTCTAATCACATCAGACAACGACTCCTGGAAAACAAAATACTAGATCTAGTCACTGGTTATGACCAGGCGCTAACACTTGAGATGGCACAAAAACAATTAACGTCATACTCTCAACAGAACTCACTAAACGCATCTGTCTCTACTGTTCAAACTGAGGTAACTGACGATGACAATCAGTCTGGGTGCTATGAGGAATATACCGTGGCCGCCATTTCTGGACAAAAATGCTTCTTCTGTGGGAATCAGAGACATGATAGAATTAGATGCCCTGCCCGAAACTCAATTTGCAAAAATTGCAAAAAGAAGGGACATTTTGCTCATGTCTGCAGATCATCTACAGCGGCTGCCGTCAACCACGGTGAGTCTATTCTTGCGTCTTCCATTCCATCTTATAATTTCTCAGAGAGTCTATCTTGCTCGACATTGCGTGGAAAAATCAAAGGCAAGTTTCTAAAAATACTTGTTGATACTGGCAGCTCAGAAAACTTTATTAATTCTAACGAGGTTAAAAGGCTCGGATTGGCAATCTTGCCAAGTTCAGAAAGAATTTTTATGGCTAGCAGTTCCCATTCATCCTCTACTCTTGGACATTGTATAGTATCCCTCAATCTAAGCGGTAGAGAGTACCGTAATGTCAAGTTGTCTGTTATGGCTAACTTATGCTTTGATGTCATTCTTGGGCATAATTTCCTACGCCAGGAGATCGCAAAATCGTACATGGTGGCTATAGACTCTACTCTACCTTTTGAGATTGAGACTGATGCTTCGGAACATGCTATTGCTGCCTCTCTAACCCAAAACCGTCGGCCTGTACCTTTCTTTTCAAGAACTTTAACTTCTGCCGAGCAAAAGCACTCATCAGTTGAAAAGGAGGCCTATGCAATTGTAGAAGCGATTCGAAAATGGAGACACTTATTACTCGGGCGACATTTTAACCTTATCACAGATCAGAAATCTGTCTCCTGCATGTTCAATCTTAAAAGTAAAAACAAGATAAAAAACGAGAAGATCACAAGATGGAAATTAGAACTTGCCTGTTTCAGTTACGACATAGTATATCGTCCGGGAAAACAAAATGCTGCTGCGGACGCTTTATCACGAATTTTCTCTTCTACCATCTCTGTTAACAAACTACATATCTTGCACAAAGATTTATGTCACCCTGGGGTAACAAGAATGCTGCATTTCGTCAGAAGTAAAAATATGCCATACTTTGTAGAAGATGTAAGAACAGTAACCAGGTCATGCCGGGTGTGTTCCGAGATAAAGCCTAGATTCATTAAAATGCCTCCTCAAACACTCATAAAAGCAAGTCAACCCTTTGAAAGATTAAGTATAGACTTCAAGGGACCTTTACCTTCAAATTCTCGCAATCGGTTCATACTTACTGTGGTTGACGAATACTCTCGTTTTCCTTTCGCTTACTCTTGTGCTGATGTCTCAGCAGCGACTGTCAAGAAACATCTAACTAGTTTATTTTCCATTTTTGGAAACCCTTCTTTTGTGCACTCTGATCGTGGTACTACAGCTTTTATGTCGCACGAATTAAAGGCGTTTCTACTTTCTCGACGCATTGTCCATTGTCCTGTGGATTAAAGGCAGTTGTTCGGCTGGTAGCAACCAGCCGAACAACTGCCTTCAATCCACAGGGCAATGGACAAGCAGAAAGGAACAATGGTATCATCTGACAAACGGTGAGCCTGGCTCTACGGTCTAGTAATCTCCCGTTTGCTAGTTGGGGAAAAGTTCTAGATGTAGCACTCCACTGCATTCGCTCATTGCTTTCCACTGCCTCGAACTGTACTCCTCATGAACGTTTGTTTAATTTCCAAAGGAAATCAGCTTCTGGTGATTTCATACCAACATGGTTAACAAAATCAAGATCGGCGCTGCTGAGGCGCCATGTACGCGGGAGTAAATATGAGCCTTTAGTTGAGACAGTTGACATACTCGAAGTCAATCCGAACTACGCTCACGTGCAACTTAACAAAGGACGAGAAACGACAGTGTCTCTACGCCATATTGCACCATTGGATGACAAAACAAACAGTTCACACACAACTTGATCCAATGGATGCCCCTATCCAGTCTAACACTCCTCCTCCTCCTCCTCTGCCGAGTGCTCTGGAAAATACTGTTATTGACGATTCAGCTGCCCCCGAAAACCACCCCACTGTAAATTCCACTTCTACATCTCCCCATCCTCTGCCCTTGGATAGCTTCCAGAGGACCTCATCAGAAGACGCTGGTGTATCGAATCTTCGACGCTCTTCTAGAATTCGTCGAAAACCTCCGTATTTAGCTGAAAATTATCAGCTTTGAACATCTGTTTTTCTCCTTTCTCTATTTTCAGTTTGAGCAGAGACACCCATAGAAATCACCCCATTCCAGAAGAACGTACGAACCTGAACTTTTTCTTAAGTGGCGGAGAATGTGGTGAAAATAAAGGAACTCTTTAATCTTTTCCTGACTTTCCAGGACTGATTGATTTCCCTTTGTTTTCGTCTTTCTCTCTTCATGAGGTAGTCGGCCATTTTCTTCTTACGGTTCGCTACCGGAGTAGATTTCTAGTGGAATAAAGCTACACTCAAGCTATATGGACTCAGCCTTCTTTTATTTCCTCTCAAACCCTTTTTTATAACAGTCGGTAAAGAATGAAAGCTAACAGATTTGGCAATCAGAAAAAATGGATACACAGAGTCGATTTTTGTTTTTTATGATCTCAACAGAAAACCCTTTATGAAATCTGATCGGAATATTTAATAATTTCCTGAGTATCTTTATATAAACAATGCACGTTTCAACTTCTTCTGACGTGCTTTGGACACTTCAGCTAGTCACACGTTTCCTTGTATTCATACGTTAGCTGAAAACATTGATTCACTCTCCAAATGTCATTGACATATTAATAACAGACCTTTCTTATATCAGCTGGGATAAATCTTATTTTTGATAAGTACCAAGGTAACGTTAGATATAACGTTATCTTTGTATTCCTGATCTGGAATTGAACAGAATGCGTCAAGACGTTTCACTACTAAGATAATGTTAATTATTTTATTTTTTTATTATGATTCATTCTGGCCGTCTGGATTCTGCGAAACTATCAGTTTTTAGGCTTGTCACCTATGAATCTTTTCTCTTATAACTTGTCAAACTGTATAGTTACACAATTATACTACAGACACCGCACTATAGAATTTGATCATATAGACAAAATAATTTTTCGCAGCATATTTGAAATTTTAGCACTTTAATATATACGCCTGTCCAGTATCAAAAATAATTTCCGATAATTATATATAAGCGAGAGGAACGTAAAAAGTTCTCGACATGACCAATAAGAGATCCAAAACTAATTCTGGTGTTTTGTCATTTGGTCATATTTTATGAAGAGTTCAGTCTAAGAACTATTCAGCATTCTCTCTCTTCCTTTATCATATATATATATATATATATATATATATATATATATATATATATATATATATATATATATATATATATATATATGGTGTACATAAATTATCTGTTCAGCTTTCACAGTTTATTGTTTATTGTATCCATTAGAGTTCTGAACCATCAATATATTTCTTTGCATGTTACAGATAAATTATTGAAGTTCTAATTTATATATAGTTTGTTTATTTTCGTTTGTCTTTTCATGTAGATTTTAAAGGTGCTTATTATTTAACCCTGAGTTTTAATGAAAATGACAAATACCACAAGAGAAATGGGAATGTGTATTTTGGTTCATAGAGACCAGATCAGAAACTATCAGCAGAATTACAGTGCAAAGTGTTTAAAAAACACCGAGTCGTGTTAGAATCCATGTCTGACACAAGAAGTTTATGAAAGAGGAAGTATCATGTAGAAAACAGAAAGTGGGCATCGTCTAGATGCATTGCATGCAACCAATTGGGACAATATTGAAGTGTTCTTATATGTTTAAATAAAACTTTGTTTATTTATGTTTTCAAATGGAAGTAGATAGGTTCACCTATCGCCCAGTTCACACTCCTCCCCAATCTTTTGAACAGGAATTGTTTCCTGGTTAGGATTGGGTTTCTCATTCCTTCTAAAATCTTCTCATTCTTTTTCACTCGTAGTAACCCTCTGCGTCTTAGTGGCATTATCGCCTTGCTTGAGGGGAATAAAATAAAAAAAATCTGCTGTGTTATCTTGATTTTTCATGTTTTAAGAATTTAAAAAAATATTTATGGACACCCTATATATATATATATATATATATATATATATATATATATATATATATATAAAGAGAGAGAGCTCGTGCATTTGTTTTGCGATTGTTAAGGATTTTTATGGATGCAGTTGATAAAATTATCTAAATCTACTCCAGAATTTAAAATGATTTATTTTTTTACTGAATCACATATCTAAGTTATTTCAGTCATATTGTAGAATATCCAGTGCAACAGAGAACTGTTAAAACTAGAGTAGTAGTGGCTACTTTCTTGAGTTTAGTTTTCTACTTTTTCTGATAACTGTTGTGATTAAAAAAAGTCACAGATAAGCTGTATATTTTTCTTCACACAAAACATATTAACACATTAACATCCCATTACCTGATGAGATGTGAAAGATTATATATATATATATATATATATATATATATATGTGTGTGTGTGTGTGTGTGTGTGTGTGTGTGTGTGTGTGTGTACAAATGAACTCATGCGCACGCTTACATAATGCAATTTATTCCTCCTTGTAGAGTAATTATAGGTCGTTGCTCTTATTACATTTTCTTTCAGTTTTTGATACTTTTCGAAGTTTAAACATTTCTCCTCGAACTAAATTTTTAAAATCGACTTAATCACCAATCTCTCTCTCTCTCTCTCTCTCTCTCTCACTCACTCACTCATATACCATTGCTGCTTAAATAGGAACTCGCAGCCACTTCTCTAAATGATCTTCCTCGATTAGTAATTAGTGAAGATTACAACTGCCCAACTTTTACTTTGTAATTTTTTACATTTGCATTAAGACATTAAGTTATGCATACTTTATTTCGCAGTAATTAATAAATACAACAACCACGTATAGATTTTACTCTAGGCATTATTATTATTATTATTATTATTAGAAATACCTGTGAAAATTTCACGGTATTCCTATTTAAATTTTCTGATGAATCTTATTTCTTAAGTTAATAATTGAATAAGCTCATGGCAAATTTTACGACAATAAAATATCCGTAAAAAATTCCCCTATCGCATAGTTAAATATTCGAGTTCAACACCTTTAACAAAATATGAATGTTGGTCGTTATTTTAAAAAGTAAGTGGGTACAAATGTAAAAAAAATTGAAATTGACAACTTTTTCCATTTCACTGAAACATGTTAAACACACAGTTCTTTCTTTCTTTCTTTCTTTCTTTCTTTCTTTCTTTCACTGAAAACAGGTAGCGTCTCTGATATGGCTTTGTTCGCGATCAAAACGGACTTACCTATATATACACTGCAAACCTTTTAGACGACACAATGAGGAATAAGTTTTTCATAAAAGGGCTAACTTTGCAGATACACTAACAACTAGAATGGGTGTCCTTTCTAAAATATTTGTTAATTTTCAATTTAATATCAGCACCATCTTGAAGTGTTTGCGTGTGAGTAGACATCATGCAGATTATCTTAACCAGACAATGGTCTACGAGACGTTTGCTTCCTATTGCTCTATAGCAGACGCTATTTAGCATCAATCAATGTCCATTAGCTGTATCCGACTATTGATATCTTAGTGCCAAGCAATAATATCCGTATTTTGTTAATATAATTTTAAATTTTCTTAACATAAAATCAGTTAATAGTTTTTAAGTTTCACCATAGAAGGCTATTAATATTTTCAGATAGATTCGAAACCGATATATATTTATTTATTATCGTCTTCAATCCAAGAATGATTATCCACTAGTATAGGAGAGACAGAATGCTTCTGCTTGGTGCTGATATTATGACGTATTTTATGGTTCACATCATCTTATAGAAGCATCCCATATTTTAAAAAAATCAGCGATAATATAGACTACAGTGGTTATTTTAAACTTAAAAAAAGATTCTATTCTGTCCATGAGTTTCTGAACCAAATGTTAAATATGAAACTTTTATCAATTTACCTCGTGTTTATGTAAAATCGATAACAACAGTGCTAAATGTCTTAAATCTATCAATAATAATTAATAGAATAGGCTTTTTATCAGTCAAATATGAGCTGTCTGCTTTTACTAGAAAACCAATGTTTTGAGATTCGATTAAAGACAAAAACGTAAATATGCTTCCATGAAAATAAAAGACAAGACTTGTTTGTCTGATTGCGCCTTAGCTTCAAAGCGATCGATATTACAAAATTGTTACATAAACAGAGTGCTCGTTATAAAATGTCCGAATTTTAGTTAACGGAGTCAAGGGAAATCAAGACAAAAATACTTTTTCTCTTCGTGGCCAGTCGCAGATTAACAGAATCAGACTTACTTGTGCACTATAAATATCTACGTAAGTCAAGAACACGGATTTTAAAAAGAATAACCACAACAATTGAATTTTAGATGTTAGATAAAGAACCAATTAAGAATATTTTTCGTCGCGTTATCTGTATTCATACTCCCGTTTATATCTATCTTCGTACCTGCATTTAGTACTTAAGTGTATCATTTCAATAGTTGTTTGCACGGTTGAACACATTTTTGTTGTCCAAACATATCTTGGAATGATGATGCCTCATCTCAAAATTCAGGAAGGCATTTTGCAGTGTATATTTGAAAAATATACACTGGAATAACTTGTAAGTTATCTTACAACCCAGGGATCTAATAATTCTTCTGCTAACATAAAGACTCTGTGCCATCCAATCATGCTAATAAAGTTCTAAATCCAAATCATCTGTTTCCGAAAGATAGGATAAGTGGTTACAGTGCATTTCCAGTTACAGTTTTAACAGAAAAGAAAAAATTAGAAAAAATAATTAAAATATAGTCTACTTTCCTACTACAAGCGAGAGAAACGTCTTCGCAGTGTAAATATTATGTAGAACATTTGCATAATTTTAACTTCACGATTCTCTGTCTCTCTCTCTCTCTGTCTCTCTCTCTCTCTGTCTCTCTCTCTATATATATAGAGAGTTCACTGACTGTTCCATTTCGCAGATCTGTCCGCTGACTGTCCTGTTTCAAATCAGGTCACTGATTATTCCGTTTCAAATCTAGTCAGTTTTTATGGCTTATGGCGAGTCGATGATCGACTCGCGAAATCTATCTGATTTTTGGCGGGAACCCAACCTATTTCCAGGTCATTTGGAGTTCAACCGCGCAGACATCATAGAGAGCACATCGCGTGACTTGTCATATCCAATTGGGTTCCAGAAACCAATTATTTAATTTTTGAGCCGTGTTTTGTACAGAATTGTAAATTTTTTCGTATCTACTAATTTTAGTAGGATTTATTTCTAGGCATCTTACTTGATTTGTGATTCACTTATTGGCTGTAAAATATAAGAGTTTATAACCTATACCAGGGGTCGGCAACCTACGGCACGCGTGCTACACGTGGCACACCAAGCAATTTCCAATGGCACGCAACCGCAAATGACACCACGAATTCCGAATCAATAACTACTACAACGCAAGGAAGATATTTAGCTGTTTCAGTTTTAATATATACTAAAGTATATATATTATATATTACTATATAAAATATATTGTAGAACATGTATATTAACCTTGACTTGTATAAAAATACGTATGCTGTTGGCAAACTGAATGATTTTAAAACCTTAAGTTAGCACATAGGTAGCAAAAGTTTGCCGACTCCTGTCCTATACGGTCTGATGCCATTAGAGGATTTTTTTATATAGAAATACATTGAGGTTGTCATATATACTCACTCGCTACTTAATTAAATACACGCGAACAAATACTCTTTTAAGCAAATTTCTAACCAGTCATTGAAAGAGCAGCAATTTAATGGATATAGACCTGATCATGGTCCTGTACCCTGTTGAATTACATTTGATGCATTAGTATGAAAAAGAAAGGGGATTTAGGGGACTTTGAACGCAGTATGGTCGTTGATGCAAGACGGGCAGTATTAGTATTTAAAAAGCTATTGATCTATTAGAATTTTCCAGCACAATTATCTGTAGGCTTGGAGAGAATAGTCAGAAGAAAAAAATTTCCACTGACTGACACTTCTGTTGGTGCAAATCCTTTGTTTTTGATAGAGGTGGAGGAGAATAGTCAGACTGGTTCAAGCTGATAAAAAGACAACAGTAGTTCAAATAATTACTCTTAACAACAGAAGTATACAGAAGAGCATCTTTGAATGTACAAGAAGTCTAACCTTGAAGCAGATGGGCTACAGCAGCAGAAGATTAAACCGGAAGCCACTCCTGTCAGATAAGATCAAGAAACGGGAGCTACAATCCGCTAATGATCACAAATATGGGAAAAGATTGGAAAAAAATTGAATGATCTGATGTGTTTCGCTTTCTGCTGCGACATTGGATAGGAGAGCCAGAATTTAGCATAAACAACGTGAAAGTATGGATCCATCCTGCCTTGTATAGCTGGTGATGGTCGTGCAATGGAGGAATATGTTCTTGGCATTCATTGGGACTCTTGGTACCAATAAATGTGATTTTAAATGCCGCAGCCTATCTAACTATTGTGGTTGACCCCGTGCTACAATTTACAATTACGATGCACCCCCACTGGTGACCACTTCCAGCAGAACAGCGTACCGTGTCACAAAACAAAAATAGTGGCAGATTGGTTTAGAAGACACAACTACCAGCTTTCTGTGTTAAAGTGGCCTCTACAGTCACCGGATGTCAGTCTCATAAAGCGCTTTTGGGGTGTAGTGAAAAGGGAAATTCGAATCCTGGATGTGCAACCAACCAATCTATAAGAATTGCAGGATGCCATAAGGACAGCATGGACCTAAATATCGAGAGATTGCTTCCAGAACATCGTAGAATCTATGCTAAGAAAAATTGAGGTAGTTCTAAATGTAAAATTGGGTGCAACTCGGTGAATATATATATATATATATATATATATATATATATATGGGGGGGGGCTATTGCATTGCTTTGGACTGCTATGAAGAGCAATTCAGTTTCTCTCTTTAGTTTTCCCCTCTTTAGCTATGTTTATGTCGATTTATCTGCTATTCCTTCGAGTTGTCCATGCAGTTGTATTCTTTTGATTTTCCATATCATCTCTATCAAGTGTAGAGCACAGTCATCTGTTCTTCTTCTTCTTGCTATTTGTTGTGGATTCCGGGAATGGGATCCTGCACAAATAAATAAACAAAGCCAGTAATTGAGATAGAAAAATAAGTGTATTAAACGTAAGAATACAGACTTAATGAAGATTAGTAGTCTAGGAATGCGGGTTAGTAGAAAGTATATGTACAAGTCTCTGTAAGTGGAGCCGTAATTATCTCTCTCTCTCTCTCTCTCTCTCTCTCTCTCTCTCTCTCTCTCTCTCTCTCTCTCTCTCTGGACTCTCGTATAACTCTCTGTGAACATTCTGTGTACTGTCTCCGTATCTCTCACCCTGACTCAACGTATCTCAACCCTTGACTCAACGTATCTCAACCTGCAGGTATTCTCTCTGTCAGTATAAGTATACTTTGGACGAGTCCATCTTGTGTAAAAGGGGTCTGCCCCACAACCCCACCTCCCTAGCTTCTTTTTGTGGGGGAGTTAATATTTTTTTCGCTTATGGTCTATTATTAGTGGTTCCGTGAATTTTCTTTTCCGGCTTGTTCTTCTGATCTCCGTGGCTACTTGTGGTTTTGGGATTTCGAAAATCGCCTCCATCGCATCTTCATTTCCGGAAGGTGACGAGTTTGGTTCCTCTACCCGTCTTTTCTGTATCTGATTTATGTGTCTCCTGTGAGTGAATTTTTCACCTTGGATCGTGTATAGAACATTTCCCAGTCTGTTTATTATCGTACCTGGTTCCCCGTATGCCATATTATTCTTAAACATTCTGAAATAGACCCGTTCGCCTGGTTTGAAGGATCTTTTAGGCACTATCGGTGTATGCCGGTTTTTATTTTTTCTGGGTAATAGTTTATCAAAAACAGACCGTATTTTGCGGGCAAACATCACTTCAGCTGGCGAAAGGCCAGATGGCGTGTTTCCGTTCGGGTTGATTCTGTAGACTTGTAGGAACTGTTGTATGGCTCTTTCTATTGGTACGTCCTCTGCTTTTTTCAAGGCTCTCTTAAGCGTGTCCACAAACCTTTCGGCTTGCCCGTTAGATCGTGGATGGTATGGTGCTATTTTAATATGTTTGACTTGATAAGTCACACAGAATTCTTGAAAATCGCTCGAGGTGAATTGGGTACCATTATCCGTTACAAGGCAATCTACAACGCCAAATCTTGCGAATAACTCGTGTTGACAATTAATAGTGTTTTCCGTTGTAGGGTTTTTGTATCTGAAAACTTCTGGCCACTTGCTAAAGGTATCTACCGTTATCAAGTAGTAATATCCATCTATGGATCCTGCATAGTCCGCATGGATTCTAGACCAAGGTCTGTCCACCTTAGGCCATGGTTTTTTTATAATAGGTGGTGCCTTTGCTGCCACAGCACAGACTCTACATTTTTCTACCATTTGAGTAATGTCGTTATCCATATTAGGCCAGTACACAAAACTTCTCATTAACGCTTTCATACGATTTTTCCCTGGGTGTCCGAGATGAAAGTCCTTCAGAATTCGCCATTGTATAGATTTGGGTATGACCACTCTTTCATTATAAAGTAATACGTGATCACAAATTGAAAAACATTCCGCTAGATTTCTTTCTTTTTCTTCTATTTTTCCCTTTGTACTTTGTATGAATTCATCCATTTCAGCTTCTCTTCTGATTTCTAACAAGGACACTGGTAATTCCCTTACTGTATTGTTTAGAACTTTACTAATTTCGTCTTCGGCTCGCAAAGCCGCTATTACAGAGTCTTCCAGAGGTTCGCATTTCGCAGGTACCAATCTAGATAATCCATCCGCATGACCAATTTTCTTCGACGGTAGGAACTCTAGTTTGAAATTATAATTCAACAATATAGTACCTCATCTCTGAAGTCTGTTGGCTGTGTAAATTGGTAGTCCTTTTTTCGATCCGAATATAGTGAGAAGAGGTTTATGGTCAGTTTGAAGAGTAAACTCTCTTCCATATATGTATCTGTGGAAGCGAGTTATGGCAAATATTATGCTTAACGCTTCTTTCTCAATTTGCGAATAATTCCTCTCTGCTGGTAACAACGATCTAGATGCGTGAGCTATAGGTTTCCTTGTGCCATCCTGCAAATAATATACAAGCTCCCACACCGTGTGACCTTGCGTCACTAGCAATGATAATTTCCAGTTTGGGATCAAAATGCGTCAGTGCTACATCAGACGTTAATTTCTTTATG
This sequence comes from Acanthosepion esculentum, assembly GCA_964036315.1. Taxonomy (NCBI): domain Eukaryota; kingdom Metazoa; phylum Mollusca; class Cephalopoda; order Sepiida; family Sepiidae; genus Acanthosepion; species Acanthosepion esculentum. The sequence goes on along the minus strand of OZ038502.1, from coordinate 62,294,682 downwards.
ATCTCCTTAAAAGCTTTTTGACAATTTTCCTTTCTGTTCCATTTGTTATCTTTTTTCAATAATTCATTGAGAGGAGCCCTCAATTTGTGCATGTTTTCAATGAAGTCACCGTAATAGTTCGCTAAACCAAGAAAGCTTTGCAACTCTGCGACATTTTCCGGCTCAGGCATATTTTTTATTGCAGATGCCCTATCTGGATCTGGTTTTCTGCCACTTTCATTGATCATTGCCTAGATACTTGATTTCTTTTAGAAAAAAATCGCATTTTCTGTCCTTCACTTTAAAACCAAAATCCTGAATTCTTTTAAAAACTTCTTTAATGTGCGTTGCGTGTTCTTCTACATTATTGATTTTGATTAAAATGTCGTCTAAGTAAGCAGTAGCAAAGTTCTGTCCCATGAGCATGGCATCCATAGTCTGTTGGAAGATTGACTGTGCTACTTTTATCCCAAATGGCAATCTGTTAAATTTGTAAAGTCCTTTGTGAGTATTTATACATAAATTTTTTTACTTTCTTCTTCTACTGGAATCTGAAGATAAGCTTCCCTTAAATCAATCTTAGAAAATACCTTGGTCAATATTTCCTCCGGGCTTGGCAATGGGTAGTGATAATCCTTGATAGCCTTGTTTAACTCAGTCGAGAAATCTACGCAAACAGGGGTTTCTCCGGATTTTTTCTTTACGTAGACCACTGGTGCTGCCCATTCACTGAATTCGATTTGTGAAAGGATTCCAGTTCGTACCAATCTATCTAACTTGTCAATTTTTTCTATGGTTGCGAAAGGCACGTTTCGCTTTTTCTTGAATACTGGCTGAACATTTTCCTTTAGTTCAATTTTAGCTGCAACCTTATTACATCGTCCCAAACCGCTCGAAAATACTTCGGGAAATTGACTGTGTAGTTCTTCTTTTAATTTTGTAGCTTCTGGCGGCTCGCACTCTATTTTCTTATAAAATGGGTAAATCCCATACGTCAAATTTTTGCATCCGGTCTGTGCACACCAAATTTTCTGTGTCTTTTATGACAAATATCTTCAATTTTTTCGTTTTTCCATGGAATTTTACGTTTAGAATTACTTCTCCTTCAAAATTGATACGCTTCCCTGTAACAGACTTGGCTATTTTCTGTGTATGCATCATGGTCGGTCTATTTAGCTTCCTCCATGTTTGTAAATTAATTATAGTTAGATCCGATCCTGAGTTTAACTGTAATTTTACCTTTTTATTTAAGATCTTGAGTTCCACGTATTTTCTTGTGTTTAGTTTGTCTTCGTAGTCCATTCTAGTAGTTCTTACCCTACTAGTGTGTTTTTTGTTTCTGCATTGAGATGCCTTATGTCCCATTTTCCCACAAGCTAAACAGTTCTTGTATTTAAATCGACAGTCTTTATTCCAGTGGAATCCACCACATCTGTAACATGCAGATGGTGGGGGGGGGGGGCTTATATTTGCTTTGATCTCTGTCATTAATCGCCTTATACGTTGTAATTTTTTCTTTATCATAAAACTTTTGTTTTTATTTGGGGGGGTGAAAAACGTAACTTTTTGTTCAACTTACGTATGTGTGCTACTCTCGATTCCTCGATATCCTTGGTCTTTTTTATGGTCAAGCATTTTTGGCAGTCTTCTGACAATTTTTGTAGCGTTAATCCAGGCTCGTCTTTTTCGCATTTCACTATCCTTGGCTGAGACTAATCCCTGTACGAAAATAAAACACTTAAAATTTTCCGGAGTCAATTCCGCCAATGTAAAATTATCGCAATGTTTGTTCACAATTGCGGCGAACGTGGAGTAATCCTCATTTTCGCTTTTTACGAAGTTGAGACATTTCCACCTTTTGTGAAAAAGTGAAGTCTTTGGACTGAAGAGCTCCGTAAAGCATGTAACTGCCTCGTCAAACGTCAAATCGTTTGTCTTTTTCGGTAGAATATAGTCCACAAATTTTGTGTACTCCTCTATTCCCAATTTCCTGAGTAATAAACGTAGCTTCTTAGCTTCCGTCCAATTTTGGCAATCAATGTTGAAAATATCTTTATGACGTCTGTAATAGTCCCCGAAATTTTTATCATCTTCTAGAGAGTATTTAAATGTTTCTATTGTGTTCCAAATTGCGTCTTGAGAAAAAGTCGCCTCTTTTTCGATATTCTTTTGTTGTGCGTTAACCGTTACTTTTAATATTAATTCCTGGAGTTGCATTTGTCTTTCTTCACTTCTTATAAACTCAAGCATTGCTTTTTGAAAATCTTCCATTTTTTAGGGAGTGACGAAATTTTTCTTTCTATCTCTTATGTACGTTCTTTTATGTTCGTCGTTAATTTGTAGTTCTCAGTGTGAGTTCCTTCGAGTCTTGTCGCCAAAGTGTTGTGGTCGACGTGTCTCTCAAATTTCCGTCCCCAGTTATTGTGTTGGCGAGCGAAAGAAAAATGTTTTCCGTACGTGTCCGTACTCTTCGTCGTCAAGTTGTTGTATTGATGTGAGAGAATGTTTTTTTTTTCGTGTGGGTCCGAAATCCTCGTCGCCAAGTTGTTGTGGATTCCGGGAATGGAATCCTGCACAAATAAATAAACAAAGCCAGTAATTGAGATAGAAAAATAAGTGTATTAAACGTAAGAATACAGACTTGAAGTGAAGATTAGTAGTCCAGGAATGCGGGTTAGTAGAAAGTATATGTACAAGTCTCTGTAAGTGAAACCGTAATTATCTCTCTCTCTGGACTCTCGTATAACTCTCTGTGTACTGTCTCCGTATCTCTCACCGTGACTCAACGTATCTCAACCCTTGACTCAATGTATCTCAACCTGCAGGTATTCTCTCTGCCAGTATAAGTATACATTGGACGAGTCCATCTTGTGTAAAAGGGGTCTGCCCCACAACACTATTGAATGAAAGAATAGCTCGCCAACAAAGTGGCGCTGGAGTACAAATACAAATGTACCTATCATGCCACCCAATCTGATATGGCTATACCGGGTACATGAATCACACCCAAATCTGCAAGATATAGTGACAGGCTCTGATCAAAGCATAACATTGCATGTAGAGCTGGGTTAGAAATACCTTCAGGTTGGCTCTCCCAGTTCACACAGACGGTTTCTGATTGAGGGTGTTCCGAAGTATCTAGATGTAATTCCCAAGTCACCTTGGTTGCCCCTCGACTATTCCCGCTCATGAAAAGTGAAGTCCCAGGGACATGTGCAACTGGTTATAATCAGAAAACTGAACGGGATATTTACTCTAACCCATCTTAATCCGACAAACAAAACATGTACATGTTAACACCTCCAATCAATTAAGATTAGAAATTATGAGAGTCATGCTTGGTGTAGTATCAGGGCAATTATTATTAGTAGTTTTAGTATTAGTAGTAGTAGTAATAGTAGTAGTAGTAATATTTTCTTAGACGAAATCTTAATATCTGGCAATTAATGCGTGGATAGCGGGTCACAACATTAGGTATCGTGCAATTTTTCTCTAAGCATTTATTACTTTTCGGATTATTATTGGCGTCACTAAGAGGCTTCCATTCTGCAACACTTCCAGTGGGTAATCAATGCCAATTTTCTTCATTCATGTCTCTAGTCTGTCAGTCGCCATACCAAGTTTACCAATGACAACTGATATGATTGTGACTATCAACTTCCAAAGTCTCACAAGTTCAAACTTCAATGGGTCATAGTTGATCACTTTATCTTCTAATTACTCTGTCTTTGTATCAAAAGGACACGATGGATCAATGATTAACCCTTCTTTTTCTATTTCATCTTCCACCAATATGTCTGGTTTCTTATCTGTATTGACACCCCCCCTCGCAAATCTTGCATTTTTCTGACTTTTTCATGCTTATGGTTGCACTATTCCTTTCCTCGCTGAAAAACCCACTTCTCACACAACTTCCATTGAATGGTTTTGACAACTTGATCATGTCTCCATTTTTTATAGTCATTCTGAGCTAACCTTCAGCATTCACTCACAATATGTGCTATAGTCTCTTCATATTTCTCAGATATTCTACAAAGTGGTGATATCTATTCTTTGTGGGCATGCTTTCTCATTATTTCTACTGATGGCCTGATCTTGAGTTGCTATTATAGTGATTTCAGTTTCTTCAAAACCCTCTTTTCAACCGATTCCATGTTACTTTGTTTCTACTTCTTTCTGTTGCTTTCTCAAGCTGTTCATGCAATGTTTTCTTTTCTCTTGCTGTTTTACGTTCTTGAATTCCTTTTGAATGTACCTTTTCAAAACTTCTTCCTTTTTCACAATTTTCATTCTTGTGCGTAATGTGTGTCATGTATCGTTAAGAGTTTCCTTGTTTTCCTATCCAGTTCCTGCAATTCTGAACCACTCCAATCAAAGACATATGGACATAACGTATAATCTACACCTCTTGGGCGTTATTATTATTATTATCATCATTTCCTTTGATTTCTGCTGTATACTCATTTCCTTCTGGGTCCAAACCAGAGACCTAAGTTCAGAAATGGCATCCGAAATACAACTTAAGATAACACACATTTTACATAGATAAAGCCCTTCGTAAGGTGTGAGTTGTACTTGTGCGTACAATTTTTTGTATGTCTTTAATAGGAGTCTATCAGAACCTTTTCCAATCAAACCGAGGGCTTCAACTAAAACTGGAATTATTGATGTCCTCATATTCCACATTTTTTAGTTTTCCACTTCAAGATCCTTGTATTCTTATAGTTTTTGAAGATCTTCAAAGATGCATTACAATTTTCACGAATTGCTATGTCAATCAGAAAGCACATCCTGTTTATGTGGTCTTTGATTAGGATGTCTAAGCGATTAGCTTTGATTGTTCTGTCTCTGTGTATATTAAAGTACCATAAAATTGTTACAGGTTCTATGTCTGTAACAGGGGTTGGGTGTTGTTCATATCAGTTTCTTGCAGTTTCCTTCCCGCAAAAGTTGCAAATTATCCAGTGCAGATATTGGCCCACTTTGTCATGCCGAGTTTTATATTCAGTTGGTGCTAATACCATGCAACCTGATACAAGATGGTCAATTATTGATGGATATTTATCACAGAATCTGAACTTCGGATTAACACAATTTTTCAGTGTGTGTGCTTAGTAATTTCTAGTTAGCAAACATTGGTCCTGTGCAGCAAGAATAAAACCTTCGATTTCAGCTTTCAATTCTGCACTACATAACCACTGATGGACACGGGATTTGTTTACATCAGTTTGTTTAACACAGGCAGAGTATTGACCATGAAGAGACTTATCTTATTATCGTTTCTGCATTTGGTCCATTGCATTTGCATTCTTTTTTTAGGTTCTTTGTCGCTGCAGTAGGTGTATTATGATTTACTTGCACTTCTTCACCCACTTGAAATTCCTTTTTGAATTTACTGACTTCCTTTATTAATGAATAACATTTTTTATTTCTTTCATGTTCTTTGACACAGATCATCGTCCAGTCTTCTGTAGTTTCCAGGTATCTTTGAAGACCGATTGTTGTAGTTTTGTAAGGCAGTTCTAGTTAAACTGATCTTCTGCCTCCTTCGGATATGGACACATGCAAACGATTAACATCAGCTTTGTGGCACGTGACATCCTTAATATCAGCTATGGTCCAATTAAGAATGTTGAAACTGTATTGCACCACAGGAACAGCCAAAGTTGTTATGGTTGATATTCTGTTTTGTGAATTTAGTATTTAGCACCAGACACACATGCCTGTAGTATTCTTTTCTTACTTTCTCCTTCATTTGGGTACGCTGCATTTAATCTCCTTGCTGACTCCAAGGTATTTATAGGCTTCTTCTTGTTCCAGTTCCCTAATCTTTATGACAAAATCTAGATCTACTGAGTATGTTTCTGTAAGTCTCCTTTTCCTTAATGTTACTTCTGCATATTTATTTAAACCGAAATCCATACCAATGGCATCATTGAAACATTTTACAGTATTGAGGATACTCTTCGTCTTTGGCAAAGAGCTTTAGATCATCCATGTAGAAAAGGTGATTAAATACTTTCTTGTTTACTTTGTATCCATAGTTATTACTGTTTAGTTCATGCAAAAGTGGTATTAGGACAGACAGAACAGAAGGAGTGACTGGGATCTTCCTTGAAAGATTCCTCGTCGGATATTCAAGCGATAGTATGTGGCAGTGCCTTCGGTGTGATTTATGTATAATGTAGTTTTCCAGAGTTCTGTGCTATATTTAAAGAAATTTATTATCACCGAGGAGACTTTGTACATTTCCAAAGCCTTAAGGGTTCAAGAGTGTGGCACACTATCAAAAGCTTTATGGTAATCTATACAAACTGTGCAGGGATTTCTCCCTTTTCCCCTGCAATTTTCCAGAATAATTTTATTTGTCAATAGTTGACCTTTGCAACTATATGAACATCTTCAACGTCCCTAGTATTCCAAGAGAAGAATGTTGTTTTAATCAAGAAAAGAGTAAGTACAGTTTATCAGGACAGGCGTGATCAATTTATATGTGATGGACAGACATGTTATTGGTCTGTAATTTTTTGGATCATCTGTTTCTTGGTTATATATTTCCATTCTTATGCAGGTTTATCCTTCATTCTTTCTTGTTCTCGTTTGATCCACTCTGCATTAGAGTTATATTCCTTTGGGTTGCTCCAAATATTCTCCAAAAACTTTTGCACTTCTTCAAGAGATGGCGGCTTTTTGACTTCTATAACTTCTTTTACCAATTTCCTTGTAAAACGTCTTGAGGTTCGTCTGAAATATCTTGTAGATAGAAATATTTTGTCGATAGAGCCTACAACGTTTTACATATTCTCTTGTTCTCTGTGGCTTTAATTGCAATTTCTGTTTAAGTATTTCCTTGATTGGTGGAATTTCATTTACTATTTTAATTTTATATTTTCGCTTGATCATCTTGCTTTTCCGTGTTGAAAAATTTGAATTTCTTGAAATCTCGGATTTCCTCAATTTCTTGCTTTAATTTTGCATTCCAAGCGGGTTTTTTGTCTGTTATTTGATCTTTTCTTTGTCTTGACATTAGGTTTTCCAGTAGCTGCTAAAGCTGTTGCATATATGACATTATTTACTTCTGTGATGTTTTCCAGTGGTCTGTCCTTTAACAATGTTTGTAATGAAGTGTTATATGTCTGCACAGTATGTTTATTGGACTTTGTCATTAATTTTTGGAAGTTGGTCTATTTCTGACATTTGTGTGCGAGTTACTTTGCTGATTATTTGAATGATGTGGATTTTCGCTTAAATTATTTTAAATCTTTTGTTTTCAAGGAATTCTGCTTTAATGTCGTTTGATTCATCTTCATCAGTCACAGAATCTGCATCAGTGCAATTGTTTATGTCGCAGCTAGATTCTTCCGTTTTATTTCCTGAAAGATGATTATTTCGTATCTTATTTTAGTCATATTATCTATTTCCACTCTTGCCTCATTTTTGCTTGGGCTATGGATTATAGTACTTTGTCTTATATTTACTCTTATCTGATCTATATCTGCATTTGAGAGTTTTTTTATTTCACACGATGTCCCCGTGAACATTGGCAAGAATATTTGGGTCGAGATAGGGTCTTATTTCAGTTCCTACCATATCTCTCCGTTTTTAGTATGTCTGATCCGTGATGTTCTTTTGTGGACTTTCGAGTTCAGTGTAAAAGAAGATGTCATGACTTATACAGTTCGTGATTTCATTTCGTTCAATTTCTTTTTATTAATTGATTTCACATTAAGTCATCAGGGTCAAGGTTGGAAATAATCCGATTTTGGTGACTAGGTGTCTCATTATTGGTGGAAGAATTTGTTTCAGTGACAGATTTTCGACCCCAGACTGGTCCTTTTCTGAGGGGCGCAGCCCTTGTTGACCCAGTATAAGTTTTTGTTTGTAAACATTTAGCTTTTTTTTTTCTTTTTCTTTTTTTTTTTTTTTGTCCTTAACCACCAAGGAGTAATTTTGTTAAATATACCGCCACTAGGACGACTGTCGAACAAAACTAAACGGATCGTCCTGTTCATAAGACCCACCAGACATAAACCAGATATTTCTAGGCCACGGGGAGTTGTTGTTATTATTATTATTATTCGTGATGGTAGTAGTAGTAGAAAATAATAAAATTTTCTACACATTGAGTTTTCATAACGGTTTTAGCCGGTGGCTTTTACTAGAGATCAAGTAGCAACAAATCTCTTCATTATTCCAACAATAGCTGAATTTATTCGTCTGGATAGATTCATTTTTCTTTTTTCTTAGCCCATTTTCAATTCTACTATTTTTGTAAGATTCTTCGGCACTATTGCAAATGTACGAATAGTGATTAGTAGAACTGTCACTTTCACTGCAATTCTTCCAATTCTCTGACCAGTTTTCACTTTCTTTCGATTTTATTCTATGTTGTTTTGGTTTATGATGACCAAGTCTGTTCTTTTGTCCGGGATCGGACTTAAAACTATTGTTTTTAAAACTATTGCTATTATTATTTATTTATTTTTCACATTTAAATGTAGGGAATAAGTGACATCGAGTCTCTTAAGAAAACAGATATTCTTAATAAGTATTATAGCCACATTTAATTCGATCATGTTATCACCTTATTTAACTATGTCTTTTCTATAAATATTTTCATTGCAATTATTCTAATGAGCTCTCCTCCTTGGTACCTCTATTTCTTGAATTTAAGCGTACTACGAGACAAGGCAACTGGGTCTCCTCGTTTTACTGTTGAAATACGTAGTACGTTCTATGCTAATAGTTTCTTCTCTCCTATGAAACTCTCTTCTGGTTTCTTGTTTCTCTACCACCTACGATCTTCACAAATTTAAATACAACGTCAATCGGCATTTCCTATCTCTCTAAAGCCTTCTCATTCTCTTTCACACTTAGTAACCCATTGCGTCTTAGGGGCTTTATCGCTTTGCTTGGGGCGAAATGATTAAAAAAGAAAAGAAAGAAACTGTTTAAAGCATTAACGAATAGGTTTATGTTAAACCATTTATTATTTTTGTAATTTTATATGTATTATGTATATTATGCCTAGATTATCCAGATTAGTATCCTTATTTTTGTTGCCTTCATACCTTCATTTCAGATGGTGCATTCTCCAATTTAGCTTATTTTTTATTTGTTTATTGTCAATTTTAACCCCCACACCAATAACAACTATTCACTGATTTGAACAAAAGTTATTAAAAAAATCATTGGAAAAATAACAATATCGTTACTACAGAATATTTGTAGTGACATCTATTGTTTATAGTCTACCTACAACAATAATTAATAGTCGATAATTCTTTAGGACTAGCATTTTTATTTCTGTCCTTTCAGCATTCAGTTATTTTCAGGAAATTTTAAACGAAACTTTTCTCTCCTTGCTGAAATGTGTTATAATAAGCTTTTGGTTGCGAGAGGAAAAGAATAACGAGGATTACGTTTTTGAACAACGTGTATTGTTTAATATATAGGATGTCTTGCGGAGTTGTCGGAAAATCAGTGAAATGTCAATTTCTGTTGCTGATCGTTAAGATGGCGATCAGGTGTAAGTGTAACGTCGTGAGTCAACCAACATCTTCTGTTGGTTTGACCGAGATCATAGTATATGATCGTCCGCATGTGTTGGCCGATCGAGGTCACCGTGGTAGGTCGATTCGTTGGTTGTCAAGGTGACAAAGGATTGGCGTAATTGGTAGGCCTGTTCTATGAAACGGGGTCGCGGTGACGACTGCAAAGGGAATGCCTGTAGCGAGTTGGGTTTGCCGAGGTAGCAGCTTGGAGTTCTGTTTCGTGCTCTATTCATCAGAATACGGATGATGAGTTTTGTTATGTGGCTCATTAGGCTAATTGTGTGGTGGAGTTCACATTCGTTTGCGCCTGGTTTCTTCGGCAGTACTATGAAAATAGATCTGCTGAGATCTTCCGTTATATCACCACCGTTGTAGATTTCATTTATTATTTCTGTAATCTTGTCTGTGCCAAAATCATCTAAGGCTGTCAGGATTTCTGTTACAATTCCGCCTGGCTCTGCCGCCTTGTTTCTCTTCAATTTCGCCCGTATTCTGATGAATAGAGCGCGCGAAACAGAATCAGGCCAGAGATAGGACAAGAACAGTGCGGGTTTGTTAAAGACACCGGAACAAGAAACACGATATTCATGCTCAGAATGTTATCAGAAAGCGCAATACAAATGCAGAAGGACGTGCACCTATGTATTATCGACTACGCAAAGGCGTTCGACAAAGTACGCCACAAAGATCTATTGGAACTGCTCAGCAACCTTGATATATTTGGGAAGGTTATTAGAATAATCAAGAACCTATACTGGCAGCAAACGGCCTGCATGTGGATAAAGAACGAGTTCAGCAGATATACAAAAATAGAAAGGGGTGTAAAGCAAGGATGTGTCTTCTCGCCGGACTTATTCAACCTATACAGCGAGGCATTTCTGAGAGAACTGGAAATTCTACCAGGATTCATCATTGGCGGCCACAATCTTAACAACATAAGATACGTAGATGACACAGTGCTGATAGCAGGCACAGAAAGAAAATTACAAAACCTCCGACAGAAGGTAGCGAAGGAGAGCGAGAAGAAGGGCTAAGTATAAACTACAAGACAGAATGGATGGTCATCAGTAAAAAGATGAGCTCGAAAATCGATTTACAGGTCGGGGACACTAAAATCAAGCAGATGTGGAAATTTAAATATCTGAGAAGTGTTCTGACAGAAGATGATAAGTACGACACTGAGATCCGAAGACGTATCGGGATGACCAAAGACGCATTCCAAAAGCTAGGCAGAGTATTATGAGACAGGAGGATCTCTTTGATAACAAAGAAAAGAGTACTGAACTGCTACGTGATATCTGTCCTCCTTTACGGCAGGGAATGTTGGACGGTCTCCTCACAGATGAAGAAGAGACTCGAAGCAATGGAGGTATGGTTCTACAGAAGAATGCTAAGGATATCATGAATCGAACATGTGAGCAACGATGAGGTTTTGGAGAGGATGCAAACAAGGAGGAAACTTATACTTAACATCAGGAAGAGGCAGCTGAAATTTCTGGGACACGTGATGAGAAAGGAGGGTTTGTAGAATATGATACTCACAGGGCAGATAAAAGGAAAGCCACGCGTGACATACCTAGCGTGCTTAAGCAAATGGATGAGGAAACAGGGTTTGGGAGAAGTAGCAAAACGGCAAAACATATTGAGAACTACAAGAGTTAGGGGGAAGTGGAGAGCTATGATCGCCTACGTCTTGAAGGGACACTGCACATAAAAGAAGAAGAAGAAACTTGTAAGTCAAGTTTCAAAAAATTCAGCCGACTACATTAAAAAAGTTGGTAATATTGTTTTAAAAAAAAGGAAGTGCCTGTCTTAGATTTATGAAGCAATCAGAAAAACTCTCAAATAAAAGTTTATCTAACCTTTCCTTTAAGGAACATTGTCTAATAATAGAGCCAGAATCGAGTGCGTTCATTTGTCCGTTCGTCTCTCTGAGCAGTACACACAAACACACAATCCAAACTAGTCAACCGTTCACTTTGCATCCTACCTACACACACATACCTATACTCACAGCATTCTTACCCAGTAAAAAATATCCATTTCACTTCATGACGTCTTTAAAGACGAAAATTGTGCATCATTTTAAAATAATTATTTTGATTGTTAGTTAATGAAACCACACCTTTCATCGTCTCCTTCTTTTGTTCAAGAATTTTTGAAATTTAATTTCAATATTTTGTTTTCACTCATTATCACAATGCTATACTTGGTAGAAGACAATTTATCTGAGGTCAGAATTAATTGTCAACCCCATAGGTTGACAACCCGTCCAATCGAAGAAATTAAAGATTGTCGATAAATAAGTAAACTAAATAGTTTAACTCAGTAACCTGTCACAGCAGACTAAAGGGTAGATTTGAAAAGGTATTACTATTAACATTCATTAAAATTTGGCTCGAGATTCTAAAATACACAGTGAGCCGTGATAGTATCGTAAATGTGCCGCGAAAATTTTACAAACTTTAAACTTTAGAATATTTATATTGTATACAAATTTTAATATTTTCCTGCCCCTACATTTGATATGCGATCTCTGGAGATTGGGTGAGAAAATTAAATATTACAGAAAAGAGGAAGACTTAACACTTAACAGAAATAAAATAAAAATGACCAGAATGCAATTAAAATATTCAACAATAGATATTACATCATTTTGGTTATTCCTTAAGATCAACGGTAAATTTCCAAATCTTTAAAAAAAGCAATAAAAATACTTCAGTTCTCAACGTCATACGAAGCAAGCTTTTCTGCAACTAACAATATTAAAAACAAAAATCGGTCACGGCTAGAATCATTTGAAAAAGATTTCAGAGTATGACCGTTCAAAATTCGACTTTGCAAAGAAGATATTTTTAAAAAATGTCAAGCTCAGATATTTTATTAAACCGTAAATTATATAATAAACAAAATAAATAAATAAATACAATTTTTTAAAAGAATTTTAATTATTATCTATCTTTTACAAATTATAATAAATTGTTTTGTTTGTGTTAATAAATAAATTATAAAAAGTATACTCTTTTTTTTCTTTTTTTGATGATCATAAGTGTACCGCGGAAGTTTAACTGTAGTTTTAAAACTGCCATGAGATAAAAGGTGGAAAAAACATAGAACAGAGGACTGATATTCATCATTTATAAAGAATTTTACAAGATATAAAAGATTTGTGCAAAATATTTAAAAAATACAAAATATAGTTTTGTGAAAATTTGAAGAAAAATATTGTGAGTTTTTTCGTTCAGCAAGAAATGTGAAATATGCCTCCGGTAGAATGGTAAAAATTTGACAGTACCAACACATGTTATATCAAAAGAAGAGGAAAGAAATGGCAAAATGATAGACCATGTACTTAATGTATAAAGTTGAAAAAATATTTGCTATTCATACAAATTACGTATTTAAAAAAGAAAAAGTATTAAAAGAGTAAAATTCTTTCGAAGTTTGGAAGAGTCTCACCGCTTTTTTAGATGAAGAGATTTATGTCCATTTAAAGGTTGCACTACTCATTTTCTGTAGGGGTGGGGGGCAGCAACAAGGATTTGTTCAAACGTTTGTTTTTTGTATTTTCTGCAGAAATATCTTCTGGAAAATAAAAGAAAACTCTGTTGCTTTTGTTCAAGATGTGTTTCTGATTGTTTCAGAAAGAATTGTCGACAGTGTTGAAGAGTGGCGATAATTAGGCTAAAAAAGATTGTGGTCGTCCACCCGGCTTTTAATAATAGGCACGCTTAAGAAGTGACGTAAAAAACATCAGTCGTAGTGTTGACAACCTGTTGTTTAACAAAACCACTACATAAGATGTTTAACTTCTTTTTGCTCCAAAGCATCCTGTTTGGCAGATTTCCTATCTGAGACTGCCGTTGAAAGCTTTCACGAATCAAAATTTATAGGGAAACAGATAGGCTTCAAGAATATATTTTATGTGCGCGAAGCATATCAACTAATCAGGTTGAGTTTAACAATATTTGAGCTATTAAGAGTGTCTGATTTTGATTTCGTTTTCATTCAACTCTAGCATAAATTTTACCCAAAATGCAATTGCGAATACAAACGTTTTAGTCGTTGCATTTTGGCGCCCATTTTCCTACAAGTTACCGATGCTCTACTTTTAGCAGAATATAGAACAAAAAGTTTTTTTAAATGTTCTATTTTGATTTTTAAGACATTTTTTACTTTTTTATAAATTCTTATACATTAACATAGGTGGGAATTAAGATAAGAACAATGCAACTAATGCATTTGACAAAGTACAGGTACTATTAAACATAAGTGTGCAAAGAAACAGAAGGAGAGAGAAAGAGAACGATAAATGTATCGGTGTAAAAACTGCGAAGATATATGTAAAAATAAAATTAATAATATATTATATCTTGTACAAAGAAACACGAGTACTTATGCAGTTTTGAGGACATCGAGTATTTTACACCCATATTATATACAAGATGCAGTGGGTAAATTGTTACCATTTTATATTTTTAATTTCGCGCATGCGCGTTGTTTGTTTTTGATGTTGTCGACTGCACAGTTTCGTAGGGTCAGTTGGACATCGTCTATGAGAAAAAGAGCACCATAACGCAATTCACTCCGCCAGAAATTTGGGAACGGCATGCTGTAATGATTGGCATTCGCACCGGAAGCTCCAATACGAACATTTCAGACTGTGTCAATCTGAGGACAGGGTAGAGGATTCGGAAAGAGTTGGGTGAGTCTAATGGTGATTACAAAGGTATGCCAGCACGGTAAACTTACTCTAATCGTCTTGATAAGCAAAGTACTCCCTAATACGTTGACCAGGGCCTCAGACTCAACACGGAGGCCTACATGAAGTGCCTCGAGGAAGTAGTGCTAGCCTGGGCCAAGGGGGTGGTTACTGGAAGACCATATGTCTGGCAACATGACTTTGCACCATGCCACACAAGCAGAAGAACACTGTCATGCTTACATTTGGCCACCTAACTCCTCACAATGCAAACCCCTTGTCTATTATGTGTGGGGCGCAGTTGAGCGAGAGACCAACAAAACTCCTTGTAACACCAAAGATAAACTGAAGGTAAGGTCATTACGGTAACATTCATCATCTCCGGATATTCCAGGGTTGTTTGGAGGCCGTGGTTGAAGCCAATGGCGATTTTATTGAATAAATTTACTCTTTAGTATTTTAAGATATTTTTGTGTAATTTTGGTAAATATATCTGTTAAAATGAGATGTCAGTGTTATTTTCATTTTTGCGTAATTTAAACGACAATTTATCCATCGCTCCCTAGACACACAGAGAGACACGCATGTATAAGTGCATTTTATGAGCGTCCGTACGTATGCTGTTAGACTTTCTTCGACTTTTTACTACTCAACGTGCATTTTGATCGCTTGCCTGCATTTAACTGAGCTCCAATTCCTTGATAAGGCCTCAGTCCTCTCTCCCAAACAAGTGTTTGAACGAGAGCAAAATAAATATGCGTCTCAGAAGGTTTTTGTCATTTCTCTACCCTAACCCACCTTCAGAGAATTCATTTATTTACTGTGTTGTTCCTCTGTTTTACTGGTCGCATTTCGTCGATTTTCTTGCATCTCTTTTCTTTACAGACTTAACTAGTATGCTGGTAATAAAGAACTAAACGAAATTGAACAAAGACATCAGCAAACAGAAAAGTCATGTTAAAAACTATGATGATCTATGAATATCGGAAAACGACTAACATCGTAATTGGCCTTGCCCTGTGATTAATTTTTAATTTGCCACTGCGAAAAGCTATCAGTGCTACTTGTTACAGATCACTGCAGTACAGTACGATTTGCGTTCTTTTATCAAACAGTTGATTGGTGTGCATCTCAAAACACAAAGCATCGATAAATCTGGGGGCCTTTTGATTTACTTTTTTTTTCTTGTCATGACATTTACAGGATTGAACGAAGCAGTCAACAGCGACGAAATTGCCTGTCAAGGTTTGCTGTTTATTCGAAACGTAAAATTACGCTTTTATCTTTCCGCCTGGTAAGAGTAAAAAAATACAATCAATAGTCAACAATGATATAAAATATACACACGCGTGTACGCGCGCAGACACACACATATCTATATACAATGACAATTTTTAAACAAGAAGTAACTTCGAAAACTATTCATACAAACTATAAGTTTTTGTATAGCATCAATAATTAATAAAGTTTGATTTCGATAATATTTCTTTGTATATTTCTGTTCATATCATTCTCGGCTTAAGTGATGTCGCTGTTTTTTTATTTATTATAAATACTTTAGGAGGTTGATAAATAAAAAAAATAAAATGCCATACAGATGGTCGGTAGAATTACATAAGCTTTGTAATCTCTGCTATTTTCTTCGATAAATTTGATTTTAACCTTCAACTTTCTCTTCGAAGATTGTGTGTGTGTGTGTGTGTGTGTGTGCGCGTGCGCGCAATTCATCGACACCCAGTATTTTAAAAAATTTCCTGTGTAAACGTGCCGGTCTTTGTAAATGCGTACATCCATACAAGACATTATCAGAAACTAAATAGCTGTAACATTTAAAGACAAAGTACCTAAAATTCAATAGAATATTTTCCTAAATCTTTAAGATTACTGGGTAGTTAAAAATTCTATAATAAATGTGCTCACGTTATATTCATCAAGTAATTTTACAGAAATCCCTGTAGAAAACATTTAGTCAACACTTAACACATCAACAGAATAAACACCCACATCCTCCGTGTTAAAAATACTTTTCTGTGATATTTTATACTAAAAATAAGTAATATTTGTTTCAAATCAAATTAAACTTTAATCTAATCTTCCCCAAATAAAATTTCAGAAAAGTATATTTTATTTTTGTACTGAGAGATTTGTAAATATGGCTAAAATCAGCCATTTTTAGCCATTAAAAAATCATTCCGATCAATATAAATTCGTTTTGAAACACCGCAAAGTATTTTGCTTATTGGAAATATTAAATTTAAAAAACAATAATTTCAAGCTAATAGATTAAATTTTAATCTATTAGCTTGAAATTATTTTTTTTACTTTAAAATTAAAAAAATATCTTTTTAAGTTTAAAACCTTATTTTTAGACTAGTGGATACCTATATCTGAGTAGTCGCTCCGTTTATTTTAATAAACAGTATTTATTTTCGTCTACAGGCCTGAATATTCGAGAAATCTTATTAAAGAAAAGTGCCCCCCCCCACACACACACATATTTATATATAAATATATAGTAGGCAGGAACAATTCTAGGCCAAACACGTATATTTTGAAAAAAAGTGCTCAATACACCGTTCAGAATGGAACGTGTAGAGCAGGTTATTATAAAGAATTAAAAGTTTGCCTTGTTTCAACCGCAAAATATCATCAGGTGTTGAGGAAAATTACATTATCCAATGCCCCGCAACCTGACAGTACATAATTAGTGTCAACCTTGAGGGGGATCCAAATTCCCATAAAACGTGGTTTTATTTTAACATGCTTAATGAATGCAGCGTCGTGCTATGAAAACTGCTTTTAGATTTATTCTTTTTTATTTCTTAAAAATATTTTATTTGTGCATTTAATATTAATCAGACTAAGTAACAAATAAGTAAATATTGGATAATTATCGAAGGAAACCGTGAACAAAAAGGTTGCACCACACTGTATCCCACCATTGCACCACAGGTGATAGGGCCAGGTCTATTTCTTGATGCTTGTAACGTGCCAAAAGACATTGTTTTCTCTATATAGACCGCTACATTAAACCAGGCATCATAGGGAGATGAATTGCTACAATCTTTTTCTTTTTTTAAAAATTTATTCTTTCTTTCTTATTAATACACAATTATCAATTATCATAGAATTATTATTGAATAATAATTATCAATTATTATCTTAACTTGATCACTACTTATATTATTTTTCTTTGTTATTTTCTTATTTTTTTTTTTTGTATTTAACGAATTTATCAAGAAAATTTATTTAGGTTAAACCAATGGTGTCAAAAGTTTTGAATGAGGTGCATTTACAAGGGTTTCCAAGTGGCAGTATACACAATAAGCTTTGCACAAAAAATGGAAAATGCAATATATTTTGTACCAAATGACACGATATTCAAGCTTTAGTTTCTTTTAAAACACTTTCTCCAATCGATACGCCATTGTTTTGGTAGGTTATTGTTCTTAACATCGGAAATTTCCCAATATCCTTGTTTTTAAATATTTTACATATATATATATATATATATATATATATATATATATACGTGTGTGTGTGTGTACAAGAACCTCCTGGAAAGTTCCGGGTTCAACCAAGGACAATTTAGAAAAAAAGGATTTGTAAAAGATTTTCAAGACTCACTCGAGTATATAATATATATATATATATATATATATATATATATATATATATATTCTGTTGCGTTAAACATAAAAGGAATAAAGCATTCTAAGCATTATTCAACGTTGAAATACATTGAAATGTAAATAAGGTTTCATTGTTCAAATAGAATTAAAAGCAAGATGACATAGAACTGTTGATTAAGCTGCACTTTCACAATTTTATGTGACTTTTGCAACACTAAAACTCTCTCCTGCTCTATGTGCACACACACACACACACAAATTACATATTTTAGAAACGCACAGAAGTAGGATATTTTTTAAAATTCATATCTTTTTCGGGATTAACAATCAGTTTCATAAAGTACAAAGTAGGATAAAAAAATCCTTACTCTAAGAGTCTAATTCTTAAGGAGAGGTGTTTTACCTAGCCTAAATTTCTAACCATACAGCCTAATAATTTTAGACATCATCCACAAATTAAAGAATATATATATATATATATATATATATATATATATATATATATATATATATATAGTATGACAAATTGGAAAAAAGTTTTTTCTCGCGCGTTTCATCCGTTAGGAATTCATCGGGGATATATATATATATACTCGAAGCTACAGTCTATTATAGACGATCGGTCAAAATTGCTTTAAACAACACCAACACTGAAAAAACGTAGCACAGAATCAATATTTTTGCTGCAACCAAATTTATAAAAATATAAACAAGATGAATTCACCATGCGGCGTGGCTTAACAATGCATTTCACCTGTAGACCCCACTAAACTCACTATATATTACAGAAAGTTAAAAACTTCCAATCTGACACACTATTTACACTATGCCTATGAAATTCAAACTCCAGACCGCTAATCTCGTTTGAAAGTTCACCTGTCCCATGCCGGACTGTGTATCCCTCAACAATAATGAAACTATAAATGAATACATTGGTTACACTACATTACAAGTTCTCTACGCAGGCGTCTTACCAACCTCTTCTTAAGTGAATAAGACAACACTTAATCACTCACGCCCAACTCCCCTCAATCATAAGAAAAATCCTTGTCGATAACACAAACATATTAAGAAGCCGTAAAATTTAAAAATCTAGTTGTAAAAAAAAACAATAATAAACGATTAAAGATAATAGAAGGACCCCTAATAAAAAAAACAACAGACCCACCTTAAATAGCACTTCTTTCAAACGTAATAGATGTAAAAATATTTCAAAGATGGAAAATATATCGGAAATCACTTTTAACGACGAAGAGGAAAATCCGCAATAAGCAAAAGTATGGAAATACCAGAAATATTAAATAGGGAAGGACTAGAAATATGTCCGAATTGAAATCAGCACTGGTTAATTTGAACAAAAACAAGGTGGCATGCCCAGATGGAATTATAATGGAGATGCTGGAAAAATGACATACACGACTGTGGTGATATACTGGAAGATCTAAGTAGATCCATTTTTATAACGCATCCCAAGAAACCAGGTGCAAACTCCATCGAACAAACAGCTTTATGAGCCACATGAGGAAACTTATGATGCGAAATCTGAAATATAGAGCGCGTAGTAGAATTAGATCGGAAATAACACAAGAACAGTTTACGGTTTCGTTAAAGACACTGAAACAAAGAATGCGATATTTATGCTCAGAATGATATCTGAAAGAGTAATACAAATGCAAAAGGTAGTATATACCCATGTTTTATAGATTATACAAAAGAATTCGATAAAATATGTCACAAAGAACTGTTTTAACTACTATGTAGGCTTGATTTATTCGGAAAGAATATTAGAACAATCTAGAACCTATACTAGAAGCAAACCGCCTACATACGGATAGAAAATGAATTCAGTAAATATACAAAAATAGAAAGGGGCGTAACACAAGGATGTGTCTTCTCGGTAGACTTTAGTCAGTTATGTGCCATGCGTGATATACGCTTAGGCGATCATGTATCTTTCGATACATGACTGACGAGGCAGATTTTTTCCCCGCAGTAGGTTAGCATTACTTTCTGCGGTAGACCAGTTGCCATCCAAAGCTATAGAACCCGGTCTTTTCTGCTATTTACCCATAGCTGGGGGGAGAAGAAGAGGGTTCATACCTTTCCCAAGGGTATTAGCACGTAAGTGAATGTAAATTCATCCTTTATTAGAGTGAAGCGATTCTGAAAGAATTAGTTCTACCAGGATTCATTAATGGCGGCCACAATCTTAACAATATATAATATGTAGATGGCATATTGTCGACAGCAAACACGAAAAGTAAACTACAGAATGTATGGTTGTCAGCAAAAGGATTGACTCAAGATGTGAAATACGAATTGGAGACACAAGCAAGCAAGTACAAAAATTTAAATATCTGGGAAATGTTTTAACAGAGGACGGAAAATGCGACAGCAAAATCCGAATGCGCATTGGAATAGCGAAAGTTACCTTCCAAAAGTTAAGTAAAGTATTAAGAAACGGGAAAATTTCGTTAGAAACAAAGAAAAGAGTACTGAATTGTTATGTAATATCGGTCCACCTACATGACAGTGAATGCTGGACAATCTCCTCACAGATGAAGAAGAGACTTGAAGCAACAGAAGGATTCTGAGCATGCCATGGAATGAACAAGTAAATGACGACGAAGTTTTAAGGAAAATGGAAACAGAAAGGACACTTATACTTAGAATCAGAAAGAGATAGTTGAAATTTTTAGGGCACATGCGGAAAGAGGACATGTTGAACGCAAGAGTGACAGAGGAAAGCAGTGAATAACCTACATAACGAGTTTGTGTAAATGGTTGGCAGAACATAAATTAGGGAATATAGCAAAAAAGATATAAAAGATCTACAAGGGGCAGGTAGATGTAGAGAACCGTGATCGCCCACGTCCTGAAGGGACAAGGTACATTGTTGCGTTTGGAAATTAAACAAAAAACTCCTCTAAGAATGAAATTACTATTGTCACACACAAAACAGTACAAGAAATATGCTATTTAGGTACCGCCAAAACAAAGCGATACCAAGCGATAAACGAATTTAAATTAATTGGAATTACTTTTTGAAATCGCTAAAATTGGTCACATTGACAAATCTGTCAACAAAATATAATTAAATTATCTTTATTAAAAAATCTTTCCAAAATAACATACTTTTTTTTGGAAAATTTGAGCAACTGATAAAAGTTTAATTAAACGAAACCCCTCTTTTTTAGATAATTTACCCAATAATCTAAAAAATTAAAATATTTTTAAAAGGTAAACAAAAACATTCTAATATTTTGAATATTATTTGGCTTTAGTCTTTCTTACGATGTCGTACTTACAAAAATCGGCACGTTTATGCACACACACACAAAATATGAAAAATTCTTTTTAAAATACTGAGGATCGCGGCAGTTGTCCATTTATTTGATTAGTAAAAATAGTTTTTTAATTAATGACAATATCACTTGACCGATAGAAATTAATACAGAGAATGTTAAAAAGATTTTAAAATTTATAAATTATTCTAATAAAAATTTTTAAAAAAATGAAAATAATTTTTGTAAAAATTCACTATTCATCGAAAAAAAGTTAATGTCCATATTCAAAAGCAATTTAAAAGCATTTCTAATTTATTAATGTCTTAGTTTTAATTGCATTTTTTATTTTACGATTCGGAACAAATTTTCAGTAATTGGGGGTCTTGTTTGACAAAATAAATAAATACTTGGTGATTTAAAAATTCTCCTAGGACTTCTCATAACTAATATTAAACTGAACATGAAGCGGAAGCGCTACAAAAAGAATTTCTCGAAAAATTTAAAAAATGTGTGGGATAAAAATGTAAAAAACAAGGTTTTACCAAGATTTTCTAAAAAAAAAAAAAGAAATGTTTCAAAAAAATAATTTAATTCATTCGTGAATAAGCCCTGAAAGTTTCATTTAAAATCTGATAATTAACTGATTTTTGCAAGAAATTTCAACTCAGTGTGTTTTTCATTGTAAAAAAAACAAAACATTCCCATACTAATTTTTTTAACTTTATTAACGAAAATTTCGAAGGTTCTAAATACAATTAAAAAAATTGCATTAGAAAAACCTTAACAAAAATTTTGACAATAAAACTTTGATTTATTAAATGGGGCATTTTTCACCATATATGTTCATTTTTTAACGAATCTCTTTGGAGATACGTACTTACTTGAACATTTGCGAATGCTGCTCAATTGATTTCCCTCATTTTCATTTAAAAATGAAACATCTCTCTCCCTCTCCCTTTCTCTCTACAAGCCAAGATGAAAAAGGCATTTTAATATACGTTCACATTTTCTAATATGAAGTCAAATTAGAGAAAAAAGATTTTAAAATAATGAAACATGAAATGTAAAATAATATTGATTATTGCCGTGAGAAATGCAAAATATTTTCTACGGCATTTATTCCACCCAATCCACTCTTTTTCTGTTCGTTACTCGAAACCAAGAAATGTTGCAATTTGAATTTTTAATTATAAGAATATCACTTTTTCCACATTTCAACATGTTTTAGCGAAATTTAAGAATTAATTATTACTTACTTTTTTAAAAAGATATAACAAAAAAAAAATACATTTTCCTCAGCAGCATGTCCTAATTTGTCAACACGTTCATTCAATGGTCACTCAAAATTGTTATAACCCTGCTCCCACTTTCAAAGATTTGCGCCATAAATCTAATAAAATATGGAAACCCATATATTAAAAATTTCGAGAAAATAATTTTCAGCTCAGTTACAACCCATTAATTTTTCTTTATCTTTACTGTACTTCTAACATTATTTGACATTAAAACTTTATTAAACAGATAAAAATACTATCAGGATGAATTAGTCAGAACTTTCACTGATATTTGGTGGCCCTGAAAAGGACCGTTAATTTTTATAACAAGGGACATAATTCAATTTTATTTTTGATTTTCATTTTTGATCTTCCGTGGAATAAAAAAATCAAACTGTTGTAAAAATAAAAAATAAATAAAATTATTTAAAAAAATGTTCACACTTGAAAATGGCATTAGATGTTACATTTTTCGATTCTTTGAACACATTTTAATTTTATTAAAACATTTAATTTTATCAAAATGTTTATTAATGTTTTTATTTTTAAGTTTATTAGCAACGAATAAAATCTGAGAGTTTTAAAATCGTACTGTAAAAATACATGTCAATTATTCACAAACAAATATATATCAAAGACTTTTCTCCTGTGGAAACAAAAAATGTACATTATTTTATAATATTTTTAATTAACGGTTAACCTAATTATTAGCTGTCAACAACTTTCCACGAGAACAATTTTTGAGTTTCCTTGAATTTTTTTTTAATTTTTTTTTATTTCGAACCATATTCACAGTCAATGTTAAATAATTTTGAAATGATATAACACTAACAGTCTTCGGGGATTTAACTTTATAAAAATGTAAAAATTAGAAGCGTCCAAAATTTACTTGTACGGATTCTACGAGTTAAAGAACAGTGGGTAAAAAATAAAAATTGACCTGAGAACCTGCTTCCACAAAAAAAATAAAAATAAAAAAATAACTTAAAAATAAGAAAAGATTCAATATAATGTTCATTCATTAATAAATAAATTTCGAAAACTTCAATAATTCTATATTCCCTGATTTTTAGTAAATTTTTAAAACAGGGAGTAAGTTTTTTCGTTTGTTTTTTTTTTTGTGTCGAAATGTCATGATTTTGGTGGAGGTACAATTAGAAATAACTGACTGGGTTAGTGTTCTTAACATTCAATATTAGCGCTTATAAAGTTTTTAAATTGTTTATGCACTGTGTCACTCTTTTTTTTAAATACATTTTTTTTTTTAACAACAGCGAGAAATCCATGACGTAAAAATAATAAATGAATCCATATTTTTACTTGAATGATGTGTGTTTAAAACTTGATATTTGATTTGACAATATCTTAGTTCGCATTTTTAAAATTCGATTTTCATTCCAAATATCAAAATGCACATTAAAGGTTTTTGTCGATTTGGAAATCAAGGAAAACAGTTTTTAAAAATTATGATAGTGACTACATCCGTGATTTCTAATGAGAAGTGAAATGTTCCGTCAGATAAACAGACTCACTGAACTGATCGTTTAACTGTCAAAGTCAAAGATTTGATAAATTGGAAAATGATAGCCTGTGTAAGACAGAACATTTTTTTCAGTGTAGTTAACATAATTTCAGACTGAATATTTCAAGTGCTTGACTTCAACAAACATGCATTTTTTCTTCTGTTGATCAGTAGTCATGGCGGTGATGTGAAATGGATTTTAACTAAATTTGTTATTGAAATTTGGCGATTTGTTTAAAAAATACATAAAAATAAATAGCTCAAGGAGTTGTTTTTTTAAATTGAGGGGAAAGGAAACAGTAGTATCCAACCAAACAATTGAATTGATCAACTTATTCCGATTTAACAGCTGATTAGTGTGGATTTTAATTTGTTTTTAATTTCTCGAAAAGAAAAGAATGGAAAGGGCATACTTCCTTCGTTCGCAGTAGGAAGCCACATTAAAAAATAAAAATAAAAATAAAAAACGACGTAAAAATAATCGAAAAGTCGAAATTGCGTTGTTACATTGATGAATAGAAGAAGTAAAAAGCTAAAAAAGGTTTCGCTGTCGCATCATAAGCAGGTGACACTTGTGACAGTACAAACGAAGTTAAAAAATATTCCAAATCAGAAGAATATTAGCTTTCTTCAAGCGATCAGTCTGGCTATAAAAATACATCTGTATCGTAGAAGTTCCAGCATTCACTGTTCATTATTGGTTGTTTTACACCAATTTTGTTCTTATAGTAAGTAACAGTTAGTAACTAAATAATTGTGAAAGTGAAACTGTAATTTCTGATGGTCAAGAACACCAAATTTACTTTTCCTGTTGGTAACTATTTTGAGTGCTTATTAAGTAGAATTTGCCGTGTACGAAAACTAATAAAAATTAATTAGGATATTAATTTTTATTAGTTTGCGTACACGGCAAATTCTACTTAATAATTTATTTTAGAATTATACTTTTTATCACTCTTTCTTTAGTATTCCAGAACCCTTATACACCCAATGAATATTTTATTTATGTTCCAAATAATTTACATACATTGTATTAAAAAAATAAAAGAAAACATTCTCTAACGCTAACTGGAACCCTAGTTCTTGGCGAGTGTCCATCACATTCACATTTCTTCACAAAAAATCGAAGTAATACGCAGAAGCATTCGCTTGTAAAAATGGTTGTTTCACAAAAGTAAATGAAAACAGATTTAAAAAAATAAAAGATTAAAACTTTTTACAATATAATCTTCTAAATAAAAGAAGAAATATTCGTTGAATATTCGAAAGTGTCTGGAACGCTATAATTTTAATTAATTTAATTTCAAGTAGATTCTCTGTCGTGCCTGCAACGTGGAAAATTATCAATATTTTTTAATCATAGTTGAATGAATAAGATTTCAAAATTTACGAACTTTAATATTATTAACCCTTGAAACTACTTTTTTTATTATATCTTCTTAAACCGACTTTATTAGTACTACTTAACTTAAACTATCAAACATTATTCTCCCAATCTTACTGTGCTAGCTTAATGTAGCTGATGCTATTCATTGTGCCTACCATTTGTATGTTAACCACGAATTCATGATGCCTGTAGATTTTTACACTTTTATTTTCATGATTTGGCAATGACATGTGAAAGTATTACCTAAGGTAATGTTCTACTCGTGGATTTTGCAACTGTAGTTGATGCTATAAGTTAATAAACTAACTTCATATTTGTGTGTGTGTGTGTGTGTGTGTGTGTGTGTGTGTGTGTGTGTGTGTGTGTAACTGTATTTACGGATTTGTAGGTATGTAAAAATTATAAGAAATCTTACTCGGGAACAAAAGAGAAGAGAGAGAGCGAATGAATTTTTAAAAATTCCTCACTGAAAACTATATTTTAATTATTTTTAATATTTCGACTGTTCAGTCATCATCAGAAATATGATGGCGATATCTTTCAAATTCCACAATTACTACTATTATACAATTATTACTACTACTATTATGTATTATTACTACATCTGCTGCTACAGCTATTTCAACTACAACTACTAATAACAATAATTGAGGAGACATAGCTCATTCGATCCTTAGTGTCAAAGACCATTTTTCTCTGGTGTGAAAATTTATGCAACAACAATAGCAAGTAGTGCTGGAGATTTAAAAATACTTATTGCCAGCTGGTCCCTAACAATAGCTGTCTGATACTTCTGGTACAAAGATACAAATATTCATTACAAAATGATGGTAAAATATTAAAAAAGGGTTGATGATACTAAACTGTTTAGCATGTTGGTCTCGCAAGTCATTAATTAAAAATGAACTCAACTGTTGCTTCATGTTCTATGGTCTTGAGCCTAATAACAATAAATTGTTAAAATTTTTATTCTTCAAATTATTGTCATGAGCACAAAACAAAGAATTACTTTCTGTAATGTGCCATATTTGTTAGCCTTATAAGATGCATATTAAAAAATATGTTAATATTATGCTGTATCCAGTGTATGATGGAAAAGAAAATTGAACACAGAGAACTGACTGTAAAGCTTGAGGATCAGAATGAGATCCATAAAATGTATGTCCTTGAAGATTGCAAATACTGTATGTCCTCTTGGTCTCTAGAATGAATGTTCAATTTTTCATCATAACTGCTTATTTCACAATCCAAATACTATTCAGAAAGATATTAATACAATTTGTCTTGCTCTCTGTCCATCACCAGTCATACCAATCATAGTTTTGTTACTGATACTCCATGATGTTTGGCAGAAAAGTAGGTGAGTGAGTATAGGTAACCCAGTTACTTTCAGGATTTTCTGGGGTCGAGCATTTTCATTATTTCATATATCTTGCAAATTATTATCTTCATCTTTGTTGGTTTTAATTCAATGTTTCAGCTAAATATTTTCCTATTTTTTCAGGTGAATGTTAAATTCAGTTCTTAAAGTTTTTTTTAATTACTTTTTCCTTTTTTTTTATCAAAAAGTAATAGTGTCACAAGACTGCCTATTAAGATATTATGTTAGTAGCATCAAAATGAGAACAAACATGATTGCTTGATGTTATGAAGCTGTTCAACAAAATTCTACCAGACAAATTCAGTAGTAAGGAACAAATTGAAGACAGATCAATAGTTTCAGGGTCTTTATTTTTACCTGTGGTAGATAAAATCCATATGGAATACTTTGAAGATTTGCCTCTAAAAATGATACTGTTAAAATCTGTATAACTTGGATATGTAGATTACCTTTATTCTTTGTTTCTTATAAAGTATCAAAGCAAAACTGAATGAACAGGATTTTTATGTCATGCAACATGAGATCAAATTTAGGCATTTCACTGCTGAAGACACGAACAACATTGACAGTGTTTGAGAATTGGAGTCAATTATGAATTGGACCCTACATCATCGGTACCAAAATTCAATTCTGGTGATCTGGATATCCAGGATGAACTTGGTTGCGGTCATAAGTCATCACTCAATAATGAAGAATTAAGGTAGCTGTGCAGGTTGACCCAAACACAAATACTCAGGCATTGGCAGCAAAGCTGGAAGTAGCTTATTAAACAGTGAGAACACAGAAAACATCTGGCAAAGGGAAGAAAATGCAGAATTGTGTAACCTATGATTTGATTGATGATCAGCATTTTGCACCACTTGGGCACTTGTTTTGAAAAAAAAAAAAAGAAAAATGATAATTATTTTTAATACAAATAAGTACCCAAGTACCCTAATTATCATTTATCTTTTTTTTCTGATTGTGTGCTTATTGTTGATGTAAAGAGGCTTCTGTATGATAATCAGAAATGTAGACAAATTTGCTCTCACCCTCTCAACCTTCCTAAAATCAAATCTTTGTCATCAAAAGATCCTTTTGACCATTTAGTGGTGCTGTAATGGTTGACTTTTGCAACATGGTCAGGCCATCACTGCAGACTCCTATAGTTTTTATACATAAGAAGTTAAAGAGAGACCAATCCTACTGCTGGATAATACAAAACTTTATACTTGACAAACTACTCAGTAAAGACTGATACAGTTAGGCATCAAATCCAACTCAATTCTAATGGTGCTTATTTTGACTTATGAAGTTGTATTTAAGCTGAATTATGATAGTTGAAAGTCTGCAGTTTAAACATTCATTTATTTTGTTACAACCAGATAATTTATAACATGAACTCATCTATATAATCAAAGCACTTCAAAAATTTTGCCAGCAACATATTTAAATCAGGATCAGAAAAAACACTTTAAATTGATCAATCATAAAGTAACAGTGTTCATCATACTTTACATAAGAAAAATTACAGAAAAATATCCAGAAGATTGGTAGATGGCATAAGATCAAAGTAGATTTTTGTCATTAAATCATGCTACACAACCTCCTCATACAAGTTGATCTGCCACAGGTGAAACATATAATGAAAAGTTGCATTCAACTTGACAGCATTCATTGATATTGACTGATTCTTCTTTTTGGGTGCATGCTGATCTTGCTTAGAAAGTAGGATTGACACAGTTCAACATCTTTCTCTACTTTGAAAATTTCATGAACTGACATTGCATGATATCATAAGTAGCAACTGAGTTTTGCAATGATATCTTGCAATAGTCATACTTGACAATCAGGTGGCAGCCATTACACACACACATGCATGTATATATATATATATATATATATATATATATATATATATATATATATATATATATATATATATATATACATACATACGTATTTGTGTGTGTATTTATTTAAAATTATAACATATGTGTGTTATAACATCACTACAAAAATTGCAATTGAATAAAAAGACAAGAGGAAAAACTATTCTTAGCCAACACATTTCGTCCTCTGAGGGACTTTATCAACCCAAATTGTGTTCCTTCATAGATACATTATCTATCTATCTCTACACACACTCATGTTTCTATCTATCTTCACACACACACATACATACTTGTTTTAATTTAATTTTTATCGTATTAGTCAGAATTCCTTGTATTTTTTTAGTATAAACTATAAAGTGTATAGAACCTCAGGGGAAAGAATTTGGGATTTATCATCTCTTTTCCTACCCATAATCCTCTTTCAAAATGGCTGCCACTCTAGATACACATTAGCAAAAGGCTATCATAGAATTTCTGTTTTGGAAGGAGAAAATACTGCAAACATTCACAGAAGGCTTTGAATATTCACTGTCTATAATCTTCAAATATTCAAGTGTAATGTCAATCAACATCTGACACCCTGAGCTTGTTCCCTGTCCTCCTCTGTGTTCTTTCCTCAAATGCACCTCTTTGCTCTTGTTCTCATCCTCTGTAACCCCTTGCATGATAGTGGCACTCCCCCCTTGCTTGGGGTGAATTGTCTTAAAAAAAAAAGTCTGCAGTTTATGTTAGCACAATAAAGAGATGACTCAGTAAAGATAATGGTAAATATAGAGAGAAAAGAGAAACTTACCTTAATGACAAACCTCACATTGGAAATCCAACTGTTGCTGTGAATGAACATATGATCAAACAAGTTGTTGCTTTCATCACAGTTGACAGAAGAATCACTTTTTCAAAATTATGGTAAAGCTTTTTTGCTGAGAACTATTTTCTCAGATTAATGATTTAAAATGGTTTCAAGTAAATTAACCCTGTAGGGCTTAAAGATGTTAAAAAAAAAATTTTGACACAAGTCCTAAACAAACATGGATTTTTGGAAAAACTCATGCACACCACACAGCAAAAAAGTCAACAGCATCTGGAAAGGAAACAATATATGATTCAAACCACTATACAACAAAAAATGGAAAAACAAACATAGGAAAAATATTTGTTAAACTCAAACACAAACACTTTCCTACATCAAACACTCTCCATAAGATATTCAACAAAAACACAGAAAAAATGATAAAAGTAATAAAAATGCACAACAGTAAAACAACCAACAAACCACCTACACAAATCAAACCCACATGTAACTGCAGAGAAAAGAACAAATGTCCTTTAAATGGCAATTACTTGTAGAACAATGTAATATATCAAGTCACTGTAAAATCAGTAGAAAAAGAAGAAAAATATATAAGAGTAACCGAAGGACCCTGGAAACAAAGAAACTACATACACAAAACAAATAGTAAAATACACAAATAGCACAATGCTTTCTAAACATATATGGGAAAGTAAAACCAAATCACACCAAAAATATGATAAATAATGAAAACAGCATCAGCCTACAACAACAAATCCAAAAAATGTAAACTCCATATGGAGGGGACAATAGCTAAAATGACCTTCCCAAACCAACACAATAAATAAATGTTCAGAACTCATCTCTTAATGCAGACATGAAAACAAATTTTTACTATGTTGCTTAAAAATTAAAAACTAAAAGAAAACAAAAAATAAATAAAAATAAATAAATAAGTAAAATAAATGAATCCAAACCAATAAATAAGTAAATAAATTAAGTAAACAATAAACACATTAACAAACTATGAATGCACACATAAACACAAGTAAATATAATAATAACAATCAACAACAGATAATAAATTAATCAATAATAAATAATGAGTAAAAAAAGTTAACAACACAATAAAAGAACCAGAAAACTGTATTTGGATCAACAATTCCTCTCAAAGCCCTTCAAATAATTTGAAACATAACTGTTACTGCCTACCAAATAACCATTAGTATAAAGCAATACACCTACTCGTAATGTACCACTGACCAACATATATAAATAGTCAAGTCAAAAGACAACACACAGATTGTCGCCACTGGGTGTTGATCATTATATATATATATATATATATATATATATATATATATGTATAGAGAGATGTTCACTATGTTTACCTAAGTCTAGCACAAGAGAAAAATAGAGGATGTAGGAAGATTATGTTGCACCAATCTTCCTAGTAGAAATGTATTTGAATCTTGGTTTTAATCTGAGCTCAAATACCAATCATTGACATTGATGTGAATACACAACTTCAACTGCCAAAGCAGGATTATATATAAATTATCATGTGCATATATAAAATCAAATTGACAAACCTTTATGATAAATATTAGCTATATATATATATATATATATATATATATATATATATATATATATATGTGTGTGTGTGTGTGTGTTTGTGTGTGTGTGTGTGTGTTTGATTGTACATGTGTGGCCTTCTGTAAGTGTACCTACATGGCCATAAGATTGCCAATAATTCATTTATAACAAATGAATTAACAATTTGCCTAATATAGCAGTTCAAGAAGGCAGACTAAAATTTTAGCCTGAAGCCTTTGACATACTTGGTTTTCTATGATCACAAATACATCTTGCCACAGGCACTCAAATCAACTACTACAATTGTATGCATTTGAAAGTTTTACATGTAAATGTTTCTCTTATTCATTGAGTGTATGAAAGTGCTCAACTGTGTGTAGATATTTATACCACTTTTCCAGAAAAATAATGTTAATGTTTTAGTATGAATTAGATAATTCACTCCCTATTTTCTTAATCAAATACTAATGCGTAGTAATGTGTATGAGATCTTATATTCACAATTCACACATAATTTTCTTTTCTTAAATTAAAAATAAAATGATTATTGTTTTTTTCATATTATTTGAATTTCAATCATCTTACAAGCACAAGGATCCAGTGAAAGTGGGAAATACCTAAAGAACAAAAGAAAAATTATGTACCAGAATTTCTCTGATGAGAGATTCTGCTGCTTATTGATATTGTTTGACAAATGCTGCATTTCAGGGTCACTCAGCCAGACTCATTTGCAATGGATTTTGAGAACAGCAAGCTAAACCTTGTAGTACCATGATGCTTTTTTAAGCATTTATTTTTATCCAGTGACACTTCCAAGATGAA
Source organism: Acanthosepion esculentum (assembly GCA_964036315.1). Classification (NCBI taxonomy): domain Eukaryota; kingdom Metazoa; phylum Mollusca; class Cephalopoda; order Sepiida; family Sepiidae; genus Acanthosepion; species Acanthosepion esculentum. The sequence goes on along the minus strand of OZ038502.1, from coordinate 62,262,879 downwards.
ACAAATCTATTATATCCACATTGTACACACATTTCTGAAAATATATAAATTCTGAAATAAACTTTCTACTAATATTTTTTTAATAACTCTGTATATCTTTGAAGCATTTAAAATTATATGAACAAAAAAAGAATATCATACTGCAGTGTTTAACATGTTATTCTTGCAAGTTATTGTAAATTGAACTGAATTTTCTCTCCACTATAAAAATTCACTTCAATCCAGTAAATACAGGGTGCAATGAGTAAATTGTTACCATTTTATATTTTTAATTTTGTGCATGTGCATTGTTTGTTTTTGATTTTGTTGACTGCACAGTATGGTAGGGTCAGTTGAACATGAGAAAAAGAGCACCATGAAGCAATTTGGAAATGGCATGCTGTACTGCTTGGCATTTGTGCCGGAAGCTCCAAGACAAACATTTCAGTGTGTTTGTGTGTCAATCTGAGGACAGTGCAAACGATTTGGAAAGAGTTAGATGATATATCCAGTCAACATCATGGTGAGTGGAGTGATCACTAGTGATGGCGACATTATGCCTCCATTCATATTCCCACAGAGACTCAGACTCAACACAGAGGCCTACATCAAGTGCCTTGAGGAGGTAGTGCTGCTCTGGGTCAAGAGAGTGTCTGCCGGAAGACCCTATGCCTGACAACAGGACTCTGCACAATGCCACACAAACAGGAGAATCCAGTCATAGCTGTCAGACAATTTCTGTGACCATATCACCCCTTATATCTGGCTATGTAGCTCCCCAGACTGCAACCCCTTTGATTATTATGTGTGGGTCACAGTTGAGCAAAAAAACAAAAAAAATTCCTTGTAACACAAAAGATGAACTGAAGGCAAGGATTATGGTAGCATTCATCAACTTAAACAAGGAGACTGTCCAGAAGAGTTGCAGGTGATTCTGAAGTTGTCTGGAGGCTGTTTTTGAAGCCAATGGTGATTTTATTGAATAAATTTACTCTTTAGTATTTCAAGATATTTTTGTGTAATTTTGGTAAATATATCTGTTAAAATGAAATGTCAGTGTTATTTTCATTTTTGCATAATTTTAATGATAATTTATCCATTGCACTCTGTATATATTCCATACCCATAATCTTCAGTTATATGAACTTTATTTTGGAATTTTATTCTAAAACCAATCATTACTGAGTTTGCCTGTTGAACCCCTTTGTTCACAATATGTTTTAGCTGATGTATTCTCCAGACTTCCTCAAATGTGTCTTGCATCAAGTAGTCTTTAGAAATTACTTAGTACTTTTGCATTTCTTTTTCTTATCAACAAGAACACCACATTTTAGCATGTTAACAAATCTGAGTGCTAAAGTCCGATGTTAAAGAGAGAACCGTTTAAGAGTTAAGACTCACTTCCCATATCAGGAGTCAACATAAAGGGCAATAATAAAAGTGTCTTTTCTCTACATCTATCAAAAACTGAAGAATATGTTGGCCAAAACAATGTCTTAATAACAACAAAGATAAACTTCCAAAAATGGGTGAAGTAAAAAAGAATTCTAGGAATTGGTTTTGCTCCATATCAGAAGACTCTTAGTGCAATGACGTTATGCAAAACTGATGCAAAATTTATTAGCTATTTTACTAAATTTGCTTAGTCTAGTACAAAGCCTTAATACTGAAGCACCCAGTGAACACTCAATGTTCAATTGAGGCTAACTTTATGGGAGGCAACCTATGTTGATCTTTTTTTACTAAACATAAAACCCCATTATTAATGAAATATTTGCATGAGCACTTCTAAAATAGATGTCCCCAATGCTATACAATCTCATAAAATAAAAATGTTAATAATAAATGTAATCATTTTTATTAGAAAGAGAAGTCTAAAGATTTATCAAAAAAGAAAATTTCATTGATTAAATGGCTGAACAAAAAATTTGACATAACATCTCTATCTATAAAAGGCAGGGTGTGTGTGTGTATGTGTGTGTGTGTGTGTGTGTAACAAATGCACGGCCGCAATTTTTGACGGATTTGCACCAAAATTTACATGCACATGTTCCAAGTTGGTGGAAAGGCCAACACCGACTTTGCATTTCCCAACTCCCATTGATAGTGGAAATAATCAATTTTTTCATGCTTCTATGGCAGTTTTCATGTAGTTTGCGACCATTTTCTACTGGCCAGAGTGAGAGCCTATAGCTGGCTGCCACGAATAGGCAGGAAGATTCTATTGGCCAGCGTGAGAGCCAACAGCTGACTGACACAAATGTTAACTAGCATGCTAGCATGCAAAAAAAATCGATAGCCGCATTTGTCACAAGTGGGAAAAATTTAAATCTGCATGGCACTTTACTCCAATTGGCTCATTCGCTTGCTTAAACTCAACATTGATTCTGATTTCGTAGAACTGGGTTGGGTGTGAACAAGTATTTGTTGTTAACATTCTTTTTCATTAAGTTTTTCAAGTTACGAGTCCTTTTTTAAAACTGATCGTTTTGTGTTCATTTTGTTTAGTTCTTTTTCCGTAACAGATTTAATGTTTAGTATAGAGCTTAGAAAAAATTTGCAGTGTGAGATAGGCAAGAAGTAAGGCATGTAGCAACATCAGCACGGCAAAGGGCAAGGAAGGGCAAAAATATTTTAAGTCAAGTGATAGCGATTGCTGTATGAGTCGTACGATTTTTGAATCAAGCACGGGCAACGCTGGGCCATGCTGCTAGTTTGTTTCTAAACAAATTTCTTCACAATTAATTTAGTTTTATTAGGCAGTAAAATATTACTTTAATTTTCTATAAATATAGTAAGTTTTTCATCTTATTCTATATTTCCCTTGACTTGTTTAATTTTATCATTAAATTAAATTGATATTAATTACAATTTATATTCATGTATCCAACTATCTATTTGTATATATACATGTATGATGACTGCAACTTCATTTCAAGTAATGCAATAACTTGATTTATCCTCAAAGTCAGATGTGAGCAGAATGGATGTGTCGTTTTAGTCATGTTAGGGTCTTATATTCTCTTACACAGATGTGGCTATGTTGGGTGTCATATATATATGTGTGTGTGTGTGTGAACACGGCTTTTCAGCCCCGCTAGGATTTTACATTTTCTTGTACAGATGTGGCAATGTTGGCATCTTTTACAGCAGTTGTTATATTATTATTTTGGTAAGCTTTCATTTCACATTTCAGTCCACCAACTGAGGCACATATTTTTTACATTCTCTAAAAATAGAAATGCTTAATAACACATACATACATACATGCATACATACATATGTTATACTCGGCTTCAAATTAGATCTCTATCTGATTCACTCCACATCAAAACCTGTCAGCCAGATGTGAATGTGATGAAAGTAAAATAAAAATATAAAAGTCACACTCTGCACAGAGGCTCTGAGCATCACATTCAGCTCACAAAACAAATCCCCTGAGTACAAAATACAATTTAAAAAGAGCCAATCACAAATGTTGCAGATAAAGCAAAAGTGTGACAAAAAATACTGTCATGTATTCACCCTGACTGCTTAAAAGAACCCCTTCATGATACTCAAGGCAGTTGCAAGCAAGTGAGCAGTCACAAAAGTAGGCAGACAAGTAGACAAGCAAACAACCATAGAATTCACCAGTGGCCTTTGTCAACCAACATGACTAACGATTCAATGCCAGGCCATAGTGACTTACCCATCCTCCAGATCACTTCCCTCCATGAAGATCCTCTATATCAGCAATAAAAAGAATTTTATTTTAACATGTCTTTCCTCCTCATTGGCAGTACTTTGTCATTTTCATTTGTTCTCATGCAACCATACATGCATATCAGTGACAAAGGGTCTATGTATGCAACGTATTCAATGCATGCCTTGGATTTTTCAAGAAAAATAATTTTTGTATAATAAAAAGTGAATAATTTTTACTATCCTTTTTGCATGGGTGATCATTTTTAAGATCCCTATATCTTCATTTCTTAGGATAAATTAAAAATAGATCCAAAGGTGCACAGCCAATGACCAGGTTATAGCCAAGACATGGTTCCAAGAACATCTGAGACAATTATGGACATGGAGGAGCCCAGGAGGAGAAACTAAAAATCAAATTGACTACATAACTGTCAACAAAAGATTCAGGAATGCAATGGTTCACTGCAAAACCTACCCAAGTGCTAACTGCAGAAATGACCATTGCTCAGTTATATGTAAACTAAGAGTGAAACTACAGAAACTGAAGAAGCCTAATGCAGCACCCAATTTGCAATACAACAAACTCCTGAGTGACCCATACCTGGGAGAAAAATATATGGACAGAAGATACAATGGAAATGGAAACTCAAAGTGGGATGCATTAAGAGAAGCTTTAGTGACATCAGCAAATGAAATCATCCCAAAGGAAAATGGATTAAGAAGAAAAAAATGAAGAAAGAAGGAAATACAAAAAACTACACAATGAAATAAGGACCAAATGCAGGAAGGCTAAAGAAGAGTAGCTAAACAATAAATGTGCAGAAATAGAGAGATTGAGTACTACCAACAAAAGAGGTATGCATAAACAAATAAGGGAACTAACAGGACAAAAGAGATGCTTGTCAACAGGCTGCATAAAATCAAAGGATGGAATGCTCATATTAGAGAAGGAAAAAATTCTTCAGCGCTGGAATGAATATATTGGAAAAACCTTCTATGATGAAAGAGAACAACCAGCAATACAGAGAACTACCGATGGGCCTGATATTCTAAAAACCAAAGTAGAAGCTGCAATGGTGAAATTGAATAGAAACAAGGTGGCAGGACCAGGTGGAATTGTAACAGAAATGCTGACATCTTTAGATGATTTTGGCAGAAATAAGATTACAGAAATAATAAATGAAATCTACAACAGTGGAATATCTCAGCAGATCTATTTTCATAGCACTGCCTAAGAAACCAGGCACAAACGAATGTGAACTCCACCAAACAATCAGCCTAATGAGCCACATAACAAAACTCATCATTTGTATTCTGATGAATAGAGTGTGCAGCAGAATCAGGCCAGAGATAGGACAAGAACAGTGCTGGTTTATTAGACACTGGAACAAGGAATGCAATGTTCATGCTCAGAATATTATCAGAAAGAGCAATACAAATGCAAAAGGATGTGCATGTATGTGTTATAGACTACGCAAAGGCATTCAACAAAGTACACCACAAAGATCTGTTGGAACTGCTCAGCAACCTTGATATATTTGGGAAAGATATTAGAATAATCAAGAACCTATACTGGCAGCAAATGGCTTCCATGTGGATAGAGAATGAGTTCAGCAGATATACAAAAATAAAAAGGGGTGGCTTCTCACCAGATTTATTCAACCTATACAGCAAGGCAATTCAGAGAGAACTGGAAATCCTACCAGTATTCATCATTGGTGGCCACAATCTTAACAACATAAGATATGCAAAAGATACATTGCTGATAGCAGACATGAAAAGGAAATTACAAAACTTCCTACAGAAAGTAGTGAAGGAGAGTGAGAAGTAGGGACTAAGCACAAACTACAAGAAGACAGAATGCATGGTCATCAGTAAAAAGATGAGCCTGAAATGCGATTTACAGGTCAGGGACACTAAAATCAAGCAGGTGCAGAAAATTAAGTATCTGTGAAGTGTTCTGACAGAGGATGGCAACACTGAGATCCAAAGACATATTGAGATGGCCAAAGATGCATTTTAAAAGCTAAGCAGAGTATTGTGAGACAGGTGGATTTCATTGGTAACAAAGGAAAGAGTACTGAACTGCTACGTGAAATCTGTACTCCTATATGGCAGCAAATGCTGTATGGTCTCCTCAAAGATGAAGAAGAGACTCAAGTCAACAGAAGTATGATTCTACAGAAGGATACTAAAGATACTATGGACCGAATATGTGAGCAATGATGAGGTTTGGAGAGAATGCAAACAAGGAGGAAGAGGCAGCTAAAATTTCTGGAACACTTAGTGAGAAAGGAGGGCTTCAAGAATCTGATACTCATAGGGCAGATAGAGGGAAAGAGAGACAAGGGAAAGCAATGTGTGACATACCTAGCAGGCTTAAGCAAGTTGATGATGGAACACTGTTTAGGAGAAGTAGCAAAAAGACAAAACATATTGAGAGCTACAAGTGTTAGGGGGAAGTGGAGAGCCATGATTCCCTATATCCTGAAGGGACATGGCACATGAAAGAAGAAGAAGAGTGAGAAAAGCAAAAAACTGAAAGTGGAGTTAGCTGCTGCTTCTTGTTCCCAACATGAAGATAAATTAAGTAATTTGGTTTTCATTTCCAGAAATAAAGACCTTTTGAAGAAGATAAAGGCTGAGTGTGGTACTGATACTTTTTACAAGAAAGTGATCAACAAATTTGCCAAAATGATATGAAGAATTAAATTAAATTATAAATAGATAAGTTTTAAATACATCATTATTTGCTGATTTTATAATTTTATCACATTTCTCTTGTAACCATTAATGGTCATTATGAACTGGGAAAAACTGTCCTGCACCAATTTGTACTTTACTTCATGAGTTTCTTTTGTGTAATTCCATCTTTTGATTTTGTGATGAAGTGGTCAACAAAACATTCACCTCTAGATTCTTTTGCTTTACTTCTCTGGCCTTAAGTCTACTTACCTGTTTGTCTATCTATCTGTATATTGTCAATTCTCTGTCACTGTCAAGTAGTGAGTGAGGAAGAAATGGAAATTTGCTACTTACAAGCCCAAAGAAGCACTTTCCCTTAAGTTGCAGTGTCAACTTGAATAGTGCAACTACTACAGCGAGCTCTATTGCATCATTTACAGTCATAACCTGATAAGAAATCATTTAAATCTGTTCACTTCTGATTTTTTATCCCTTTTTCTCATTTTACAATTATTACCAAATTTTTTGTTCACTACACAGAATTCAATTCAAAATAAAATCATCATTAGAAAGAGTTTTACATCTTGCCTTAAGGTAAGGAGTTTTCTTTTTTAATATTACAAGTCTCCTACTTTTACCCAGGGAACATGGTTAATTACTGATTGGTTTGCTAACTTCCAAGTGCAATTTAATATTTTGACATGGAAAATTTTAATCTGCTCCTAATTTTTCAAATCAATTTTTGAGAAATTTTTAAAATTTGACATTCAATCATTAAAAATGTTAATGAATTTGATAATGAAATGTGACTGATTCAGAACTTCAATAAAATTACGAAGGGAATTGCATCCTTGTTCCAAGTACAATTTTTAAATTTAAAAAAAAATTATTTTATTTACTTTCTTTTTAACTTTGGGCCAATTATGAAACATTTTATTAAAATTATTTTTTCAAAATAGAAGATAGCAGATATCAGCGGGATCATATTAAAAAAAAAACCTTGTAAATTTGTTAGATTGGCATTATAATATTGGGCAAATAGATTTTTTATAGAGAATATGAATTAATGTAATACTGATACTGTTGCATAATGGGTAATTAATAAATTCAGGTTTGTCTAGCATAAAGAAATACAGAGCACTCACCAAGGTTTGAACTCACTGCATTAGTAATGGTTTAAGTATGCACATGTGTGTGCTAAATCTCTTTTTAAATGAAGAAAATAATTAATTTTAAAATGCACTTTTGAGGATATGTGTCATATTTAAATTGGAAGAAGGACATTTTTTCTTCTGATAATAATCAGAATCTGATTTCTTGACATATTTTTTTCTCATATAACCTATTCATTTATTATCAGTAGATTTTGTATTTAAATATTAAGTACGGTTGTTATTATTATTAATTGCTATTATATGATACCAAAATGTTGGTTACTTAGTCTCAAGTGCTATATACGCAGCAGGTGAAGTGTGCCATGTTATGTAAGCTTCATCAGAAATGATAAGCTTCTGCCAACATTTGGATGTGTATTTCATCATAAAACACAAAAACCGTCCATCACTGCAATCAATACTATCAATAAAATTATTATTCCTATAATGATTAAAACATGTTTTTTTCTTCCTTTTCTTCAGTCTGGGAAGAATATTTTCTTGAAAACTAGTAAAAAACAAACAAAAAAACATCAATTAAAAATAAATTTTATGACATCAAAAATAAATAATAATGAATAATGATCTATAAAAATAATTACTCAATTAAAAGTAATCATAGCAACAACACTAAAAGAAATAAATACATACATTAAAATTTAACAATTTCTTCAAATAAACATTTTAGGTACTTTGTTGACACATACTGTGTTTTAAATATAAAAACCATCCAGATAATAACATTATTGAAATCAACTTGAATACTGTTTGAATATTGAGATTTGCTATCACTTTACTTCTAGTAAGAACCATCAGATTTTGATGGTATAAAAGCTTAATGACTTCTACAACAACAACAACAACAACAAGTTGTGGAAAGAGGAAGAAAATAACTCAAATTCAAAGGTAACAAAAGTAAGAAATATTTTCCTGATTATCACTGGTCATGGCTCCAAGATAAAACAAAAAAATATATAAAACAAACCAGAATCTGAAGACAAAAGATAAGGATATCAATTTTTCAGGAATGAGATATCACTCAGCTTTATTCAGGCCCTATGCTAACAAATTTTTGTATGAAAAAAATAATAATTAAAATTATGAAAAATATTAAGAGTTTACCTAAAACATAAAATATAAAAGTAATATCATACACTGAAAAATTAAGAAGGCTAGAAGATATGTAAAATGTGATAAAATAACAAAGATAAAGAAATTGATCTGAAATAATAACTTCAACTCATTTCAAAAATTAAAAAGTTATTGTTTCCACAGTCAACAAAATAAAATTCAAACAAAGTTGGGAACAATGTAGGCTAAAAACATTGTTTAACAAGGCAAGAAAGATTTTCTATTGAATGTTACTTTTACTTAAACATAAACTGCCACAGCATTTTAATTTAAAAAGAAATGATTAAAATATTTAGGGATAATAACTGTAAGCAGTGGCTTAATTAAAATTATAGATTTATTTCCCTACTCTTCCCAACAGAAAGAAAAAAGTATTATTTTCTGAGTGTCAATTAATCCTAATCTTTCATTAATATACAACGGAGCTAAAACAACCAACAAATATAAATTTACCAAAAAAATAAAAACATGAAAGTGGATCAATATGTTCATATCTTAGCACATTTATTAGCTGAATTTTGATTTGAAATTTTCAATGTATAATGTTAAATTTATATATAGAAAAGTACTGAATTAAGTTCTTGATTGATTAACTTGTATTTTATGGCTTATAAACCTTTTGCAGATTATTTAGAGCCAGAAAATATTTTTAGATTGTAAGAATTTTTTAAAGATAATAATGATTTACTGGTAAGTTCTATTAATTAACCCATAACTGGAGAAGAAGAACAGGTGAATTCATACCTTTCCCAAGGATACTTGCGTATAAGTAAATATAATGAACCCAGCTGGAATTGGAACTCTGCTCTCTCATCTCCAATTCTGGGCCATTATACATTATACCACCCACACATACAAGCTTACTGCACCTGGAATTCCCAAGTGGTAACCCATCTAGGTACTGACCAGGCTCAACATTACTTAACTTCAGTGATCATATGAGAACCAGTGTTTCAATATATGGTTGTAGGCCTGAAGTAAGTGCATTAACAAAATGTTCAATTGAATTTATATATAGAAAAGCACTGAATTAAGTGCATTAACAAGGAAGGAGATATTGTTGAAAAATGTTTTTAGGCTACAAACATATTGATGCACCTATGTTTTAGCAAGCTAATCATTTTAATATCCAAGTACCACTGCTCAGCTGAATTAAGCTGTTTTGACTTCTTATATCAGAAACCAGAGTAAAAACAAAAAGAAAAAAACTGCTAGCCCAAAACTTCAGCACTTAGTTTTGTGATCTTAAACTGTGATGTTTTTGTTGAAGAGATAAAAGTGTTAAGATATTTCTAAAGATATCTATATATAACATACACTTAAATATGACCCCCAAAACTTATATACAGAAACATTGAAAAAAACTACAAGTATGAAGATACCCATTCAAAACATGTGTAATAGCATAATCTGAATGTAAGTAAGTGAAAGAAAATAAATATTTGAGACTTAGAACCAAATGATTTTATTCTGTCAAATGAAATTATGAGGAAATAAAACATTTTCTAGCAAAAGGAAGTAAATCACTTGTATTTGTGATTGGTTTCTCTTTTTATGTCATCTGAATGTTTTATTTTTTTTTATTTTGGTACGGTTTATACAGACATTCAATAAAAGAAATTGAGAGCAATTGATTTCAGAAAATAATATAAATAATTGAAAAGAAAAATGTATAAGATAAAACTTTCTGGTTTGAGGAAAAATGTGTGTTGTTGCTGACTGTATGAATTTTGTGACTAAATGTAAAGTGACTGCATAATGTATATTGAAAGAGAATTGAAAGAAGCAAAAAGTTAAAAAGAAAAATTAAAGAAAAGACTTATTTGGAAAAAGAAAAAAATAAATATTGAAAAGAAAGAAAAAGTATTATGATTAAAAGAAAAGAATTGAAATGAGAAGTGAGAAGAAGAAAGCAAAGAAAAGAAAACAACATAGAAAGAAAAAATGTAGAAACATGAATGAAAATAACATAAAAAGAATTGAAAAAGGCTCAGAAATAGAATAACAGATAACTCTGAAGAAGGAAAAAATGAGTTTCTGAAATAGACTGCATTGAAATTTGGTAATGGGTCCTATGTTCATTTCCTTCACAATTCTTACAACATTTCACGCTTTCAGTTGTTCTTTGATGGCATATTAATTTAGAATGGCAGCTCTCATTTCTAGTAAATTATCACTTAGTTCTTTTATTATATAGAATTTGGCTTTGTTAAGAGAAAAGGCATTGGGAAAGCCATTTATGATGGGAAGAGACAATGTGTAGAGAAAGAAAAGAAGAAGAAAAGGAAGGATAAGAAAGAGAATGACAGAAATTTGGACACAACAGTAGTTCAGCTATTGAAAGAAAGAGAGAAATGAGAGGGAAAGTAAAAGGTTGCAAAAGAGAGAATGTAAGGCTGAAAGCAAGAGCAGGTTAGAAATTTAGGGTAGTGGCTTGAAAGAAAAAGCGTAAGAAAATAGACAATAGAAATAAAAATAAAAACTTTTTGAAATGGATTGGAAATAAAATGAAAGAAAATTGAGAAGAAAATTAGAGAGAAAAAAAAACAAATAAAAGAAGAACAGATTAGAGGAGAGGAAAAATGAATAAAAAGAAAAAAAATATAAACAGTAACTTTTCTTCTGTCTCATCTTTTATTTTAAAGTTAAAATAAGGTAAATGCCTGGCTAAGAGTGATAATTAAGAAACTAGTCAAGCATGCCTTTAGCTAGTGTAGTGAGTTTTATCTTTACAGGTGGCTGAACTAAGTTAAGCTTAGTAAATATCAATATAAAAAGAAGGAAAGAAAAAGTGAAAGAGGTTAACAGAAAAGTAGAAGAATGAAAGAAAAGAATGCATGGAGAGAATGAATTTCAGGAAAAAATATATGAAAAAAACAAAAGTAAACAAAAAGGGAATTTCATACTTATCTTGCAAACCATTGTTACTGTGGTGAGATATATCCTAACTTGTCACCTTCTGTCATATTAAGCAAATCTTAGTAAATTTCAAGTGCTTCGCTGAAAACAAAATCAGTGAACTAATTTGGAAGCCCATTAGATAGTATAGTGGGTTCAATCCTTACAAATGTCCTACTATTGTAACATTATTCAAGTACCAAGCATAGTAAATATATACTTTTTGGATGAGTCCTGAGCATGACGGTAAATGACATCCAGCAGCAAGGCCTCTGGTTGGGAGATTAGAAGTTTTGAGGAGTGTGGAACCACTTCTTAAATGCTGTTGTTCCCAGAACCACCCTGACCTAAGGTGGTAGCACCTGCTAGAGTCTCAGCTATGGGCAAATAGTAAACTCCCCAAACAAAAATACTGTGAAAGTATAAAAGTACATCTTAATAGTAAAAATAATAACAATACATTTTTATATAAAAAAAGACTGACAATACATTACCAACAATACATTTTATCAGTACTTATGTTCAAAATTTATCTATCTATCTATCTATCTATCTATCTATCTCAGTCTATTCATATCAATCTATCTATAATACTTACTTATAGTAAAATGACCAACAATACATTTTTAAAGCAAAATGAACAGCAATGCATTTTATCTGTAGTTGAAGGCATACAATTGCATTTAAAATATATTTAATTGAAGCCATAAAATTGTGTTCAAATTATTTAAATCCCAGCATTAAATAACCTCTAGTAGTTGATATACCACTAAACAAAATCAACCAACCAACTTTTCAGATGCTTGGCTTAGAGTAATGAACTCACAAAACTATTTCTGTTGTGAGTTCAATCCCTACTAAATAACCTCCTATTGCAGCATTGTGTTAGACAAAGCTAAACTTAGTTAATATCTACAAAATTGAAAAAAAAAAATTAAATGAAAACAATAAAATTCAAAGCAGAGTTTCAAGAAAGAGACTAGGATTTCCTTTTCGCTGAAATAGTTTCATATTTTTACTACTGTCAGACTCCAAATAAAGACCAACATATCAAATATTGATTTTCTAAGTAGATAAGTCCTTTTTAGTTGGAAGGTTGGTGTAACACAATCTACTACCCTCCATTTTTATCAGTTTGACCTTGTGCCATACTAAACTCAATAAATGTGAAAAAAGAACAAGTGGAAAAATGGATTAAAAATATGATCAAAAGGAAAGAACAGGTGAATAAAGAGAATAGAGAAAGAAAGAGAAAGTATGTGGCAGAAATTACTTAAGAATCAGCAATGAAAGAAGAATAATGCAAGATAAATACATATTAACTAGCCAACTTAGTCTGATGTGAAAATACTGAGATAGATATTTATAAGATATATAGATATTTATTATTTGTAAGTATAACAGCTGAGCAGTCAAGTAGATGGCTGTCAAAGGATAGGAAAGTTTTGCTATTGCAAGAAAGAAGGGCTTTTATTACTTATAAATCTTCACTAAACACTATTGAGAAATATACAACACCCTTAGCTACTGAGCAAGCTCACTGATAGATAAACAGATATAAACATACATAAAAACATGAACAGTTTGATAGATAGATAGATAGATAGATATGAGAAGAATGAGAGATATAAAAAAAGATCAAAATATAAAGACAGGACTAAATATGAGAAAAAGCAAAGAGAGAATATGAAACTGGAAATTTGATGAAGTAGAAAAACAGAGAAGGAAGGAAGGTGAGATAATTAGATGGAAAATGAGAAGAAATAAAGGAAATAAAAAAGGAGAGGAGGAGAAAAGAATGGAAAAAGAGAAAGAGATAATATGCAAAAAGAAAGAAAGGGACAAAAAACAGAAATGGCAAAAAGGGATGTGGAGAAATAGAAGGGATATTGAAAACTACCTTTAAAAAACATAAACCTGTGGCATATGATATTGCTGCATTTACAAAGCAGGCATCATCATTGTCAACAGAACATTCCATGGTAATTGACTTACTCCTCCAAGCAAAGATAAAATCCATTATTCTTCCTTCCACATCTCCAATTTAAGCTGTCGGCTATTTTATTTCAGCTTGTGTTTGCACAAAGAAAAAAGGGATATTAATTACAGTTCAAATAATAACAGGCAACAAATAGCAACAAGAATTGGATTTTGTATCTTTTCCGTTATCTCACTCTCTAATTATTGTATCTTCATCTTTAAGAAACCAGTTTCTTAATGAATAACTACACAAAACACAATGTGTACCCATATATTTCGTGTAATGCTTTTTACAGTGCACACAGATACTACATTTAGATTTAAGGCAAAGAACTAAGGAACAACACTTTGTTCCTTGACCTTGCTAAGGATCAAGCAAAAGCAAATCTCCTTAATGTCCTTTCATTTTCTTCAAAAGCTCTATAAATTTTTGACTTTCAACCCACTATTGTCCTCTTTTATTTTGGTTACAGTTTCTGGCTGTCATATTTATTATTCTTTCTTTACTGTGATTGTGGCATCAACACAATCATCACTACTAATTAATTATTATTATTATTACACAAATGCAGACATATATTTGTTAACCATAGCATTTCTAAGTAGAAAGGTTGCCATGGTAAAGATTTTTCCTTAACTCTTCAGTTGTTCTGATGATGTTCTTGTTGAGCAAAACATAAAAAATATATATATTTCATCTTACATAATTTGAATATTTTATATTAGTTATTTTATAACACACACATACACACATTGATTATTTGACTGAAGACCATAGAAAACATATGATGTAATAAAATTTAAATTCAAAATATAAAACTATCAAACTGAGATCTCAGAGAAATTCTCATTTTTATTAAAAACAACATTATTATTTGAAAATGACCAAATTGGTTGAAAAGTACTTGGAGCAATAATATAAATTGCATCTATAATCCTGAATGATCAATAAAAGCATGAAAATAGAAAAATTTAAATAAAAAATTTATCAAAATATATCAAATTTCCAAGGTCTTCAATCAAATATGCAAAAATAAAAATGGCTGCCAAAATAGACCCTACAAGCTCCTACCTCAAAATAAGACTTGTAGAGTACAGGAAGTTTTTGGTTTTAACATGGGCCACAGAATCAAACACAACAAATCACATATAGAAAAAATATTACTGCTTACATATGAATCCCACTAGAAAATATAGAAACAAGTCATTGGCACTTATGGTAAAATAAAAATTTAGTAAGCCAAGTGGAATAATCAGATCCATACAGAAGTCAGTAATGAAATCATAACATACAAAAACCATGTTTAGAAAAACTACACAGTTTATCTACAATACAACACATCTAATGAATCAGAAAGAAACTGAACATCTGACAATTCCATGAGAGAGCTGGAGAATCAACTAACTAGACAAAATGTACAGAAAAAAGACAAAAATAATGATATGAGTTGATCAGTTTCCAACATTCTTTGATTATGAAATCATTAATCTCCCACAAGATTTTAGGCCATAATAACCATTAATAACGAAGTTACCTGCAATCAATGTTTAGGTTAAAACGGCTTTCAGGATTAGCACTCTTGTTAACTAATTTTATTTTAAAGCCATCCATTAGAATTTTTCTAAGAATGTGGCCTCAGCTTTTTAAGCATGAAATCAGATTTTATATTAAAATCTTTTATCTTAATGATGCAGTGCAAAATCTTCTGTACCAGTTTTGGCTTGCAATCAAAAAAGCAGATTAGGTTTTCCTTAATAAATAAGTTTTAAATTTTCATTTTGAATAATTAAGCCTATTTTTAAAATAAAAATGTTTATTTTTAAAATTAGCTGATTAATAACATGATAAACGGAGATTATAATGTTGCTGATTGATAAACAGAAAATATATCTTAGAGAGCATTATTGGTATTTAGCACTCATTTTTTTTTAACAAATATTAGATTGGAACAAAATAAATGTCCATTTTTACATTGCATTAGAATGGGTGTCTTTTTTCTCTTTTGTTTGCATATAGATTTATATATTGTTATAAATTTCTATATCTCTAAGGAGGCACAGTAGAATACTGGAGAGAAGCTTGGATTGAGGAATCGGAGAGCTGTGTTCAAATTCCAGTTGAATCCATTACATTCACT
Source organism: Acanthosepion esculentum (assembly GCA_964036315.1). Lineage (NCBI taxonomy): Eukaryota > Metazoa > Mollusca > Cephalopoda > Sepiida > Sepiidae > Acanthosepion > Acanthosepion esculentum. Next base: position 62,247,227 of record OZ038502.1, on the reverse strand, counting down.
TACGTACTAATACCCTTGGGAAAGGTATGAATCCTCTTCTTCTCCCACCAGTTATGGGTAAATAGCAGAACAGGCCGGGTTCTATAGCTTTGAATGGCAACTGGTCTACCGCAGAAAGAAATGGCAACCTACTGCAGGAAAAAAATCTGCCTCGTCAGTCGTGTATCGAAAGATACATGATCACCTAAGCATGTATTACGCATGGCACATAACTGACTGGCTGATCTCTTTTCAGTGTTGCTTGAATTTTCTTCCCTATAGGGTATCAAAGTAAAAATGAATAATTGTGATTTTCATGTCATTATACTCCATGAGTTTATCCATTGTACTGCTGAAACCACCCATATCATCAACTGTTCTTATAAGTTGAAACCAACTTCAGACTCTATGTATTTTGGTTTACAAAAATCTGGATTTCCAAGATAAACCTGTTACGCAACAATGAAAAGTTGAGATACATTCACAAACGCTCAGGCATTGGAAGCAAATCTGTTGGTATACAACAGTCAGCAAAATGAAAGAAACTATAGTGGGTAACCTCATGATTTGATTGATGATTATAAATTTGCATAGTTTGAGCACATGCTGCAATTTACTTATTCATCTAAAAAAATTACTCTATTCTTGATTATGTGCTTACTTTTTATGAAAATTATTTTCTGTTTGATAATCAGAAATATGACTTCTTTAGGTTGACAAGCTTGCTTCTCCACTCATTCTTTCCAAAACCAATTGTTTACCTCCAAATATCCCTCTATTCATTTGGTGATGCTGTAATAGAATAAACCATTACAACCTCTTGCAACCTGGTCAGATCATCACTAAAATTCATAGATATGACCGGGACTAATATATCAAAATTTGCAAACATTTGGCCAGTAGTGCTAAAATTTAAAAAAAAAAATCTATCTTGCTGCAGATAATACAAGATTTTCTACTTCACAAACCACCTGGTAAAAACTGATGCAGTTAGGCACTGAGGTCCTGCCCCTCACTACTAACCATTAACTGGATCTGTTCTATACTAATTACCACTTTTTCTGCACCTTTGATGCATATGTGCCGGTGTTATACTCCGTTGCATTTAGATCTTATTCTGATTCATTCTACACACTAGCCAGATGTGAATGCTGCGAAGGCAGAGGTTGAAATAACAAAAGTCATTTCTATGCATTGGGCTCTGCGCAGCAACATCCGATCTACAAGGTGAAGTCTGGAAGTGGCCAATTGCGAATGTTCCTGACAGTTAAAGAGATGCCCCTTGGGACTACCAGAACTGCTTAAAAGTAGGTTCTGAGGATGAACAAGGGACATGTACGGCCAGTGCAGCTGCCAGCCGTCACGCAGATTGCTACAGCTACTACCACCACCATGACCCCATCACCATGACAACAGAGTGGTGGACCGGCCACCATGCAAAGTACTACTATCGCCATAGTCGCTGCCTTCACTGCCATCATTCTACACAACCGCGGATTTCAATGACCGTTACCACATCCTGACTTGACCTACAACCTCAGCTATCCAGTTTTCAACTTAACATCTTTACCTCGATTCCTTCCAGCTACAGGCCTCCATTGATACCAACACTCACCATCACCTCAGCCCACCCCAACATACCTCGACTTGCTTACCTCGACTCGTTTACGAAGAACCCTTCGCCGTTGACACAGCTACCTCTGTTCTGCAGAACTGGTCTCCCTAAACCTGCCGTCACCTTGGCCTACTTCAACCTATCTTGACTCACTTACAAGGCATTCCCTTCACAGTTGATGCAACAACATCAGTTCCACACAACAGCTCTACCTCAACTCGCTTACAAGGCATTCCCTTCGCAGTCAACACAGAACTGGCCTCCTGAAACCTGCCATCACTTCATCTTACCTCGACTCATTTGCAAGTCACTTTCTTCGCAGTCAACCCCAATGACATCTGTTCCATACAATAGATCTACCATGACAAGACAACCTACACCCGTGACAACAATTAAGCAAACATGCACTAACCGTATCTTGTGACCCGGGCCACATCGGCGTAAGAAATGGTTCAATCCCCAATATTACATGTACACCTGACCATATTCATGTACTATCTACCAGTAATAAATGTTGCTTCACTCTATTCCTTATTATTCCTTTCTCTCGCTACCATACGCTTAATATAACACCTGCATGTAGACACAGTTGCAGACTAAGTAGAAAATGCCTTCTGGCTATCTGTGTATTCCCATGACACCAGTTTTTATTGTGATAGAATGAATTCATTGTCAGATATGGCAACATAGCATCAATTCCTGTGGTTCTTACTTTGATTAATAAAGTTGTGTTTGAACCAAGTTATGATGTTTTTCAAGTTCGTGGTTCAAAATGTGTATTTTATTCAAATGTGATATGTTCAATTTTGTTCTTTGATTTCTTCTCTTGCTATGTTTAATTAAGAGTTGATTTCGAAAAGATTCTTTTTTAATGTTTGTTTTTGAAAATCTTACAGACCTGATAAAAGATTCTGGTATTATGAATGTTAGTAAAACATCACTCCTTGTGTTTTATCTCCAGATCTTTGCAGGTATAATTATAAGAAAAAAAACACTTGATTGTCGTTAATGTCCATACATCACAAACAAGAACTTCTTCATTTAGTTACAGTGTAAGGATTAATATTTTCAAGTTGTTTTGAGATTCCGAACTAGCATGTTTCTGATTATTACACAGATTTTATTATTAATTTTGACTAGTTTTCTTTTTTTCTTTTTTTATTGCTTTTTATTATAAAATATTTTAACTTATCTGTTATTTTGCTGTTAAATTACAATCCAGTAATTTGGAACAAAGAATTAGCTACATACAAGATTCAAATGTGTATTCCATGCATCAAAAACTAAAAGATATTGGATTAAGCATTTCTGCTGTCAAAACTGTTATCCCTAATTTAATGGCAAAAAAATTGGCTAAAAATGTTATGAGGATAAACAATAAAAGAAGAATAACAATTTGACAAAAGGTAATAAAGTATATATAATAGTGATAAGTTTTTCAAAAAATCTTCTAGTGCGTTTGCACCAAATAAGGCTCCAGGGCTGCATGCAGTCCACAAGACTATCCCGTATTGGCCATGAAGGGTTTTCATAACAATCAGATTTTTGTGCTCATTAGAATTAATTCAGAGACTGATCATATGTGAAAAGTTCAGTTTTTATGGAAGTAAGACTTTATTCAAACAATATTTCACTTTCTTTGTATCTAATTAATCCTTTTAACTCTCCGTAGAAAAAGAAATAATTTTTATGCCATTCCTCTGTTGCTATCTCATTTATACCCAGTAATTTATTCTGAAAATTTACTCTTGCAGTCCATAGCTAATTTTCTGCAATCAATGTGACCCTTTACATATTTTAATTGTGCAGGCCTATTCTAGAGTATTTAGCAGTTTTATAAATAAAATACCTTTGAGAGAAAAATTAATACTTATATTTTTAAGATTTTTCACCTAAATATCCATTTATTCCTGAACTTTTTATTTTCTTTCTGTGTTACCAATTTTTTGAACTTGAGAAAATTGCTTTCATTATCGAAAATGTAAACAATAGTTTGAAATTATCTGACATTTGGCATTTTTATCAGCATTCTGATAAAAATTCAATCAATACACACCTCTGTGAAAGTACAATGCCATGCAATAAGTTAAAAAATATATTGTTTTATGTTAAGAGAAGACTGAGTTGATGGCTAACAAACTATTGTACCTTTCTTTCTAATCCATTTGGAAAATTATTCCAATCAAATATCAATTCACTGAAGGATTTGGAAATAATTTATTTAATACTTTGGAGCACCCACCTTTATTCAATTTCAATTTATTGACAAATACATATTTTAATATAAAAATTAACATAAATGTGCTAATTTTGTAATTAAATTAATAACTTGAAAAAGAAGAAAATTAAAGTGTACTTAGTATCATTAATTATATAAAACCTTATTCTACAAGTATTGCATTAATTCTTAACTATTGATAATTTTTTTCTTCTTGATTTTCAATGTATAGTTTTGAGTGCCAAAAATAAATTATATATAGTGTGTAAACAGAAATACCAAAAAATACAACTGACCTAATAAGTTTAAAACCACTCTTCAACTGAATAATGGCTGCTATTTGATGTGACATAAAGTTTACAAGGTGCTGGAGTCATTGCATGGGTATATCTATCAAGGTATATTGTTAAGTCATGCATAATTGAATTGCATTTGTAGTCGCTGGGAACTTAGTAAGGTCTGCAACATGCTCCATATATGCTGAATGGGGTTTAAAACTGATGAGTACAGAGGCCACTAGTGTACCTAAATATTAGCCAAGTATTCCTAGAATTAGTTTTATGTCAATGGCACATGATGGAATGTTATAATTATCTTGCTGAAACAACACTTGGTAAAAAGACAAGCATAAAGAGAAGCATATAGTTTACAATAAGATCTGTGTATAGTACATTTGTCAAAATGAACTTCAATTTTACTAGTGGCCTTTACAAACTCCAATAGGCCACACTCTACACTATATTAAAGTGACCACTAGTTTTCACAACATCCTACTGACAGGCTGGATTCATAACCTCGTGTTGTCTCAAATAAAAGAGCTGAAAACAGGATTCATCTGACCAGGTGATATAGTACTAGTCTTTCACAGTCCAATGGTGATGTTCTCTGGCCCAAATTAGGTACAATAACCAATTCTATATTGTCAATAACAACCCTCTTGTTGATCAATGATTACAAAATTCCATGGAATGCAGTGTTTGTTGCTACTGTTTTTAAGTTTTAGTTAATGAAAGTTTGATTGTTATATTTTTTGACAATTTTTTACATATATTTACAATTCAAAATGGCCACCATTTGCTTTCACCATAGCCTTTAATCTCTTCTCCACTGAACTGCATGACTTCTTTACCATATTTTTGCTCAAATTGTACTACATTATCATAAGAACTTCTTTCAGGTCTGACACACTTGAGTATGAAATATGTGAAACATTGCTCTCTTATATGGGTCATATTGTAATGTCTGTAGGATTAATATCAGGGTTTGATGGTGGTCAAAATGAATTTTAAAAACATTCATGGAAATGTTTCTTGCACCATTTCTGTGTCAAATTGGCCTTGTCTTTAGTAGCTCTATCTTGAGTGAAAACATAGTAACTTCCAAATGTCATTGACAACCAGGGTAACACATCTCTCTCCAACATTTGCTGTTAAATTCTGCTGTTCATTTTTACTCCTTCTTCAATGAATACTAAGAATGATTTGAAAACATCAGAAGCAATAGCCCATGACACCAGTTGGGTTCAGGTGAAGTGACATAAACCCCTATCATTTTGGTAGTTGACCACATCTGCACAAATAAAAAAAAATCATTTAAATAAACAAAGACTTTGTCTGTGGCACACTGCATTTTTCCAACATTTTCTTCCCTCTTCCAAGTTGTTTTTGTTTGAAGGCACTTGAGAGCAGTTGTCATCATTGAATCCTGTATGATTTTAGACCTAAATCCTCTCTGACAAAGCTTCTTAGTGTCCTATACAAATTATGCAGCTCATTTGCCATCTTCTTCATGCCTCTTCATGGATTTTACTTCTCCCTATTCTTGATGGCTTCAATAACTCTCCTGGTACAAACTGAATGGTTTCTGCCTAGAATTATTGAATTTGTTTGCTCCTCTTGAAACTTTTTCTGCAAATATTCAACTATTTTATCACCTCACAAATTCTTCATACCAGCCATTTTCAATGCAACAAACGGATAACATTTTGTTTGAACTGTCATATTTAATTAATCTGTAAACAATAAAAAAGAATGCAACTTTATGTTCTATTTTAATATTCTTTTCTGGCACTTTTCACCAGGGAAACTCCTTTCTGATTCCTTGCTTCCCTGCTACCTACAATCTTCAAAAATTTAAATGCAATGCTAATCACTATCTTCTGTCGTCCTGAAACCTGTTCTTTTATTATCCTTTCTCCTCGCGTCTCCTCACTAAAGTTTTCTCATTCTCTTTCAAACCCAGTTACCCCTTGCATCCTAGTGAGGTAAAATGATTAAAAAAATAATAATAATAGGTAAATCTTTGTTTAAAGTAATGAGTAAATATTTATGCTGCACCTGGTACAATCTCTTGACTGATTTGATACAATGTTCCCCTTTGTTGGCTGATTATCAATCTTGTCAATCACTGATGATCCCATTTTTGTATAACCTTTAGGTGCCCAAAGATTTCATGTACCACCGATAGCTGTCTAGAATTCACATATTTCTAGTATACCCTTCCTAGTGTTGCCTGACAAAAAAGCCTAAAGCATTTGTCACCTTACAGATAGAGTATTCCATCTTTCTGACCATAACAATTATATCACAAACAGTGTTAAATCTTGTCCATGTTCCATGGCTCTTCCATTTACACTGCCACAGATATGTAATCTCTATTTATGATATTGTAAATACATTATCTAGTTGATTCCACTTCTATGAGTGAGGGAAGGTGAAACCATTCAATGTACTACAATCTCTAACTTTTTGCCATTTCAGTTTGAGTGAAATCTCACATTAATTTTTTTTACAATTTATATGATCATTGCCTTCTATCATTATTTACATTACTTATATTCAGATTATGATCCTCATCTTTGTTGTTATTATTACAGCATCTTGGTCATTGTTCCCTCTGGCTTTCTTCAGGTGCTTCTTGATACCTTCAGGGAATTTTGAACTGAAATTGTTCTTGTTCTACTGTCTGTATTTAGGGGATATCTTGTCTTGTTCTTATTTAATACTGCTTAGTTATTGCTTTCCCTGTTTCTACTGAACCTAAGAGCTCAGTTCAAAATTCAAAAGTATAAGTAGACATATTTTACTAACTAAACTTTAATTGATCTAGCACAATGACACCACACCATTTACAGTATATGGCATTACTAAGGAATCAATTATTTTAATAATGACCAGGTTTTAAACTGTTTAACTTTGATGACCAGATGAGAAGTGAAGCTTTCAGCATGACTTGACTGTAATCTATGTGACTATACATACACATATACATGCGCACAGATACATTGTTTAACATTTATTCAATATCGGAGAGAGAGCATTTACAACTATAGACTACATGAACATAAAGTCAATATCGCATGATTAATCCCTATGTCAACATTGTCTATTTATGCACACACACACACACACATATATATATATATATATATATATATATATATATATATATATTTCACATTTCACATATTTGTCTTGATAAAATTCAAGGAATGAAATGCATTTGCATAAAAAGGTTCCTCTTGTCTTTCCTTTTATATACATACATACATACATACATACATACATATATATATATATATATATATATATATATTACTTAAATGTTATTTTTAGTGTAGTGTTTTTTGAGTAGATATTCCATTTATTTATTAAACAGTATATTTATTTACTTTTGTCTACTGGCCTGAATATCCAAGAAATCTTATTAAAAATATGCGCTCTCTGGCAGGATTTGAACCTGCATTCCCCTAGAGGAAACCTTCATTAGCTCTGACATGCTTTGACCTCTCAGCTCTGTAGTGTCAATAGCTAAGCAAAAAGATCACAGATATTTCTCTGACTCTCAAAATTTCATGAATATACAGGCCACTAGACAAATATATATATATATATATATATATATATATATATATATATATATATATATATATATATATATATATACTTACATTATTGGTATTTACTAAGATATTAAGAAGATTAGTTTAAAAAAATAAAGAAATTCAGTAATAGCATTTATATTGTTGCTGGTTTCAGATATTATCACATATAAAGCAGTTTGAAAAACTATTCATATACATTCAATTATAAACAATCAAGTTTTAACATCATTATCATTGTTATCTTTTTACTTGGTTCAATTTTCTATTATTCAACAATAAGAGTCAATATTTTTATTTTTCTACTTTACAAAACAAATTGTGGTCTAGCTCCTACACTCTTAATAACATTATACCATTTCCACATTAAATTTTATAATAGGTTTGCCTTGTTCAGAATAATTATATCAAAGGGTTTTCAATTTCAATTTTGTTACATATATATATTTGTATCACTTTAAACATTATTTTTAGTGGATACTCATATTTCAGTGGGCACTCTGTTTATTTATTAAACAGTATGTTTATTTATTTTTGTCTATCAGCCTGAATATTCAAGAAATCTTATTAAAGAAAAATATGCACACTTTGGCAGGAATTGAACCTGCATTTCTCAGGGCAGAGGGAGCCACCATTTAGCCCAGTGTTCCTTACTGCATGACCATGAAGGAACAGACAGTCAGGCAAAGCCAATTTTATGCTTTCAAGTGAAATTTCTCGTCATAAATCTATCTAAGTTTTTCACATATGCACATAGTTTTGTATCCAAACGTAAATAAAGGAACATTTTTTAAATGGATTTTTATTAATCCAACAGATTTGTATCATGCAGTTTCAATTCCTGTCAAATGGAGTTCTTATACAAATACGAGTAACTTATAATAATAACATTTGAAGTGATACAATTCTGCCAGATTAATAAAAGTCTATTCTAAACACACACACACACACACACATATATATATATATATACTTTCTGAAACTTGGCTGCTTCCAATTCCTGTCAGAACTGAAATTATTACTTTTTATTTTTATCAAAATGATTACTGTTACCATCATTGCCCATGAAATTCAGTGGTAAAAATATGATTTCTGAAGGAACCATTCTGGGCCACTAAAAGCTGTAAATGATGCTAGTAGGTGATTTGTTTTAGCATTTCTTGGCTTCTTGCCACATAAAGAACCATTGTGATGCATCAACTCCCAAACACATTTCCCACACCAATTTCCAAAATGGACATGTGCCATAAATTCTTTGTTATTTTATTAAATTTTTATTTATTTATTTTTGTTAATTGATAGAAACCTGATTTAATGGATATCCTTTTCAGAATTAAGTTGAAAATTGCCAGGAGTGGCGAAAGAAAATCAATAATGAAGGAAATAAGAAAAGAGGGATATTAAGATTTCTTTGTTCTCTGTTCAAATACCTCAGTATATGGATCAGTTGTAACAAATTTAGTAGAGGAGATAAGGAAATTGAACATAGAATAAGCAGTGGTAGTGCTAGTTTCACCTAACACCATAAATTATGACAACACCGAAACATTAAACTATGAACACAAATCATATTCTTAAATAGCTGTGTAGATAGTTGGTAGGATTTTCTTTACTGGAAACTTTGGAATAAAATGAACTGATTCAAGAGTATTAAATAAATAATATATTTTTATTTATTTTCTTTTGAGCGAGTTCTTTGGTATTCAGTGTAGCAAAATGTCTGTTTATAAAGCAGATATTGTAGTATGCTTGGATAAAGACCAGAGGTGGCAGTTTTGAAGTCAGACCATGATAAGGGTAGTAGTATTATTAGAAATAGGTAAGTGTCAATCTCTATGTTTTTCTCAGCCCTAAGCAGGACAGAAATATCATTAACAGATGACCTCTAGACTACACTACACATCGCACATGGCTGATTTCTCCATGGTAGCATCTGTTCATCACTCTCGCAATCCCATCTGCTTCTAGCTCAGAGGTGTCAACTTATATCCTTTTGACCAGGCTCTGAGATTCTGGTGGGAACTTTAGCTTTGGCTAACATCAAAAGTCCCTTTGTGATAATTTTTCTGATTGACGAAAATCAATTTATTTCCTGGAATTCCTTTCTATTCTATTTTTTTTATAACGCAAGTTATGGAGCCTCCCTGATTTTTGGCACTTTTCAGTCACAACTAAGTAGACTCTGAACCTGCAAACTTCCAACGTTCCATTACCATTGTTGGAGAGGAGTTTGTGTTAAAGAGTAGATTTAATAACAACTATGGAAGAGAAGAATTAATATTGTTAAAGACCAAGAAATATTACATTTTCAATTGGTACTCACATTGGGTTTTATGGTTTATAAACCAATACTATAAGTGTTTGACTATGGAGTAGTAGATAACAAGCTAGTCTCATAGATCATTACTACTATAAAAAGTTCAATTTTCACTAAGTGTCCAATACTAATAACCTTGTGCCAGATTAAACTAAGCTTACTTAATATCTATAACAATTTTTTATGTTAAAGTTCACACAATACAAGACTCAAGAGTCATCCATGGTTGAGGCTTTCTAACCAAAGCATGTGATATGACTGTAAGAGGAGGTAGAAAGAAGTGAAGATTATGAGCATAGGGAAGATAGGTAGTAGTTGATCCTTGATTTGAAGAAGTTAAGATTGAAATGTTCAGGGAAGCATCCACACAAGTTTATTCTACAAAGAAGCAGTTCTTGGAGAAAACCTTTTCGAATGGATGTTCTATCTTACAAATGGAATAACAGGAAATGTGGGTGTTTCAAATTTAGGAAAATAGGATGATGAGTCCTGGTTGTAATGGTCTGAACTGGTGGAACTAAAGAGTGGAGATCATCTGAACATTTGCCATGGAAATAGTGATAAATAGTAATGATCCACTTGTAACATTGTGTCTGTGGGGAAGAGGCTGTGGAGTAGAAAATAAATTATCCACTACAAGGGCTCTATATGATTTTTGAACTTTTTCAAAGCTGGAAAGTGAGGATTGGGCAGCTATAGCCCAGACATGGCAGCAATACTCCATTTTTGGTCTAATCTGATTCTTGTAAAGATAAAGCATGGCAGGAGATAGGTACTTTAAGGAGCATTATAAGGAGCTAAACATTTTCCAAGAATCTTTCATGATGGATTGTATTAAATGAATTTCACTTGGGGTCTGAAGCGAACTTGAGTCAACATAGATATTCAAAGCATGAAACATCGTTGAGAGTGCAACCATTCATTGTGATGAGAGAAAGCTCACAGTGTGATCAGTGATGATGAAATGTTAAAAACTTGGTTTTAGAGGAGTTGAAAGTTACAAGCCAGATTTTTCTTCATTGAGCTGTTAGAGCTAGGTTCACAGAGAGATCGGCTGTAAAGTTATAAACATTTCTCTAAACTGTGGTATCATCAGCATAAATATTTACTGATGATCTGAGAATGTTCCTAGGCAGATCATTAATAAAAGCAGAAAGTGGGTAGGATCAAGGAGAGAGCCTTTGAGACCCTGACATTGATCTTATATGAAAAAAGGGATTATCAATGGTAAAAATTATGAACCTTAAAAAAGAACTAAGTCTATATGTGCCTGTGTCATCCAGTAGAGAAAAGAAATCAAGCAATAAATATGTAGGGAAAGGAGGAGGAAAAACAGAAACCTTTTTATCAAACTCATAGTGTTAATTTAGTTCTGTTTTGCATATAATCACCTTTTTCTGTTTATCAGTAATGTTTTCTTAATTCCTGAATGCTAACAATAAGCCTTATCATGATTTCCAATGCACAGCATACATAGTGCTGAAATTTGCTCAAGCAGACTAGGTTAAAACTTGTCAAATTTGGTGCTTAATCAACAATTTTTCTGTGTCTTTAAAAAAATATTTAATGAAAAAACTCAAACAGAGCAGAGAAGTAATTGTCAGTAAAGTCAATGAACAGTGATAGAAAAGATGAAATCTTGTCTAGGTTTAAATGCAATCAATGATAAAATCCAACTATGGTTATTTAATTTCTTTCTCTATTTTGAACCCAGCCACCAGAATTTGCTGTATCACTCTTTATATAATCATTTGAGTAAATAAAGGGTTTGATGTATTTCTTAACAGATCTTGCTCATGATATCACAGTTTATATAACAGCTCAGAAAGAATTTATATATTAACTCTTTGAATTTGCTATCATTTGAATTCTTTTAGATCCTTATTTATTTATCACTCTATCATTTTTAACTTGCTACTATTTCCTTTTTATTATACTCTACATATTTATCCTCTTTTAATTAATCTTTTAATACATTGGAAGATATATCATTTATCAAACATTTTTTTAATTATATCTATGTATTTACTCATTTGTACATATTTATTAACTTTATTTATGTTTCTGTTCATATATATCTATCTAAGTTCTTTCATATCCATGTATTTATCTCAATCAATTCATCAATATTTGTTCACATTCCTGCATCTATCTTAATCTGTTTATTCATATCTACCTATCTGTCTATCTGTTTGATTAAGATTAATAGATTTTCAAATAAATATAAAATATCAGATATAGATTCTATATTGGCAAAGGTAAAACTTATTTTATATTTTTCTTTCAAAGTAAGCAACTCTGACTCTTGTTCAAAACCTAAAGCTTTGATAAATGTCCTCATTTTGCAGTGAGTCCAAACCTCATTGAGTGCTCCTCAGATGGAACCTTGTGCCAAAGTTGTCTATCTGGCAAATTTTTATTTTTTTAACATGCAATGTGTGTTAGCACGTGCGATACCCTGTCTTCATCAACCGCTGACCAGGGGTGATATCAGTTTCGGTGGCTATGACAGGACTGTCACCCCTGGTGCCACCAGCAGCGTTTTCCACCAGACAGGGTATGAAGATAAGTGAATCGATCGTTCCTCTTTGTAAATTCTCATAATAAAATTTGGGATAAACAAAACGATTGTTCCTCTTTGCAGCTTCTATCCATAATGAAAGTTTGATATTTCCTGAACGCGTTTGCCGTTATTGATGCCATTAAACAACAATGTAAATATTTCACTTGTGCACGTTAGGTCATGATGTTGTGTGCATTTTATTTGCTTGTTGTTTTGATCTCAACCAAATCCAACTTCACGCCTGCTGAACTGTTTTTTGAATACAATGCAAAACACTTTTCAAACAACAAAAAGTTTCAAACAAACAAAAGTTTTTTATCTTTCTTTTCCATTACTGGTCCAAACCACTCAAAGCAAATGTCATATATTATTCTACAAAAGGAACTGATCTGTTGCTTCTGGGACCCTTAAGATTGGTATTAAGGATAAGAGAAAGCTCTTTGTCAAGATTTTCCCAAATAGCCTTCTGGTTACCTTTGGGCCACTGGATTCTTGGTTTACTTAGGATTTTTCTAGGGTGCTGTCACTCAACAATGGAATCCTGAACACTATAGGTGTAGTCCAGATTCATAATCCCATCACTCGATTTACATTCTCTGATAGGAGAATTACATTGTTTGCACCAGCTTGCCTTATGGATTCGTAAACCATTAAATCTTCTGCCGCAATCACATGTTGTAGCCGGATCCATATCCAGGTCATTTGCATTAAAGTCAGTCTGATGGGTGATATTTTCTCCCTCCCCAATACTGTCACCCAGAGGGCATTCTGCATCTCTTGTATATAAGAACCAGAAATATAGTAAGTTTCAATAACATTCATCTTTTAATATCACTTCTGAGATGAACTGTAATCGTGGATTATATTTTGAGCAAACAGGTGAGGCATTGCTATTTACTTTGCTATTATTGGTATTCAGGCTTGGTTTCTATTTGGCCAGCAACTAATTCAATTTAGTGTTGTAGTTGTAGTCAATAATTTTCTTTATGTTACAGTCTTTTAGCTATAATAAAAACAATTGCCTTTACTTTATTCTTTGCTCTCATTTGAGTTAATTCCAAACAGATTTAAATGTCAGTAACAGTAGGACATTTTAGCCTGCCCATCCTTAACTACATAAATAAAAATATTCTAATAAAGAAAAATCAAACCTTGTTTTCATGCCAGAATTGTATCCATTCAATTCTTGGCTTACAGCCATTACAAAAGTTAACTTTGATTTTCACAGGATTTTTCTTTTCTCTCTCTCTCAAAATATATATATATATATATATATATAAAAATTGGAGGTAAAAAATAATATAACAGTTATTAGCACAAAAAAATTAGGAAACCTAGTTCAAATTCCTGCTGTCATTGCTTATTTGTACATAGGAAAAGCATCAATCCATTTTTCCCTGCATTGTCTTATCAAATATCTTCAAATATTTTGTCACTTGCATGTCATGACAGTTGATGAAGAAGAGAGTGGGTGAGTGAGTACTGGGGAAACCACTCCCTCATAACTACCTTATTTGTCCAATATCAAAAAATATATTACTCTTATAGTCAACCTTGATAAGAGTCATTAAGATAAAATATATATCCCATCTTTTTATTACATATCAAAACCACCTCAAATACAAAAAAATAAAATTAAGAGCAAATGTTGAATTTAATTAAATCAAAATTATGAAGTTAGAAAAAGAAACCTTAAGAAAAAAATGTAAATTGAGATTTATGTCATTTTGTAGGGCACAACAGATTCTGGGGGTGTTCAGTGTGCAAATCAATAAATCAAATACTTAACATTAAAGAAACTAGAAAAATATTTTTTATAAGTTGATAGATTTGTTGAAATTTTTGTGGATGACCTTCTTTTAGATAAACTTTAGGAGATAAATTTTCACTTCTCTAGGTCTACCACCAATGTGTTAACTCTTATTAGTGAATTTGTCTATCAAGCATTATAATGAGGGCAAGGCTCAAGTTTTAGCTATTTCAAAGACATTTAACATGCAGGTCCTCTCCACAAGCTCAAAGGTTATGTTGTCTCTGATCAATCCAGTCATTCTTAACTAATTGTGTAATAAATGTTGTCTAGAACAGCCACACCTCTAGGTTATTTCACAATAATGCAAGAGCCCCAGGGCTCTATCATTGGACCTACATTTTTTCTAATCTTTATCAACAACCTTCCCAATGTCACCCCTTCCCAACTAGGTATTTATGTTGATGACACAACTATTTACTCCTATCTTAATAGTAAGTCCAATAGGTTCAACAAAGTAAAACTGGCAGCTGCTCTCGAAAATTACTTCCAATCAGTTGTTAACATGGACAAGGAATGGCTTGTAAATTTTAATGCCTCTGAAACAAAATTGCTATCTTTTAATCACCATAGAGAACCTTTTTTACCTTCCATCAACTCATTGCACCTTCTTGGTCTCACATTTTTTACTGACATGAAATAGAGTGATTATATTAAATCAATTGTTAAGTCTGCTGCTAGGAGAGTTGATTCACCGTGTTGTGCCAGACAATATTTTTCATCAGAATCCACCTTGAACATTTATAAATCTAACATTGATTATTGTTGCCATATCTAGTCTGGTGTTCCTGCTATATATCTTGAGATAGAATGACAAAATCCAAAAGAAGAGTCTGTAATATATTTGGTCCTGACTTGGTATCTTGACTTCAGTCACTTTCCCACCACTGTAACATGGCTTCTCTCTGTCTTTTCTATAAATATTTTCATGGCAATTGTTCTAACGAGATTTCCTCTTTGGTACCTTGATCACATGAATTTAAATGTACTACTAGACTGGCTAGCAGGTCTCATCATTTTACTGTTGAACTAGCTAGCAGGAATCATAAGTTTTATTCTAATAGTTCTTTTCTCATACTTCTTGCTTGTGAAACTCGCTTCCAGTTTCTTGCTTCCTTTCTACTAACAATCTTTAAAAATTTAAATACAGCAACAATCACCATCTTCTTTCTGAAACATGTTCTTTTATTGTTCTTTCTCCTCACTAGTCTTCTAATTCTCTTTCACTTCCAGTAACCCCTTGTGTCTTAGTGGCATTATTGCGTTGCTTGGTGTGAAATGAATTTAAAAAAAAAGAAGGATGTGTCAAATTTTCCCCATAACAATTTTTCATAAACATATTTCAAAATTAAAGAGAACTGCAAAAAAGATGAATATTAACATTTTTATTGGGCCTCACAAATTCAGTAATAATTTATACCTGCATGAGGCACTAAAAACAACTTGTTTTACAAAAAGTACTTGAATTGATTGAAGAATACAGAAATTATCAATTCTTAGAATTTAGTCCAGAGTAAGTTATCCTGTTGGAAACTGAAAGGTAATGGTGGTAATGGTAATATTTGCTATTTCCTTCTGAGGAAACATTTGGCATTCATTGACCAAACAGCCAGTGCTACCTTCAGTTAAAATTTATAAAATCTTTCTATTAAAACAATTTTTCAAGGAAATAGGTTTCTCAATTCCATTGTTATTGCACTATTGCTTCCTTTCTAATCATTTGTTTTTGGTAGTGGAGAACATCAACATCTTGATTATGTCATTATTTTGTCTTCAAGTTATATCTGCAATCCATTTTAAATGTTGTTGAAAATCCTCAGGTGATGAGGTTTCTATTAGCTGGTAGAGATTTTGTTTATGATACTGTAGCACCATTCCATGAGGCTTGAAGCAGGATGGTCCTTGTTAAGACCTACATCTTTCATTCACTCAAAGCCATTTTTAATCATTGATCTGAGAAAACACTTGTAAGAAGCTGACAGTTTAGATACAGGTTTTTTAACAGGTTTGGTGCCATGCATGACATCCATCAGTTGTTTAGGGTATTAACTTTTCAAAGAGTATATGTTTTTCATGAAACCAAAATCTCAAAACCACAAAAATGGATAATCTGGTTGTATCAAATTCCAAAGATTTTACAGAAAACATTTCTTTACACAGTTTGCAGTCTTCATCTATAAAATAGATGTCTGCCAGAAGAATAGCTCTACTATCACTAACTGTTCATTTGTCAATTTGAACTGATGATTTTTTTCTTTTTTTTCAACTAGCTAGGTTTTTGCATCAGATGCTATTTCATCAATTTTTCTCTGAATGGAGTCATTGCATAATGGTAATTCTTCTAAAACAGTTGATGAATATTGGTGCATCACGGTTTTCATGAGAATTTTAAAAGCAGGCTATAATATTTTTAGCAACTCTATACACACTTCCAGTTTTAGCAATGATTTATACAATTTAATAAGATGTAATCATTCTATTTGCATTTGTTTATGTACTTTTTAAAATAAAGATAAAACTTTTTTGTTTAAAATTCTTTTTCAAATTTTTCAAATACTGTATATACTGGCATGCTAGCTGACTGGGCATATAAGACAACCCCCAAATTTTCAAATTAAAATGTAGATTTCAGCCATACAAGATGACACCCTATTTAAAATGTATTGTATTGAATGTATCGGTAAGCATATACATTCTTTTCATTCAAATTCTAATGAAAAAACAGTGAGGAGTTATTATGTGGAGTTATGTTTCTTGGCAAAGTTTACTGCTTTCAACTTGAAACATGCTTTATATTTCTTTCTTTTACTGATAGTTGGTGGAGCCATGATGGGGTCTTGTGATAGCTGGATTCTAATAATGTTACCCTAGATAATACTAGTAACAAAGTGAGAGCTTACACCTCCCCAGGTACTGACATGAACTGACTACTATGATTACCAGTTTATTCTTTGAATTATTACTATAAACATCTTTTTTCCTGAATGCTCTGTCTGGCAAAGTGCTTTGAACACACCCAAGCCTAACAGTTGCTTTGTTTACAGTGTGTGATGATGGTTTTGGATTTCTCTCTTGACAAATATGTGTTTTATTGTTGTCAGGCAATCATACCACATATTATATAAGGTAAGACTACTTTTATTACACTACACTTTTATTATAATAATGTAAATTAAGTTGTTTCAGTAGAAAATATTTGTGTCAATACTTACCAAGGCAGGGGTTAGTCTACTGTCAAAAATTATTTAAGGTTCACATTTTATATCTGGAGTATAAGATGGACCCCTATTTTTGGGGGGTGGGGGGTTAAGGTTAAAAGGTCATGTTGTATTCTGACATCTATGGTAATCAATGGGTTTGGCCATTTTAACAGAATGTTTTCCTTTTACAAGTTCTAAATGTTCTGATGCCTTCATAATTTCATTTGAAAATGAACTGTTGCATATAAGATACAAGCTGTCTTTGTCAAATGTGCTTTTAACAAAACCTTATAACAAACAATCTTCCAGATGTGTTGTCTACACTTCAGTTATGATTAATAGTGGGAGGAAGGTGAAAATATAATAAGCAGATAATGCTTTGTCCATGTTTAACATAGGTCATTCAATTTTTATAAATGAATAAATTAATAATAATTAATTTCATAAATGAATAATAAGTAATAATAAATTTTAAATAAATAAATAAATTTTTAAAATTATTTAATTTCCATTTCTAGTATCATTTTATCTTTGCATTCTCTCTCCAGTTCAGTTTTTACTCACTTGGTATTGCCCTAATTCAGAATGACTGATTAGGTCTCGATACTTTTTATGCTGAAAAAGAAATAACCCCATATGATTTGGGGTATATGGTAGCATAAACCTATCCAAGATTTATAATTATTTATGAACATTATAATTACTTGTTACTTATGTATATAAGAGTGCTCAATTTTAAATATTAAAAAAAACGTTTAAATACACATAAAATAAATTTTCTGATTATTTATCAGTTAAAAAACTGTTTCATATATTTCAGTGTAATTTTCAATTGATATCTTTGGATGCTTCCAAACTCTACAGTTCATTTTCATGTCTTTCAAAAAAATATGTCATCAGATTGAAATAATTTCCTTCCTTTTGTTTATTAATCCATTCACATTCTTAAGTTCTATGATTTTCAGCTTCCCCTCTATACATACATAGCAATTTCTTCCTCTGGTTTTCTGCATCTTTTTTTTTTTTGTTTTGTTATATTCTATTCTTCTACTGGCATTTTCCCTTTCATTTTTAGCTTCCATATGTTTTGACAACATTCGTGTTATTTTTATATCTTTCATATGTATAATAACATTGTTTCATATAACAAAAAACTATTGACCAAAGTATTTCTGGAAGATAACATTTTTAAGGCAAGCAGTCTTTGTAATTATAGTGCTCAATATCAAGAAAGTGAGCATTAATAGTAATAAATAAAATGAAGTTTTCACTTATATTTTCTCTACTCTGAGTCTCATGAAAATTACATCTATTCATCAGGAGACTTGACTGTAAAAGTTGTTAAAATCAATTCTCTTGATGTAATTTCTTTGTAACTTAGAGTAGTGATATGATGAGTAAACATTATTACTTTTATTTATTACTGTATGTGTGTGTGTATATATATATATATATATATATATATATATATATATATATACTCCCCACACACAAAGTCTGATCAAAAAGTATTGGGACTGTTACTATGGTAATGAAGCTAAAGTACACAGAGTGAGGCCACTTGACACAGAATGAACTTGAACTCTGTCATACATACACAATAAGTTATAACATTCTCACTCACTTCCGTTATTTATAGCAGTTCTTGGGAGAAAAGTGTGTAGAGTGTGGTTGCCTCACCACACCACAGAGGTTCCATGAGTGACCATAGTTTGTGCAGAAGTTTTTGGCCAAATGCAACATTCCCCAATTCCAATGACCACCATATTCCTCAGATCTCATACCTTGCAATTTTTTCCTCTTCAAAAATTAAATCCCACTTGAACAGAAAAAGATTTGAAGAAATTGAGGTAATCCAAGAGAATTTGACAAAGCAGCTGCATGCTATCCCAGGAATGGTTCCATCAATGAAAATGATTCTAGATAAAGTGTATGGCTTCAGAAGGAGACTTCTTTGAAGGAGGTTAAATGCCAAATTGATATGTGTTGTACTTTTCTATTTATAGCACCAGTGCAAAAACCTTTTGATCAAACCTTGTATATATATATATATATATATATATATATATATATATATATATATATATGAGGGTGTGCTGAAAACTTCTTGGTTTGAGCAAAGTCAGTCAGGCTAAGAACTTCAGCATTTAAATTGCCAAACATTAGAATATTTTTGGTGTTAAAGAAGCATGAAAAACAATGTGTAAAGTGTGTTGAACTATGCGGTGAATATGTGGACTAGCAATTATGTTTCATGACTTGAGGCCATTCATCTTGGTCATGCTAAAACATTTTCACTACCCCTTCATAAATATATATACTTGTACTCCCAAGAGGATGCTTCCCCAGTCACTACAATCTTAACCTATTCACCATATATCTGTGTGAACTGTGTCTTTTACTCTGTAACCTTCTACCTTTAGTGGCTCCTGGACATTGTACAGGGTGAACATTATTGTAAAAAAATATCTATCTGTGTGTATTGCATGCTTACCAATTTATAAAATGATATATGTGTACATAAGCTATAAAAAAATTAAAAATTTATACATCACATCAAGGAACTTAAAATCATTTCTGTATGAACATGACATGTCAAAGAATAACAGAGCTATGATACCTATCATTTTATTTAGTCATTTTTAAGTAGATGTCAAGATTTCATTTAACTTAGTTCTTTGTTGTTTAAACACTTGGTAATTAGACTTGAGATTTATAATTGAAATAATTATCTTAGATACGTAGCGTATTTTCATGCATAAAAGAAAAACAATAAAATTTTCTATTTTGCTTTCTGTTAAATGACACAATCTTATGTGATTAAGAATTCAATTTGCTTTTAATTTTAAAAAATCAGGTGTGCTAGTTTTTGGTTTTGTGCACTCTCATAAATTGGTCTTTCAGAAGAATTTAAAAGGGAAGAAATATCTTGAAAAAGTAGTGATTCTTCACAAAATTTAATTACAGATTTCTGATCAGTTTTTCACAAATTAAAATTAATCCCTTCAGTAAGCCATACTTCAATTGGTAAAGATATTTGTTCAGTAGTTATAAGCATAACTGATTTGATTCTGTTCTCATTGACTCTTTTGAGATATTTATTTTTTAATTACACAGTCACTGCACTCATTATGCTTATTAATACTTATAGACAAACAGAAAAAAATAAACATTCATGGATTTTAGAAGATCATCCCTTCTTATTCTGGTTAGTTGATGACCTAGATAACAAATACCACATTTTGAAATTACACTAATCATCTTTATAGAGACTCAACTGTTGGACTGATTGATTTTTTATGGCTTATCGTCCTTTTGTAGGTTATTTAAAACCAAAACATCTTGGATTGCAAGAATAATTCTTTTTGTTGTAAGTGAATATTGTATTAACAATTTTTTAGAGTTAATAATAATTTTAAGATACAATTCCTACTATTTAACCCATAGCTGTGGAGATAAAAAGTAGATTCCTACCTTTCCCAAAGGCATTTGCATGTAAATGAAGGAAACAAACCTAACCAAAATTGAAACTTGGCTCTCTAATTTCTCATTCTGAACTGTTATCAATTATGCCCCCAGCACCTGCTATTCCCAAGTAGTTACCCATCTAGGTATTGAAACAGGTTCAATGTTGCTTAACTTTGGTGATCCAATGAAAACCAATGTTTCAATGTGATATGGTTGTAAGCCACTCAACTGTTGGAAGAACAAACATATATCAGAAGAGCAATTACAGGTTTATTTTTATCATTTTTGTTATCTATACCAAAAACTTGTTAAAGATTGAGAAATATTTTTGTCAGAGATTTTCAAATGAATTGTTGCTAATATTCATTATTTTTTAATATCCTCATTACTTCTGTTTTAATTTGCAATAATTCAGTCATTCTTTCCTCTGACCATATTCAAATGACATTTAGCTGGTTTGGTTCTGTCAGCTATACCATATTGCACTGGTCAGCTAAACAGTATATGGATGATATGATATAGTCTGAACACACAAACACAAAGCAGACATTCTCAAACATTCTCAAATGGACACCAAAGAAATGTATACAATATGTACAGAGAAGTTGTAATACACATATACAAATATTCACTCACATTTTAAAAAAATTATCAAATATGTATTTATACATATATATTTGCATTAATAAATTGAAATATAAACCCTAGTAGAAACTAAATAAATTCTACCAGAATTTTTGCTATTCCTCATGTAGACATTGCATTCAGCTGATCCATGACAATCTGGCATTATCTATGATGAAGTTTATTTAATCTCAGAAAACTGCAATCATGAACAAAGACTCAAGAATACATCATTGTTGAATTACAGTATGCAGATGACAATATTGTTCCCTCAGTGTCAGACACCTTTGTAATTATCTGTGAAACCTTCAATGTGAAAGTGAAGGTTGCCAAATCAAACAAGCACCAATGTGAAAACCTTTTGAAATTAAAAATCATGGACAATCAGT
The DNA here is from genome assembly GCA_964036315.1 of Acanthosepion esculentum. Classification (NCBI taxonomy): domain Eukaryota; kingdom Metazoa; phylum Mollusca; class Cephalopoda; order Sepiida; family Sepiidae; genus Acanthosepion; species Acanthosepion esculentum. The sequence goes on along the minus strand of OZ038502.1, from coordinate 62,225,164 downwards.
AGGATAAATTGCAAGCTACTCTCGCTTAGAAAGTATCATGAACACTTACACTAATGTCAACGATGAAATCTTTAATCAGCTGAATGCTGTTCACAGTGTATATGGAAAACTTACCAGAAGGGTTCATCTTCAGTATGGCCTGTCAAAGGAAAGAAAAGTCACAGTATATCAAGCAAAAGTTGTCAGCATATTGTTATATGGATGTAATACTCAGAACATTTAAAGATTCCATCAGTCAAAGATGCGGTCAGTCATAGGCTGAGAGATGAGAGAACTGAATCACTAACAATTGTCCTTGAATATGTTACTCAAATGTATGGGGATTTTCCAATATACAAAAATATATCAATTTGTTATTTCTTTAGCTGCACAATAAAAAAGAACTCAATCATTGATAAATTGAAACAAAAAAATTGTTTATTTACAATAATTAATGTGAAAAGATACAGAGTGTAGAGGCTTGCTCAAAATATTCTTTTGGGTGCCTTAAAAGTAAGCTAGGTAGAAAAATATTCATAAGAAAGTGGGGACTTACATTAGTTGCTAAAAAAGTCTTTGGTAGAGTGTTTAAAGTATCAGCAAAATTGTTGCAGATTGAAAGGTTGAAAGGTTAACACAGCAGAAGTATCTGAGTGGAAGGTGTTACCAAGTGAATGTTATTTGTGTTAAATTTGTAAACAGTGTCACATTTTTTAATCAGTTCACTCCAAGCAAGGCAATAATGCCACTAAAATGCAAGAGCTTAATGGAAATAAAAGAGAATGAGAAGACTTTAGAAGGAACTGGAAATCCAATCCTAAACAGGAAACAAGGGATAAACCTCTACTCCTGTTCAAAAGACCAGGGAGGAGTGTGAACCCTACAGTAGACAAACCTATCTGCACCTATTAAATTTATTATCACTTTTCTACAAATAAGAAACTTCCCCCACAACAATTAGTTAAAATGTAACATACCTGCTAAAGATTAGCTCTCTTCACTGTAAATACAGAATGTATCATTACAATTGGAATGTAGATTATTGATAATGTGGTAATAAACAATCCATGTCCAATTGCCCATTTTAGGTATGTGTAATCACTGATTTTTAAGTCTGAATATTGAACCATGTTGAAAATCTAATTTGAAGAATTATAGTTAACACTACCTCCACAAGGCACTTGATGTAGACATCTGTGTTGAGTCTGAGATCCTCACCAACAAATTCAGTAGTTCGTTAGTTGTCAGAACAATCAGTTTTCTCACAGATGGTGCCCAACTGACCCTACTATACTGTGCAGTTGACAAAATCAAAAACAAACAACACACATGCACAAAATTAAAAATCTAAAATGGTGACAATATACCCATCACACCCTCTCTCTCTCTCTCTCTCTCTCTCTATATATATATATATATATGTATATATATATATATATATATATATATATATATGTATATGTATGTATATATATATATATATATATATATATATATATATATATATATATATATATATATATATATATATGCACAGAGTCTACCAAAAAAATGTATACACATTTCAGGAATGGAAAAAGTTGTCTTTCAGAGTTTTATCAAATTGTGATAACACTGTTTACTGTAGTACAATATTTTATCAACAGATGGCTTTACATTGGCAGCCGTTAGACAAGAAATTGAAAATACCTGTGTAGCAATCCCACTGGATACTTTGGTCAACATTGCCCAAGCAGTAGTTCGCCATACTAATAAATGTCTGGAAGCTAAAAGCCACCATTTTGAGCATCTATTGTGATTGTAGAATCCAAAATTAACTTGTATCAATCCTGTGATGTCTGAATAAATTTACTATTACAATATCTATACAAGTTTTTCCTTTTCTAAAGCATGTATACATTTTTGGGGCACATTCTATGTAAATATATATATATATATATATAATAAATAAACAGAGCATCTACTCAGATATGAGTATCCACTAATAATAGCATTTAATTAATAAAATCTGTCATAATAATAAATAAAAATAATCCATTACTTCTCTAAAAATTGCTTTGTGTTATGATAAGAAACTGAGCAGATGTGAATGTTTCGAGAGTTGGAGAAAGATTTGCATTTATAAGGCACTATTCAACTTTGCATTTATCAGTGACACATTCCATGGCTGAGTTGGTATAAGCACATCAGATCTAATGATGGTTTCTCCTGGTAAGGGGGACGCAGGTTTAAATTCTACTGGAGAGTGCATATTTTTCTTTAATAAGATTTCTCAAAAATTCATGATGGTAGATGAAAATAAACATATATATTATTTAATAAATAAACAGAGTGTTTACTCAAATATGGGTATCCATTAATAATAAATTTTAAGTAACAAAATCTATCAGATTAATAAATTAAAAAAAATAATATGAATTTATGTATTCATATATATATATATACATATATATATATATATATATATATACTGACATAGCAAATTCTGATTTTACCACACTCCACCACTCTTCTAATTAGCTTGTGTTATTTTCTATAAATTAAATAGATTGAAAAATATATCAGCTGAGAGTGTTTGAATTAAAACTAGGAACAACAAAAAGATGGAGTATTATCAGTTAAAAAAAATTGTGTAGAATATTGAAAATACTTGATTTCAAAATTTTGGACCACTCATTCTTTGCTTTAGAATACGTATCAGCTGGATAACAAAAGATCAGAGAAACGCAAATCAAATGCACCTCTAAATGATTTTTTCCTCCACGAGGAACTTTCATGTGTGTACTGGAATGAAAATTATTTCACAATAACAAGTTTTTTGTTAAAAAAAATACAATAATATTCTTTAAAATTCTTTAAGACAATTGGGTTATTTAAAAAGTAAATATAAAAAGCCACATAAACGATTATATAGTCATTTACTCAGATTAGCTTTGGTACATGACCATAAATATAAAGGTCAAACACTTTTCATAGTAATTATTTGCTTTACTAGCTTGTTAAGCATTCCTCCTACAGCAAGCTGTTCAATTATAATATAATTGAAAATCTGAGAAAATATTTTTGAATTCTATGATTTATAAAATTATCTTTGATTTTTTCTATGAAAACAAACTGGTAATATTTTTTATGTTGCACTGAAAATAAAATTAATATTGTCAAGTTATTTTTAAATAATAAGTTAAAAACACTCAAGGATGTTTATTTAATCTTTTTTCTAATATGAAAAATATTTCTTGTAAACATCAATTTTTTAACAAAAATTCAAACATGATTGACAATGATGAGATTTGTTATACTGCAAAGGAAAGAAAGAAAAATCTTCCTTTCCTTCTTCTCTTCTGCAATGAGTGATCAAATTGAAACGCGTTATTGGATATTGCCAATAATCTGTACCTGACATGTCACTATTGAACTGGTGTCAACACGTGATTAAATACATTCTGCACGTGTTCATCATCAAAACTGGGTTATTTCTTGAAACTTAGACAATAGCGATCTTAAACTAATGAAATCTCTACTAGACACAGATCAGTTTATGAAACTTGTGTATTAAAAAATGAGTTTTTGTATTGTTTTTTCTTTTTAATGCTTTTTTTTTTGCTTCCAAAGAAGCTCAGTCAGTGTTCATTTTACTTAAATCTTTGATCGATATTTAAAATATTATTTATTGTATTTCAGAAGGGAAAACAAAAATAAAAAAAATGCATACAATGCAATTAAATGTACAGCCACATCGCTCCCTTTGTTATTTGTTCAAGTCTGTTTCAATGGTTCATTTTACAAATTTTGATTTTATTTCTTTATGCTGTTACACTGTCACAGAAAAGGCTTCTTCCTCTCTCTGCTTAACTCCAAATCTTTAATCAATATCTAATGATATTTCTCCAATTTCACTTTGGGAACAAACCAATGATGTGTCTAAAATACACACAATCCCTGCCAAATGCGAATACATATACATTCCACCATCTTTTTCCTTACTTTTGTGCTTCACCCTGAAAGATTTTTACATTTGATTTCATATCATCAAATTTCTTTTGAAGGCCATTTATAGCATTGAAGCTTTTTCACAATTAATTTGTTTAATGGTATTTTAATAGAACTATGTGAGTTTAAATTTTTTATATCAGCATACCTTTTAAAAAAATTATAATTTTTTTTAAACTGTTACATTTTCTTAAATTATTTCATCTTCATACTTTACATACTTTTCCTAGTTTTCTTTTTAAAATTAAATTAATGGTTAATGTTAAGTGCTATTTTGACTGGTATATCTTTAAAGAACCCTTTTGACATTTTAAACTTAAATATAATATTAATGGTAAGTTATTATAATGAACTTGTATCTTTTGAAAAGATAAATCAGAATCTAGAGTTTCTTTTTTATTTGACAAACAATATTAAATTTTTCTAAAGTGTTTTATCATCCTACAAATCTTAGAAAGCACCCATTTCCTATTCCAATCTCCTTGATATTTACTAAACTAATCTTAGGATAACACAGATTCAAATGAGTAGAAATGAGGAATGGAGCAGAAATATTGTGTCTTGCCAATTTTCTCAATAGGAAAAGCCTGCTTTCCTAGAAAATCAGCATTCAAATTCTTTTTTTTCCAGATTCAAACACTGACTTTTGGCAGTATTGAGGAACTGCATCATAAAAATACAAATATGAAAATGTAAATTTTTAAGAATCTAATTATATCAACATTTTTTCATGATAAATTTATTTTATTTTATATATATAGATATATTTAGCTTAGTCTGGTGCGGGAGGCACAGGAATGATTGTATTGCACCAATCTTCCAAATGTACACTTTAACTTGAAAAGTGTTGGTATTTAAAATTTTAAAAGCTTGCAAGATAACTTACTACTCTCTTAGACATCCTTGGCTGAAAATCATTGGTCAAAAAAAAGAAAATGGTCCAGTGGATATGGTTTGAGTATTTTGGACATGTTAATATTTTTTTCTTGTTGAATAAATTGTTATGAATTTAAAAGCAATTCAAAACAGCAGGAAGACAAGATGGCAATAACCTTAAGAAAGGCTATTCAACAAAATAACTTGAAGCAAAACAACACTATCGGTATCTCTCCACATAATGTCCCTCTCCCCAAAATACAGCACAATTTATAAAAATTTATGTTCATTTACATACAAGAAATTTACATACAAAACAAAAAAGAATTGTTCATTTCATAACACATGGTTTCAGTTAAATTATTGTAGAAGTTAAGTTGCTATCACACAATTAATACACAAACAATGGCTGAAAGGAAAACATTTGTGAAGATAAGAGAAAATACATATCTCAAAATTAACCCCAAAACAAAATTTACTTCATAAGAAATCTTTAAAATCACAAAAATAAAATTATAATCTTATGAAGGTCACCAAAAGTAAGGCGTTTTTTTAAAATTACAACAGATATAATAGTAGAAGTCTCAGAATTCCAAATTTAGTCCTCAATATAATCTTTATCATTTTAAATTGTGGTATTCCACTTTTGAATTGGGGCATGTATATCCACCTCACAGAAGCTTCTTGGCTGCTTTCTTAGCCATGTATGAGTTGCCTCTTTTGCCTTCTTATTATTGAAGAACCACTGTTTGATGTATAACTCCTTCATGGACCCTGTAGGGATATTATTATTGTTGCAAATAAATAAAATAATAATAATGATGATGAAAGTTATAAATAAAATAAAACAATAATATATAAACATTGTTTAAAATAAATTAAATAAAAAATAAAAATAATAAAATTTACTCCTAGCATGTTACAAAAACTGTTCCTGCTGGAAATACAGAGATCCTGTCAAGAGATGTGATATTTAACCTCATTGCCCAGGAACTATTAGGATGACAACACGTGTGTAACTTACCTCTGTGATATGACTTGTAATATTACAGAGTGAATTGCTCCCTTTTATAACATGTACAACTCAAACATATGAAAATCTTAGGGTTGCAGGTCAGTACTGGATAAGGTAAGGTTTTCCAGCCATAAACTGTGATTGCTTTTCTGATAATTTAAACTGCTGTGACACAAAAGCACATAATGCATCTTCAAATATGACCTATCTCAAATAAACCTTATTCTGAGTTTTGATAGTATGCTCTCATAGGAGTCAGAATTGATGGTGGTGCCATTGGGCTTAAACTCTAATAGTATGACTCCCTTCTGGTCCAAAAACACAATTTGTCTTTTCTCTCTGAAATTACCATTAACTCTACTGACCAATCTCTTTAATGTGTTTACATCAAATGCAGCTTTTCTACAAATATTCACTAACCTTCTGTGAATGTGTGAAGTATTTCCTCCTTACAAAAACAGAAATTCTATCACAGGTTTTTACTGTCCAGAGAAGCAGCCATTTTGAAAGAGGATTATGGGTAGGAAAAGACAAAGCAACTCCGCACACAAATATTTCCTCTAGGCTTATGGACACTTTGTGAATCATAACTAAAAATACTCTTAGAAATTCTAAGAACTCCTTTTAAAACTAAATTAGAACTGGTATTATTTTTTACCAATCCTTGTATTTTAGAAAATACCACAATTAACAATTCATTTATAACTGTTTATGTAATCCTTGATATCAAGAGTAGGATTTATTAAACAAATACATCAAAATTTCATTGAATGTAATGATTATATAGAGAGAGACAACAAATTCTGAGAGCAGGTGAAAAAAAAAAGTGAAACAATAAATCACTGTTGTATTTTAACTCTGACTGCATTTGAATTTGGTAAATATAGGCAAGATTTTATCCTTTTCTTATTACTGCCCATTGGCTCTACAGCTATCCCATCACTCCTCTGCTTAGCTTGAGTCATTTTAAACTAACAAACTAAATATCTTTTGAAAATAACTGAATTTTGCAATATTTAACTTATAATTTATTTTAGTAAGTTATGCATGCTGTGCATTAAAAAACAGGAAATAAAGTTACCTGAATTTTCTGGCCAGTCTAATATCAATCATTTTATTTTTTTATTGTCCCCTGAATTAAATATTAAATACTTCAGTATTTTTTTCAAAGAAATGATCACATTGTTGTTAGCATCACATTTTGATCAGTGATTTCTCAGCCATCTTCAAATGCACCCTTAAATTTAAAATCTTTTAAAAATAATCTTATTCCTAAAAAAGCAGAACAGAGGGAAATTTACCTAAAGAAGGTAAGAGATCAAACCAGCCAAAAAGTAGTGAGGTTAAGTGTTGCTATCACTTCTGATAATATTCATACATAGTGTGATTTGTTAAGGTAGTTCTTTCATTTAACTTGCTTGTAGCATAAAGCTATCTATTTGAAAATAGTTGAACCAACTTCTATACTTACATATAACACAAAAAACACACACATGTAAGGAACTATTAAGCCCCAAAATATTTAAAATTATAATTCTCTTTCATTTTAAAATTTTAGACAATTTAATTGAACTTAATATTCCAATGTTTATTTACATCATTGTCAGAACGTCCTCTGCCGATGATTTGAATAAACATTGAAATTAACTAAAATTGCTCAGAACACTTGTCTGGTAATCCAATATTGATTGCCTATAAGCTTTTCCAGAGTTACTTTTAACTATTAATATTGTTTGGTGGACAATGTTTTTAAGTGTCTTCTGTAATCTGAAATTAACAGTTTTTTTCTAATTTTTCTTCCGAGGAAAATAAATTTCAAGAAGTTTCTGAAACATAAATGAAATTTTGTAGATTGTATCTCTACTTTGTAATTTTGTTTTCCTTTTCTTTTTAGTATATATAATTGTTTGTATAACCCTAATATCACAAGTAGGACTTACTACACCAAAATGTCAAAAGTTTATTCATTTTGGTAATGTGTGTGTGTGCGTGTGTGTGTGTGTGTGTGTGTGTGTGTGTCAGTCACTAGGATATAAAATCCCAACAAATCCCATTTTAACCTGAAAGCATCTACCTAACAAAGGTGAAATGTATTGTTAATAAAATGTTTTTCTACTTTGTCTGATATGTACAGTGTGTCAAATAAATATCTGACTTACAAAATATTTATATTTCATCAAATAATTTTTATGAATGCTGGAAACTTTTGTACCTACCAAATAAATTGTGATAGATAAATTATTTATTCATTATATGACACCCACAAAAATAGTAGCATGTCATATGGACTGACTTTCCTGAAGTCATTTATATAAATGATACAAAAAGAAAGTTATATTCTAGCTTTCAGTGATTCAAATATGAAATTAAAAAAATTGTGG
>OZ038502.1:62089705-62199705 GCA_964036315.1 Acanthosepion esculentum | reverse complement strand
GCTGTTATTGTTAACATTTCAGTATTTATTTACTTCATTTATAAAACATAAGAATGGAAATGAAGGATCATGTTAATACACTCTCTCAAAATAATAATTCAAGCAAAATGAGAACAAGATAATAAATCAAAGTAAAATATAACATAAATATTATTGCCTTGTCCATAACAAAGATTTCAATTTTTAAATCAATGTTCTTTAAAAGACATAACCCAAAGAAAATCTCCCCAAAAGATCAAATAGCAATTTTTTATATGTTCAAAAAATTTGGAAAGATTTAACTATTTGGATGTTATAGAAATACTTTTTTTGGAAACGTCTGTTACCATAGTTTAAAACTGTTTTTTTATGGTAGCATTCTTCAAATATCACAAATATTTATCAATCACTCATACTCCAGTCATATCTGTCTTTGTCTACATATGTCTACTTTTATCTTTATTTGCATATATCTTATTTGTACATATTTACTGACTAGAGATATTTTATTTTCCTCTGTATTTATCTAACAAAAACTTTTATGCTACACTACAGTAAGATAAAACATTTTTTATGCAAGATGTAAAAATTTTGCTTTCCTACCAACTCCAAGTTCTTGTGTCAGACACAAAACTTACTTGGTAGAAACAGCAACTCTCGAAGATAAGTACAACTTAATAAAACAAGATGACCACTGCGTAAAATTTTAAAAGGAACAACACATTTATTTACAATTACAAATAAGAAAAGTACAAAACAAGGGTTACACAAAGATTTTCTTTTGCACACCTCTTTGGGCAGGGTAACATTTTCAGGAGACAATAAAAAGATTTGACTCAGAAACAGGAAAAAATACAAGTCACCAAAAATGTTGATAAGACCAACAGATTCATATCCACAATATATCCATTCAAAAATACAAAAATAAGGGAAAACTCGTGGTAAGAGGATTCGCAAGGCACAATCTTTTAAAAGACACCAATCTCTGTCGTAACAGATCAGTAAAGGACATCTCAGCTCAAAGGAGATTTGACGTAGGCAAATTCTTGTAGGTTCTGGGGTGTGAAATTTGTTGTACAAATCTGTCTTAGATCTGTAACATCAGATTTATAACCTCTCACTGAACTGTCCTTTTATGTGATGTCTTATGAAAACTGTCCTGGCCAAAGTTTTCTTTTCAAATCCCTCCTCCACCCAATACCAACTGCTGATAGCAGTCCTTTTTATTCTCAATGGGGTCATAAAATTTGGCTCCAGCCAAAGTTTTTAGGTGATAGAAAACCTTGATTCCCATTGGCCAATACATGTAAAATCCCCTTTCAAGTATTCAAAAAAAGTATATTCACAAGATCTTCGTGCTTTGCCACTTGAGCCTAAAAGGCCATGAAAAATGCACAAAATTTAACATTTTTTTTACAACAGAATAAAATTTTTATAATCTTTCTATCAGTCTATTTCTACCGATAAGCCTAGAAAATTAATAGGACTTCATTTTCCTTGCATTCAGTACCTTCCTGTACTTGTAAAATCATCTGTATTTCCATATATCTGTCTCAATCTTTTCATAGATATTGATTTATAGCTTAATCTGTTTATTTGTCTATCCTAGTCTTTCTGTTAGTATGTTCTTAACTCTTTATCCCAATCATTATCTATCTATCTATCTATCTATCCAGCCCAATCTTTTTTTTATATTTATCCTAGTCTGTTTATCTCCATTTGTATGTATTGCCTTCCTACCAGTGTGCATTTCTGCCAGGTCTAAAGATAAGTAATTGAAATATAATTCTAACTTTAATGTAGGTCAAGTTCCTCCAAGTAATCTCTTCATTTACAAACTATTTGTTAATATTATTAAAATAATGGATGAGGTGACATACTTATGTCTCAAGATCTTATATTTAACTGTAACCATGCTCTCTACTTAATATTTGCAACCAATCAAGATAAAATATGCCTGTTCTTATTGTACCATATTTTTTAATACTCAATTGAATAAGGTTACTACACATGCTTAATGAAAATAAATTGATGATGCTTTTAATTTTACTTATGTATGTATGTATGTTTTAGTACAATATTATCACATTATTTTGGTCAATATCTTTTCTCAAAGTGTTTCTCTGCAATTGTACTAAAATTTAAAATAACTGTAGTTTCTACAACTTCTTTTCTCTACAAACTTTCCTTTTGGTATCTTTCACTCTGATTTTTATAACAATTTTATATAAATGTTCATTTAGAAAACATTTGATGTACAGATTTATTTATACTTTAATCAGAATCTGTTGTGACTTTTTGAGTTATTAAACTTTAAAATTCTATCTTCACTGTTTCAAATCTCACTTTGTCTCTCATTTTGGTTGTCTTGTATGCTGAAACTATTGGAACTAAAATCTATAACACAAGACATCGAGTAAGTTCTCTTATTTATTATAACTTATTTTATTAAATCTGATTATTTTTGCAATATATTCATTTATGTCACATTATGTAAATTTCATTATAGCTAAACCAACCAATGATATCTCAGAATATATCAGAGATGCAAAGATAATCTCATTTTTAAAATAAATAATTTTCTTAGGATGTAATAAAACAGACAAACACTGTATTGAAAAGAGTCATTTTTTTACTTTGGTATAAAGATAACCTCCAAACCTATTCAATAATGAAGTTATAAAAGGTAAAATAAGTCTAAGTTAGCAGCATGTTACTTTGATTCTTAAAGGTAAATAATCTGAATATCTTCTGTAATTTTGAGATGTGTCATTATCATTACAAAAGTTATTGCAATTAATGATATTGTGTTGATTCTGTCATTACCACATTTCAGTCAATCCTTTCTACAGTCTATAACAAGTGTTTCATTGCCAAGGAAAGGAACAGACAAGCATTAAAATTTTCAACAGCATGTATTCGTCAAAATTCAGAATGTATACATAGTTGTTTGAAATTTGGCAAAAATTGTTCATGCGTGTTCTTCAGTTGCTATTGATGAAGAAAGTGATTAGGTGTAAGGGTGTTGTTGATAGGGCCAAGAGTTGACTGATTTCTTAGGTTGGTGGGTGGAGTTGGTGTCAGAATATAGGTGGGATTTGACGTACACCCTACTTCATGTTTGAGATCAAGATCTGTGAAGTTTTTGATGGGCTGGCGGTCATGTGATGCTGGACTGTTGAAGCCAACCTGCCTGGTAAGGTGGGTTGGTGGGTTGATCGATTGAGGTCATGGTTGATTTGTGGTAAGGTGCATTGATTGCCAAGGTTGCGGCAGTGGTGACAAAGGATTAGGTGTAGATAGTGAACATTGATTAAGTGGAAGGTCTCTGTTGAAATAGGATCACAGGGGTGATGATGAGGGAGGCCTGAAGTGGATAGTGATGGTTGATCGAGTAGAATGTCTCTGTTGGTTTCTGGTCAAATGTGGTATCAATGAGACAGGGTCATGGTGGTGATGATGAGGGAGGTCTGGAGTGGATAATGAACATTGAGGTGTTAGAAATCACAGTGGTTGACACTGGGAGCCCAGCAATGCCAAAGCTGGTCTGTCAGTCACATTCCACATGTGAAGAGTTGGGTGAGATTAGTGAAACTTGGGTGAGGTCATGGTTGTGATGAGAGAAGCAATCATGATGGTGCCAGTGATAGTGCACATGTTTGTTGACAGGTGGCCTTTTGGCCTGCAACTGTCTCTGTTGTTTACAAGACACTTTCTTTTAAGCAAATCTGGTGGTCCTCAGGTCATCTTTTTTTTTGCAGGAATGTTAGTGATTGGCTATTGTATTTTATTGCAGGCATTTGTTTTGTGGACCAGATGTGATGCTTGGAGCTCATGCACAGAAAACAACTTTTTTATTTTGTATTTTGCTTTCTTGGCATTCGCATCCAATATGTAGAGTGAATTGGAGAGAGATTTAATTGCAGCAGTGTATAACACTTATGTGTATAATCTGTATGGAAAGTGAGAATAGTTTTTTATCTGATATTGTCACAACAACAGAAAACAGTAAAATGATGTCTAAACAGAAGAAAATAGGTTAAGTTAATCAGTATATATATTGTTATTTTCTTCTGTTTGGCCATCATTTTTCTGTTTTACATCATTAGTGGATACTACTGGAAAAAAGAGAACTCTCCTCTTTTGTTCATATATATTGTACAGCTGAAGAAGGCTATTAAATGGATTGATAGAAACATTGGGATAATAACAAAAGCAAAATATAAAAACAAAATAATAAGATCAATAGTCCATACAACTTTTAAGAGTAATTAACCTAGAATCTAGAGTGTAGTAATGAGAGGAATGCAGTTGTAAGTCTTGACATAGCTATGATCCTCTTCAGGCTGTTTCTCTCTTCTTCTACCTTTCATCTTAAGAGAAAATTGCCAAATCCCAAGAATTTCTTTGCTTTAATATGTATATGTCCATGTTGATTCTTATCTATTCAAGTTATTTCATATCTATTTACTTATACCTACCTCAAGTCTCTTTATATACAAGGGGGTACTGAAAAGTTCTTGGCTCAACTCATTTTTCCAAAAAACTAAACAAATAAGAAAAAATCAGGGTTTCTTGGTTGAGTGAGAAATTTTCAGTATCCTCTTTTTTATTCCTTCATATCTATTTATGTATCTATTGATGTGTGTTGTGGGGGAGAAAAAATAAAAAAATATATAATTTATCAAACTGGAAGATGCCAAAAATGACCAATATTTATTAAGGATGAGCTCCTGTTTCATGGTTTTATGAATAAAAGTTTTAAGACATTTTCATGGACAATGGGATAATTCCCAAATTAAATATCCAAGTTTATCGAAGTTTATATTACATTTATTATAGGAAGTCCACTTGGTGTTGAAGTCTAGTTAATTGTAAGAATTTGAAAATATAATTATAAAGGCAGGTAAACTTTACTTTCAGAAGATTGGTGCTGTAAAATCTGATCTCCTAAGTAGTCAGTATATTGATGTACTTATAAAATCGGCAATATTCATGTCTAATAATGGATTGTGAATGTGCTTACTTTGTTACTGATGCAGCAAACAGTTGTTCCACATTGCTAATAGTCCAGGTGCTACAAAATGTTTCTCTGTAACAGTTATTTTTTCACAAAACTGTCTCTTCTTCCCATTTTAAATTTGGAATAATTATACTAAAATTTGTACAAAGGGTCTCCAAAGATTTTAGTTAGTGTCTCAATAATGTAAAGAATTTTACTGTAGTTGCTCATAATATTTGCCTATCCTGTTTTTTGCATCATAATTCATGAAGCTCTGTATCTTCACTTATAATGGATCTGTAAGAACAAAACAATGTGTTCTGCAATTCTGAATAACCAGAAATAAAGTGCTTGAAATCACTTCTTCATCACTTCATTTTTTGTGGCTTAATGGCTAAGATGAATAAGGTTTTACTTACCTGTTCCTTTGCAAATATAAACTGCTGTAATCCTGCAACTCAGTAATGCAGAACAATCCCGATTTTTTTTTCTTTTTGATTGGGAGTATACGTGCACACACAATAAATGGAGAAATGAAAATTGTAAACAACAACAACAATATGCCTGGCTCAATCATGTTTTTATTCCCTCAGCTCTCCTATTTTAGGTTTTTACTTGCAGAAACCCTGTAGATAATCAACCTAGATTAGCTCTTAGTTTCTTCAAATGTGGAAACACAAGGGCATAAGTTCAACTTTTTATTTCTATTTCCAAGTTAACATTGAGCAAAATGATATTGAAAACCAGGTGACTTGTTTCTTTTACACCTCACTATAGTTGTTTCCAAATCATCATCCTTATATTCATTATTATTGATATCCCTAACACCACTACCACCACTATGACTTTTACTATGATGTTCATGATCATTTCTTTCACTAATCATTGTAACCAATATTATCCTTTCCTCTCTTGTTGATTACATTGATCAACTCATCATCATCAGAGTTGGATAATTAATAAGGACATATCCAATCTCGGTCTTTCTCATCTCATTAGCAATTTCATTTGACTTCTTAAAATATCATCATTTTGCTCATTATCATTACTTTCAAATTTACTTTTGAGCCAATCTTTTAAATTTTAGCTATTTTTTTGTTCATTTTCCTCATCAATTATTTCTAGTCATTCAATCCTTCGTTTTCATTTACTGCAATGATCACAGCATAACAGCTGAAATCATTGAATAAAAATGATATTGTGTTAACTGGAAAACTGCTTGCCAAGTTATGAGGATTTTAATGCTGCATAGGATATGTTTTTCGAAAAAGAAAAATATACATTTAAAAATATATCATTGTTGTTTATACTAAATTGGAATGGTACTGAAATATACACATCAAATTTGTAGGAATAACAAAAATATTTATAATCTCGAGCTTCACTGTTTATTTCTAATGCAAAAAAAAGAGTGGCAGTATCACATAAAGAACTTATTAATATTAAAATTATATCACTTATCTATTAATATGCTTGTTAACCATTATCTATCAACATATGTACACTGCAGTTAACACTTCCAAACAACTTATTTCACTGTCATAAATAATCTTAGTAACCAAGGGACCATTAATTGTTTAGACTTAACTACAGTTCAACTAACACTTTCAATAACTCTATGGATGAAATTCCTTCAAAGAAAATATTAAAATATGCAGATTACTTTATATTCTCCCCTAAATTAAACTACTGCTGCTACTAAGCCTACATCCATAAACTGATTCAATAAAAACAGATAAGCTCTGTTGTTGCCATTCAGTGACTGTGAATAAAACCTAAAGTCAAACTTTTAACAAGATTATAACATTTTTTTAAATCATTTCATCCCCAAAAATGTGATAATATGACTAAGCCACAAGGGGTTCTTGGGAGTGAAAGAGAATCAGAAGATTTTAGAAGGTAAATCAGAAACTTAATTCTAAACAGGAAACAAGGGATAAATGTGTTCAAAAGACTGGGGAGGGGTACGAACTGGATTATAGGTGAAAATTTGATACATTTGTTATTTAATCATGGACAATTTTATTATGTTTTTTCTATTAGTGCTATAGCTAGGAATTGTAAAATTCAATAATTAAAATAACAGAATCAGACAGAGTAGCCTTATGTCTGTGATTGTTATGTCTTTCCTGCTAGTGTCATCAGTCAGTATTTGAGTCCAGCCAAAAACCAAGATTTTCAATGCTGATTCACAATGCAGACACACTTTCCTTATTTGGAAGAATAACATAGCACAATCTTCCTTTCCGCATTCCATCCTGTTTAACCATGCTAAATATAGTGAACAATTGAATCAAGCAATAAAAACGAAGGAAAACTTTTCTCAAGGATAATTTTTATGAAGTTCTTGAAAATTAAGGATAAGACAACTTTTTTTATTCAGATTATAGATTTTTAAATAACTACATTACTATTAAAAAAAGTAACTTACAAGATTTTTTCTGTATTATTAAAATATATGGTTATCTTTGTACTCTATTTGTGATTTGAAAACATGCATTATCTATTTTTTCACATATCCTTTATCATACTACCCTTGAATCCCTGAATGGGAGAGGGACAAGTTGGATTGGGAGTCCCAAGCAGTGCTTTATGACCTCACTATCTTATCAACATTTGCGCACATTTATATATGTTGCAAATTAAACTAAGCACAACTGACTATTAAAGGATGAAATATTTTTGTGGATTTTGATGTCATTCTTGGGTCTTTTTTCATCTTAATCTGTGAGTTTTTTTGCTCATACTAAATCTCAAAAAATACTATATAAAATCCACTATTTTTTAATCATAATGTTGAATGTGTTAAAATTATTCAACTTTTTAACAAGAAAAATTACAAGTTGATGTTAAAAATTTCCACAAAACATTGTTGATTTATTTAAGATAGAATGATCTATTATGACATATCTCTAATTTGTATTTTAGATACATTGAATTGTTCACCAATATTGCATATGATCCCTTATTGTACATAATTAAGTTTTTATATTTAGGTTTTATAATAAAGTTTTATATGAATTATGAAAATTCAGATGTAGTAAAGTGGAGGGCCTCATATCATAGATTCAGGGGGTGGACAACAGGACACTTGCAATGGCCCTGTTCTGTATAATCATAATGAATGGCTGTACTCTCAAGAAGGTTCCTTGCTTTGAATGCCTATTGGTTCAACCCAGACATCAAATGAGATTTATATATAGTAAAACACTAAAGATGCTGGGAAAATGGCCAGTTCCTTATAGAGCACCAGAAAGTACTTGACTCCTCCTGCCATGTCCTATCTTTACAAGAGCCAGATCAGATCTAAAATAAAGTATCACTGTCATATCTTGGCTGAAGATACTTAGTCCTCCTTTTCCAGCTTTCATAGAGTTCAAAAGTAGTCACATGGCCTGTGAGTGATGAATTAATTTCCACTCTACAACCACTTTTCAACAAATGAAATGCTACTCTATCATTATGTACATGGCAAATGTGCTGAGCTACATTAATTAGTTCCATCAGTTGAGGTATTCACAGCCAAGACCCACCATGCCATGTAACACTAGGACAAATAATTCCCATTCCCATTGTATTCATTCCATTAGTAAGTCGGAATTTTCATTTCAACAGCTTGTTTGCAAGAACTGTTACTTTGTGGAACAGACTCCTGAGCAAATGCTTCCCCAATTCTTACAATCTTAACCTCTTCAAGTCTCAAGTCAACCATTATCTTTCCTTCATATCCTCATAATCTGCATTTCTTGCCTTCTCCTCTTCCTTTTTTCATACAACAACCTCATTTATTAACCCTCTACTTGAGTGGCTCTTGCTCCTTGTATTGGGTGGATGATTAGTAAAAAAAAAAAAAAAAATATGTTGGTATCATTAAAATAAAAAGTATTGTTTGAATATAATTTATTATTGTAGAAAGCAACAAGGATTAATTATAAATATTAATAGATAAGAAACAGGAAAGTTGCCTCTTTTTATTATTTTTAAAAATTTTTTAATCAATTCATCCCAAGGTGACAACACCACTAAGATGCAAGAGACTCATGAGAGTGAAAGATGATGAAAAGACTTTTAGAAGGAATCAGAAACCCAATCTTAAACAGGGAAGAAGGGATAAACCTCAAAAGACAGGGGAGGAGTATGAACTGGACAATAGGTAAACCTATCTATTCCTATTGAGGAGAAGAAAAATAAATAAATAGTAAATAAAATTTCAGAGATCAGGTGGAGACATTAGAAGTATAGAGTTGAAGTAAACCTTAGAAGGAACTGGAAACCCAATCCTAAACAGGAAACAATGGTAAACCACTACTCCTGTTCAAAAGACTGTGGAACAAGTATGGAACAAGTATGAACAAGCCAATAGCGAACTTCATTTCAAAACGAGACATTTTATGTTGCAAAAGTGGATATATCAGGGCTAAGGCTCAAGTATTACAAGTTCAAGCAAAGTTTAATCAACTTACTGTGAAATATGGAACAACAAATTTGAAATCTGACACAGAAAGGTGGTAAAAATGAGGAAGCAACAAAGAAGTCCGAAAGAAATAATATTTACCTCCCTTTATTACTGACTTTCAGGCTTAAAGTAGGTACACAAGATAACTTCTGACACTTTGAAAACAAAGTATTTCATTTGGTACTTCTGTTTTGGCTTAGAAGATTTTTAAAATATTTCATTTCTGTAATGCAATTTTTAATCAACTAATTAATTTGTGTATATATTTATTTTATGGATGATTTCTGTATTGTATTCACTGAGAATGAGGCTTTAAAAGAATAAAATATATTTGTTTTGCAGTTCTGTGAATATGCAAATGAACAATGGTGCCACTCCTTCCTATTTGGCAAGTCAAGAATGCAAACTTGATATCCTTAAATACCTGGTCACCGAAGCAAAGGGATCTTTAAAGATAACAGCTTTTGATGGAATGTCTTGCTTACATGCTGCAGCTCAGATGGGACATTTAGACATCATCACATGGTTGGTAAGTTGTTACTTTTTGATCTTCTTTCATCTCATTTCTCTTGTGAGCTATTGTTTTAATAATGCATTCTGATAATACAAGATCTATATATTCTCTTTCTCTATCCATCCTCTTCTTTATGAGCACTAATATTAATATTACAGTTGCTATTGAGGCATATGTATTGATATACCGGGAGCATTATATTGTATATTACATGAGTGTACCCCCACAAAATCGATTTAATTTAAAATATGAATATCTGAGTAACTACATGTCTCAGGAAAATGAAATTAAATAGGCTTCATGTTGAACAATAAAGGATTTATTTACCAAAATTCAAACAAGATATTCAAAGGGATGTAGATTTTATAACCGATTTCACAAATGTTCAATATGTGCACCACCTGTGACACAATACATGTCAAGTCGGCAGTCCAGCTCTTGCCAAACAAGTATGTCGTGCATAACATCCACCAGTGCCTCAGTAATTCTCTGCTTAAGTTCTTCTAGGCCTGTAGGAAGAGGGAGGATATAGACCTGTCCTTTCATATAGCTCCATAGAAAAAAATCACAAGGTGTCAAGCCAGGTGAACATGGTAGCCATTTCAACAGCACATTGTCATTATCAATGGTATGCCCTGATCCATCTTCCTGGTAGATTATCATTGAGATAATTCTGCACAGTCAACTAGTTAGATTTTACACATTTTGTTAAAATTTGAGATCATTTGAGCAAGAATTGGCTGTTATTAGACTATAAAATAATAATTTTCCTGACACCTTGTATAATATTAGTTTTATTGAGTGTATTATATCATATTATATAAATTTATGCTAAAATATTAGCTTTATTATGAGTGTTCTTTATTTTATAATATACTAGAAAAGAAAACTAACTCACTAATTATAAACATATTGTTTTAGCTTATAATCATATTACCATAAAAATATGGCATTTGCAACAATGCCTTCTGTAATTTTGAGATGAGTCATTACCTTTTAGAATTATTAATCTCATTCATTTTTATTGTTATTCATTTTTAAAAATTATTTTTTGTTTTGGCTGATCCATTTTGTAGTTTTCCTCAGGTGTACTAAAATACTTATGTAGTCTTGATATTAATTTTTATAATTCCAATAGTTGTTTAAACTAGTGGTCTAATACTTTCTCTTGTTGACACATTTAACTGATTTATTAACTTATTATATGACCAAGTGTTTTAACATAGGACAGAAAATGCAACACCAAAACCCAAAAGAATACTGGGATAGCAAAAGATACCTTGCAAAAGTTAAGAAACAGGAAAATTTTGTTAGAAGCAAAGAAAAGAGTACTATACTGTTATATAATATCAGTCCTCCAATATGGCATTGAATGCTGGACAATCTCCTTAAAGATAAAGAAGAGACTTGAAGCAACAGAAATGTGATTGTACAGAAAGATGCTCAGAATATCATGAACTGAACAGATGAGCAAGACAAAGTTTTAGAGAAAATGGAAACAAAACGGATACATTCTTAACATCAGAAAGAGAAAGTTGAAATTTCTAGGGCACATAATGAGGAAAGAGGACTTGGAAAATTAGACACACAGAAGACAGATTGAAGGCAAGAGAGACAGCCAAAAACAGTGCATAACTTATTTAACAAGCTTGTGTAAATGTTTGGTAGAACAAGGATTAGGAGAGATAAAAAAACAGATAAAATTTTCTAAAAGCTACAAAGGACAGGAAATTGTGGAGAGCCATGATCGCCAACACCCAGAAGGGACACAACACAGAAGAAGAATATGATCTTCTTTAGGCAGATCATCCATATGTAAAGAGGTGGCGTTTATTAATATTGTGTTACAGAAAAAATGATGCAGCCAAAAATAAAACAGTAGCAAATATACCAAATTGTCAAAATCTCATGGTAGTGCATGTAACACAGGTCAGTTTATATTTTATATGTAAGGCTGTTCTTCATTTAAGTAAATAAATCCAAACTGCATTGAAATGCACACTACCTTGACTTGTATAATTTTCTGCCAGGTTTATTATATCTACAGCTTCTTTCACTTTATATTATTACTTGGATCTAATCTCACAGGTAATAATGTGGTCTTTTTTCTTTCCATATATGTCTGCTATAACAGATTTTTCCCTTTGTATATAGCTTTTCTTTGTTCCTTGAGTTTGACTTTCATGAGTCAACTGGTTCTCTCTTATATTCTTTTTTTTTTGTCACACTTGCTTGCATGAGTGGTATAGGCTCAGTCTTTTGTCATCCACTTCTCATATGAGGTTCCAACTTCAATAACAAGATTATATAAGAAGTGGTTTTCCTATTGCATTCTTCTTTTTTGTCACACTTGCATGAGATGGTATAGGTTCAGTCGTACTTGGAAAAAAATATTAAAATAAAACAGAGAACAGAAAACTATGATGAGGAGTAATAATACAACTGGCACACCCAAAACAGGAGACAAGGGCTGAGAATTATGCAAAAAACATGTAATGGATTATTCAACGCCTACACAATGTTAGTGTATTGTGTGCCAAAAATGTGAAATTTTTGCCGAATAACAAGATATGAAATAAGGAAAAAAGAATAGCTTCATGCACATTGTAAAAAATCAAAAACATTCCTTTCCATTACAAATAACACAGCATGAATCAAAATAACCTTGAAGAGCAAAAACACTCTTTTAAAAACAAACAGTATTACCAAAGTGGATGTAAAGTTTGTTATGACAACAGGTAAGTTCCCAAAACACATAAACAAAAGCATTAATACAGAGTACAATGACAATAGCTCAATTAGATCTCATTTAAATATTCATGGAGATATAGAATCGTCCATATTTTTCCACTCACCCCCGTTAAAAATTACAAAGAGTAAATATCCGGACCCAAAAAGTTCCAAGGATAGAAAATGGAATAGTAAGAGAAACAATACTTCTCTACAAAAGAGGCCTTCATGTATTGCTGTTGTTTTTGAATGAAGGGTTTCTTAGACCTTGAGGTTCAGTAGCTGGATGCAACTGCGAATTTGTTGTCTCAGAAATCACTGGTAATAAGTTTGGTTTGAATCCTAAGTGTTTACTCATCCCACAAGGCCATTTGCTAAAATTGAATAACGCATGACAGTTAGACAAGGGAGATAATCTCATTTGGTGATATTTAGTAGCTTCCCTTTAGATAAAAGAAAACCTCGTCATTGAGCAATCATAACTCTATGACGAGATAATTTTGCTATTTATTAGTCAGTAACGGTTTGTAACATAATTTCGCAAATCATTAAAACTGTGAGGTGAATTCACTCATTACTGTATGCTCCATAATTGCTCCCAAATTAAGTAAGTAACTATGTATAAATATTTTGAAATCGTCAAATATACAAAAATCAAATATTTCTTGAATAAAATTTTTATTTTTCTTTCATAGAAAATCTATGCAAATTATGAATCTTTAAAAATAAAAGCACAAACGAATTCAATATCTGTTCGAAATTTCTATAAACAAGAAATTTTTTTGTATAAAAATCAACAAAATCACGATGGCATCAATAAAGAGTTTAAAAATAATTTTTTAAATAAATAAATAAATAAATATATATATATATATATATATATATATATATATATATATATATATATATATATATATAGGTAAAATCCGTGGGTAAGTAATCCAAGGGAATCCTATTAATATAAAATATTAAAACTGATCCACAAAAGAGAGCTCAATTTATTATAAAGCATAGAAATGAATTACATAAAAATGAAACTCAATTGTACCCCATTGTTTAGGCCATTTCACTCCTTGGGATAAATTCCCTGGAGTTTGTCAATACTAAAACGTTTAATAAAAATAATGTTTTATATTAATAGGATTCACTTGGATTACTTACCCACGGATTTTACCTATATATATATATATATATATATATATATATATATATATATATGTTTTTAAAAAAATTCTTTTTAAACTCTTTATTGATGCCACTGTGATTTTCTTGATTTTTATATAGACTGACTTGACAATGTGATAAGGATAGAAGACTATTGTCTGCTAAAGACTATTCTGTTCAGATGAATAGTGGATTTTGATATTATTGTATTAATATTATTATAATATAATGTAAATATATATTTCTTATTAATATAAACATGTACACAGGCACCAACCGTATCCTGTGACCTCATACTGAACTCACACAAGAATTAGATCAACTCCCAGCACTGCCCTTTATCTAATCCTGATGACTGGCCACTGAAACAGACATTCCAATCATCATCAAACATCTTTGTATGACATGCCAAAAATAAACGTTGTTCAAATCTAATCCTCATTATTCCTTTCCATCGTTACAAAATGCTTAATGTAACAATTAGCTAAAGACACATTTAAGTAAACATGAGAAAGAGAAAAATATAAGTTCATTAAGTAAACTAACTCCTCAATGTTATAATCCATCATATTTAGATCTCATTCTGATTCATTCTACACGCTGACCAGATGTGAACGCTGTGCTGACAGAAGGCAAAATAACAAAAGTCATTTTCTATGCATTGGGTTTGTCGGAGTTAGCTCCTCCTCAGTTCCTTAATCCTTCAACAGAGGTCTCTCTCCCCTGAGTATAAATACTGGCTGACCCTTCTCTCTCTCTCTCTCTTTTTTGACTTAGGCCTTGGGCCGCAACCTCATGCGGAGGAGAGGTAAAATCTCTCTTTTTCCACTTAGGCCAATATGTGACCTCTCACAGATACAGCGTTTCCCAAATTCCGAGAATGCACTAAGAACAATACACGTACGTACGAACACTTACAACACACACACATAATTTCTCCATACAAACTCTATGTAACAGTCCATGTCTTTGTTTAACTTGTTTTGTTATTAATATATATTTGTTTACCCATGTATATCGGTCTTGTTTATTTTCTTTGTCTTCTTTGGACTTAATTAAAGTCTGACATTCCCATGTAACTGGACCGACCAGCAGGAAATGTTAACCTTCTGATATCTCTTCACATCTTCACCCCCACGGTCTGCTACACCACATATGGTCTACAAAGTGAACTCCCACAGTAGCCAATCATGAACATTCCTGCCTGTTACAGAGACGTTCCTTGGGACTACCAGAACTGCTTAAAAGCAGGCTCTGAGGACAAACAATGAACAGTTAAGGTCGGCACAGCTGCCGGCCGTCATGTTGCTGCTGCTACCACTGCCATGACCCCATCACCAGGAGAACAGAGCGGCGAACCAGACACCACGCAAAGTACTACTACCGCCACAGTCGCTGGCTTCACTGCCATCACTCAACATGACCATACATTTCAACGACCATTACCACTTCCTGGCTTGACCTACAATCTCGGCTATCCAGTTTTCAGCTCAACATCTCTACCTCAATTCCTTCCAGCTACAGGCTTCCATCAATACCAACACCCACCATCACCTCGGCTTACCTCGACATACCTCAACTCCCTTACAAGGCATTGCCTTCATGGTTGACCCCAGTGACATCTGCTCTACAGAACTGCTCTACCTCAACTCGCTTACAAGGCACTTCCTTTGCAGTTGATGCAGCTACCTCCATTCCACAGAACAGCTCTACCTTAACTCGCATATAAGGCACTTCCTTCACAGTCAATGCAGCTACCTCCATTCCACAGAACAACTCTACTTAGACTTGCATACAAGGCACTTCCTTCACAGTTGAGGCTGCTACCTCTGTTCCACAGAACAGGTCTACCTCGACTGTCACCTTGGCCTACCTTAGCCTACTTCGGCCTACCTTGACTCGTTTACAAGGCACTCCCTTTGAAGTCGACCTCAGCAACATCCATTCCATGCAATAGATCTACCAATGACAAAATAACCTACAACTGTGACATCAATCAAGCAAACATGTACTAACCGTATCTTGTGACCCTGGCCACACTGACATATATTCCTGTACTATATATACCATATGCCTGTACTATATACGACAATAAACATTGTTTCACCCTAATCCTTGTTATTCCTTTCTCTTGCTATCATATGCTTAATATAACATCAGTAATTTTTAGTGATCAATGTAGATCTGATTGCTGGACTAGAGATTGAGTCTCTTAAGAGAATAGTCAATTACCAACATGACTTAGAAATGACAATAGAAGACAGATGGAATAATGGTTTGGGTTAATACTGTGAGCAATAAAATTATTGGTCCCTTCACCATTCATGATGCTTTCAAAATAAAGGCAGAGTTTTATGATATATTCTTGGACAAGACATTCTTTAAGCATTAAACATTAAGCTCTCCTTGCTAAGATAGTTTTAAAAACACCAACTTAATAGAATGGCTGCCAACCTCTCTCAATATTAATCCAATAGGAAATTTATTGACCATCATTTAATGAGATGTATATGATAATGGAAAACAATATTCAAATAAAGAAGATCCCCGGGAAGCAATAAAAACTGTTGCATGGAATGTCAAAACAGTAAAAATGTTAACAACATCAATGAATGAAAAACTGGAGGTTATAGAATATCAATGAACCTGTAGTGATAGCAATAAATTATTAAATAACCCCCAACCCATATTACTAGACTATGTAGTCTGAAACCAAAATAATTAAGAATTGATAATTAAAAAAAATAAAAGTTAAGCAACAAAAATACTTTAAAATAAAGATATGAATGATAATTAACAAAAAAAAAGTTAGATTATAAAAAATAGTTAAATAGAATATTCCCATGATGCATCAGAACAAGCATTTTACCACCAATTGAAACAAAAATCAAAATTTACTCTCTCTCTGTTTTTCAACAGCCGAATTGGCAGTTCTTTCATGAAAACATGTTGCCACCAATAGATAAGAAAAACTTATCTGTATTTTCTGTATACATTTTCTGTATACATATATATTCTTTAAAATATACAACCATTTCTCTGAAATGTATGCTAAAGCATTTTATCATTTTTGACTATGCTTATTTTGTTGCATCTCATATTATTTTGTTTGTAATTTTATAATCCTGTTGTGGGCTGATGGTGTCCTTTTAACCCCACAAAATACATGTATAAAACATTTATGTTCAAACACATCCAATTCATCACCAGAACACCTATTCAAGACTATTCAAAAACGGTTCCTTTTAAAATTAATGATTTTGTCAACAAAACTTTGTAGGAATGATAACTTGTTAAGGATTGTTTTCACAAGTCAGAAAACTGGGTTTTTGTTTTCAAATAAAGATAAAATACCAATTGATTTTATAGCATGTATAAATTTAAATGCACTAAATGCAAATTTAGTTATATTGGTGAGATGACTTATCATTTCCATGAATATGCAATGGAACATCTGGTTGTGGACAAGAAGTCTTCAATTTTTCAAACATTTGTCAAATAACAATCAGTGTAAAGAAAAATGTAATTTTGATTGCTTCTCCATCATCAATACAGTGAACGCATCATACAAATTGGTTATTAAAGAAGGATTTTGGATTGATAAAAGGCAGCCTTTTTTAGATAAACAAGTTACATCCTATTTGGCAGTCTTGAGGATGCAAAAATAATTTTGTAAAAATATAACTCGTGTATGTTGTGCAAACCTCTCTGCTTTTATCTTCTTCTATTTCTAAGAATTTTGAATTACTGTCCGTTATAAGTCTCTATTGTACTTTTCGAACTTAAAAATTAAATCAATGTAAATCTTTAACTGCTGAAGGGAAGAGAAGTCTTGAAAAATAAAAAGGTAGAATTGTTAAACTGTGTAAAAAAAATGAAAGGTCCGAATTGGCAATCCTAGCATGCCCACCCCAAGACCATTCAGATTTAGTTAAATATACCCACTCCCAGTTCCAATGTAATGTTATGTTGGCATCACCAAATTTTTCTTGATTTGATATTCATTCAAGAACCCACCAGTTGACTTTGCCAGTCTTAATGTATATTGGTATTGTTGAAATGAATACTTTTGATCATTATTTATGGTAATTTTCTTGTATTTAACTTGTTTTCTATTGTTTTTTGTCCTTTTCACTTTTCTATGCCATTCTATTTGTAGAATTTTATTCTTCATTTTTCTTTTTCTTCCTTCATTGTTTTAATCTGTTTTTTCTCTTAATATTTGCCTCAGCAGGTGTATATATATATATATATATATATATATATATATATATATATATATACACATTTATATATATATACATGTGTATATATATATATATATACATGTATGTATATATATATATATATATATATATATATATATATATATATATATATATATATATATACATGTATATATATATACATGTATATATATATATATATATATATATATATATTTATAAACATAAAACATTAGGCAGCATGTATTTTATATACAAAGAAACAATCATGCATGGAATCAATCAGCAATATTAATGCGATTATTATTGGCGATATCACATCGCTAGTAGAATATAATGTATGCATTAAAATACTGTTAATCCATAGAATGATTAAATCTTTAACTGCTGAAGGGAAGAGAAGTCTTGAAAAATAAATGGTAGAATTGTTAAACTGTCTAAAAAAATGAAAAATAAAATGAAAAATTACAAAAAAAAAATATAAACTGGAAACAACTGACAACAGTTTTATGAATGAGGATCACATCATTCTATGGATTAACAGTATTTTAATGCATGCATTATATTCTACTAGCGATGTGATATCGCCAATAATCGCATTAATATTGCTGATTGATTCTATGCGTGATTGTTTCTTTGTATATATATATATATATATATATATATATATATATATATATATATACTTGTGCACATGTGGGCACATCTACATAAAGTGATTGTACATTAATTTAGTGTTAATTCTCAATATTACATTTTAATGGGAGTCTATTCTGAGTGGTAAACTTAACAGGAAATTTGACTTGACATTTTTCTAACAAAGTGGATATTATGACTTATACTAAGTTAAAACTTAATAAACTTCCATTTTAATTTATTTCATTCAATTGTGTGTCCATATATGTATTATTTCAAGTGCCACCCATTTGTGGTTGATTGGTTGTTCTTGGTATCTGGGAATAACTTGAATTTCTTTGACAGAAATGGAAGAAAAGTTGATAGATTAAGAAAATTGACCCTTCAACCCCTCCCTTATCATCACCACCCATCTCAAGTGAGACATAGTTGTATGTTTTCGGCCTTGGAAATCAAAAAAATTCACTTCAAAGTTGCCGTAATTGTACCAAAGCATCAGTGAAATCAAGTCAGCCTGCTCTGTCCATAAAGTGTCAAATTTAAATATTGGAAAGAAGCAATTGAAGTGTCTCCTGTAAGATTGTAGAGTCCGACCCCTACTACCTATTACCTCCTATCCCCACTAATATACTAGAATGTCAGTTAAATGTCACCTGGTCAAAAAGTTTTGTGGGCAGCAGATTAACTTTCCAAATAAGTTATCTGAATGTTCATTCTTTGAAATAGCTTAACTGGAAGTCAAACCCTGGACTATTTTTCTCTTTTTTTTTTTTAATTTCTTTCCGAGGTAGGTCTCTGCCAGTTTTAATTCTTTGTTGAATTTCTGATGGATTTTCTCAAATTTAACTTAGTTAAAACTTACTAATTTTTTTTTTAATATGAGTAGATAGGCTTTCCTATTGTCTAGTCCATGCTCCTCGCCTTCTCTTGAACAGAAGTAGAGGCTCATCCCTTGTTTCCTGTTTAGGAAGGGGTTCCTTGTTCATTTCCTTTTCTCCGGTCTTAATAGTGGTGCTGTCATGAATTTTTTGTGATATGTGTAGACGGTGGCAATGTCTCTTCATACTGAGAATACTGGGCTGGTAGTTTTCTGGTTGCTGTTCCCGAATGGTAGTTATGAGCCCAAATTCTTGCTTAGTGTGTTGAGAGGTTGCTCTGATCAACAGTCGCATAATATCAGTGTTCTTGCAATACTATGTCATGCATGGAAGGGTGTCCCTGCAAGCTCCTCTAGTTGGCAACCCCAAGGCCACACTGATCAGTTCCCTTCCTGTACATGTTACATTAGACAACCAACTGCTACTACTATACTAGGCCTTTCTTTACCAAAATAACATGACTATAAGCAACCAAAGATATAAAACTAAATCAGCTCAACAAAAAATACCTAAACCCCTCAACCTCTCTTTCTCCAACATTTGTGGTATTTGTACTAACTTCTGCAGTGTGGAATCACTACCCTTTAAAAAGTCTCTGAACATCCTAGCTCTCTGTGAAACTAATCTTAACTCTTCAATCCCCTCTTCTGATTTCTTGATTTCTGGCTACCTTCCTCTCCTTAGAAAGGACTCTAATGTCAAACATGCATGGCCTGGAGTTTATGTTGGCAAACATCTCCTGCAAGCTAGGGAACTCTCCTTTGAATATCCACACCATTCTTACATGTGTCTCTGTCTCTCTCTACTTAACTCAATCAGCTTTTCTTTCTCTACTTCTCCCCTTCCTCTCATAACTGTTGTGTGCTAGATAGTATTTCTGATAATATAGACAAGGCCATATCCCTACACCCATATGCAAATATATTTGTGTTCGGTGATTTAATGCTCACCATGCCAGGTGGCTTAAACACTCTGTCACTGACCTCGCTGACATCCAGGCACTTAACTTCTCAATCACTCATTATCTCATGCAAGTGGTGGACTTCACCACATGTTTTCCCAGTAAACCTGATGGACACACTTCTCTTCTAGATCTCTTTTTTACCTCTATCCCTGACTTATATTGTACTAAGCAGCTCTGCCCTCTTGGCAACTCTGATCATGCAGTAGTGTCTGTAAAAATCTCTTTCCACTTCCCGATCAGCCAAGAACCTCCTACCAACAGAATATCTTTCTGTTATCAATGAGCGGATTGGGACTCATTCTGTGATTTCCTTTGAGACATCCCTTGGAATGAACTTTTTAATCATCCTGTTAAAAAATGTGCATCTGAGGTCTCTTCCTGGGTCAATGCTTTCATTCCAGCAAATAAATACCAAGTTAAACCACATTCATCTCCTTGGTTCTCATCTGCATGCTCAGCTGCTATAGCCTGCAAGAATCATTTCTTTTGGCTGTACCAGAATGACACGTCTAATTGCAACAGACGTCTCTTTGTCTCTACTCATAATGAGTGCAAGCATATCCTCAAAGAAGTGAAGTTACTGTTTGCTGATAGAATGAAACAACATATAGCATCTCGCAAGTCCATTTCTAGAGATTATTGGTGGCTCTGCAAGAGTGTGCTGAACAAAACAAGAAATCCTCAATCCTTCTATTCAATCAATTCAAAGTCCTGACATCTACAGCAGATAAGGTGGAATACTTGCTAAGAAATTCTATTCCAACTCAACACTCAACTCATTTGGAGTACCCACACCTGATTACCCCCTAGAACAGAGGCTCTACTGAGTGACATGCACATAACCCCATCACTGGTCTTAGACATCATTTCTAAATTAGACTCCCGTAAGGCAAGCAGAGGTGACAGGATCCCAGCCATCATCCTAAAGAAATGTGCTCCTGAGCTGGCTTCAGTCCTCTCCAAACTCTACAACTATTGACTCTTTGCTTCCTGCTTTCCAGCTTGCTGGAATCCCTCCTCTGTAGTTCCATTTTTTTAAGTACACTGGAGAACCTTCTGACCTCTCTAACTATTTCCCTATGAGTTTTTCGGCAAAGTATTTGAAGCTTTGATCAATGCTGAAGTGATGAAGCATCTTACCTCTCATGACTTACTCTCTGACAAACAATATGGCTTCCATTTTGACAAAGTTAACCTAGTCATTGCTCTTGAAAAGGACCCCCAATCAGTGGTTAACTGGTTCATAAAATGGCTTGCAAATTTTAATACTTCCAAAACAAAACTGCTCTCATTTAACCATCATAGAAAAACTTTCCTGCTCACCACCAACATATCTGATGCCCAGACTTCTGCAAATTAACACACTGCACCTCCTTGGCCACACATTTTCAACTGGCTTGAAGTGGAATGACTACATTGAATCAATAGCTACATCTACTGTAAGGAAAGTTGGGTCACTGTGTTGTTCCAGAAGGTTTTCTCATCAGAGTCCATCTTGTACATTTACAAATTTACCATTTGTCCATGCATTGAATACTGTTGCCATATCTGGTCTGGTGCTCCTGCTATTCATCTTGAGATTCTTAACAAAATCCAAAGAAGGATCTACAATGCAATCGATCCTGACTTGGCATCTCGACTTCAGTCACTTTCTGACAGATGTGATGTGGCTTCCCTCTGTCATTTCTTAAAATATTTCCATGGCAACTGCTCTAACAGACATTTTTCCCCTGGTGCCCCGAGTACATGAATTTAAGTATGCTACTAGATTGGCATCTAGATCCCACTCTTTTACTGTTGAAATAGTTAAATATAACTGCCAATTCTACTCCAACAGTTTCTTTTCTTGCACCTTCTGTTTACTTGCTTCCCTAATAACTACAGTCTACAAAAATTTAAATGCAATGTCAATCATCATCTTGAATCCTGTTCATCTTTTATCCTTTCCTTAATCCCATATATACAAAGTCTTTTCTCTCACTTTCACTCTCTGTAACACTCTGTGTACTAGTGGAGTTCCCACCTTACTTGGGGTGAAATGATTAAAAAAAAACATGCCAATTATATGATTCAGTAATTTTTTATTTCAAGTGTGTGTGTGTGTGTGTGTGTGTGTAGATGTATTATGGTATGTATATAGGGTTATTATATCGCTGCCACTGAGTTTGGCACATTGTCAATTTGTCACTAATAAAACTTTGACATTTTCTTTAAGAATGAGACTTAAATAGGAGTCAATTTTCCATGAGTCACCAAGAAATCTGCACAAAGTTGGAAGGAATAGATTACTTATACGTGGGAAAATATTTGAAGTTATACATGAACAAAGATAAATAAAGCCTGTATATGGTCAATAAATGAATCAGAGGAGTTACATAGTTATTTGCCATTCTAATTGGAAGGCTTATTTTGTGACTATAATATACCTTAAGAAGACTAGAATGTAAAAGATTTGTGACTTCTGGATTTTATCTACAGAAAATGAAATAAAAAATTTAAAGATTAAAAAATTGAATGCAGAAGATGAAAGATAGAAGATGAACAGCTCTAAAACAGAAAAAAGTAATATTGTGTTGAATTTTTCAAAAAGTACAGTATTTTCTTGACAAACTGTAAAGATGTAAAGTAAATCAAAATATTTTGGTTACATCCATGCAATAATTTAAACATATTTTTACTTTATTTTACTTATATATAATTGTAGAAGTAACTTATTAAAGAGGTGTCAGTAATAGTGTTAAGTGTATAAACTCCAGTTGATATCAATTCAAGAGAAATTGAACTGTATGTGTAAACATGAGTCATAAATAGGATTTGTTTATCAAGAAGCACTCAGGGTTTGTGCCCTGGTTAAAGTTTTAGTCTGGTTAAACTAAGGTGTTAAAAAATTAGAGGTACATTACAATATCTGTTTCTGTTAAAACTAATGAGGGTATTTTTGTTGCAGGTTCAAGAGGCCCACTGTAATCCAAATGAAAGAGATTTTGATGGCGCTACACCCCTGCATTTTGCAGCCAGTTGTGGCCAGACCAAAGTTGTAGAATGGCTTCTGCAAGTGGGTGAATGCAATATTACTGTGGACAGAACTGGCTCAACACCTTTACACAATGCTGCTGAGATTGGACAGTTGCAGGTAAGCATAGGGATTGGATTTTCAGTTTCTGAACCAACAATGGTTCAGCACTTGATTACAATAGATAACAAACAATATGAAAAATTCAGTGGAAGATATACCACAAAGATACTTGTCTTTTTTTGAATGAATTATTGTTTTTGGCTTATATACATTAACTACAAATTAAAAATAGTCACTTGGAAATATAAGATTGATATTAAATTAATAAGAAAGATAATTTGCAGGTACATTTGGTCATATATCAATGTTTGGCAAACTTGGATCTTCATGACTGCCAAAAAATGGAGTGTCAAAAAAAGGACGGTTTTTCCATTGACACTGCTATTATTTTAACTACCTTCACTTCTAGGCAATATTACAAAATAACTTTGAAAAATTTTGATTAAAAAGTAAAAAAATGATTTACAAGCTTTCACCCACAAAATATTAATATTCTGATGATGTGTAAATAAATAATAATTTAATGGCATGTTTAACCAACAAAAAAAATGGAGTGTCAAAGAACAGCTACTCACTTGACACTGCTATTACTGTATACACCTTTGACTCCCTTGGCAATTTTGTTTTACAAGATTATAAAAATATGTGAACCAAATACAATGCCATATTTATCATTTACCTTTTATAAAGATTTATTATTCACCATTTTATAAAGAAACAAATTTGAAAAGAAATCTTTGCATTCAAAAATTTATAACTACAAAATTATCAAAATATGTAAACCAACTACTATGCAATATTTATTATTTACCATTATATAAATAAGTATGAAAACAATTTTTTTATTCAATCTAATAAATAAATAGTGTTTAATATTGTTATTGTCAATTCTCAAGAATAAAGAAAGTGCATAAATCCACTTTCATACATTTGGGTTTTATTAAAACAATAAATATTACCAAGGGAATCAAAAGTATATACAATAACAGTGGCATAAAGGGAATAACCGACCTTTTGATACCTCATTTTTTTGCAGACATGGAGGTTAAACATTGCAAATTTAATAAGATTTATAAACATTTCATGTGACATTAGACATTGTATCACACACTTTAACACCAGACATGTCCAACTGTTAAATATGTTGCAACCTAATGGTATGACTCATCACTTTGTGATGTTCCAGATTCTAGCTTATTGATAAAATAACTTGCTTAAAAAATGCATTTAATATTAGAAAGTACTGAATTCAAACATAGATTGTAATTCAAATAAAATATCCATATTTATTGCACAAACTTAGAGTGATAACTAAAAAAAAGTGTTTTACAAAAAATGTTACATGAAGGTGAAGAAATTGTTTTCATTTTTTAATTCAGTACTTGAAAATATATAAAAATCATCTAAAATAAGCAAAATATTTTTTTCAACCTATACCTATGAATCATTTTTCTTGTTTAATCAAATATTTATTATCTGCAAGTATGTAATGACAGAGAAAAAGCATTTTATGGGATCCACAGAAATTTGCTTTATTCATTATACTTTATCAATAGTACCATTTTCTTATCAAATTTATTTATGAAAACTTTTTAAACCATTTCTTTTGGTTAAACAATTTAGTTCTCCTGAACACTGATTCCTATGTAGAGTTTTATTCCATACTGATTACTTACACATTTCCTTCTTAATAAACTCATGTACACCTTTACTTTTTGCACTTCTTAGTATGGTTCTCTGGATATTATTATGACAAGAGATGATATACTGTCTTTTCGCTTCACATATGGTGTCACATGTACCAGATTTTGTATCAAATTATTAACCTTTTAATTTTCTTCAATTCTAACCTCAAAGGAGCACTGACTATTCATTTTGAAATCTTTAGATAATTTTCTTAAAATTATTACTTCATTTCATATATCACATACAAGAATGTGCTGAAAAACCTATTTAGTCAGATTTTGGGCAATGGGTCAGTATCTATATATTCTACTATTATTATTAAACATCATATTATAGTGTATATAATCTACTATTATTACTAACCATAATAACATAACCTATATATAATAGTGGTCAAAAAGTTGTAATAAAAAGAAGTAAAAATTAAAATAAAACATTAGTAAAATAAAATAAAAACTTTTTCTCTTTCTTTTTTCTTGAGGAATTAAATTACTATCCTCAATATATTTTTTCCAAGTATTTTTAGTTTTTTGTTTCCTAATGAAATACAAAGAGACTGTTTTAGTTAAGAAGTATGACATTATATAATGACTAATGACAATATGTTATTAGTCAAATAAGCATTTTAACATATATTTCTCAAGCATTTTCTTGTTATTGTTTCATTACAATTACTTGCTTAATAATTTTAAATAGATATTATAAATTTTATATTTCTCACAGTAATACATTCATTTATTGGTTACAATTTGTTTTTAGACCAAACTGAGAAATTTTACTGAGCATATAAATCTTTACTTTGATCTGAAATTTTTAAGAATTATTATTATTATCATTATTATTATTAAAATGATGATGATGATACACTAATTAGCTAGGACTATTATCATCATTTTGGTTGTTGTCATTATAATGTTTTGGTCATTGTACCATTTGGCCTTTTTCAGGGGTCTGTCATACTCAGTATAGACCTGAGAGTTTCAAACCAATTCCTTTATTCAATCTGTGCAATAGATTCTTCTCATTCTTCTGTCCTTGCTAAAGGATATCTTGTATCAGTTAATTCTATCTGGTTAATTCATCCTTTTGATGTTACTTATCTCTTTTACTGAATCAAAGTATATGACATTTTTGCACTAAGTTCAAAAATTGACCACACTAACTTTATTTACTTAACAAACATAATGAGGATATTAGTATGAGCAAAACAGCATATAATAATGTATAACTGTTTTTTGCATTCCCTTTATATGCCATGTCACTTCAGAACTGGGGTAATCATAGTTCTTCACAGTTTCTTGTTTTTTGTTGTTCTCACTAATGCTTACTTCCTTATGATTCCTTCTTATCTTTGTGGTATTTGTCACTCTATCCATTTGCTCAAACTTGTTACCCTCTGCATTCTCCGTCTTTGATGTGACCTGTGAGTGCTAAATCTTCCTAGCCTTCTTTCCTTATTACAAGAAGATGCTGAAAAATTATTGTCCAAACCCACTCCCCAAAATCAGTATTCCAATGACTAAACATCAGATATTTTTTAAGAGCTTCTTGATATGGCTGAGAACTTTTTAGAATTAAGTACTAATATATATAGACTGATTATTTAAGTAAGGAAGTACACAGGTGGGAGCAGTGGAATGAGATATAAAGAAGAAAGGTGGATGTACCAAGAGGAAATTTTAATCAGTAATTTATCACTTCTATTGATTTTTTTTTCAATCCCTTATGTTTGTAACCAAAATTTTAATTTAACATCTTTTATTTGAAAAATAAAAATTCAATTGATTATTAAAATTATCCCCTCCTTCCCCTCCACCTGGAATTGAGAAGGTTGACTGGATGGTTCCTAAGTCAGCTGCCAAATAATGTTGCCACTGCAAACATGAATTTGAATCTCTGGGAGAAAGATTGTGTAACCGAATTTGGCACAGGTTTTCTCTTTCTCTCTCTGTCTCTCTCACATGTCTATAGACTTAAATTCACAGTTCAAGAGAAATATCAGAACTGTAAGGAAATATTGGATTTCACCTTGATAACACCCATATCTTTCAGCCCTCTCCACACACAATCAACCTCTTCTCTTCCGCCACCCAATCTGATTTTGACTTTTCTCACTTACTTCGCACCAGACCCCAATCCCCGCCCGCCTGAACATAGGAAAGGTTCTATCTCTCCTTGCTGGGAGGTTTCAACTGCTGATGCCGGCAGGTAAAGGCGTGTGTGATACCTGTCTGTCACTTCCTCTGTAGAGCCTAAGAAAGTTTGTATGCGTGAGAGAGAGGGAGATGGAGACGCGTATTCGCTTGTAAAAAAAAAAAATTTAAAAAAAGAAAATCAAACAAACTGTAGTATTCATTTTTACTCACATGTCTCATAAGCTTGCTAGATCTCTACTCAAGAAAGAAAAAAATCCATAGTTTATTAAAAAGCAGGCATACACTTCTACTGTAGTGTACAGTAAGGCTTTGTTTCCAAAAATGATGGGGTATTCTCAGAAAGAAAAAGAAAGATGAACAGCAAATTATTGTATCACCCAAAAAAGAAGCTCAAAAAACTTTTACTTCTTAGTCGTTGTAAAATAGACGTTCGCGGCAAAAAACTCAAACAACCAGAGTAAAAATAAAAACAACAGATATGTAAAAGAAGAATGTGTTTATGTCCGGTTTGGGCTAGGTTTTGAACTCATTCATTACTTTACAACTCACCAACTAAACCTCGACTACAACGTAATCGGTTTTTTTTTTTTTTATATGATAAGATGAAAGTTGCTGAAGAGGCGAGTACCTTGGTCCTTGAGCCTTTCTGTCTGTGCCTTCCCACTGTCACTGTTTCTAATCGTAATAATATCGCCCACCCGCTCACTGCCACCTGTACTGTACAATTTCTCATATTGAAGTGATTAGTTGCCACAGTAGTCAACCGGCGTTGTCTCTTCTTCCTTCTTTTTTTTTTAATTGTAACTCCACCTCCTCTCATCACGAAACTACGACCTACATTGACATAAATGAGCCTTGTCTATGAGGAGTTCTGTTAAACGATCACTTATCATATTTCCTACGTTTGACCAATACAGGTAAGCAAGCACTTTTCACCTGCTTTTCCCTATTCGTCAGATTTTTCTATGACTCCTTGGAATCATTCATTAGCAATCTGTCATTCTCAGTTCGTCTCAGCTACTTATTTTAAAATTTAAAAAGAGGTCATTTTTTTGTAACTAGCATGCATGTCTCACTTAAAAAAAATTTTGGTGAATTTTTTTTTTAGCCTTCACCAGAAAGTTCCCCCAAATTTGTTTTTTAGTCCAACAAATATTTTACTACCAAGAAAATAACTTTTACTGTTTTTTCTTCAACGTTTCGTGTGTGTGTGTGTGTGTGTGTATGTGTGTGTGTGTGTAACATTTGAAATTTGTCTTAACTATTTTTATCTCATTATGTTTATGTCTGTCTCTGACTATTAGCTGGTCTTACAAGCCATCAATGTTGATTGTTGAATATAGATCTTCATTTATTGGATTTTTGTGATAAACTAAGGAAGCTAAGTAAGTAGATATGCAAATAATGCAATCCTCTAAAAGAAACATACCACAGACTATATATTTCTACAGAAGTTTGAGCATCTTTTTCATTCATAGGCTCTTGACCAAAACA
Organism: Acanthosepion esculentum; assembly: GCA_964036315.1. Classification (NCBI taxonomy): domain Eukaryota; kingdom Metazoa; phylum Mollusca; class Cephalopoda; order Sepiida; family Sepiidae; genus Acanthosepion; species Acanthosepion esculentum. The sequence goes on along the minus strand of OZ038502.1, from coordinate 62,170,744 downwards.
AAACAAAAAACTATACACTGCATTAGATTTTTTCTTAAAGTCACAATAAAATTGGTATTACTATTATTACCCAACTGTTGTTGATAAAATTTTCAGAATATATTTATGAATATTAAACTGAATTTTAGTTTAGAATATCTATTCTTAAAACTATTGAAAATAACTTGTTTTGGGGAATGTCAGGTTTTATTATGCAAAGTACGATATAAAGTTTTATTTATAAATAAATCTGAAAAAGATAGGCCAGAAAAACATATATTTGATTGACACAGTATCTCATATACTTTAACTGAATATATTATATTTTTTTATTTCACATGTTCATATGGATTCCTTGATATTTTATAACTTCATCAGTTTATAAAAAACTGATGAAGTTATAGAATTTTGTTAATTTGCTACTGTCTCAATTATAACATTACTTGTAACAGAGTTTTTTTTAGAAGAGTGAGCAAGAGTCAGCTTTACAGAATATGAAGGAGCATTGTATGAATATACTCTTTAGCTTAAAGTTTCAAGTTTGTGACTAGTATCACTCAAAACATATCTTGTCTAAGAACCTACCATTATTCTCAGCTTTTATGTTGAAACCATTGTCAACTTTTAAGGGAACTATAACTATACTGCCTAAAATACTAACCTGAAACATTAATCCACACACCTGTTGTATTCTCAGTCATGGTGATTGACTATTTCCACAAAACACTCACTTCTAGCTGAGCTAACAGGACCATCCAATATAGCTCTACATTCATCACTAAAAATTACTATTGAGAAATTTGCCTCCATGCCCTTCTTTTATGTCTTTACATATCTCTCTTTGTGATATTTACTTAAAGGTTTTAGTTTCCTTTTGTGTGTTTAGCCAATGTTATTAATATTCAGTATCTTTTCTCTGTTTATATTCCCAACAGCATTTTCAAATATTTGTCTTTTTAGTTTTTCTCAAATCTTTTTGTAAAATACTTAAAGCCTGTCTTTTTCTTGTTTTTATCTTGCTAATGTTTCAATTTCTTTTTTGTTTTATGATATTTATTTAATTTTTTGTAATTTTTTACATTGTGCCTACATCTGTCAGTAATTGTTTCTCTTTTGATATTACATTTTTCTTAAACTCCATGGCAATCTTTATATATCTGAACTTAAAAAATAAATGCCAGTAGCTATATTATTATTACTATTATATTTATTTACAATAACATAACAACCCTGGGGTTGCATAATAAAATTTGACACCAGCAAATTAATTATTGTAAATATTTCTAATAAAATCAGATATCATAAGCTGAAATACCTATGGTATATTATCAAAGTCCATCCTGTAAATTTTACTGACATAGATTGGTTATTACCAATTTTATTGTGAAAACATGCATAATAAAATCTAATATAGTGTATGTGCTCACACATATATAATAGAGTAGTTCCTCCATAAATATATGTAATATATATATGTAATATATATATATATATATATATATATATATATATATATATATATATATATATATGAGGAGATGCTGAAAAGAAACTCTTCCCTCCAAAATTCTGATATTTGGCTATTATGCATAATTTTGGGATGTTAACTGGATATAAACATATATATATATATATATATATATATATATATATATATATATATATATACACACAAAGAGAAAGAAATACAAATATATAAAAGATAAAAAGATATGGATGTATGAGATAGGTTTGGGCAGATAGGATAGGAAAGAATACACTTAGATGGATAGATATAAACAGTCTGAGAAAGATAAATATGGGAAAAATATATAAATCTTTATGTATCAAGAACAATTTTAGGGGAAAAGTATGACAAAGTGGGCAAAGTTTTTGTGTGATGCATTTCATCTTTAAATTCTTTTCCTTTTTGTTTATGTTTCCATCACTTTTGTCATTAAATTTCCTTCATTTTGATAATAGAAGATCTGCCAAGAATGGTGAAATATTGTAAGAACCTGGACACAAATTCACTGCAAATGATCTAGCAATTACAGCACTTTCTACACATTTTTTTGTTTTAGTAAATTGTTTTCTCTTTTAATTAAAGTAGCATTTTTTAAATCAGATAGATATAAATAATAGATAAATATGCAATTATATAAGGTGTTCATTTCTATATATATGGTATATTTATGTAGAAAATTTTATTAAATTCAACTGATAAAGTTGGTCTGTTTAATTTTCCATTATATTTTTTCAATTTTCAAATAAGATGTTGTAGAACAAGACCAAAATTGTGGATAAACTGTTTGAAGATCATGTTTTATTCAGTTTTAGTTCAAGTACATTTGACCATGTCAGTTATAAGTAAGAATTGGGTGTTGTCAGTGTGGTAGACAAGATTTTGTTAGCTGCATCCTCTTATTTTTATTTTTTTATTCTTTTATGTTGGGTTTTAAATTAATCCAGGGATGCTATGTATAAAATAGTTACATGGAGCTAGACCACACTGGAAAATGTTGTATGAAATATTTATAATATATTATTATTTTTTTAACACATATCAAATATTTTATACACACCATACTGTTTTCTGTGGTAAAAGATATATAATTTGGGTTGGTTTTTATATAATAATAGCTTCTAAGATTTTTATTCTTTCTTTGCAGTGAATGGGGTATAGTAGTTTGGTATTTTTAGCTTATTTATTGAATGAATATATATATATATATATATATATATATATATATATATATAAAGGGGAGCAGATATTTTCAGATTCATTTTTAGCACAGTGTTAGAGAGATCTTAGAAGAGTCTTTAAAATTTACTCAGTACTTTTTTACTTGCATGTGCATAATTTTCAGCATTTTTTAATCATTTCAAAGCAATAAAGCCATTAGAACTCAAGGGGTTACTGAATATGAAAGAATATGAGAAAAAGAAAAGCATTATTAAGAAGAGAGAACAGTAATAGAACAGAAATCATGAAGACATAAGATAACAATTGACATTGCCAAAGTTGACTGGAAAAGCAAGAAGCCAGAAGAAACTGTTAGCATAGAACTTACAGTTACATCTAGCAATTTCAACTGTAAAATGATGAGACCTAGCTACCAATCTAGTACTGCACTTAAATTTATAAAATCGAGGTACCAAAGAGGAAAGCTTATCAGAACAATTACCATGAAAATATTTATAGGAAAGACACAGGGAAGCTAATTTACAGTGGTAGAAAAGTTTACATTGTTTGCAGAAAGTGATAATATTAGATTCAGTGAAATCATAGCTGAATATGAAAATCCAACAAATTCTGGAAGACCTCAGAAGTAACACCTGAGTTTGCAGTAAATTACAAGTGATTTGGTCAAATGTAGTACATCATTTACAAGAGTTAGAAAAAATTAAAAGGAAAGAAAATGTATTTTTCTCTTCGTGTCCAACACAGAAAATGATTTACTTTTCTTTTTTGCTTGGAGAGCAATAAATATAGTCATGGGCAATGAAAATGGATTTATTATTTAAAATGAAGAAAGTCATGTCAAGCTCTAGGACATTATTCAACATCTCAACCAAAACAGAATTTATGATAGAAAATTTCCTTTGTGTTTTATAAGATTAAAATGGAATTCTTTATTAAAAATTGCTGAATTCTGGACAAACTGTTACTGCATAATGCTACAGGGAGTTCCTCCACACAGTATATTCTTCAAACATCTCATCTTCAGATTAACAGTGGTTTTGCCCAATGCAATACTCTGTTTCTCTCATCAGCACTTCTAATAATTTCACTATATTTAAAAATTATTTAAAGAATTAATATCATCAATACTGGATTTGTTCTTTGATGATTGAATATACTATTTGGTCAAAAGGTGGCAAAATGTCATCAAAAGCCAAGATAAAATACTTTCATAATTGAATAATGATGCTGGGAATTTATATAAATAAATATGTTAAAAGATTTTACATCACTTTCATATATTAATCATATGTGAACATTACTCACTGTTCCAATGGAATATTTATCATATATATTTGCATGTGTATGTATATGTTTGTGCACACATGCACACATGTAAATACTATTTAATAAATTTACGGATTTTTACCTATGAAGAATAGATATTTAATATCTATTCGTGAAGTTGTATGTGTCACAACTTATTCAAACGACATGAGTGTTCATATTGTTTTTTTTTTTTCATTTTAGAGATTTCATTCCTTTTAAATTATCATTTAAACTTATTTGTGTCTATATATCATGATATAAATTTTTATTAGATCAAAAAGTCAACTTTGAAATATTACATTAATCACAAATAATATTTTGAAAACTTTTTCTTGCAAAAGTGAAATAAATAATTGCAATGTACAGTGATCCAGCACTCATGTAGTTTCTCTGATAAATGCCCAACTCACATATATGATCATTTTGGCAACATTGCCTTTTTATGAATTTTCCACAAATCTTTCATATTTTGCTACAAAATGAATATTGCATTATACATTTTTTTTTAATCATTTCACTGCAAGCAAGTCAATAAAGATGCAAGGGGCTACTGAGTGTTAGAGAATATGAGAAAAAACACTATTAAGGAAAGAGAACAATAAAAGAACAAGAACTAAGAAGACAGAAGATAACAATTGACATTGCATTTAAATTTTTTAAGATCAAAGTTGACTGGGAAGCAAAAAAAATAGAAGAAATTTCCGCAAGTGAGAAGTGTGAGAGAAGAAACTGTTAGCATCGAACTTATGGTTACATCTAGCCATTTCAACTGTAAAATAATGAGACCTTGACACCAATCTATGAGTACACTTAAATTTATATAGTCTAGGCACCATAGAGGAAATTTCATCAGAACAGTTACCCTGAAAATATTTGTAGAAATGGCATGAAAATAAAATATATTTATGCTTTTTACTGACATTACTTGGGGAGTTCACTTATACATGAATAAATGTGGCAATATACCTGCATTTCTTGTTCTAGAAAATCTATACAGTTTGTATTGTTTTTTCATTATGTGTTTGTACATATGTGAACTTACCCTCCCGAAGATGCATATAAAAATTATTATAAATTTACTTTAAATTTGAAAAAAATACCTGAAAAATAACTGAGAAAGTGAATTATTCTTAATTGATTTTACATTTTAGTTTCTTTGTAGCTTATTATCTATTTCTGATGATAGAATTATTTTTGTCTTCACACAAGCATTATCTACTTTATTGGATATATGGAGCAGTGGGGAAGGAATTAAATGAGAGTAGTTGTCAGGATATGATGTGTGTGTCAATGAAACTCAATTTGAAAGATATTATCTCACTTTGCTCAAATAATTTTCTTTCATTAGATTCACTTTTAAGAAATGATAAAAACTAATTGAAAGTGTTTATTGAATACTAACACCTAAATATAATACTTCCTTGTTTCCTATCAAATTTTAATAGGTGAATTTATAAAAACAAAAGAAAAGAAAATAAATATAGTACAATATGCTAAAGTTTTTTTATTAGGAACAAATAAACAGAATATTTTAAATAGATATTCTTTCAACATGTAGCACTAAGGTTGACGTAAATTAATTTCAGCAATTTAATCACCTTGAGATCAATAACAGAAAAATAGCTTAAACCTGGACATGTGATAGCATGAAAAACCCACAAAGAAAGTAAGAGAATAGAGCATATCACTTGTATCTTTTGATTAAATTGTACCGCACTTGTCTTTGCTATTTTGTAAGATCAAAGTATCTTTGATATAGTCATTAATCTACAGAATATTTCAAGCCCAGATCAGTCTACATATTCCACCTGTTTTAATAATGCAAAAAATTATCTAGTAGAACATTTTTAGATTTTTCATGAAAAAAATACCATCATTCTTAATTTTCAATAATTTTTCAAAAAACCAAAGGACATTATTTCTTGATAAAAATATTTATCTTCTTTTTGTCATATTTTTTGCTTGACTTTAAGTCTTAAATTTACAATATCTTGACTGTAGAAAAAACAAAGTTATCAGTGGCTAAATACTATAATAGCAACTATATTAAAATCTTATCAAAGTTTGCCCAACAGATGTGTTTATTGCCATTAAAGGGCATCATTTTTCCAAGTTAACTGAATTGGAAGAATAAAACAAAATTGATATTTCTATTATTTCCATAAAGTTATTATGCAGGAATACTAAAAGCATTTGTATATTAATAAACCCATGAGTGGTGATGTATTTATACTTGGTTTAGTCATAAATAATTTCCATTTTTGTTTATCAACTTTATTCTTGAAAAAATAAAGTACAATTACATTTCATTCAATTATATATTCATCATTATTTGCAGGGACTTATTGCTACTTATCAGACAGCTCTTTGATAGCTTTTCAGTAAAATTTTACTGATTTTGATGTGAGAGATTTTTCAATAAACTCTTGAATCTAGTTTTCATTAGAGAAAGTTTTCTCCATCAGAGCATTTTGTAGTGATTGAAAAGGCAATAATTGGTTGGTAGAAGGTCAGGTGAATATAGCAGGTAGAGTAGAACATATTGACTAAGTTCGAAATATTTTCCTGTATATTCCTTGTACTGTCATGGAAGAGAACATTTTTTCCATTAATCCACTGTGTATGCTGCCACTGTCATGAAAAAAAACTAAGGTATGTTAGTGTATTCAAAATTTATTCTCAATTACCATGTATAATTAGTAGTTAAGATAATACATTCAATTGGTTCCCCAAAATGGAAATTATTTATGACTCAACCTAATAGTAGTAAAATTAATGTATTCCAAGAATATCATGTTATGTTGTATGCATGCACAAACAAGTGTGTGTGAGTGTTGCATGTACACATGAATATAATTATACATCTAACAGTCCTTTTCTGTCAATCACACTTGACCACTGACAATCCTTTTCTTCCTGATTTTCAATGCATTTCTGTAGCAAAAGCATTAGTAGTGCATTTACATTATACATATAACAGGCCTATGCATTAATTCTTGACCACTGGCAATCCCTTTTTGTTTTGTTTTGTTTTTTTGCTGAGTTTCAATGTGCGACATACAGATTGAGTGTCTAAACTTGCAAAACAAATTTTTAAATAAAAAAATGTCAAAAATTTATCAGTTAACTCATGAAATTCCACTTCTAAGCAGTTAGTCTGGAGATTTTCATGTATTCACAGCTTCATGAATGAACTTTACCTTCCTTGGTTAAATGCAACATGCACCTAGCTAGTGTGGGCTAATACAATTTCTTCTGTGAAGGGGCATAAAATGTATCCTTGCTGCTCTCTGGGCATACTACTCAAGTTAATATTCTGCCTTAAGTTTTTTTTGCAGGATATAGAGTATAAGATGATCAACATTGTCAATTTGATATTCAGTCTATCTGTCCATATATGTAGGATGGGAATTTTAGCATTCGATTTGTTCCTGTACTTACTTTTATCATTTGCTATGACACAACATGTATAATCATGTGTAATGGATGCTGAAATTTTCAGCTATGTTTTATTTTATTTTATTTTTTTACAAACATGCTTTAGAGGTTCACAAATACAATTTGTGTATGTCTATATATACTAGTCTATGTCTCACAAAGGCATTTATTTTTGGTCAATTACTCAATTAAATTCTTCATACCACTCTCTCTTCTCAGCTAAATGCTTTCAGCCTTTAATACTTCATGCATATTATTTTTGTATTGGGAAGAGTGTGGTATTTGGAGAATTCTATAGATTATTGAAACTATCATCTTTGTTCATTTATCACAATGTTTAAAACAACCTATAATTCCTCAGGCATATATCATGACATTTCTCCTTTTTACCTCTGTGGTGTTCTTACAACACCACAGTTAAACAAATTTATAGAACTGAGAATAATATTTGGAAAAAAGAAAATACTTCATCTCAACAATTTTGATACATTTTACATGAATATTATATAAGCAGTATCTTAATGTTGAATTTAATAAATCCAGCTTGGGAAAACACAAACACATTTTTCTGTTGCCTAACTTACTTGTTTATTGTATATTAAAGCAGAAGACAGAATTGAAAAGACAACAGAGACCGGTTTGTCTGTCACTCCGCACCATCAGAAAAGTGACTGTGGGAAATGATTTCTTGAAGATAATAGGATAAAACTATAATGAAAGTTAAATGAAATAATCTCTGACCCATAGACAATATAATGTGTAGACTAAGTCAGTACTATCAAATACAAAATTTGAACTATTTTAAAAAAAAATAATGATTACTTAAATGGTAACAGAAATAAGTAGAGGCTTTTTACCCATTCAAAACTGAATAAAAGTTTAGAGTAACCCTCAACAAATATCTTTAACTGCCAACTAATTATAAGAAAAGTATAAATCTTTAACTGTAGTGATATTTGTCATTGTAATTTTAATAGTTAAATTTTATAAAGAAAAATAGTAAATTTTAATCATGAAGCACTTAAACAATTTTACTAAATGAGTTTATCAGTATTTACTCAGGTTAGTATAATATCGAATAAAAATTATTACATTACCCAAATCTTCCATATTAGAAATGCATACCTGCCAAGAAAATCAGCATTTAAAATTCTGGCACTAACCTCTGGTAGAAAATACATAATTTTTCAGTCATAAGGAAGGACAGAAAAAAATGACAGTATTATTAAGGTAATAATAATTACAATTTTTCTACAATTTTCAACATGGACAAGACATTGTGTAACAGTTTTATAATTGTTTTTTTTGTGATTTTTAGTCAGTATTTTTATTAATTGTTATTTATCATGTATTACATTTTTAATGATCATATAAACATTTTTTTTTTGTAAGAAAATCATTTAGCATTTATGAACTGGAAGTTTTTATAATTAATTTTTTTTCAACAAAAAAATAGAAAACATTTAAAGTGTGATATATATATATATATATATATATATATATATATATATATACATGCACACACACACACACATATTAAATAAGGTTTCTTATGATCAGGAATTAAAATAACTGTTTTATAGTTCTTAAAGTTCTTGGCCCAACCAGGGAAGCATTCTGAAAAAATTCTGCTATTTGATTATTTCATCAGATTTTGGAAAGTGGGTTGAGCTGAGAACTTTTCAACATCACCTTTTTTTAGAATAAAGAAATTTGTTCAGATGGTCACAGTGACCCATCATTGTCTGAGACTGACTGCATCAGGGCTTCATAGTCATAGTTACATCTAGCTAGTAACGGATTAAAATATAGGTTTTAAATTCTTAAATCATGAACACAGTTATTATCTCTCCTCCTCTTGATTTGACAGAGTCTCTGAATAATAATAATAAAATATTTAAGCCTGGGGATTCAAATATTTTATACAGCATGTTAATTAATTATATAATAGTAAATTTAATTTTTATTCCCTAACACACTTGCATATCTTCTAGATTAATGTCAAATGAAGTTGATAATCCCATTCACTTGGAAATTAAAGTGGCGTTTTTTCAAAAACATTTTTGTTTACATTCATTCAGTAGAATCTGGTCGCTTTCATTGGAGATCAAGTGACAAATTTTTTCAATACTCTAGAACTTTTGCATGTATTATTGCTTTTTTTAAATGCTGTCAATCAATTTGTTTCAATTCTTTCCTGAATTTGCAATTTTTGTAATAATTTTTTCAAGGTACTTCAGTACTTTTTCAATAATGATAATTACAGCTGTTACATTCATATTCCATGAATTTGTCAGTTTTATGGTAAAATTAGATATTTTTCCAATTTTTTTAATAGTTTATTTTAGTTTTACTCTGTCTTTTCATAGACAATATGTACTAATCTTGACCTTATAGATATGGCTTTAATATGAGAGGATGCTGAAAAGTCTGCAGCCCAACTATGAAGGAATTTAAAAAATTCTAATGTTTGAGCATTTGATATGATTTTTTATATTGTTCACTCACTACAAGAGCCACTCAAGTTAGCGGGTTAATGAATAAGATAGTTGTAAGAGTGTAAGGAGAGAGAATAGGTTGGATAGCACCTCCTCATGTACTTTGTCCTAGTACACATGTTCTGGGCTTCTAATGATAGGAATTATGTTTCTTCAAATATCCCCTTCTACTATTATTATTATTATTATTGTTATTGTTGTTGTTGTTGTTGGTGGTGGTGGTATTATTATTATTATTATCATTATTATTTTTGCATCAGATGTAGTTGGTGGTCTTTCTTGGGATCAAGTGATAACAAATCTCCAGCACTCTCTTCACTATTCCTGTTAACCTCAATAGTGCTATAGCATGCATTATTTGAGAACTTCTGTATTGTAATCTCTTTTCTAAGATTTTTAGGATAGCTTACAGTGCTCTTACAATTATTATCATTACTGTCTTCTTCATATTCCACAATGTCTATAGCTCTTCAGCTGATTTGAAAGAATCAATGTATATTAGTAACAAACCTCATCTCAGAAATTCACATGGAAAGAAAGTTGTAGAGTAGAAAGGTCAAATGCTAGTGATAAAAACAGTAAAGATAAGGAAATTGGTCTGAAAAAAATCTGTGTATAATAATAACACATAATTCAGACAAATATTGCATTACAAACCTGTAAAGTGTTAGCATGTTTTGGGTTAATGAATAAAGGGGTTTACTGGTAATTGATAGGTGTGAAAGATGATTCTAAATATCAAATTAGTGAAATTCATAAATGCTCATCAATACATTTTTTTTCATTTTTCATTCCAGAAAAATAAGCAAAAATGGGCATTTGGATAATTACATTTTTTTAAAGCTCATACCAACAAATATTCTCATTTTTTAGGTGTTAGAATGGGGGAATACTTAAAAAATACATCTAAAGTCTAATGACAATAACACTTTTAGTGTTTATAATACCAATGTCTATAGTTCTTCATACAATTGCTATGAGGGAATGTGGATTATTCTCTAATTTTCAGAAACTGCAAAAGTTTCATTGTATTTTTTCCAGTTTAAGATGAGAAGCTGAAGTAATTCATATATTTTGATAATACAAAAATAAAGTCTTTACAATTTTAAATGTTTGCATATCAAACACCTTTTATAAATGTATGTATACTTGATAAAAACTTTTAAGAACTTCATAAAAGACAGTATTTTTGTGAAAAATATTTTTCTTCTAGTTTTGTCATTCTTCTCTGTTTGGCTCCATTACTTAAATTATTACTTTTTATTAGACAGTGACTGAGGGTAAAACAAGGTAGTTGTCTGGCTAACTACAGTTTGTGGCAAATATATTCAAATCATGTCAAATGTGTACCTATTTACCATATTTGCCATTAAAGTATATAATGTCTACTTTTAAATTAATGGGTTTATGGAAAGCAAGATGACTGTTGCAGTAGAATGCACCTGTTTAGGGGACTGTTGTAAGACTTGTATTCTTGGATATTAGCTCTACAGAAAGTCTTGTCAAAATACGGAAAATATTTCTCATGCTATGCATATGTGAACTATTAATTGATCAGTATCTAATAATGTAACTTGTGACATTTGGGTTTATATGTGTGATATACAACCATTTTGTAGAAAAACAACCAATTGGAAAATTTGCTGTAAATTGGTTTGTATCTTTTTTCATTTGAAGTTTAAAAAATCCAAGAAAAATAAAAAGTCATTTATTTTTTCTATAAAACAAAACAGTCAAGGTCTAAACAGCTTTTTTGTTGTAAAAATGACAGGCACAGATAAAAGGATTTCCCCCATTATGTTTTTATAACATTTTAATTACACTTGACAAAAGAACTTCTTTCACTACCCAAACAAAAGATGTTCAAAACTAAATTCAGTATGATGATTCCAAATCTGTACTCAGAATAATCCCATCACAAGGTTTTTAATATGCACAACGCATATTTATGTTCAAGGTAAATATTATGTTAATAGTATATTAGTATTGTATCTAGTATATTTAGGTTCAAGGTAAATAATATATTAGTGAATAATACATTTATGTTCAAGGGAATTTTAGATGACAATAAGAAATAACTGAATAAATATAAAATATTTTGTTACTGATATCTTCAAAATAATTTGATACTTTTCCTCTTGTGCTGGTACATTGATTTAGGAAGCAGCAGCAGTCACCTATCATGTTTGGGTTGAACTGACTTTGGTACCATCATATGTTCTGGTGGAACTTACAGCACCCAGATCTGTTAGAAAAAAAAACAAGATGAGAATGCAAGACATGCATCTTAAGAGATGGCCAGTATCCTATTCTTTGATATGCTTAAATTTTGTACAAGTAATATGAAGGAATTTCATGCTACCAGCTCAAATGGACATAAATATAATAGTAGTTGGTATCCATTTATCTCACAAGATAGTGTTACCACTCTTCTTGGTCAAACATTGTTCTTTTTCAAGCAGCATTTGGAGTGGCTTAATAGACCAGTCCTTGCATGACACTCTTTTTCACAACTAAGTTCATCTTCAAATAAGAAAAGGTGCAAAAGCAGACCTCTGGCACCTCAAAACCAGATGGTTTGAGTAGATGGAGCTCATCAACCCAGGAAGGCAGTCCAAGTAGGGGAAGGAAAACCCTGATTTTAAACCTCTGCTGTCTTGTGGTCATATCCAAACATGGAAAAGGCTATGGCAGTAAATCCAGACATAAAATCCAGTGGAGCCCCAGAGACATTTGGCTGTCAACAGAGATAACCTTCTGGCAACTCCTGAAGCCAAGCTTGTCCCTGTATTCTTTTGGATCAACTGTGAGGGGTCTAGGCAGTGTATGACTTCTATATACCATTGCACAGATCTGCGACTGGAGAGGGCACTTCAGTCTCACCACCCTGTGATAGCACAACATGGAAGCATTTTACAGGGCATAAATGTATTATTGGTATAATATTTAACTCATAAATATTTTATGCACATATGTCAAATTCCTGATTTCAAATTTATATATTCAGTTTCATCTAATACAGCATTATTTGTCTAAATAGCAGAGAAAATGTTTTTTTATTATCCAATGTAAGACAAAATCTCCCCAATTATGGGTACATGCATAATGTAAAATCCAGACATGCTAAAATTTCTGAGTATAAAATCAGTATCAGCATATTTGACTGTTTTACTTTAGTATCAAAATCACTGTGGCCCAGTGTTGCTTTCCTTTACAAAGTTTACTTAACTGTGAATGATAAAAAATTAAATTAACTGTTTATGGTGATCTTGGAAGCTATATTATACTGGGCAACACCTTGTAAGTTTACTGATACTTAGCATAAAAATTGTATGTTACACTTCTTTTGAGTCCCTCAAGAGCTTGTTTGGAAATTATTACCCAATTGATATATAGCTTAATACTTTTATAGTAAACTGCTCCACTTTTAAATAATGTGTTGACTCAAAGAATTCCATTGATGTCAAATGCTTTCCAGATTTGCTAGAAAACATTTTTTCTACTCTCTTGCTAATTGTTTCTCTTCTTTTCTTTAGTGCTTATGATATGTGAAAGGATTGTCATGTTTCATTAAAACTACAAAGTGATTTTGACTTGAAAAATGAAGGCACAAACTAATGAATTATTCCTAGGAGGATGGGTAAAAAACATCATTATTTAGTGAATAACAGAAATATAGGATGATATATAGGTTTAAGCTTAGTCTGGTATAAGATCACTTTATACTGGGCACTCACTGAGAATCAAATTCACATACTATGTTCTCTTTGATGAGCTTACCTTAAATAATTTATATATGTCGTAAATATATAAAACAATTTGGAAAACTTTTATTTTGACATGTTTCACCAATCAGTCAATGTCATTAGGAAAACAAATTTTATTTCAACAAAATCTACATTAGTGAGACAGAATATGATTTACTTTAATCATGCTTAATTTTTCATTTTAACTGTATTGATTGTGAAATTGGATTTTATTAATTGTCTTATATATTTACTATTCTGCCAGATTCTCATCCAAACTTAATTAATTGTCCATTATATATAAAATATAAATCCAATAACAGCTATTGAAGTTGGTCATAAATAAGTATTTGAACATGCTCTCATTTACTGATGATTATATATATTTTTTAATCATTGCACCCCAAGCCAGACAATAAAGCCACCAGGATGCAAGAGTGTTAAAGAATATGAGAAAAAAACACAATTAAGGAGAAAGGACAATAAAAGAATAAGAATTAAGAAGACGTAAGATAACAATTAACATTGCATTTAAATTTTTGAAGAACAAAGTTAACTGGGAAGCAAGAAGCCAGAAGAGAATTCCACAAGTGAGAAGTGCAATAGAAGAAACTGTTAGCATAGAACTTATGGTTACATCTATCGATTTCAACTATAAATTGATGAGATCTCACTGCCAATCTAGTACTACATTTAAATTCATAAAGTCTAGGTATCATAGAAGAAAACTCATCAGAACAATTACCATGATTTATAGTAAAGACACAGACAAGTTGCATACATTATATATTTTAATTATTATTATTTCCAAATTAATGTGTTTTTCAACAGAAAAAAGTGCCAAAAAAAAAACTAATGCTAAATAGGCATTTAAGTTGTTGAGCTGACTCTGATTGATTCACTCAACAAACCACCTGTCAAGACCTTGGTGGTCAAAACCGCAGTAATGTTCTGGTCAGCGTTCTTATCTTTTTAAGACATATATATATATATATATATATATACTCTAGGTAGTCAAAATGTACTTACATTTAGAGATTATGGTATGGCTTCTGCAGTTTCTATTTTCACTAACTCACTTTAATCTAATTGGTTTCTATTTTTGTTGTTAGGTGACATTAGGAACATTTAGATTTAACTACTCATTTAATATATCACTTTTAATTGTTGTATTATGACTCCTGTTCTATCAGCATGCATATTCTTTTTAAATATTATAAAAAGATGAAAATAAGCAATATTTTATGCATATTACACTTTTTATTCTAAGCAAATCTATGCAACCCAAACAAAAAAAAATATTTCTGTAGTAATGAAAAAGGTATTATGAATGATCAGATATATTATAATAACACACAAATCCTGAAGCCAGTGCATTTGATTACTCATAACATTTGTTCTGTTTTTTTGTTAGATGGCATTAGGAACATTTAGATTTAACTAACTTTATTCAAAAGGGACACTTTTAATTGTATTGCAACATCTATCATATCAACATGTAATTTAAAAAAATTATTTATTGATTCTAACATTGAAGATGGAAGAAAATAAGTAACATTTTTAACACAATATCCTTTTTTATTATAAGAAAAATAAAAATATAACTTTAATGCAAAAACATTAGTTTATGTAGAAGGTACCTTATTGAACCTGTCAAAAGTAATTTTTTTCAATAGAGAAAATCAGTTGAGGATGATATCACTTAAATCAAGAGAGAATAATCAATATTATATGACTCAGAATATAACCAACATGCACAAAATATCTAAATTGAACAAAGAAAATCATTTGTATCAGTTTCATTGTTAGTCACTTTGATGTGTGACTTCCACATATTAAAAACATTTAGTATTGGAAACAAATTGTAACAGACAATGAAAAGTGGATACATGGAATACAAATGGTCATATCCAAAAGCATTCAGAATTATTTAAGAGAAAATGTACAATATTACATCAGGATAAGACTAGGCTGCATGTTCCTTTAGTGACCAAATATATATTTTTACATTTTGATTTAAAATTTTTAATGTGCCATTTTCACCTCATATGAATGATCATTTTAAAGAATTGTCTCAATAAAACAATTTAAATTGCCAAGAAGACTACAAGTAACACCTGGACCAGTTCTTTGCTAAAAAAAATAAAACAATCTGGGAAGATGGAATTATGAAGTTGCTTGGAAGATGGCAAATGTGTACTTGCTATATATATATTTCTAGAATATAAGAGCCATTAGTAATTCTAAAATTATTTGAAAATGACATAGTAATCTTTATGCCTTGAGATTCAAATGCTAGTTACACTTAATAAATAGGACAGTCTTCTAGCAGTTAAAATACAATGTATTTTTAAATGTTTTTATAATGATGCATAAGCAGTAATTCTGTACCTTGCTAATGACCATCAGAACCAAAGATATTCCTTTGCTTAATCAAGTGACTTGATATTTAGCAAGTATTAAAGAAAATTATGCCCAATTAGGTGTTGTATTTATATGCTTGCTATTTTTCTTTTTCTCACAGTGAAGAATTTATATGAAGATTTAGTAATTCTATTTCAAAATTAAAGAAAGTAAAGAAATGACATTTATACTGTCATTAATAGGAAAATATATAAAAGAAATATATATTTTATAAACCTGCCTGTAGTAGGCTTCTTTTGTATTTCTATTTGCCTGCTTTGTAATTTTTCAGATAACTGCAATTTGCATTTTATTTCTTTTTTTCAGTAGTCTCTTCTAAAGTTTTATCTTGCATTGGGAAGCAGACACAACAGATATATCATCACCAAAACTTTGAAACTGTCCTAGTTAATGTGACAACATGCTAAAGAGCTTTATTACTATGATCACATATTTAGTTATATGACCTTCTTTTTCTTGGTGTGGTGTCCCTTCAACATGTTGGTAATCATGGCTCTCCACAGCTTTCTATCTTTTATTGCTCTCAATAATACTTGTTCTGTTATTACCCCTTTTTTGTCTGTGGTACTTGTTCCACCATCCATTTGATCAAACTTGTCAATTGCTTCTCATACCTTTGATGCACTCTGAGTATTAAATTCTACAAACTTTTATTCTTCATTATATACTGCGTTTCAAATTATTAACAAGGTAACACTTTTCCGTCCTATCCAAAAACTACTGGTTGGAATTTAACATAATTATCAGAGAATGATGACAACATGTATATACATCTACTCTGTAAAAACTGTAAGGTTCTAGAAAATGGAACAGAAGTTATAGTCATTTACCTAATTTACCTAAATTATTAGTGTGTCAAATTATTAGCAAGGTGTAATAAAAACCCATGTAAAAAAAGAAAATAACACTTTAATTGCTTCATTTACAGATTTTTATGGATACATACAGTAACTAAGATGAAATCAAATCAAAATAAAAGTTTAACAAGGATAGTGGATTTGGAGCATTATCTTGCATAAATATGATGGTTCTCCTGAAAGTGATTCTTTGCTTTTTTAGCGAAGATTCCAATTGCTCTTTGAGGAAGGCCATATAAGCATCTGTGGTTATTTTCATACCATCAGGGACTCTCCATGGACCACCCATGATACCTCCAATAATACCAGCCCAAATCATACTACCTTTTCCTCCTTGTTGGTGTTTCAAGCATTGATGACGATCTTGTCCATTTATGACCCAAACTTTGCTCCAACCATCGGGGCCATCAAGTGTTGTACAACTTTCATCTGTGAACAGAACTTTTGAAAAATTGACCTTCATGTTCTCCTTTGTCCATTTCACATGAATTGGTATGTGTACTTTTGTCAATCGAGGCTTTGACACTGGTCTCACTAAGTCCTGATTTTTTCAGAAGATGATAGCAAGTACTTCTGGACAATGTTGCTTCTTCAATGCTCCTGAAAAGTGCTCCACTGGTCAGGCCTGGGTTATTTACAGCTTCACATTTCATCCATGACTAAGAACCTTGAGAAACAACCCTTGAGTGACCACTATCGGGCCCCCTTATGTACCTTTGTAGGAGCTGCAACAAATCTTTTCACAGTTTAGTGATATTTTCCAATTATTTTGGATATTTCTAATGTAGATTTGCCTTTGGAAAGTTCAGATGTTATAATATCTTTCCCAGAAGGAGTCAAGTCACATTTGCCACCCAATAATTGCACGATTACAATAACAGTTGTTTATAGTCTGGAATATTTCTATATCATGTTAATATTGCAAATGGCCACAGTTTGTTTCCTTTTGTACAGCATGCACATATAACTATTTCTATCATACTGTAAAAATTTTGTTAAATTCTGACTGGCAGTTTTTGGACAAAATGAAAAAATGTCACCTCATTAATCATTTGAAATGCAGTGTATATCTAGAAAATTCCAATTGTCTCTTTCCGATTGCAGTCTCTTTGTAGTGTCTATTCTTCTGAGAACCTCCTCATTTCTCATATATTCTTTCCATTGTATTCTTAATATGCATAAGTAGAACTATGTCTCTGTCACTTCAAGTGTTTTTATTTTCTTTCATCTGTAATGAAATTTTCCATTTACTACTATATAGATTATACATTACATTGCAGTCTTTTTTTGTAAATAAAGACAATTTCAATCCCTTAATACCTTACTCAGTTTCTGAAAGGCATCTTTTGCTATCTCTGTGTTCTATGTTACACTTTCTATCACGTGTTTATTATATTACCTAGATAGTTAAATTTTTGAACCTCCTTGATTTTGAACTCCCCCAATACAAAACTCACAACTTTGGCTGTCTCTTTAGCTGGCAAATTACAATTAATAGTTACTTCTTGCCTTCATCAACTATCTCATCTCATAATTCTTCCATTTTTTTTCTTCAAAATGTACCATCAGCATGTCATATCATATGTTGTTATGGTTACATTCACCAATAATGAATCTTAGTAAGTCTTCTTGTACACTTAAAAACTTTATACTCTTCAGTTTAAATAGATCTGGTATTTTTGTGTATTCACTAAACTTATTCATTATCCACACACAAGCTGTTTATTCCCAATACAGGTTACAGATTTATATGAATATCTTTTCTATGAGGTGAAGCTTTCTTAACATTTCAAGAATTTCTTTGTATTATACTTTATTAAATGCTTCTGTATAATCTGTGAAACATAGATATAGATAATTCTGCACTTCTATTACCTAAGCCTAAACAGATATTTAAAGACAGCTTAGAATTTCACACCTTCAACATAAAAGTATTTGCCATTTTTGTGAAATAATTTGACCTAACTCAATGAAGTAAAGATTATAAATCATGTTTTGATCATGCATGTTTTAACAAGATTTTTTTTATTTATGACGGGTGTTCTTTATTTTTTGACTTCATTATTTCATTATGTCTTTATGCTATATTTCACTTCCTCTCAAGGTACAATTTTCTTCACTTGTAGCCATGGTGCAACATGGATATTAGCCATTTTGAGGAAAATCCTAAAATAAAAACAGTTACAAAAGAGTTTTTATCTTAATACTAAATAAAAGCTGATGCTTGTAAGTGTAGGCATAGTATGAAATAAAAAATGTATTTATATCTTCTTTCTTCTTCATCAAATTAATGAGCCTCTTTGAACCACTTTCAATTTATACAATCTATGACAATGCAAATGTTGGACATGCTGATTGTTTCCTCTTCTTCATTAATCAATTACTAATTCTGAAAAAAATGTTCATTTAAGAGGGACCTCAGAACTGCAAATTTATAAGTAAAGCTGTAACCGATATTAGATTGCACGTTATTTCTACTTTTCTCCAGTTGGCTGTCCCTCAGTATGATCATTGTAGTCTCTCATTTCAGGGATCAATTGAAGTCCAATTCCTTGAGAAGAAAATTCTTGAAAATTAATGAGACTTGGTACCTGTGTTAGTGAACTTATTAAACTTTGGTTTGGTTTGGTTTGTTTTATGGCATATCAACCTCAATGGGTCATTTAATGCTGAAAAATTTTTTATTTCTGGTAATATTTTTCCTTCAAGAATATATAGCTTGTAACATCTTTTTCCCTCAAAAATGTATAGCTGGTAATATAATTTTTCAAAATGTATAGCTGGTAATATTATTTTTCTAAAAACGTATAGTTGGTAATACTATTTTTCCAAAACATACAGCTGGTAATATTATTTTTTTCAAAAATGTATAGCTGATAATATTTTTTTTTTTTTTAAATGTATAGCTGGTAATATTATTTTTCCCAAAATATATAGCTGGTAATATTATTTTTTTCAAAAAACGTATAGCTGGTAATATTTTTCAAATATGTATAGCCGGCAACAGTATTCTTTCACAAAAAAATATAGCCGGTAATATTTTTTAAAAATTGTACAGCTGACAACATTATTTTTCCAAAAACGTATTATCAGAGGCCTTGCTGTTGGACGTAGTTTATCGTCATACCCAGGACGCTATTAAACTCTGGTGCTCGTGTTGATGAGATGAAAAATTAAAAGAACATATTGACTTCTGAAAAGCATCAGATGCAACATACCTGAAGAAGGTTGAGGAATATATCGACTATAAAATGTTAAAAACAAAATTGAAGCTATTGCTAAAATTTGTAGAATAATTGGGACAATGATCAACAATCATGAAGCAGCCAATGAGCCTCAAACTAACAACAGCCTGTGAGAGTAGCCATCACCTTACGTCAAGTAATCTAATTTTTCATAATATTTTTTTATAACTAGTATAAATAAGAAAGAGATTTTACAATAATTTTTGTTGTTATCCATGGTTTTACTTATTGGGATTAATTCTTACTTTGGCTAATATCTCACTTGGTTTCAATTTTTTAAATATTAAGTATGAATTTGAGATTTTCATAGCTATTCTTTGTTAAAATCAAGACATATTTAAGTTGGTTTACTATACAATGCTAGACAATTTTTTCTCACCAGAATTTATCTTACACATTTATAAATCCACCGTTTGTCTATACATTGAATATTGCCACCACATCTGGTCTGGTGTTTCTGCTATGTATCTAGAGATTCTAGTCAAAATCCAAAGAAGAATCTGCAACGATATTAACCTTGACCTGTCATCTTGGCTTCAGTCACTTTCCCATCACCTTAACATAGCTTCCCTGTGCCTTTTCTATAAATACTTTCATGGTAACTGTTCTGATGAGCTTTCCTCAATATGGCCTTGGGCGCCCGGGTTGAAATGTCTCAATAACGATGAGGCATCACTCACCTGGCTGGTGATTCGTGGGGCCCTCTGGGTCGCCAAAAGACTCTGTTCAGCTGGCTTGGAGAAATCTCCAAACTGCCGACGCTGTACTGGGGAAGTCGAGACCCTGGGTCACGCCTTCTTTCAGTGCAGCCTGGTAGTGCCGTTGTGCAAGTTCGTTGAAGGCCTCATGGTCCGCATGCTGTGGGGAAAGTTCTTTGTCCTGGAAGCCATTTGTAGCAATGTGGTACCGCCGCTGACGAAGGCTGAACTATATGTGTTCCACTGCTTGCTAGGTGTTTTGAGAGTCGTGATATGGACGACGCGTCAGAAGGGATTCTATGGAGGCGAGAAGTTCACCTCTTCCCAACTGATCTTGTACTTTAAGCATCAGCTTAAAGTCAAGATTAGGACAGAAAGGCGGCGGCTCACTTCATCAGAATTCAGCAAAAGGTGGGTGCATCTTGCGCGTATGTGTTGTGTGAAAGGAGCTGACCTTGAGTGGCACTTTGATGCCGGTTAGGCATCAGGATATTGCTCTTCCTGGGTTGAACTAGGGCAACCCATTCCAAAAATTAGGCTAGTTTAGGTTTCAGTTTTTGATGTTTTAGTTTCCCTTTTCCAGTTAACTTAGCTAGGGTATGTATGCTCATTTGGCCCCTTTTATTTCTGCCCCTAAATTTTTTTTTTTTTTTTTAAGTTTAATTCCCCAGCCCCTCCCTCGTTAGGTGGTTGGTGATGTCAGTTCGCAGGTAGGATGCGGGGCGCCTTTCGTTTCGCGTGAGTGTTTTCGTATTTGTTGTTGTGTCTGAATGAGTGCGTGTCAGTGTGTGTGCTTGGGATGGATGAATGTTCTATAATATTATAGTCCCGCATTGATTTCGGCCAGCGAACTGGTATTTCTGCCACATTTAGTTATTGTGGGGGTTTTATTTACTAATAACATTTTCTTTAGTTTCTTGTAAATATTTTGTAATCATTTGTATATACTCATTGGGGTTAATTTTTAAAATTGTTATTTTATCCCCCCCCCCCACAGACATTGAATTGTACATATGGGGACTAGTCAGTATTTTCATAGAGACAGTGAGGTATTATGGTGGTTGTAGTAAGAACGGTACGGATGAATGTAGTGTTTTGGTGTAAGGAATATTGTTCGTACGATTGGGTCAGTGTTTGCGGCTAGCTAAGTTATAGTTAAGACAGATGAAGACCGTCCTATTTTCCCCAATCCCCCCTTTGGCCATGTGCCACATTTCTGTAGAGTATACAGAATAAATATCGCTTTCCTCTTTGGTACCAAGACTTTATGAATTTAAGTGCACTACTAGATTGGCAGCTAGGTCTTATCATTTTACAGTTGAAAATCCTATATGTAACCGTAATTTCTATGCTAAGTTTCTTCTCTTTCATTTCTTGCATCTGAAACTCTCTTCTGGCTTCTTGCTTTCTAATCAACTTTGATCTTCAAAAATTTAAATGCAATGTCAATCATTTTCTTCTGTCTCCTTGGATCCTGTTCATTTATTGTCTGCTCTTCTTAATAATTTTCTCAGATTCTTTCACTCTCAGTAATCCCTTGTATCTTAGTGGATTTAACACCTTGCTTGGAGGTGAAACAATTTTTAAAAAAAGCTAATAACAATGTGAATTCTATATGCCTCACCTAAAAATAAATATTTTTAGCAAATAAGATGACAGGAAAAGCAAGTATGAAATTACTTTTTTTTGGTGGGGTTCACCTTGTACAAGGCCCGGGGGCCACTCAAGGTAGAGTGTTACAGAGTAAGAGATAGCTTGTACAGATAGCAGGTGAAGTTAATGGTTAACCCTAGACTTGAACAAATTAAGATTGTAGTGATTGGGGAAACATTCTCTTGGGAGTCAGTTCCACAGAGCAGTGGTTCACAGAAAGAAGCTGTTCAATTTGGACTTACTTCTCACCAGTGAAATACAGAAGGAATGAGGGTGATTTGCTACAATGTTAGTAGCATGGTGGGTCCTAGCCATGATGGTTAGAACTGGCAGAACCAAGAAATTACCACAGGTATTGTGTAACAATCATTGGACATTTGTGATTTGCTCTTTTTGATCAAAATCTAACATATTTTAAAATTTTTCTTGAATATATTAATTCAATAATATAAAGGTTTCTGGATTACCTGATCAAATCCTGAGATCTTAATGCCTGATGGTTAATGTAATCTCAGTTGGAAAAGTGAGATGACTAGAAGTATTGTGATGTGCCATGATCTGTATATTTTTGTGAGAGTAACTCCTGAAAATATTTCTTTCTTTTACAAAATTGATTTTTATTTGCATGACAAAATTTTCTTGGCAACTTCACAACATCTTTTTGCAGCATGCATATATTGCATTTTGGCAAATCAATAAAATGGTAATAATTACAAAACTAATGACCTTGGGGTCATCAAATTTCGGTCAAGCATGCACTTTGCATTCACAGAGAATATTGTAAAATCTAATATTATCATATAGAATTTATGTTAGAATATAAAAAATATTATTTAGAGTAATGGATTGCAGCTCAGATTGAGGAATTGGAGAGCTGAGTTCAAATCCAGTCGAGTTCATTTCATTCACTTACATGCTAATATCCTATAGTAGGATAGACTGGGTTCTATAGCCTTGGATGGCAATTGGTCTAGAAGAAGGAAAACTGAATTCAAAACTGTATGTAGCCCTGGCAAAACATATACTATGTAGCTAAGGAAAGGATTGTTTGCATTGACGCAATTATCCTGACTACGGTTGATTCCTTAAAACATTCCAATTTGTATGAAACCATTTCAAATTGAATATAAAGTAACAGGAGGATAAAAATGAACAAGAATGACCAAGAACCATAATGATTTATTTAAAAACAAAAATACGGGGTGCGATGGGTAAGTTGTCGCCATTTTATATATTTATACATTTTTATATTTTTAATTTCATGTACGTGCATTGTCTGTTTTTGATTTTGTCAACTACACAGTGTAATAGGGTCAGTTGGACACCATCCGTGAGAAAAGAGCACTATGACATAATTCACTCTACCAGAAATTTGGAAATGGCATGCTGTACTGCTTGGCATTTGTGCTGGAAGCTTCAATACAAATATTTCAGAGTGTTTGGGTGTCAATCTGAGGACAGTGCAGAGGATTCAGAAAGAGTTGGATGAGTCTAATGGTGATTATGAAGGTATGGTAGCTTGGAAAACTCACACTGATCATTCTAATAAAAAAAAAGAACTCCTGAATTTGTTGAATGTCTTGCAGTTGAGCAAGAGACCAACAACACTCCTTGTAACACCAAAGATGAACTGAAGGCAAGGATTATGGCAGCATTCAACAAGGAGATTTCGAAGTTGTCTGGAGGCCATGGTTGAAGCCAATAGTGATTTTATTGAGTAAATTTATTCTTTCATATTTCAAGATATTTTTGTGTAATTTTGGTAAATATATTTGTTAAAATGAGATATTAATGTTATTTTCATTTTTGCGTGATTTAGACGACCATTTATCCATCGCACTTTATACAAAGTAAACTATAACACTATTTACATTTAGCCCATTGTCATCTTTGTTGTTGTTATCACAATTTTTCAGTTGTTGGGCCCTCCAGCCTTCATCAGGTGTATGTCAATAGTGGTAACCTACAGGGAATTCTGAACTAAACCCTTTATTTAATTTATGGGGTTAAACTGTTCTCATTCCACTGTCTATGTCTAAGGATATCTTGCCTAGTTCTTATCTTTAGTAGTGCTCAATTATCATTTGCCTATTTCCACTGAGTGCAAGTACACATTGCTTGGCACAGGGATTGAACTCACAATTACTTTGTCACCAAATTCATGAGCCTATTGTCTTGTAACATGTTTGGTTGAATAACACAAATGTGCAATTTGTTCATAAAATTTCCTTTTTTTTAATGACTTCAAACAGCCTTCGGAAGATGGAAATTAAATTGAGAATTTCTTTAGATGTGAAGGATTCACAAATAGTTGCTATTACTTCCCAAATTTCATTATTGAATTGTTTATTACCCACATAAAGTCACTTTTGACACTGCAGACTACTCATTTTTAAGACTAATTTACCCAAGTATTTAACAAGTGCAATAGTAGCATGAACTGGAGTATTGTCATATATAAATATCACTTTCTGTTTGGATACCTGTGTCCTCTTGAGCCATATTTGAAAGCTAGTCTTTATGAAGTTGATTTACTTAACCCATTGCTTTTCCATTATTTATATAGTATGAACATTATGCAGTAAAAATTTCAGATTTAAGTTATTATAACTATACCTGGCGATGGACTTATTGAACCACTTTAATTTTTAACTAGTATTTGTTTAATCTTAATTTCAGCTGAATTTTATTGAAACTTTTAAACTATCGTTCTATGGTCATTATTAATAATCAATGTGGTTCATAAATAAAGAATTAGCCTCCTAAGATGGAAAACTATTAGTTAAAAAATTGGGAAATTTAAAAAACATATTGGTATTCATGAGTGATATGTTTGCATCAAGCAGTAATCATTATTAGAGTTCACTGATTGTTTAATATTTAGACATGAAATATAAACATAAACCATAAATATTTTGGGTTTAAACATTTAAAAATGGAAAAAAAAATTTTGTTATAATAAACATGAGGCCTAACTCATTCTATCTTAATATATACTAATAGTAATTAGTACAACTTGTTTAATTAATGGTATTTCAGCTTTCAATAGTGTAGGAGAATGTTAATAATAACCCTGCTTTTTCTTAAGTGAGGTTATCATAACTGTTATATTCTGTGCTTATAGGAATATATACTTGAAAAACATGGTGGATAACTAAGTAAAGGTTTATTGTAAAAAACCAGTACAATAAGAATAAAAGTAACAGTTATGCACAAGGTCATCGCAAGTCAATCCAGTAGTGAGTGCTACTATTGGAAGGTCGGTAGTTTTTGCGTAAGTCTGAGTTGTACTTAACAGATCCCAGCTAGACAGTATCTAGCAACTACCCCACACAGTCACATGCGGCACAAGGTTGAATTTAACGTGGGGTTCCCAAGCCTGTAGGCTCGGCCAAAAAATCCTTGTAGACCCCACATAAACGGGATCAGGTTGGTCTACCTCCCTGAACGAGACTCTGCCCTTCAGCATACCCTCATCCAATTTCCTCTCTGCCCGAAGACAGAGAGTTCGATCACTACAGCTGAAAAAGATTTCAGTTAGGATATCTAGCTCCCCCCCCCACGAGGGTTGCATGTGGCGCAAGGCCGGGTTTAACGTGGGTTTTCCGAGCCCGTAGGCTTGGCCAAAAATATTCCCTATTTGAACCCGTAAAAACGGGTTCAGGGTCAGTTTACCTCCCTGAACGAGACTCTGCCCTTCGACGGAGCCTCGTTCGGGTTCCTCTCTGCCCAAAGGCAGAGAGTTCGACTGAATAGCTGGAACAGGTCACAGCTAGGCAAAAAGATTTCAGTTAGACTCTGTAGTCCATTGACTTACAAATACTTATAGGTAGTTACTACCTATAGTGTAATCACTCATGGGGGTGACAGGTTATTCCATTACATCAGTAACATCATTTCAGATTTTGAAATACAAATTAAGTCTCTCAATTCCCTGTCCTTTATTTTTTCACAGATAAACCTGCAAATGCTCCAAGCTGAGGACAATTGACCAAATAAGAAATATTCTTAATTATTTTATAGCACAGCTTCTTATAGTAATTTACTAGATATAGGTATTGGGGTATCCATTGAGAATTGAATTATTGGAAATTAATCCATTACAGTCAGCATTCATAGTTGTTTACTAAGCTTACCTTAGTCTTTTACAAGATCAGGCACATGGTGAAGACCAAATGTACAACCCTACTTAATTAGCCTGTATGAGAAACCTACTAATTAATGCATTATGGTAATTAATAATTACACAGAAATTATCTTTTGGTAGAAACTTAATTATATGTACACTTTGACATACTTTTTCCTTTTTTTAATGATGAATATAAAAAAGTAATTAGCAATTGATGTTGTGTATATATATATATATATATATATGTATATATATATATACATGTATATATGTATGTATGTATGTGTATACATACATGTGCTACAAATCAAAATTACACATACTCAGTCTTTGGCAACAGTGAAGTTTTACTGCTTGAGTGTCCTACAGAATGTGGCAGAATGGATAGAAGTGATGGTAAAACTCATCTGGTTCTATAGAATATGTCATTTTACTGCCTGATTCAGGTAAAGTAGAAATATAGTTCTGGAGAGGTTGATTGATGTCTTAAGGAAGAATTGACAGCCATGAGTTCTGAACTTTCCTATGAAAGGTACCAGATATGACAGATAAAGAAAGGAGAATGTACCTCTATGGATCCAATAAAAAGTTCTATTCAACATTCTCAGAATATTACCAAATGTGACAGACAATGGAAGAAAATCAGAGAGAACAGTGACTAAAAAAATATGATAAAAACAAGGAAAAAGGAATTGGAAGAATCAATGTATAATTGTAAGAAATCTCAGAACTTTAGACAAATATATATTGAAAATCTGTAAAGCATTAGCATAATTGGTTTAAATCAATATCTGAAAATTGATGGTATCATTTCTAAATGCAGGATTGGTAAAATCCATTCTAAATATTTATCAATAACTGTTATATAACTAACAAAGAGCTTGAAAAAACTTTAACATTATCATAGATTTATTTCTGTAAACATTGATGTTGATTTCTGTCCATCTACAACTCATTTGGTGATGTCATTGCAAAAGGAAATAAGTTTTGGTTTTGAAGTATTAACTTCAATGCACATTGACTTGGTTAAACTACATATATGACATTGGCCAAAAAAACAAATATTTTATCTGATACTCAGGTAAATGATTCTGTATTAGACTAAATCAAATATGTTATTCCAAATCTATATTCAGAATTATTCCAGTACATTAATTTTTTCAGATATGTATATATATTTATGTTAAAGGTAAATATTATATTAATAATATATAAGTGTCCATTTGAGCTGATAGCATAGGATTCATTCATATTAGTTGTACAAAACTTTCTAGGATCTTATAGAGCTGAAAACTCTGCAGATATAAAAGCATATTAAAGAACTGGATGCTGAATGTCTCTCAAGATGCACTTCATGTATTCTCATTTGAGTTTTTTTACTGGGTGCTGTAAGTGATGAGAGGTTCCACCAGAACATATCAATAATATTAAGGCCAGTTCAATATATGATAGGTAGCACCTGCTGGTTTCTACATTAAGAAACCAGCTCAGTGCACACTCATAGATGTAAAAGCAAATGTCTCAAACATTTCTTAAGATATAAAGTATTTGATATTTATTTGGTTATTTCTCTTTGTAATGTAAATTCTCCTTTAACATAAATGTACTATTTTCTAATATTCTATTTGCCTTGAACCTAAATATACTATTTTCCATACTAATATACTATACATAAGTATAAGGAGTCATTGAAAAGTTCTCAGTATGACCCACTTTCCAAAATTAATATTCAGATGTTTGATCATTAAAATACTAATTTATGGAAATAGGTTAGGACTGGAACTTTTCAGTACCTCCTATGTGCATATATCTAAAAACATAATGTGCTTGGACAATTATTATTCGGAATCAGTGGACTCATTTGTCTGGGTAAGAAACAAAGTTTTTTTTCCCTCTTGTATTTAATATAAAACAGGGTCTCCCTAATCATGAGCATACTCATGATGGAAAATCTTGATGTGAATCTTGAATTCAATTCAAATCTTGAATACATATTTGGAATAAGCATACTTTATTTAGTCTCAAACATGTATAGTAGTAGAATCTTTGTTGCTTGATGCAATAAAAAAATCTACCTTAGTGCAGAAATATTTTAATTACTGGTGGCAGAACCAGGCAAAAACTAAGATTCCAAAGGCTTAATATCAAAACAAGAAGGCCCTTCGCACTTCTTTCAGCTTCTGTTCCTCCCATTTGGCCTTTATTTTAAATCTACTATTTACTTTTATTTGGTTGATGGATGGATAGGGAAAACATTCTCAAAAAGAACAAAAAAGAAAAAAGTAAAAGATTACATAATACATTCTGGACTCTTGCAAATTGATAAGTGGAAAGAAAAGTATGTTTTATATATTACTCTGCATGTACAGTTAAACTGAATATGACAAAGTTATCTTGTGATGTACACTTATATTACAAGTCAGGTGGTCAGATAAACTATCAAACCTGCTGCTGTTTCTTGCCAATCAAAATGAAGGAAACACCTACTTCTTTATCGTGTGATTGTTGAAGGTGTGACCTGAGCTCTATGCTGATGTTACTTTGCCAGACAGTGTTTTTCTATATGAGTCGCTGATTTTGGCTACACTCAGAGTTGCTTGTATGTGTTGATACAAGTCAGCATGTTTACTTACAATCTTAATAATTGACACTTGTAGCCTTAGGAACTCTATACTTGTTACAGCTTCTTGTTAAGCAACACTGGAAAAGGCAAAGTTTATAAATTTATTAATTTTATCTTTTTTTTTTGTTGTTGTGCTTCTATATATTCCAACACAGGTGTTAGTATTTTCTACATGATCAATTACATTATAAAATTCTTTGAGGACATCTTTCCATGGTGTTGTAGTTAACTAGTTTTGTAGATCATTGCTACTGTAGTGAGTACACACCTCACTGGCTGCTTTATGCCAAAATAAACTGAGTATTGTAAAGCTCCTAAGTCCTTTGTTTTACAGTAAGCTACACAATCTCTTAAGTAAAATCCTTAATACCTATCATATTTCAACATTTGAAAATTTTCAGATCTTAAAATGGCACGATATACATATTTATATACTATTCAATTATAAGTCTGTCTTTTATTGGGTATTTTAAAAATTTTGAACCAGTATAGATACTAATATAACATATACATGTGACATTTTTTCTAGATTGGATTAAATTATGCTTAATTCTATGTCATCTTAGGATGAATTTGAATTTCCATCTAGGGAAATAACTATAAGAAAAAATATGAGTAAAATAATCCTATTTGACTTGCCTTAATTATTGACCTTCCAGATTTTCAGTGCATAATTGACTACCAAAACTTTCTAAAAGACTTACATTAGAAATTTCAAAATCTAATGCTTAATCATCATTTTTTTCTCTTCTATAGCTAGAAACATTCAATTTGTTATAAAACACTAATGCTATACAAAAATGTGTTTGAGTAGTGATAAAGTCAATGGGATGCAATAAGTAAAACTATAAATCTTGCCTACTATGTTCAAAAACAAAAAAATAAATCCTACCTATTGTATCATGGGTTACATAAGGAACTAGTTAAAATTCATGAATGAATAAATATATTCAGAAAAATCATCTTTAAATTAAATTTTAGCACTTTTCTAGGCTTTAGATAAGAGATTTTATATATCTATTACAATTAATAATTGCTATCAGTATTTTCAAAATCATATGTACTCAATGAAAATTACACTGTAGAAGTAATGCTATCCAAAACTAACTTTCTAACCACTACTCTCTGGTGAGGCACCAAAGTAAAATTATTTGTAAGATTAATCAATGTTAACCCAATTTTGATTGCCAAATATAAAAGTAAAGCTCTAAAGTTTTCACTGTTATTGATAAACACATTAAATTTTCCTATTACTTTATATTTTTAATTTGCTAAGTCAAAAGAGAAAAGGAACAAAATTTAGTAAACTATTTCTAGACAACAGATTTTCTAGAACTTGAAGAGGCAATTACAATAAGAAGAACAAAGTGGAGTTTATTCGCTCTTCCATTGCCCATGTCTATAAGGGCATCAATTTCTTAAACAAATTTTTGTGTGTTCAAGTTATATATAAATTCTGGAAGGAAATTTAATTTTCCTATTGGCTGCATAACCTTTCTATTTACCTTCTGGTAAAGGGTAAATTGCTGTTACTCTTAGTACCTAACAGCATCAATTTCTTTCTCTACATGTAAGAGTGTTAATTCAAAGTAGCATTCTCTTTAATATATTAGAATTTAGAAGAGTATGTAGTAATCTCGTGATCATGTGAAATAAAAAAAATCTAATTCCCATGGTTCCATTGAAAAAAGGAAACCTTCTTACTGGTGGGAAATTTAGAGACTTCCTCTTTTTCAGACCACCTTTTACAAGAAGAACACGTGGAACTGAGAAGTTCCAGAAATGAAGACCACAAATAACTGAACTTACCCAAATATTGCTTTCTCTTATTAAATATAACCTTTACTGATAGACTTATTCACTTCCAAAATTCTATTCCTTCACCAACCTAAACACAAACCAGAAATATCCTACTAACAACCACATAAAAAGAACTTTTGTACTCTGTTGAACTTGCACAACAGAACCCTCTGGATAATAAATCCTTCTGATTAATTATTATAAATGTCTCACTTTGTTGTTGTGATGAATATGTGTTGTATTTTACTAACCAAAAAGAGAAGTTAAGCAAGGCCCCCATCATAACATGCTCTTCTTGCTTTTTACAAATTTGCAATGCACTACAATCTCTCTCTCTCTCTCTCCTTCTATCTCTCATGTGTACCAGGTTTGCTAGTTAAAAAAGTATTGTCTTTGCCAATCAAATGAGAACAAATGATTTTAATTTATAAAACAACCCCTACACCGTGGAAACTGTTAGATGTAGACGTCTCTTCTACTCCAATAGCTTCATGTCTCGCACATCTCGCCTATGGAACTCCCTTCCCTATTACTGTTTCCCTGACAAATACAATCTCCAACGGTTTAAGTGTAGCGTCAATTGACATCTCCAGTTGCCTTGATCTATCCACTTCCCTTCTCCACATCCTTTCATTTTTCATTCCTATCTGCTCTCGCTCCGGATCTTTTGTGGCCCCCTTGCCTTGATCGACCCACTGTCTTTCTCTTTCTCCACATCCCCTCCCTTGCTACTCCTATCTGCTCTTCCTCCAACCCTTCTGTATCCCCTTGCATGATAGTGGCCTTCGGCCTTGCTTGGGGTGATATGATTAAAAAAAAAAAAAAAAATAGGGATATCATAATTATATGAAGTGGTGCAATGTGATCAGCATGAAATATGGAATTGGTAAACGAAATTTGGAGTCTGTCAGAGTTACTTGTGTTCACTTTCACACTCATATTCTTAGGAAAGGCATGAAACCACATCTCTGTACACACCAGTCTATTACCAAATATCTTGACAATATGCCTTAATATCTGATAGCGAAAAGAATGTACAAGTGAGCACCTTACATAACGGCGCAAGTAGTAACTTCAAAAAGCTATTATACACATTGTCAACCATGACTAAAGTCAGTCAAAGGGTAAAGATATAAGTAGTTTATGAGCTGTATTAGATATAGTATCTTTTTTATCCAATTATATTCTAACAACTTAAATTTAAAACCGCTTTCTTTAAAAACTGGAAAACAAATTTTAGATTTGCTGATGTGTTAATTCTATGATGCATTGTTTGGGAAGATGCAGTCTGTCCATCTGAGATATTGTATTATTAGATTTGACACAACTGTGTAGTGATTCCTTAAGCCTTTTTGTCAACAGAACAAAAGTGACTCATGAAGGTAAGTATTTTCTATTTATTTCTGACTCTGTTGGTTGACAGAAAGTGGTATAATTAACCAGTAAGACAAACATTAACTTTTCCCAGTAAAACTTAAGTTTTCTCAAGGATAGCAGCAAAAAGAATAAAATAAAATGTTAAAGAAATAAGACAAAGAAAATATGATTCATCAAGCAAATTTGACTTCTTTCAGGTTACATAAAAATTCTTCCTTACAAGTATTTATTTGAGTCTCCTAGTTCTTTAATTGTAGCTTGTTTTCAAGTATGACTTTAATCCTCTTTGGGTATTGATTGTATATCATTTTTGCCTAATAAACATGAAGTATAAACTAAAATGGTGCCTCAAAAATTCAGAGTTCATCCTACTGACAGAATTGGTAATCGTGTTAATAAAAACTGCTGTTACTAAGAAGTAGTTCTTTCTTCAGTGGAGTCCATTATCAACAAAAGATATCAACAGTAGGTTTTAGTCTATCTGTGATGACTGAGCTAAATCCTTCAAAGCAAAATGATATATATCAGGATGTATCAATAAGTCAGTAACATGACAGAATTATGAGTTGAATTTGATTTGAAATCATTACTGTATAATGTTTGGTTTATGTGATAAAAGGAGAAACATTGGATTATGCTGAAGAATGAATATTTGTGTAAAATAAATCATTTTTTTTACAGAATTTCTGATGTTTTTATCAATTTACTTCATGCAAGGTGGTAAAGCCACTAAGATTCAAGTGGTTACTAAGAGTGAAAGAAAATGAGAAAATATTAGTGAGGAGAACAGACAATAAAAGAACAGGGTTCAAACAGAAAGATGACAATTGACATTGCATTTAAATTTTTGAAGATTGTAGTTGACAGGAAAACAAGAAACCAGAAAAGAGTTCCATAGACTTATCTACATATTGGTTTTAATAAAGGATTGTTTAATTTGGTAGCAAGTGGGTAGGTGTTAAGTGAAAATATAAAAAGACTTACTGATTTATTTATTTATTCCCTTTGGTGCTTTCAATCTTCACAAGAAGATGATAAGAAGATAATTCCTGTTTAAATTTCTGTGATGAGGAGTTATCATTATTTACACTCAGTCTATTGTCCTCAACTTTGCTGTTGTTATCATAATGTTTTGACTGTTGTGCCCTCTGGCATTCATCAAGTTCTTGTTGATCCAGGTAACCTTCAGTACATTTCAAATTGAACCCTTTATTTAATTTATAGAGGCAGACTGTTCTCAGTTTGCTGGCCATGTCTAGGGATATCTTGTTTTGTTCTTATTTCCTACTGCTCAGCTAATCCTCATTGTGTTTCTACTAAGTCTGCACTACTTGACCCAGGAATTGAAATAAGAATTACTGTCACTAAATTCAGAATAAAATCTCATATTTCATGAAAGAGAAAGATATAAATGATTTGATGCAGAACTGGATAATAAAAAGGCAGAATAAGGGTGATCCTGCACAAATCTCCTGTTCTATGTTATACCTTAATGTCAAAGTAATGAGATAATATCCATATAACTTGCAATGGGACAATATAATATGTGACTTCATGCATTTCTCATATGTATTAGGTCATCCCATAAGTTCTGTCTGAATTTTAACATTTTGTTAAAATGAATGAAATTTAAAGAGTATTTTATAATGTCTAATGGAGCTGAACATTATTTTTATGTTTAGATACATTTAAACTGATTAAATTTTATTTCAGAGAACAATAAAACTAAATTTTGTTTGATTAAAACCCTGCTAACATGGAAGTACCCAAGAATCATTTGAGGCACATAATTCTTTATGAGTTCAAGAAAGGAAATTCAGCAGCCGAAGCGACTAGAAACATTCACTCAGTTTATGGAGAGGAATGTATGAATGAAAGAACTTGGTTTGCAAAATTCAGAGGTGGAGATTTCACCCTTGAAGATGAAGATCGAACCGGATGTCCAGTTGTGTTTGATGAAAAGCTTCTTGAAGCAACCCTTGAAGAAAATCCTGCTTTATCAGTTGAGGAATTGGCAGTGGTTCTCAATTCAAACCATACAACTGTTCATCGTCATCTTCAACAACTTGGAAAAGTTCTTAAACTTGGAAAATTAGTGCCTCATGAATTGTTTGAAAACAACATCAAATCCCGAGTTGACATCTGCTCTTCTCTCCATTCTCGCCAACTTGTTTCACCTTTTTTGGATAGACTTGTGACTGGCGACGAAAAATGGATCTTTTATCGAAATGTTAAGCATCGTAGACCGTGACATGGTAAAGGGGAAGGACCCCAGCCACAGCCAAGAAGGGAACTTCATGGGCAAAAGGTTCTTCTTTCAATCTGGTGGGATTGCCAAGGAATAATCCACTTTGAATTCTTACCACCTAATGCAACAATTAATGCTCAAATATACTGTCAGCAATTAGAGCATTTGAACCAAGCTTTGAGGAAAAAAAGACCTGCTCTAGTGAATTGAAAATGGATGATGTTTCATCAGGACAATGCACAACCACACACAGCAAGAATCACGTCACAAAAGATCGAAGAACTTAGTTGGGAGAAAATTCCTCATCCACATTATTCACCCGACCTTGCTCCTTCAGACTACCATTTGTTTCGTAGCTTACAGAATCATTTGGAAGAAACAGTTTTTGTAACACAGGAAGAGGTTAAAACTGACATTTGTGAGTTCTTCGAATCAAAGCCAAAAGAATTTTACAGTAATGGAATTAGTAAGCTTGTTAATAGATGGAAGGAATCATAGATAATCAGGGAAAATACATTGTTGATTGAATCTGTAATTAAATGTAACATTTGGTCACTTGTTTTCTTTATTCAAAATTCGGACAGAACTATGGGATGACCTGATATTACTATCAAATATTATAAGTGACTGACAAGCAAATTTGAAACAATATTTTCTGATGTTGCTGTAAGTTATTTCTATATTGCTAGATTCACAATTATCAACATACTGTAAAAAATCATAGATATCTACATGTATATATATATGTAAATGAATAGAAACAAATATCAATAACTTAAGCTAATAAAAATATATGCCAATTGACATGTTTACATAAGTTTAAAAAATCTACATAAAAGTAGAGACACTGAATTAAATATTCACACATGTATGATTGGAGAGACAGAGAAAGATACTCAGTTACAATGATAGACTAACAGATATAAATAGACTAATTCAAATACATATTCATTGGTACTTCTAAGAAACTATATATCAGTTGATGACCTTTAAATTAGGCAAAGTCTCAAGACTGAAATTTCATTAACACTAATTCTGGGCATCTCAGTAATATTTCATATCATCAAACTTTGTTTAATTTTCATTTGTGTGGCTTTGAATAATATTACTATGATGAAATGGGTGACCTATCTTTCTGATTTGCAACATGTTTCCTTTGACTTGAAATCTTCAACTTGAAGATATTTTGAGAGTCAAGTAACTAGAGAACCATAATTTCCAAGAATAAATTGAATGAGAACTTCTATGGGCTGTGTCACTTCAGGATTCTGGCTGTCATGGCTCTCAACAATTTCCTGTCTTTTGCAGCTCTTAATAAATTTTGTTTTTGTTATCTCACCTAAACTCTGTTCTGTCATCCCTTTACACAAGATCGCTAGGTAGTTTATGCAATGTTTACCTCTGTCCCTCTTGCCTTTAATCTGTACTGTGAGTATCAAATTTTCCAAGCCTTCTTCCCTCATTATGTGCCCTAAAAACTTCAACTATCTGTTTCTGATGTTAAGTATAAGTGTTCTCTCTCAGCCATTGTTCATATTTATCTATCATATAGATAGATAGAACATGACAGATAAATTTATGCATATGCATTGCTCAATTTCTAAATGTGCTGTTGGCAATATTTGTTTTTCCTTTTCCTTTTACAAATCATTTTCCATGGCTTATATTATTGACATTTACTGATGCTCAACAGTGAAGGTAAAAAAAAGAATATAATACAACCTCCAATACTATTTGACATTTTTTTAATACGTTGCTTCATTCACTTAAACACAACCATGGTTGGCCTCTTTTTGTCTGCATATGCAGACACATGTAATCTATTATTGTCTTCATCACTTATTGTCTTTGTTGATCAGCCACTTTTCTCTTGTCATTCCTATTTTCCCTTCATTTAAATACAGCATTTTCTACCATCATTCTTTCTCATTCATGGATCCATATGTATGTATATATATGTGTGTGTGAGAATATATATATAGTTATATAAAACTTGTGTTCTTTTGTATTTTCTTATGATTGTAAAATGCATATGTTTATCTAGCTAAGGATATATATATATATATATATATATATATATATATAGTGCTATACAAAAGTAAGTGAACCTCTGAAATAATATTTAAAAAGTTTCTCTTTTTTCCAGATAATCCACAAATCTTAATTAAACTATATATTCATTAGGAAAAACCTTTATTAAACGAATTACAACCATTTTTTTTTAAATTTATCATGCTGGAATAAAAATATTAATTAAAGATTGAGATGTGCAAAAGTAAGCAAACCCTTACTTTTAATAGCTGGTGATAGGTTTTGCAGCCTTCTCCATCATTATGGCTACAACTATGTGATTTTTTAAAGCTTCGGGAAGTTCTTTTGATCATGGCATATTATTTTTTTTTAATTTAGTCTCTAACTGCACACTTTTACATACACAATGAGTTATATTGGTTGACTCCAGTATACACAGCTTACCAAAAAAATTAACACATCATTTTCATTTTTACATGTGCACAAAAACTTATATTCTCAGCATTTTTCTTGGTGCCATAATCAACTTTGAAGGGGTTATAATTTTAATGTCTATAATACAAACCCAAAACATTACACCACCTTCTTTTTGTTGTCTTCAGAGCTGTGTTAGTTTACTATTTCCATTGGTTGATACTAATTTTATTGCAAAATCATTAACTTATGTAATATGATCCAACATTGTGTAATAAGAATTGCACTTGCATTTTGTTTACACTTTTATTACACTAACTGTAGAGGCTTACATACTTAAATGTTTACTCCATGTATTACAGATAGATACTATAATATTGCTTATATACCTTGCAGTTAAAGATTTGTTTTATAAAAGATTAAGTTTTTTTTTAATTTGATTTTACATTAACTCAAATGCTGATGAGGTTGGACACTTTTTCTTTCTTTTTTCCCTTTTTTTTAATATCTTGACATAAAAGAAAGTTCTGTAATCTCTTATGCAATCTTGAAAGTATCTTGAAAAATCAGATTGCCTTTTAAGGAATTTAAAAGTAATTAGGGACTTCAACTTTTACAAGAGATTTACCTGTAACAGTGGCCTTAAACAAAAACAAAAAGTGGAGGTGACTAAACAACAAATTGAGATAAGACATGTTTGAGATAGATAAAAGTTATTTCCTGTAATTTACGAGGTTTGATTGTTTCCTTGTTCTGGGGGTAAGTCATGGGAGATTGAGAGTTCATTCAAGTATAACACAAAGTAGTAGTCAAGATAA
This sequence comes from Acanthosepion esculentum, assembly GCA_964036315.1. Lineage (NCBI taxonomy): Eukaryota > Metazoa > Mollusca > Cephalopoda > Sepiida > Sepiidae > Acanthosepion > Acanthosepion esculentum. Next base: position 62,132,772 of record OZ038502.1, on the reverse strand, counting down.
ACACATGGAAGAAAATCAACATGATATATAGTCAAGTGAGAAAGACTCGTGGGAGAAATATTCCCCAAATTATTTCATTGTACTAGTCAGGAGTTAATCTCTGTTACAGCTTATTTCATTGCTGGCCAAAGGCATTGCTTTTGATTAAAGTACATGGGTTTGTTGCTGATGACCTGGTTAAGCTTGATTGTCATGGAAGTGTCCATCACTAATGCCAACCAGGTTGGATTTGCCTTCATGGGTGAAATCAGAAAGTGTTGGCTTTATAGTTAGTCAGTAGCTCAGAAATGGCTGCTATGAAAACTGCATTGACTTTTTATGATTGGTCAGAGGAGATTTTTTTATGACCCTGGTATTTTTGGACAGTAATATCAGGGTTGTAAAAGAAGAGAGTATACAAAGCTGCACATAATTAAGGTTTCTTTTTGTTATATGAGCTGTCAATGTTAATGAACTGGAGTTCTGACAGAGTACAATATACTGCCATGTGCATATATACTGTGTGTGAAGATGAACTTCTTAGGCTAGAATTACATTAAATATTGATTTTTCAAGATAAGCTATTTTTCCTCTCCCCCTTCATAGAAGACATTCTAATATAATTGTATTAACCTCTGACAATATTTGGAAATGGTGTGTATATATAAAGAGATAGCTTTTAAAGTGTTCAACATGAAATCATTTCCTTGAATTTCAAGACAAAATATTAACATCATTAACGTTTTGCTAGTGTTCATCTTCTATCACAAATTTTGAGGTTAAATGCTCTCCACCAGTTAAATTAAGTAGCAGGAATAAAAATAAAGAAATACCTTCCTGTTAGACCTGAAGACATGTTGCATGTATTCAAATTTTGTCTTTCATAGAGAGAATTTGGATAATGAAGCCTATAGCAGAGTTGGGTAAAAATGCAACCCCCACTTCTTCTCTAACAGTTTCTTTTCTTGTGCTTCTCACCTGTAGATCTCCTTTCTGGTTTCCTACTTCCCTGATAACTATAATATTAAAAAATCCAAATGCAACATCAGTTGCCATCTTCTGTCTTCACGAACCCTGTTTCTTTTTCCCCTTTTCTCGGTCCTTCCCTAAACTCTTCACGTTCTCTTTCACTCCTAGTAACCACCTGCATTCTAGTGACATTATCGCCTTGCTTGAGGTGGAATGATTAAAAACAAAAAAAGTAATCTCTCCACTCCAAATGTTCATGCCATATTGTTACTTTAATTACCTAATAATTGTCCTAAATTAAATCTAGAAAGTTATAATGGAAAGCAACAACATGGCAAAGAAAAGATTAACTAAAAATCATTAACTAATTTGTTCAGTTTGTGTTTAGACTTGACATCTTCACTATTTAAACTTTAGCATTCTGCATTATTCACAGATATTACTTCTCCTTTCACTGTATATGGTGGCTTCTCCATCAGCTGAAAACTTGTTCTTGATTTTAAGTTGAAGTTGTTTTTCCTACTGCCATTGAAGAACATAAGACAACCACAAAATTCAAACACTGTCATTCAGATCATTCACCTGTAGTAGCAGTACAAATGTTTTACCCAGAAAACAAAGTTACCTACAGAGAACTAAAAGTTAAATATACTTAAAATATTTTAAATTTAAAATAATTATTTTTAATTATTATAATAAAAACTAAAAGTATTTTTTGTTTATTGCTTGTTCAGTGAACATTTAATTCTAATCTCTTTTATGGCATTTTTATGCAAATATAACAAGCATTGCACTTCATTTCTATGGCCTATACTTATATAAATCTAAACTAGGCTATCATGAATATAAATTCCACATTTTTGATCCAGGCTGGATCTATTACCAATCATGTCATCTCCACTACATGTGAACTCTACCTTGGGTTCAACAGAGCTGGAGATATATCTTATCTTATCAGACAACATGTCACCAGATTTCTATAGTCCAATGGTAGTGTTCTTTGGTTCAGGTAAGGTGCAGTAACCAATTCTGTGGTGTCAATAATGGTTGGTTGGTTGATGACTAAAACTTAAAGTGTATACTGACTGATTATAATGCTGGGTCTAATTTTGGAGGCATTTCAGATTACAAACATATACACTTCCCATATATATATATATATATATATATATATATATATATATATATATATATATATATATATATATATTTATATATATATATATATAATGTATGTATGTGAGTGTGTGTGTGTTGTGAGGGGAGAAAGAGATTGGATGCTGTATATGGATATGTTTATTATTATTTTTATGTCTTTCTTATTGGACTAGTACAATTTGGAGTTTTAAAATCTATATTTAAATAAAATACACAGGCTAGATAAACCAGCTGTAACAAATGTGATTAGATTACTTGTTCATTTGTGTCACTTTCCTTCCAGCAGTGCTCTTACTGTTTAGCTAACCAACCATAGACCCATCCTCTCTTGATGATTTCTAGTTAATAAAAGCAAATTAAAATGTATTTAAATAAATTCTTTTTCTAACCAAGATTCAAGTGTAGTGCCTCATCCAGGGGATAAATCTGGTAACAGAATTGCACCCTCTTTTTGTGTCATATGAAAGTTTTAAATAGTTTGTCCACTCCTTTCTGTACAAGCTGTCAAATACATAAAATATTATTTCTGAATGATCATCTTAGCACTGAAAAATTATTTAAAATAACCTGCATTACTAAAAAAAGAACTTAATGTTTGCTTGCACATTTACTATTAATTTTTCTCTTGTATATTTTGCATCCATTTGGTGTTAAAATACTACATCTGTCAATATTCTATAGTATAATTGAAATAATTATCTCTAACATAAAATTATAAAAGGTTTTCTTTTGGACCATACTATACTTGTCATTGCTAAATGCTGGATAGCCGCCTGTCTATGTGTAAGATCTAAAAAGAAACATAACTTTCAACTTACCAAACCTGTAAAAACAATAAAATGAAATAAGTTATGGTACTCCCCCAAAATTTAGTAGCCATAAATCTAAATGTTATGCAAATAAAAAATGAAAGAAGTTGTTAAACTAACATAGCTGTGTTCATCTCAATGACACTGCTTTCCTGACCCATAAACTATCAAATTTATCTTTCTATATATATCAATATCTTTCTTTGTTTATAAATTATATTGTGTGTGTGCGTGTGCATGTGCGTGTGTGTTTACATATATATGGAGATATACACATGTAGAAAATAAACTTACAATACCCTAAAGCAGTGGTTCCCAAATGGTGTGGCATGGCTCATAGGTGTAGTGGAAGAGGGTAGCAGGTGAAGCAGAATGATTGAAAGGCAATCAAAGATTTTGAAACAGTTTTAAAAAATTCATATGCCAAAAATAAATATGATTTCAAAATTTTAAATATTATTATGGATTACTTGTAATTGCATGCATGAGTCCCAGTATAAATAGTTATAAATAATTATTGATCAATTTTATCATTGTGATATTTTTGCATTATATAAAGTGTTAAGAATATAGTAACTAGGGTACCTCATTCTGGACCTTCTTTAGTGGGGAGTGATGCAAATTTTAATTCCAAAAATGCAGCTCAGAGAAAAAAAGTTCGAGAGCCACTACCGATTTTGACATTGGTACATAATCTTCATGTGAGAGGATATTAGATATTCCGATAAAATTTCAATTCTCAGCCATCTTATGACATAGTAACAATCATACCAATGCACCATCTGTGTCTGAGATCAAAGTAGTGACACATAAGTTTCAATACAATGAAGAGTGTACTGCAAGGTGTCACAGATATTTCTTTTGTTCAATTAGAGCCATTTAAGAGGGGCCATAATGTATGCCTTTAAGAGGCTAGACAGTCATTTTGGAGAATTACTGTGCTTGTTGGATATGATGTGTTGGTGGTATTTTAATGTTGTCAACAATGCATATGCAAATATGTATATATCTATGTTGCTATATAAATAATGAGGGAGAGGGTATTTTACTAAGTTTCGCATTGTTTGGATCAAAGTCTCATTTTCAGAGCACCCAGTGAACATCAAAATCACTGTTAATGGCTTGTAAGCCCAACTAAATAACAATGACATTATAGAATTCTGATTTATAGAAACAGAATGCAATTGCTATGTCATAGAAGGTAGGTATAAAAATTAAAATTTATATAACCTCAATTGAATGTGTCTTAGTGAAAGAATAAGTACAATACATTTTGATATACTACCCAACACTATATTTTTAAATTACTACTCTTATTGTATCAAACATATTTAGCACAAAGAGAATATTTTTACCTGGTGATCAGTGTTTTAAGTGGTATCTTTGATGTCTCTAAACTATCCTATGCAAAGTACCCAACCTGCAGGTGAGAAAATAGGCAAAAAGCTTTTATAAAGACCAAATTAAATGTGTGCTCTAATAATTTCAAACACTAAAAGAAAAATACTTAGTCTCATATTTTGTTTAAAAACTACTCTTTTGTAACTGTTTCAATAAATTTTCCTTATCTTTTTTGTAACTGTTTCAATTAATTATCCTTATCTTTTCTGTTTCAATAAATTATTCTTATCTTTTATATGTCATGTCCTTTCAGGGTGTGTGTGATCGTATCTCTCCACAACTTTCTCTTGTTTTTTTTTTCCCTATGTAACTTTTACTCCTTTATCATTGCTCTTCATTTTTGTTCCACCATTTTTTACTCAAACTCATTAAGTAAATTACTAAAATGATTCCTATAATTTAGTTGAAATTGTATTGAATGTAACGCACACTGTAGTAGCCAACCTATAAAGTGTACTTTTTGCCAAGAAAAATCTATTCAAATATAAAATTGTATACAATATACTAATATTACAGATAAAAGGTTGTGTACCAAAAGGTTCAGCTAAACAAAAAAAAGATAGAATGAATTGCCATGAAGGAGACACTTAAAAATTTCCCTTGTAAAATAGAGATAGGAGAATACAGTATACTATTTACATTGTTTGGACTATCATCCTCATCTTTATTGCCATATTTATCACAGTGTTTCAGCCATTGTACCCTCTGGCCTTCTTCAGGTGGTTGGAATGTCAAACTGAACCCTTTATTTAAGTCTCAGAATTTCATACACAGATGTCCTCAAGGACGCATGGCACAATGGATAAAGGTGTTAGTTAGAACCAGTGACAGGATCCAAAGAGTTGTGAGTTTAATACGCAGGTGGTGGAGAACTTGGAGAGAGGAATTAACAGGAGATAACTGATAACTGACATCCATTAGACATGGCACGTTGAACTAGAACAGTCTACCCCAGCGAGCAAAATAAAGGGTTCAGTTTGACATTCCAACCACCTGAAGAAGGCTGGAGCATACAAGGCCGAAATGTTGTGATAAATATGGCAACAAAGATGAGGATGATAGTCCAAACAATGTAAATAGTGTACATAATACCTCATCGCAGAAATATAGACAGATACTGGAGAATACAGACTTATAAACACACAAGAAGGGATTCCAAAATAAATTCTGATATATGGTTATTTGGCCAGAAAATAATTTGGACTGAGAATTTTTCAGCAATCTCTTATATATGAGAAAGAGAGTAAGGACATTCATTAAATATTTAGTTTTATAGCAGTAATTTGTTAGTTTGAACTTTCATGCTTTTTTGTGCATTCCAAAAATAAAATACATTAAGAAAGCAGATGCAAATCCTAATATTTGACAGTTTGTGTGTTGGAGATATGAATTTTAAAATAATTTAAATCACTTTAAATTTATAGTTTTTACCAATACTCCAGCTGCAATTAGAATTGGTGAAAGCATGCATGGGTTTCTGTCAAAATAAGTATGAAACAAATTGAATTTAATGTTCTGTGTAAAATGTACTGCAGAAAAGCAAACTATATGCTGATGATTTATTACATTCTTATATCTGATTCTATCATAAATTATTAGAAATAAAACCTGCAATTTTGTTCATCATTCAGAGATCCAAGTCTAAAGTCTTCCTAAAGTGATGAGTTCCTGTATGATAATTTATCTCAAATATTTTCACTATTAACATCATTCAAACTGTTGTCCTCATCTTTATTGCTGTATTCAAAATGTTTTGGCCTTTGTAAGCTCCGGCCTTCTTCAGATGATATACATTGGAATCCAAACCCTTTATCTAGTCCATGGGTAGATTGTTCATTTTTTAGATATCTCAGTTTCAGTAATTCCCTTTAGTAATTCAACACTCCAAGTTTTTGTTCCCTCTGCTGTGGCCAGATATTGAACTCACAACTCTTTGGGATCAAGTCACTTTTTGGATCACTCAACCAATACTTTTATCCACTGGGCTATGTCCATGTGTTTGTTAGGTAAATACAAACTCATTGATGCATGCACACAATTTTGAATATATATCATATTCATTTTACTCTAACCTTTTTCTATAGCTTTTTCAGTGACATCTGAAGCATGGAACACAAATGTTAAATGTACATGTATCACTTCCTTACTTTTAAGTACTTATTTAGAACCAATATATATGGAACATTTGAAACCTATATGTATACACCTACACATACAGAAAGTCTATTAAATACTAAGGAAATTTTATTTACAGAAATACCTGTAAGTTTTTTAAGCAGCATTTTTGATCAATACTTTACTGAATTGATTCTTTGTAATTGTATCCCAGATTGTAGCTTGAGACTGTTCATGAAATGTCACTGTTCATGACAGTTTTGGAAGATACCAGATTCTTTCAATTATTATATTACTGTGAGGTATTCTAAGCAGCCTTTAATATTTTCTGATAAGTGTTCAAGGGACTTTATAGTAAAAAAATAAATCAGCTACACTTCAAAACAATTTACAGTTCTCTCTCTTTTACACTGGAATCCTTTTCTGGTGTCCCATTTAATAAAACTCATGTGTGACAGGTGATTATTTCATGGAGCAGTTTAAAATCTTTGTGCTGCTTACTTTAAATTGTGGTAGTTAGCAAAAACAGTAACATTTTTTGTTGTTGTGTTACAGTCAATATACTTACTAGTAAGTATATTGACTGTAGCAGGATTAGAAACATTAAATAAAGCTTAAAAAAGTGATTGAACTAAAACAAGCCAGATATGTTTGATATACAAGTGAACTTGTTTAAGCATAAAAATGAATCAAAAAATTTATATCAGTTCATTTCTAGTCTCTGGGCTTGAGTCTTATAGAAGGCCTGCTGCCTTAATGGTGTAGAGGTTTGACTTATCTAGTGAATATTTTATATGATAAATTATGTGCCAGAATATACAGTAATTTTTTTTTAAAAACTGGAGAAAACTTGTAACATTGTTTTGATATTGGGAAGATAAAAAGAGAGAGTTTGATTGAGTTTTTTATGGTTATCAACCTTTTGTAGGTTATTTAAAGCCAGAAAATATTTTGACATTGTAAGAACATTTTAGTAGATAATAATGATTTATTGATACAAGTCCTACTAATTAACCCATAGCTGGGGGAAAGGAATGAATTCATAAATTTTCCAAGGGTATTTGCACATAAGTGAATATAATGAACTCTACTGAAATGGAACTCGGCTCTTCGATTTCCAATTGCCTGCCATTATCCATTACACTATTTGAAAATCCAGACTTACAAGCAGTCACTCATCTAGATATTGATCAAGCTCAATGTTCCTTAACTTTGGTGATCACATGAGAATTGTTCTTTCAGTGTGATATGGCTGCAAGCCTAGGAAAAGAAGGAGATTGAAAAATAAGTATGAGTGCCACTTTCTTCTAAGTTTTATATTTGCCCTTAACTACATCTGCATATGTTTGTCTACAAATTGAGTCATTTGGGAGTCTCTTGATTGATAATTTCATCATTGCTTTATATTTCTTTAATTTCTTTAATCTTCCCTTTAGTTTACATATGATTGGGAGGTGATTGCTCTCACAGTCAATGCATGGGCATGTTTTAGAGTCTAGAACTGTAGTAGAGTGATATAGAGAGGACCTATTTTTACAACATTTCAGCAAGGAATATTAAAAAGAAATTTGATTGTAATAGTACATTAAGAGAAGCACTGGCAGACAAGGAGTAACCTACTTAATGAGTCTGAGTGAATGGATGGCAGAACAAAGACTACAAAGACACCGAGAAGTGATAAAAGAGAAACAATTACTTAGAACAACAAAAGACAGGAAGTTGTGGAGAGACATGATCACCCAAATCATGAAAAGGAGATGATATATAAAAGAAGAAAGATATTTAAGACACAAGGGGGATACTTTTGGGAGGTAAAAAAGTGGGTCTTTTATCAAATATGACAAAACAGATTTGGGTGAAGCTAAATAAAAGAAAGCATTTATCTACAATAAAGTTGGAATATTTAAAAACTGAAAGGCACATCTTAAAGAAAATATTTCAAATAATTGAAACTAAAAATGAATTGTATATTTGAAAAGTTTGAGATTAGTGTTGGGAAGACTTTAATCTCTAAGAAAGGTTACATTCATTTCCATTTTTCTCTGAGCATCCATTTTCTTTATAAACTGTGCCTTTCTTTTTTTATATATCAGTCTGAGTATATTGAGTTAGACTGTTTCCTCCTAAACAAATCACCTGATATGGAGTTAATGGAGTTTACTAAAAATTATATAAAATATATTGTAAAAGTTGATTTCATATTTTTGTTACCACCCAATGTTTCAGCCAATCCACCCCAGCCTTCCTTTGGTGTATCCTTTTGTGACTCCAACTCTCTTTCTATACAAATTGTATACCAGAGGAAGGGAAAACAATGACTCTAGCAAAACCCACTATGTAATACTTTTACAACTGACAAAATAGCATCATATGAAAGTACAGAATGTAATGAGGGGGGAATTGGTGAACACGTTTATGCTTTAGTAAATAAAAACTTTTCTAATAATACTTTTTGGTACCAAAAAGTATAAATCTTAAAATTCACACTGATAAATAAATTTTCTTCTTCTGGACTCAGCTCATCTGTTTTGAAGTGAATCTCTCCTGGTTAAAATTTCTGCAAAAATATAATGGAGTTGTTTAATTGATTCTTTTAGGTACATGTAAGAACTTAGGTCTTTTCTTTGTCATCAGGTGTGGAATTCTTTCTTATCACCAGACTTACCTGAAGCTGTAAGATTAATTTTATAACTATAACTTAAGTAATGCAAGTAATGCAAATATGCTAATACATGTAATTTTGAAATGAGTCATCATTATTCCAAAAGTTGTTAAAATTATTGAGCTTATTTTTTGTTACCATTACAATTCAGCCAATCCATTCTTCAATCTTTCTTAAATATACATACTGTGGTATTATGGCTAAGAAAAAAAGGAACATGGGTAGCCAGTTCTAGCAACTGTTTTTATTTCAAGTATATACAAATATATTGGCTCTGTCTTAGCCAATTAACATCGCCTTTATAGATAGTATCTCGACTGTGTGTCAGCCAATCAGCGTTGACTTTACAACATATACAAAGAGGTAATTTTTCTTGTGTTTTCCTCTAGGAATATTTTTCTGTTTTTTTTTGTTAAGATATAGTCAATTCTTCCATTGATTATTATAAAACTGTACTGAAAATTCAATCCTTTTCCACATAATGCTACAAAATGATTAAAAAAGATTAAGAAACATTTCAAAGAAATTGCTGTCCCAATCAAGAGATCATTACTTTATCAAAGTTCTGTATGTAAATGAGTTATATGACTCAATTATTGATTTTCATCTCACTATCCATGAATTTAATAATAACAAAAAAAACGCATGTAGTCATTTATTGCAATTGCTCATATGTGTCTTATCTTTTATCTATCTTTTCCAAACGTTTCACTCAAATGAAAGCAATAGTGTAAATTGATTTGACTTACCAATTGTTACTGTATAATTGGCATGCAAAAATAAATAATTAAAGCTTCTTTTCTTTAGTAAAATGACATAGATAATATTGATTCTTACTGTGAATTCACAGCTGCATCCTGTATTCTCTGCCTTATGCATCTAAATGCTTTGCTCTTAGAAATCTTTTGTTCTTTAAACAAAATTGTGCTAAAAGACAGAAGGGCAATGTTGAATTCGTTTACAGAATTTATAACTTGTAAGTTATTTTATTAAGAAGATTGAATGTTGCTTTCTAAGATGAATTAGGATTCTCTGTCAACTTTATTTTTTTAAAACTCCTGTCAATTCTTACATTTATTTTCTGTTATGCAAAATAGAGAAAAACAAATTCATTCATTTGAATGTGCAGTAGATTTCTTTTGTTATTTAATTAAAAAATAATCTGGAATGCTTGTCAGCAGAGTTTTCAAGAAATATAAAGACTTTCTTTTCTCTTGTTGACAAAAACATTAAAATTAATTTTATAAGACTCTGATTAGATAAAGAGAAATGAATTTGAATCCATCACCTGAAACAGAACATTAAAGATAATGAAGTCTATAATTAGATTAAAAAAATCATTTTCATTAAGTTTTCAGAAACAGGTCAGTGTTTATTACTTGTTTGTTTACTCCTGTCTTTTTTACTCTTGTACATAATACAGTGTCCATAAACATAAAAGGATAATTTCCTGTTCATACACCGAACTCTCAGAGTTATATTAATGCAGTAAGCAAGCTCTTTTGGTAATATTTAATTCTAGACACACAGTTCATATGGGATTTAATTTGCAAGTGAATTATGATCATTTAATTTTATAGAAATATAAACTATTTTTATTGCAGCAAAATCTCAATCTATTTAATCTTTGAAAATATAAGTTGTTTGAAACAAAGAAATAATTACTCTTTATTATATTTGCTTAAAGGTGGTAGTTTGGTTGCTTTCATGCCTTTGATCAAGTTACTCTGTTTACATTTACAGCACCAAATTCTTTAAATATTTTTCTTGTTAGTTCATTTTTCTTGCTCATTAACCTTTAAATTTTTCTCAAATCTATTTTTGTAGCATTCTTAAAGCCAGTTTTTTTTCTTGTTCTTGTCAGTGTTTTCAATTTCTTCTGAAATTTCCAACTTTGTTCTTTGCACTTAGTAACTTTACAATAACTTATTTCTCTTTTGAAGTTATGTCTTTCTTATGACACATAGCAATATTTATGTATTTTAAATTAAAAAATATTGGTAACTATACTATTATATATATTTATTTCCAATATGCTGAAAAACTCTCAAATTGCACCTAATACTGTCAAATAAGTTGTAAAGATTTCTGATAAAAAAAGATATTATAAGTTGAAATTCATATAGTATGTTTATTATATAAGATGCAGCAAAAATACCTCCCACATAATGGTAAGACCATAGCTAGATAAAAACACCATATCCACTAATGTCTTACCATTATGTGAGAGGTATTTCTGGGAGGTATATGTGTAGAGGTATTTCTGTCACACCCTGTATAAGTATATTCTGAAAATTTTACTAACATTGGTTGGTTAATACCAATTTTATTGTGAAAAAATTAACTTGCATAATGAAATCTTACATAGTGTAATATACAATATAAGCTAAGATTCACATAAAACATCAAATATATTTATGTAATAAAGGATTACGTAATAATGGATGTGTGTGTAGTGTAGTGGTTATCAGCACAGAAAGTGGGATCAGCATGTTGAGTTCAAATTCCAGCCCAGGTCATCATGCTCATTTTTGCACAAATATATTTGGTATGAATCCATTTCTTCCCTCAGCTATGGGTTAAATAGAAGAGCAGACTGGGCTCTTTAGCCTTGGTTAAAGATAAGGATAACTCTAAATTCAAAACCAATTGGGCATAAGACTCGCAGCTCTATCCCAAAAAACTCTACTTTCTATGGAAACTATAGTAGCAACATATATATTTGAAAAAGCATCATAAATGGCTGATATAAATCATTTTAAATGTGAAAACCTGACTGGGAGATTTTGTCTTTATGAACAGTAACCAAATAAAAAAGAAATTAGGCTATGTTCAGTCCCTTTTTGGTCATTTGAAGTGTATCAAATTTTGTTTTTTCCATCAAGAAGAATTTTTAATCAATCATAGGGACTCCTGCATCCTTCAAGTAACAGCCCTCGAAGCCATCTTGCTTAATGTGTAGTTGTGAAAAAAGAAGAGCGTGTCATTGTCTAAATTAAAACTATGCTGATCAGAATGATGATTCAATTTTCATGTCCTGCCAGTATCATAAGGGCAAATTTTAAAAAAATGCTTAAAATCATTTCACATGAACTTTGATCTACTCTTGTCTTATAAAACACTTCTCATCTTCTAACAAGAACTTGTCAGTTTTCCTCAGCCATTTCAAACAATAATATTCTAAGTCATGTATCTAATTTTAGAATTGTTATTGCTACTCAGTGAACATACTTACTCTCCTCTCTGATTCTTTACATTTTGAAATGAACACTCCTTGCCAGCATCCCTCCCTGATACCTGGGCTGGTGCATGGGTTTCTAGCTAAACCCACCAGAATTTATGATTCTCCTCCAACCAGAATCTATGATACAAGGTACCCCACTTTATTGCATCACAATTTCCATAAGGTAGTATTCATATAAAATACAAATTTTATTGTAACCTAATTATGTACAATAATGGATCATAAGCAATATAGGTGAATAATTCAAGTAGAAAAATTGAAAATAATTACAATGTATCTAAATACAAATTAAAGACATATCATAATAGATCATTCTGTCTTAAATAAATTGACAATGTTTTGTGGCAAATTTTTAACATCAACTTAAGATTTTTCCTGTTAAAAAAGTTGAATAATTTTAACACATTCAACATTATGAATAAAAAATAATGTATTTTATATAGTGTTTTTTCAAAACTTAGCATGAGGAAAAAAAATTCACAGATTTGGGCAAAAATGACTCCAGAATGATGTCAAAATGTGCAAAAGTTTTCCATCCTTTGATGGTCAGTTGTGCTTAGTTTAATTTGTAATGTATATAAATGTAGGAAAAAAGCAAATGTTGATAAGATAGTGAGGATCCCAAAGCAATGCTTGGAGCCCGCAATCAGGCTTGCTCCCCAGGTCTTGTGGTTCAGGATTAGTATGCACTGGCTCTGTCTGGTACGAAAGTACACGATTTTAACACATATATTAATTCAAAAGAGTCAAAAAGGAGTTTAAAAAATAGTCTTTAGATGAGTTAAAGTCTTTGGGTAGTTGGTTCACAGAAAAATCTGTGCTTTGCAAAAGATTTTTAGTAGTTGGTACACTGTGGGTGAGAAAAGGCTTGCTTTTGCTGTTGGAGCTGATTCATTTGAAGTACCAACAAAAGTTTCTTTCAGTGCATGCTGGGGTGGGAGGAATGCTATGTAGCTATGTATTCTCTTGTGTTTGAACAGATTGGAAACAGGTGCATCACTACTCTGAAAGTTGAAATCTGTGGGTTTTTATAAAAACATTTCCACAAAAGTAGGCTTGAGAAAAATAGGGTTTTAGTTTTCTCTGATTGGTCAAATATTTCACATAGTGATGTTCATTTCTAACCAATAGATTCTTTAACTTAAATGGTGTGTGTTGTATTGCAGAATCCTTTTGGCATGTTTGAAAATATTGTCTGTTATTGGGTAGAAAATGAAGTTTGGACATGTTTTAATATAGTACGTATGTGGGTATGTAATTGTGTTAAAAATAGGGTTTATTTTCTATAACCTTACTCCTACAATAATATCTGTAATTATGTGTTTGTGTATAGATCATTTATTAAGGCTGATAATGAAATATCATACTTTCCTTTCTTGGAGTGACTGTTTTCAATATAAGATTTTACATCTCCACTGAATTATTTGATGCACTCAACTAACTTAATTGATTGATACTTTTGCTAACATGCAACATTGTATCATTGAGTCTCTTATTTAATGCATCATATTATTCATACAGTAGTTGTCTTGAACTTGCTCCACTATAGCAAATACGAAAGAACTCAGTATCAAGTTGAAGCTATTAATTATTAATAAGCACAAGACAGAAAAGGGATATGACAACATTTCCAAGAAGCTGAATGTTGTTCAGGATAGAATTTCACAAAGACTCATGAGTGACATCAGTAAAGATCCATGAATAACACAAGAAGATGTAAGTAATAATTATACAGCAGAATGTTAGAATATGGTAATGAATATTTGCACTGTGCATGACTGAAAGGCCATAGAACAAGGAAGAAATCTTTAATGCACATTAAAACTAGATTAAATTTTGTTAAAAAGAGCATCTAAACAAAGATAAAATATATCCGATGAGACAAATTTGGAAGTTTTTCAGTCATTCAGTCAAGCAATATATATAGTGGAAAAAGAATGAAAGTTATTTATCCAACAGTAAAGCATTAAGGTTCAGTATTTTATGGAGTTGGTCAGCTTGTGCTGACCGAAGGAAGCAAATTAAAGTATCTGGTATTCTTAGAAGTACTTTGAAAAGTTTGGCTTGGAATTTCTGCATGAGTAGAAACTTAATATTCAAACATGATAATGTACATAAGTCAAAATTGGTAATTAAATGAATGGAAAAAGAAAAGACCAATTTTTTGTCATGGCCTTTGAAACCCCCAATCTAATTCCTATTGGAAATTTATTGAACAAATTAAAAATGAGCATCATGAAAAGAAATCTCAAAGCATATCAGAATTAGAGAAGTTCAACAAAGAAGAATAGAGTAAGATTTCTAATAAAACTTGACAAAATTACTTGGATAACTAAGCATTTGTCAAAAATAATTGAACAGAAAGAATTCCCAGTAGATTACCAATGTTCATTTGTTCATGGCATATTGGTACTAAATTAATATTTTTGTTTGGGTTATTTTTTTAATATTATTATCTAACTCTATTACAAATAATTATGAAGTGGATAAGGGGGTTTGAACTAAACTGGTCAATGTCAAACAGCTGTTAAAACTTTTGACCAGTTTTCAGCTTAGTTGTAAACTAGGGCAAGAAATGGCTTGCAAATTTTAATGCCTCTAAAACAAAACTTTCATCTAACCAACATTGAGAACCTTTTTGATTGCCATCAGCATTGCTGATGCTAGACTCCAGGAGAGCAACACACTGCACCTTCTTGGCCTCACATTTTCCCCTGACTTGAAATGGAGTGACTACATCAAATCAATAGCTGCATCTGCTACAAGGAAATTTGGGTTAATGTGTTGTGCCAGAAAATTTTTCTCTTCTGAATCCATCTTGCACATTTACAAATTTATCATTTGCCTGTGCATTGAATACTGTTACTATATCTGTTCTGGTGCTCCTGTTGTACATTTCAAGATTCTTGACAATATCCAAAGAAGGATCTGTAATGTAATTGATCCTGACCAGGCATTTTGACTTCAGTTACTTTCTCACCAACATGACATGACTTCCCTCTGTCTCTTCCACAAATATTTTCATGGCAACTGCTCTGATATGCTTTTTTCCATGGTGCCCCAATTACATGAATTTAAGTGTGCTACTAGATAGGCATCTAGGTCCCACCCTTTTACTGTTGAAATAGCTAAATGCAACTGCCACTTCTACTCTAACAGTATCTTTTCTCACACTTCCCATCTGTGGAACTACCTTCTATTTATTTGCTTCCTTGATAACTACAATCTTCAAAACTTTAAATTCAACACCAATTGCCATCTTGTGTCTTCTTGAATCCTGTTTATCTTCTGTCCTTTCCTCAATACTCCCTATTCTCAGTCTTCTCTTTCACTTTTACTCTCTGTAATTCCTGTAGTGACATTTCTACCATGCTTGGTGTGAAATTATTAAAAATAAAAAGATTTTATAAAAAGAGACAAAAAGGGGCCTAATACAGGAAAATGAGTTGTTAAAGAAGAAATCACTGAAATTTGAAATTTATTTTTGATAATTTATTTAAATTTCTGTAACAATGTGATTCACAAAAGTGAATCACAAATTTAATCTAACTATAGTCACAAAATGAGGCAATATAAAAATGATTACACACCATTTTTCAACAAAATAACTTTTGATAAAATCACACAAACTCTTGAATGAATGTGCGAGACATAAAAAGTTAAACAAAGAAAATATGTAAACAACTTTTAGAGAACTTAAATGCTGCAAGGAAAAATGTGATTCAACACCAAAAGTATAAAGGATATATATGTAATGAGCATAGAAAATATTTTTTATATAATAGTTTTTTTTCTAGAATTAAGTTTCTTGTTTTAAGTCACACATTATTAAAATAATTTAATAAAACTTTTGAAATGTAAAAACATGAAAGAATAAGTGTATATTTAATTGTGTGTGTAATCAAAAGGTAAATTCCTACTGGATTCAAGCTGAGAATTTTCTCAAATGAGATGACATAGCATCTTTCTTACTGGGTGGGAATCTGTCGTTGATTGTGGATTGAAATGTTGTGACTCACTTTTATGAAGAATGCATGCACAAAGTCGTAAGCAAAGAATAAAACACTTTTATTATTTGGCTAATCAGTTGTTTCTTTAAACTTTTATATTTGTAATAACTCAAAGTCACTATAAGTCTGGTATTGATTTTTGGTACTCAAGTAGTGTAGCCAAGGAAGTAACCTTCTGCAATATTTCATGATCCAAGTATTTATAGTTTCTGAAATCTTGCCAAAAAATACGAATTTTTGTGGCAAGATTGCTAACTTTTGTGATAAAAACGAAGTGTTACTCTTAGTCTTCTAGTGTCCCACTATTGTATATACATCAAAGGAGTAATCAAATGATTGAAAAGACCTGTTGTACTTATTAAAACCTGTATATAAACATGTGCATATATATATATATATATATATATATATATATATATATATATATATATATATATATATGTATATATATATGCCTCCTGAAAAGTGAATGGTTGCAAAATATTTTCATCAATGAAACTCTGGAGTCAGGATGATGAATATAACATCAATCAGCTAAGTGACAAATTTTATATTCATATTAATCCTATCTATCTATCTATCTATCTTTTTGTTATATTTCGTGCTAATAGGAATATATACTTGAAAAACAAGATGGATAAAATAAGTAAAGATTTATTGTAAAAAACCAGTACAATAAGAATAAAGGTAACAGTTATGCACAAGGTTGTCACAAGTCAATCCAGTAGTGAGTGCTACTATTGGAAGGTTGGTAGTTCTTGCATAAGTCTGAGTTGTACTCAACAGATCCCAGCTAGTATATTTAGCCATGCCCACATGAGGGTTGCATGTGGCACAAGGCTGGGTTTAACATTGGTTCTCCGAGCCCGTAGACTCAGCCAAAAAATGCCCGTAGAAACCGCATAAATGGGATCAGGTTGATCAGCCTTCCGAACAAGACTCTGCCCTTTGGCTGAGCCTCATCTGGGTTCCTCTCTGCTCAGAGGCAGAGAGTTCGACCATCTAGCTGGAACAGATTGCAGCTAGTCTCTGTAGTCTGTTGACTTACAGGTACTTATAGGGAGTTACTACCTATAGTGTAGTCACTCATCGGGGTGACAGGTTATTCCATTACATCACTTTTAAAATCCATTCTTAGTCTACCTGGAAACTTTTCAGCACCCCCTTGTATATAGATTCCAATATATCTAGTTAGTATGTATGTATGCATATATATGCATATTCATGAGTACATCAAAGTAAAAAACATCCTGGTAACATGTAAATGTTTCCAAGTTAACTTTCATCAAACAGATGTGGGGGATGGAAACTACTTAGAGAAATTGAATTTATAGAAAAAATTGTTTTTCCTTAGATAAATGATTTCCTAATTTTAAGGAGATGATAAACTTTTTTTATAGATCTTTGTAAATTCAAATATTTCTTTCAAAATATATATTTCTTGATAGAGTAAAATACAGGTATGAACTTAATATGGATATGTAACTTCATTGCAACTATGCTAGAAAAATGGCAGTCAGTGCCTTCTTCAGGCACCAGGTATGCTTTCAGACTGGAGTATGGAGATTAGAAGCTTAAACACCATTATTACTAACCAAAGACACACTAGCAATACCTCACAATATCTAGTGTGGAAATACCAGATTCCTGCAAATACAAATAATATATACAAAGGAATGCTGAAAAAGTTCCCATAAGACTGATCAAATGACTAAGTACCAAATGTTTTAAAGTCCTTTATTGGTTTGGCCAAGAATATTTCAGCATTCTTGTTATATATTGGCTTGCAATCATATCAGGTTGAAACACCAGTTCTTGTACAATCACTGAAGTTAAGCAATAGTCATACCAGGTGCTGTAAACTTGGATGTGCAGGTGGCATAATGGCTAACACCTCAGAATTGGAAATCGGAGAGCCAAGTTCTAATTCCATTTGTGTTCATTATATTCACTTACACACAAATACTCCTGAGAAAGGTATGAATCCACCTCTTCTCCCTCTAGCTTTGGGTTAATTAGTAGGACTTGTATCAGTAAATCACTATTATCTGCAAAAATTATTACAATCTAAAAATATTTTCTGGCTTTAAATAACCTGCAAAAGATTGATAAGCCATAAAAAACAAATCAATCAATCAATCAACCTATTATATATTCATGATACTTAGCTTAGTAAGTCACAAGTCCACCAGTATGAGGCACATAGTGAGGACTGAATTCACTACAGTAGTTGTAATGATCTTTGAGATTACTATTATAAGGACTAATGCACAGGGAAGCATACAGTATATCCAAAACTGAAAGTAAAATATGGCTTTTCTAAAAGTATAAAACTTATAGATAAGTCAGTTTTGAGTCAGTTACTCAGTCTATGGAGCAAAGGAATGTAGGCAAGCATCAAACTGAGCCTGTGGAAGACCCCTAGAAAAATCCTCATGGTATTATCTCATTTGATAATAACTTTGGGGTGTGGTACAATAAAATCTTTTGATTACCCTTCTATAATCCATTAGTTATATTCCACCTTCACACCATCCCAACCAGGAACCCACTCCAAACTTTGTCCATTAATTTAAAAGAAGATAATTACTTTCTCTACTGAGAGCTCCACCCCATACCTCCTCACCTGTCAACCTTTGTAAAGTCTGCAACTAGCTAGCCAGTCATACTCACTGACCTTTATATTAGACATTTTTATCTTTTTTTAAATTTTTATTTATTTTTTTTTTGAAAGAATAAATAAAATGTTGTACTTAAGTTGCTTAGGTCAACTAAATAATGTCTTTCTCTTCAACTTTCTCCTTCTTCCTCAGTATAAATTTTTTGCTATTTCCCTTCAAAGTTCCAATCTCTCATATGCATTTTTCTCTCCTTTCTTGTTTAATTCTCTATCTTCCTTTTGTTAACCATTGACCTAAGTTTGTATCTTGCTTGTGACTCTGTACATATGGCCTTGTGCCAGCAAATATCTTACTATCTGTTGCTTCTTTCACCTTCAGTAAATTATTTTCTCCATTCTTTCCTATTTGTTACTTTTCTTTTACTTCCTATGCCTTCCTCTCTCTCTTTTTCTTTTTTTTTTGCCTTTTCATACTTGTCTCTCACCTCTGCATTCTTTTCATTCCTCCTCCTTTTACTTCCCACTTTTTCTCCACCTTCTTTCATTTATCTTCTCAGCATTCTTTCACTTCTCCCCATCTTTTTCTTCTCCCCCTATTTTCTGCCACCTTTCATTTCAGCCCTCTTTTCTCTGCTTCTTTTCACTTTAGACCCCACCTCCTCTCCTTCTTTCCCTTCAGCCT
Organism: Acanthosepion esculentum; assembly: GCA_964036315.1. NCBI lineage: Eukaryota > Metazoa > Mollusca > Cephalopoda > Sepiida > Sepiidae > Acanthosepion > Acanthosepion esculentum. Next base: position 62,113,123 of record OZ038502.1, on the reverse strand, counting down.
CCTAGCCTCCATTTGCTTCAGCCCCTACCTGCTTTCACTTCAGCCTCCACCTCCTCTCATTTCAGCCCCCACTTCCTCTGCCTTCTTTTGCTTAACCCCCTCTTTCTTTCACTTTTCCACTTTAGCCTCACCCCACTCTCTTCCTTTTTTTCCTTTCCACTGAAGATTTTCACATACAACACTTTAATTCAAATCAGTTTTAAAAATTATATACATATGCCTTTAAAGATGGTTGTATGTGTGTGTTAATGTGTCCATATGTAAAAGTATATTGTCAAAATAACTGCTGTTTACTTCCATAAGTTGTGCTTTTTACACCACTTATCATTCAGCTTGACTGACTTAGCTGTTTTTGATTAATCGGAATAACTAATTTGCATATTCAACTGTAATAATTCAATTATGACAATTTTTTTTATTCATTTACAGCCTGGTTATTCTGATCTTTATGAATAAATTAAGCAATTGATTTTATAGATAGCTTTTATAATTAAATTGCTTAGGTAGTCAATTATTTTCTCATTGAAACTGACCTTTTACATCACAGCTTGAATCTATATAAAGAAGAATAAACAATACTGAAACATTTTTGTTAATATATTTTGAAAATGTAACAAATCTTATATTTAATTTCAGAGATGTTTATTTTTTACATAATTTTCATAAAAATAATAATCTAAGATCTTGATTTAATCTAAGACCTTTTTGCTCAATGGAACGTAATGGTCTTAAATGTTATATAAAATAATCACAAATAAGAAGTTTCCAGATTTTTTCCATTATTGAAATGCATATACATAGATATTTAATTTTCAGGGTTTCGAGCAGAAACCCACAAGTTTTTAATTAGATTAATTTCATTTTAGCAATTAAGTGAACTAAAATGTTATGACTAAGAGGCAAATCTTAAAACTACATTTTAAGTGCATCTCAGTTACAGCCTCCATTGTACACATCTATAAGTAATAAAGTTAGGAAAAAATGCAAATAGCAACCCCATATATTGATTTATATAATACTAATGTTGTTCTAATAAATTTTGTTTTAATTATATATATATTTCATAATGCTGGAAGCAAAAGACTGAGTTATTATATAATCATTGAGGTTTCGCCCCAGTGGTATCTGGGGGTTCTTATTGGAGAACTTCCAGATACTACAATTAAAGATATGTGAATTTTCATTCTTGTTTTTTCGAGAATAATATTCCTTAATATGAAAACTAGTAAATATACATATGGAGAATGATTTAGTGGCATATTACATCAATCTTAACAGTACCAGCAGTAAATCAAACAGTATCTGCTTGCATAAAAATTCAGCAGTTCCAAAAAATCATATATAAGATAATTAGAACTGTAATATGAAGATCCCACACACAAAGAAAAGCATCACAAAAATATGTAATCTTTATTCTAGAATTTACTCTGAAACAAAGAAATTATTAAAATTTAGAAAAGCTGTTATTAATTAGAAAATAGGGTATACATTTTTGGAGACAAAATGTAGAATCCAGTATTTTGTATAGTAATTTTCAAAGTAGACAGACTGCTTGACAGTTACCACTTCAATGCCTGCTAACTATCCATAATTTGGTCTTATGTCAGCTTATTTTAGGAAATGTCTTGATAGTTATGTTAACATCCAAGCACAAAAATGATTATGGTTTTGAAAATAAGAAAATTAATGATAACTAAAAGTTAGTTTGATGGAATATTATTTTTCCTAGCAATGTTTGATCACCTTTAATGTATACATTTTCTACCTGCCTTTTCACAAATTTGGTTTCTTATTGTACATGATATCAGATTTTTTTTTTCATAACAAAATTGATATTAACCAATTGATGCTAGTACAATTTTTCAGCATATATTTATATGATAAATATACCATGTGGATTTCAGATTATAATATCCATTATTATTAGAGCAACATCTATCCTGACCCCACTGGATTAATGTACTCTACAAGACCAGCATTGGTCCTGTCCTGGTCCAGTATTACAGTTCAATCAAAGTCTCCGATTCACAATGTTAATTCGATTCCACTTTCCAGTCACATTGTGATTTTTTTTTTATCCTGGAGAGCAAATAACAACTCATAGATCTCAGAGGATTCAGCTGGTATACCTGCAAGTTCGTTGGGGTAAGAATCGGGCCAAGCAGAAAAATCAAATATGAACAAGTCAATTTGAATCCAAAGAAAAGTTTATATATATGTATATAAGGAAGAAATTGGTACAAAATGAATGATGCTTCTTTTACAAGAAAGTATTATCTGGAAAAAAAATATTGCAAATAATTCTGAAAGGAGAGAAGTAGTTTTTGGCTCACCCTTTTTGTTCTTAGTAGTTGCCGTAATTATTTCACTATCAGGATATAAGGGGTGTCACTGGCAGTATTGTGCCAATATTGCAGATAACTTGAGTTCACTTCCTCCCTTATTACAACAGCAAGTGGACGCTTTCACTCTAACTGCCTAGCTCTCTCTCTGACTCTCTCTCTGGTCGACTGCTTGTCAACTCACTTCACCCAACTGAAGTTCGACTGTTTGTTTTGCACGAACACGCGCATAAATAAACGCGGTGGTAGTGACAAAAACCAGGGGTGTTGGTAAACTTAGAATACAACCTGATTACTGACCTCTCCCACTTCATGATTAAATGAACAGTCTCTTCTCAATTAGTATTCCATAGTTCATGTAAACACTATTGTTTTGACATTTTATATTAATAATTCTGATGAAGCACAGATTCTCTGGGCACAAACTTCACCACAGATTATTTTTCTCATCTATAAACAAAATTCTATATTACTATAATTATTAATATTTCAAGGGTGACCATTGCTCTCTGCTACATTAGAAGTATTTTCAATAACTTATTTAATGAGGTGAGATTTTCTTGTACAACTCAAAGTTGTTCATATTGGAAATAAATATACATGATAGTATAGTTATTGATATTCATTTTTTTAATTACATTAATTAATTGATTCATTCATTTTCTATGGCTTATCAACCATTGCAGGTTTTTTAAAGCCAGAGAATATTTTTTAGATTGTAAGAATATTTTTTAGTAATAAAAATCTTACTAATTAACCCATAGCTGGGAGAAGAAGAGGTAGATTCATACTTTTCCCAAGGGTATTTGCACTTAAGTGAATATAGTGAACCCAATGGGAATTGAAAATCAACTCTCTGATTAACAACTCTGAGCCATTATCCATTAAGTGGTTATCCATCTAAGTACTGGCCAGACTTAATGTTGCTTAACTTTGGTGATTGTACAGAAACCAGTGTTTCAATGTGATGTGGCCATAAGCCTTTTTAATTACAACTATCTAAAGATTGTTATGGGTCATAAGAAAGATATGAAAGAGAAGTATGATATTGTTATTGAGTGTTGAGAATACAACTTCAGATATTGCAAAAAAGTTGACAATCTTAAAAGAAATTTAAAATATTGCAAGAACCAAAAATGTCTCTAAGAATGTCCTAAAAATAGATTTGAGAGAAATGAAAGAGATAATAAGCAAGAAAAATGCATTTATCCTACATGAAGAAGCTGATGTTGCAAATATAAACAGAGAGTATAAGATGTAGAATATTAAGCACATTGGCTAAAGACAAAGCAACCAAAATGCCAACATTAAGTAAGCATCACAAAGAGAAACATGTGAGTGAAGAAATATATGAAAACTAGTTTCTTAATTTATTTTTAGTGATGAATGTAGAGCAACATTGGATGGATCCAATGACTGGGCTGGAGATTAGGTTCTTTATGCAAATAGGCAATACACCATTGGAGAGGTCGAGTAAAGTTTTGGGCTTTTATATCATAAGCAATAAAATTATAGGTCCCTTGAGAGTTGATGATAGTTTATAAGATAAATGCAGAGAATTATTGTAGGTTCTTGGATAAGACATTTTATTGTGTGATAGGAGTCACAGCCATGAAGTTTTAAGCTAAAGAGTATATTCATGCATGACAACGCTCCTTTACAGTCAGCAAAGTTGGCTATTACCACCCTGCCCAAAAAGGTTTCAAAGACATAAATTAATAGAACAGCCCTACTATCTCCAGATATTAATCTAATAGAAAACTTGTCATCAGTCATTAAGAGATGTATATGGAAATGAAAACAACATTCATTAAAAGAATGAATTATAAATATAATAAAACTGTTGCAAGTAAAGTTAAAAGTTTCTATATCTTTTGGATTTATTTATAAGTAAAATTTTATGTTGCACTGGGCTGAAACTCTCAAAACAAGTCATTATCAACATTTTAATAAGAATAAGTCTTATAAGCTAAAACTAACAAGATATAAATATTATCCTGAAAACTTGACTAACATTACTTGGTTCATACCAATTTTAAGGACTGACTTGCATAATAAAATAGTATGTAATTTTAATAAATGTTTATTATCTTTTAAAAACCATGCTTTGACACTTATTTTAAGCCGTTATATGTTCTAGCAGTTTTAGGTCACAAATTTAGTCCCAACTAAATCTCCTTTAATACAGGATCTTTTAAACTTGTGTTTTACATCCTATATAATTCAGAGAGAAAAAAATGACTGCTGGTTATCTGTAAAGGATTTAAGCTTTGGATTATAAAGAAAGACATGGGAGAAGTATAATGAGGTAGCTTGTTGATAATTGGCTAAAGAGGGCTGGAGATTAATAGGTGTCGGTTGCTTTTGAAATTTTCTTACTGACTCATAACAATAATGACCTTGAATACAATCTACCTGTTTATGTAAATCAACTTGGGATGCATGAACTCTAAGGTGCATGGTTACTCTTAAGTTGTTTTTTTTTTTAATTATCAGATGAGGAAACTTGTGATTAAATCATTTCTATTCTGATTTTGAGTTATCTTTATATAAAATTGAAGCTCATTATCACTTAATGTTTTTTTTAATTTTTTCATTGGTCCATTTCTGAGATTAATATTTCCTTAATTTTTTCCTTAACTAATTTTTGAAAAATAACAAATATTTAACAAATATACAAGCAAAATCTTTTCTTCTGAAATGATTCTTTCACATTTGCATTTGTATATATATTTAGGCTCCTAACATTTGTATGGAATTAATTGATTATCTTCAGAAAGTGGAAGGATCTACACAAAGGGTGACACATTGAGTCTTGACAAACATGAAAAACTTCCTCAAGGTACTGGCAACTCACGCATTCGCCTTGGGTGCCATCAATGCCAAGGTCGACATCATGCTGTAATATCATGTGTTTGGAATCTTCCAAAACTAAAGCTTTTGAAAACATACTTGCAGACAACCATGACCCAAGACAGATTAAATTCTTTGGCTATTTTGTCAATAGAAAATGATCTTGTACAGAAGATAGATTTAGAAATTACTATGAAAAGATTTGCAGATCTAAAGGCTAGAAAAATGTTTTAAGTAGAATAATGAATGTTTTCTTTAACTTATATTAATTTGTATATTGTAATAAACTCATTATTCTAATTTACAGTTTTTCTCCTTGTGAAAATTTTAAAAAATTATACTTGTGAAGGTGCCAAAATTCAACTTACCTATGCTACCATCAACCCTAGAACTGTCATTGCATATTACATATGTAGTAGCTTATTATGACATCAGACCAGCTGTCTATAATCCTTCCATTGAAGGGATCTTTGTTTTCAGTAAACATTTATGGCAATATTTTCTCTGCTTTTAGTGTTATACCCTTCTATAATTTCCAGTATCTGTACTCACATATAGTTAAAAAATATATACACAAGTAGACATATATATACAATGGGTTACTGATAAGTTCTTAGCCTGACCCATTTCCAAAAATTCTGAGTAAGCATGAATTTTTTTTTTTTTGGAAGATCTTCATCAGGCCAAGAACCTTTTCAGTAAACTCTTATCTATTCACACAAAAATAAAAGTAACTCTAAAAGAACCAGAGATAAAATATTTCATCAAAAAATTGTTTGGTTAATGATAACACAGAAAAAAACAAGCACAATTACTTCTTTTCAGACTTATAACGGTTTTGAAGATAAGAGTTCAAATGATTCATAAGTATTTTATTATTATTTATGTTACCTGTGATATATAGGAAGAGTTTATTAAAGAAATACATCAAAACTCATTCACCTTAATGATTGCATATATAGTGATGCATTAAAATTTTAACAATAGTGACGAGTGGAGTAAACAATAATTATTTTAATTTCCTCTTATACACAGGGAAGGTTTTGACTTTTCTTATCCATTCCAGCTGACTCTACTGCTACTCCACCACATGCCTGCTTCACTTTAGTTATTTACTGAATTAACTAAATATCTGGTGAAAGAGAAAGCATTTTGACAACTAAGCCCCAAATTTTGCTATTTTTTACCTAAAATTTTGTTTGAGTAAATTTTAGATGCATTGAAAATCAGGGGAAAAAAGGTATTGTTGGTGGCCAAGAATTAAGGTAGGCATTTTATTCTTAGAACTTTATGTGTATAATTTGAAAAACATCAAATTCAAAAAAATAAAGAATTAAATTTGTTCTGAAAATCATATATGTAGCTGATCAATTTCACTTAAACAAAAAGCATATTTGATTTTGTAAATAATATGGCTTTCATATCAGTTTCAAAAAATATCACTGTACCAAACACTGATATATAAACAAAATAAAAAAACATTTTTTTTTCTTTCATATTCACATACAAACATATTAAATACAAACATATTTTTCAGAATTACTTTCTTGCTTTTCATGTTTATAAATTATTTAATGGGTAAGAATCAGCTATTTATGTTCAGTATAGACACAAAGCAAAATAAAATTAAATACAAAATCATATAACTGCAAAATAATCATAAAGAGATGCAGTAAAATTGTTTCTGCTTCTTGGAGACCTTTTGAATTGGAAACTATCAGTTATCCAAGTTTTACTTCTTATTCCAAAAGTTCTTATAAATATTCTCTAAGATTGACTTAGTCAGGCACAAGGCCACAAGTTTAGGGCACTAAATAAGGAATGAACTTGTTACACTTCATCTGCTTGCTAATCATTGCACCATGATAATGTATTTGTTGCAGTAGTTCTTTCTTTTTTTTTTTATTTTTTTACTAATGTTTACCTATGCAAGACTCAAGAGTTACTCAAGGGAGAAGATTACTGAAAGAGACTGTTGTATAAGTGGTATGAGTAAGAGGTAAGAGGCACAGTTTATGAGGATATGTGGTAGAGAAACCATAAACTTAAAGAGATTAATATTGTAGTTGGGAATTGTAGTTGTTTTCTCTTGAGAGTCATTTCCACAAAGTAGTGGTTCATGGGAAGAAGCTGAGTGGAACTTTCTTCTTACTATGGAATGAAAAGAATGAGGGTGGTTTACCTTAGTGTACATGGCATCACAGGTCTTAATCTGGGGGTTACAGTTGGTGGAACTAAGGAATGTAGTTCATGAAAACATTTTCAATGGAAATACTGATAGAGTAGTGAGAGACTTTCAACATTTCATCTGTGGGAAAGAGGTTGTATGGTGGAAAGTAATTCATCACCCACAAGTCCATGTAGAGGCTTGTGGACTCTATCAAGACTAGGAAATGAAGACTGGGCAGCTCCTGCCCATATATAACAGCAGTACTCCATTTCTGTCTTGATCTGGTTCTTCTAATAGGAAAAGTGAGGTACTTACTAGAGCAGTAAGCAACCATTTTTCCAGCATCTTTAGTGATGAACTGTATATATATATATATATTTTTTTAAGCGTTTCACCCCAAGCAAGGCAAGGCGCCACTGGCACGCAAGGGGTTACAGAGGATTTGGAGTGAGAGCAGATAGGAGTGATAGAGGAAAGGATGAGGAGAAGGATAGTGGATAGATCAAGGCAACTGGAGATGTCGATTGACATTACATTTGAATAGTTGGAGATTATAGCTATCAGGGAAACAGGAATTGAGAAGGGAGTTCCACAGGCAAGAGGCGCGAGATATGAAGCGTAGAAGAGACGTCTGCATTATGAGTTCCTCTTGAAGTCTGTGGTGAGCTTAAGTTCTAATAGGCATTCAGGACAAAGAGCTTCTTTGAGTGAATACCTATTTATTGCGATAGTCAAACATTCAGGGTCTGCTCAGTGATGAGTTAGTTTGGATTTTGAAGTCTTGAATGTGACCAGCTAGTTTTTCCCCACTGAGCTGTAGAGTTAGGTCAGAGGAGATATCAGCTGCCAGGTTCTGGTCATATAGCAATGGATCATCTGCACATATATTCACTAAAGATCAGAGTATACTCTTAGACAGATTGTTAATATAAAGCAGAAAAAAGATAGGACTGAGAAGCAAGCTTTGGGGAATGTAGCATTGATCTCATGAGACTCAGTGGACTGACTATTAGCAATGATTTTCATGGACCTACCTCTTAGGAAGGAGTTGATAATTGACAACACTCTTCCAGTGATTCCATAGCTGAAGAGCTTGTGTAGCAATCACCTTGTCAAAAGCCTTTGATATATCTAAGGGGATCATCCTCATGATGTATATATTGTCATACATGTCACTGATTCTAAGAGTAATATTATAAACCTGCTTGGTGGATGAAATAGGTATGCCACTGATTGAAGTTCAAGTCCAAATAGAAGCTGGCACTTTAAAATGCTGATTTTCTAGGCAGGCAAACCGCTTCTACTTAGAAACTTCATGTAATACAATCTTCTACTCTGTGTGGATATTGCCAAACTATGCTAAGTTTAGTAAGCATCTAGGTAGGGACACAAGCATGCAAAAACATAAGATAAACATTTGAATAATTTAGTTTCTCGGAGTAGAAAATTCAAACATCAAAAGAAAAAGTATTTACAGTTTGTGGCATTGAAAAACAATATTCTTTTTTTTGTTTTTGTGTTGTTCTTTTGTTTGGTTTGGGTTTTTTGTGGGGGGGGGGACTTAGGACTCATATTTTTTGCAAGTATAGACTATGTAGATAGTTTTTGTAAAAGGTCAATAAGCCCAATGTAGTCAAACAAAAAATAGTTATCATGACATTAAATAAATATTTGAATTAGTGGTAGCCTCTTTATAATTAATGACAAAAGTGATAAAAACATAAACAGGAAGAAACTAAATGAAATCAGCTGGACTATATACCCAAAACACTTATTAAAAAAAAAAAACGTTAATTTCAGTATACTCTCTCCTTCATGTGTATGTGTAGTTGCATCAATGTAAACATCACTTTAGTTTGATGAAGTTCTAAAGGACAAAACATGTTACATGAAAATTTTTTACAATTTGTCAGATTTTTCTAAAATATTTCTTGATATATGAAAATTTTTATATCATTTCCCCATATATATATATATATATATATATATATATATATATATATATATATATATATATATATATATATAATATATCGCATATATAGTGCTGTTAATAAAACAGTGCTTGATGCAATATAATAGAGCTATTAAGTATACATTAATAAATATATATATTATCCATCACCAGTAGCATGACTTGTCAGAGTTTCATGCACAATGCAATCTTCAGGAGCTGAGTATAGACTGACTGTTATGTAATTTAAATTTTAATAAAAGTATCTGGCTAATGCAATGTTGTTGCAGTCCATATATTAAATGGGGATTACAGTTTTAATTTAAAAAAAAAATTTAGCATTTAAAATAAACAGGATTTTTATATATATATATATATATATATATATATATATATATATATATATATATATATATATATATATGTATATAAAATTAATTTTTAAATAAAAAAACTGTAATGCCCTTTTAATATAATGACTATGACAACATTTTATTAAACATATATTTTAATTAAATTTTAAATTACATAATAGTCAGTTTATACTCAACATTTGAAGATTGCATTGTGCATGAAACTCTGAGTTGTGCTACCGATGAGGGATAATGTGTATTTATTAATATATATATACATATATATATGGTTATTCAAAAAGAAAGACCAGATTCTGAAAATTTAATAAAAACAAATGCTAAAAGACACATTCAACACATTACTGGATAGGAAATGGTTCAAATTTTATTATTTTAAGGTTGTTCAACTTGTATGCACTCAACGTGTTGCACAACAAACATTGAAATGGTATTCCACTTCTTGCTACACTTGAATCAATTGATCTGCAGATATTGACTTCAGACCTTCAGAAATTCGATGTCTCAAATTTTCAAGAGTCTGCTACTCTTGAAGATTTGAAGTGGAACAAACACTCTTTCTTTTAATTACCCCCACAGATAACAGTTGCATGGGGTAAGATCTGGTGACCTGGGAGGCCACAGATGATGAACAAGATCCACTTTTCCACAAATTCTAACAATTTAAATTTATACAAAATCTGAAAAAAAAGCCAACAAGAAGAAGTATTTAAACAAGATTGGAAAACAATTTTCAATTTTTTAATAACTTTGAACCTTTTCCTATTTAGTAATATTTTGAATGTGTTTCTGTCTGTTAGTATTTGTTTTTATAAAACTTTTGAAATCTGGTCTTTCTTTTTTTAATAACCATATATATATCAATCCAAGCTGCTATCCATTACTCCACCGTGCTTCATATATATATATATATATATATATATATATATATATATATATATATATATATATATATACACACACACACACACACACACACACACACACACATCATACATGCATATGGTGGATTGAGGAATCGGAGAGCCAAGTTTAAATTACAGTGGAATCCATTACATTCACTTATGTGCTAATACCCTTTGGAAAGGTATGAATCCTCTTCTTCTCCCTACAGCTATGAGTAAATAGCAAGACAGACTGGGTTCTATAGCCTTGGATGGAAACTGGTCTAGGAGAAAGACAACTCTGAATTCAAAACCTGCAGGTTATTTGGGGACCTTGTGGCACGTTGTGCACCAGGTCTCTGTATTCAGCCCTTCAAAAAGTGTGGATGATTCTGGACAAAACCTTCACCACTATAATCAAATCTCATGTGCTGGTGTCAGCCTAGAAACTGATCTGCTTGACCCTCATACATTGAATTCAATGAGAGAGTCGAGTATATATATATATATATATATATATATATATATATATATATATATATATATATACGCACTAATTATAGCTTAGTCTGGTAGGCATCTTGTCATAGAGTAATGGTTAAGCAAGACTAGTTTGGTTGGTCATAACAACTCACTGGATGCTTCATAAAAATTTCAACTTTAAATAACCCAACAGAGATTGACATCTCATAAAATCATAAAAAATTGATAAAAGCTACATTGTAGTAGGGTACTCATGATTATCAAACTGACTGCACTAGTGAATTAACCTGCAAGGCTAGCTTACTAATCATTGTGCCGCTAGTAGATACCCATATATTTATCATTTTGCCACTATATTATCAGTAAAAACCAAAGTGGACTTTGATAGACCAAGCATCTGACAACATGATGCAACCAGGTTTGTCAGATGTTGCCAGTCTCAGTCCCCTTTGAGCCATGAGTGAGGTGCTTCTGGCCAAATGTATGGGCTTCTCCAACACACAGATCAAATTGAATGGCCTCGTCAAACTCTGATTCACAGCCACCACTGCCACCAGGAGCGATAACGGGAATAGGGAGAAAGGATGTCAATCCTAATACAAGTGGCTGCCAGCAACAATCAGTAAAATAATAACTATACATTAATATTTGTTTTTTAGGAATTGTTTTATTAGAGATTATTAGATTCATCAGAGATTAATGTTAAACTTAAACGCACTTTTATGAGATGTTTATATATGATTGGATGGACAGTTATAATGATCAGCTTACAAATACAAATTCTGTATTGATGTGATTAAGATTCATACTGATACAAATCTGTTTGTGTATAGCCTTTAGTTTCTGTAAATATCTATTTTAAGGGTCACATGAGTGTGCCTTATGTATTCTTGTTTAAATATTTATGTTATTAGTCTTTTGATGTCAAGAAATGTAGGTGTCCCAAGCATTTCCATTGAAAGAATACCTAAAACTATCTTTAGAATGAGCCCAAAATACCTGCAAAAAGAAGCACACAGATGGGAAGAGAAAGTTATGTGGCAGAGGACAATAATGGCAGAATTAAATGAAATGAGTCTATCAGGTCAAAACACAAGACATGGTTCAGATGAAGAATATGATGATGGCTTTATGTCTCGGTTGAAACAAAATTGGAAATCATAATATAAAATTTGGATGTTATTGATTTTATTCAATGTAAAAATGTCCCCTATTGTACTAATGACTTTTAAAGTATAAAGTTATTTATTGCCTATTAATATATTATAATAAAATTAGTATAGTACCCATACTCTATAAAATAAATGACTTACCTACTGATAGGTATTTTAGTCAAAGATCAAAGTATCTGAGCAGTCTGTCCTGGCTCAAAATGTCAATCATTATTTTTCTGCCTTGAATCAGAGTTTGGTGTCTGTTCTTTACATAAATTTACCTGGGTTTAAACAGTGACCACAGTCATTGGTGGCATATACACAACTAACTAATTTACCAAACAGGCCCCTATATCTCTGTTATTTCCATTTTGGTCTATTTCTTTTTTATCAGTGTGTGTGTGTGTGTGTGTATTTTATATGTGAACATGATTTGGACACTTGCTTTGTGCTATTTGGACAATATTTCTCTGATAGTTGCAGAATGTAAATTAAAGAAATTTCATTCATCTGTGAATGACTTAGGAATCAATATAGCAGCAATCCTGAAGAATACTTATTTAATCATTATTAATCAGACAAGACTCTTCCAAATTCAACAGAACAACACTTGATTCAGTACCCTTCAACTGCTTGCTGGATTTTTATCATTGCTTTTTTTCTCTTGTTTCCTCTTGCAGTGCGTTCTAGTCTTACTAAGGAATAACTGTGATCCAAATATCAAAGACAATGCTGGTCAGACGGCTGCGGATGTAGCTGACCGCTGTTGTCAAATTGAGTGTGCTAAAGCAATAAGAGAATATCCTTATAAACCGGTGAGTATATTTTTTCCTAACTTTGTTACTTATAGATGTGTACAATGGAGGCTGTAACTGAGATGCACTTAAAATGTAGTTTTAAGATTTGCCTCTTAGTCATAACATTTTAGTTCACTTAATTGCTAAAATGAAACTTATCTAATATGTAAAGTTCAAAACTTGTGGGTTTCTGCTTGAAACCCTGAAAATTAAATATATATAAAGTTGTTTAAATTTTGTGTGTATGGAAACATTTTCTAAAACTTTGACATTAAATAAATAAGGTTTTATCATTTATGTCTAATAGCATGCATCTTATATCATGTTTAAATGAGTGGTTCTTGCATAATGAGGATAACTATTTTGCATACTCAGTTTTAAAAATCAGATTTTTAAAAAAATAACTCTTCTGTTACTCATTTCCAATTTGTTTCTGTGATCTTTGTAAATAAGCAATTGTTAAGTTTTTGTATTTTTTAACAAAGTCATTTTCTGCTTTGAAAATAGTAAAAACCTTAGTATTTATGTTACTGCTTGTCAGTAAAATGTGTATAAAAGTAATTTAACAATGTGGACATTTTAAATAGTACAAGGGAAAGTAAAAAATTATCTGCACCCATACCACATATATGTTATAGCAAAAGTACAGATAATTTTGAAAATGTAATAAATATAAATTATAAGACATAATATGTTGAATAAGCAACTTTTTTACTCAGTACAAGGTCCAAGAGTCACTCAAGCTAGAGAGTTACTAAGTGAGATTGTTGTAAAGCTATAAGAGAGGGAGGAGAAGGAAGTAAGTATGAGGATATGTAGAATAGATATCAGTTTACCCTAGACTTGAAGAGGCTGACATTTTAGTGATTGGGGGAAGAGTCATTTTGTGTGTCTCTTCTACAAAGTAACAGTTCTAGGAAGAAGCCGTCTGAGTGGAATGTCAACCTTAACAATGGAACACAAAGGGAATGAGTCTGATTTGATACCATGAACATGGCATGGCAGGTTCTAGCTGTGAAGGTCTGAACTGTTGAAATGTAGCTTGTTTGAACATTTGCCATAATAATAGCAATAGAGTAGTGAGAAGCTAGCAAGGTCTCACCTGTGGGATAAAGTTTACAGACTGGAAAATAATTCATCACTCACAAGGCTGCATAATCAATATTAAACCCTATCAAAACTGGACATTGATGACTGAGTAGCACCAGCCCTGACATAGCAGCAATACTATTCTTCATCCAATCTGACTCTTGTAAAAATAGAGCATGTCAGCAGGAGTAAAGTAATTCCTGGAGAGATATAAGGAACTGACCATTCTCTCAGCATCTTTAGCAGTGGAACTAATATATGAATTCTATTTGAGGTGTGGAGTGAGTTTTTTTCCCAATAGATGTTTGAGGCAAGGATCCTCATTGAGAGTATGACTGATCATCAGGACTGGAGCAAATTTAAGGTCTTCTTAGTGGTGATAAAATGTTGTTATTTTTGTTTTGTTTTGAGGTGTTGAATGATACAATCTATCTTTACCCCCTTATTAAGCAGCTAAGTCAAAGGAAAGATCTGCCAACAAACTCTGGTCATACAGATATTTTGAAGTGTACTGATACACCATGATATCATTTGCATATATATTTACTAAAGATTGTCTTAGACAGATCATTAGCATAAAGCAGAAATAGGGTAAAACTGATGAGAGAGCCTTGAGGGACACCAGCATTGATCTCATGTATTTCAGAGAACTGGTCATTAACAACTTTCATAGATCTACCAGATAGGAAAGACTTGATAACAGAGAAAACTCTTCCAAGAGATTCCATAGCTGTAGAATATGTGTAGTAACTTATGCCACATGTTATCAAATTTAAAAATATCAAACTGCTTTAATTACAACAATTTTGCAAATACCATTTTACAACACACACAAAGAAAGAAATGGCTCTATTGCTTGATATAATTATTATTTACCTATAAACTGGTATAGAAATTAACTATCAAACAATAAGAAATTCATGAATAGAAAATTGGGAGAAAGTTATTTTCACCCATAATATGGCATGAATGTACATAAAATGCAACTTTTTAGTTGTTATTATAAACAAGCTAATTAAAATTGGTTACAAATTGCTCACAAACACATGGATAATAAATATTTTTCTGTTTCATTACAACTCCTAATATGTAGAATATACATTAAGAATAAGGTATGTTAAATGCTATAAATGTATTTGTATTAAATAAAAATAATTGCTGCTATCAAATGCATTTTGGCACACATCTATAACAGATTTAGGAAACAAATTACAGTAATGGACCATATCATAAATGGAATCCATTCATTCATTATGAATATGGCAAGAATTGTATATATATGCATGCAGTCTCATTTTAGGTCAGTTTTCTTAACTTAATTCAATTTAATCTAGAAATGTTATTTTGGTCAACTTTATCTAGAAATGTTATTTTTTGTTCAACTTAACCTAGAAAGTTATTTTTTTCTGAAAGTATTATTTCTAAAGGAGACTTTGTAATGCATTTTAACTATCAACATGCAGTTAAAATTCACTTTTTATGCTAAATACGATTGCGCCTATTTCAGTATTTACTTAAAAAACAAATGAGCAAAGGAATAAAGCTTGAAACTGGTAGACAAATCAACTCAAAAAGCATCACTTCTGATTCCACACTATTATTTCTGCATCCATCATATCATATATTGCTTCCTTAAAAGGTAATTTATCAAATTGTTCAATAAAATAAAAATAAATAAAAAATTTATGAGTTTTCATATTTTTTTTAATAAAGTTATTTTTAGTTATCTGCAAGAATGCAATATAATAGTTCATTAAGAAACAAAAACAATAATTTTGATAATATCTTTAGTTAATCTTAGGATCTCCAAAACTCTGTGTTGAGTTTGCTGATGATGTAAGTAAGCATCACAATATCATTTAAACCTACTGAAATACTAATTATCTACAAGTATATCTATATTGCTGGTGATATCATAGATAAGATTGTTTAAATAAATACCTCAAAACATTAATTCCCTTTAAGGATAACATAGAGTGACAAAGCAAACTGATATCTGAGGGGAAAAATGAAATAACAATTTGATTTTAGTATCAACTACATTTGAAGTTTTTCTTTACCTTATCGCTTCTCACTAATTTTTCATGACTAATTCTCTTTGACTTAGTTTTAGTCATATTTTTGTACTAACAAACTGAATATTCTGGTGAGAATGTGGGGTGATGATTAAGCACTAAATTTTGTAATTTTTTAACAAAAATTTATTTTAGTAAATTTTGACCCTCGATCTGTATATTATGCATTAAAAATCAGATAAAAGAGATTGTCAGTAGTCAGGAATTATTTATTACTGATATATATACATATATATATATATATATATGTATATAAATTATTTGATGAACTGTATTGAGTTATAAAAATCTGGAATCCTATTTAGATTTAAAAAGAAATGTTTAACTTTAGAACCAAAAACAGTAACTACTTTGTAACAAATAACTAAATAATGCAAAATGCAAGTAGCCATGTATTGCTTACAGTTTTTACCAGATGCCATATTGGCAGAAGTAAAAGCATGGGTTGGACATGAGGGGCATGGCAGATTTGCATGCCATATATGC
Source organism: Acanthosepion esculentum (assembly GCA_964036315.1). Taxonomy (NCBI): domain Eukaryota; kingdom Metazoa; phylum Mollusca; class Cephalopoda; order Sepiida; family Sepiidae; genus Acanthosepion; species Acanthosepion esculentum. The sequence continues at coordinate 62,096,465 of OZ038502.1, read as the reverse complement.
AAATCACTCACCCAATAAAATGCTGACATTGATTGAGTGAGCATTGCAGGTTTTCAGCTTGGTACAATGCAGTTATGTCAGTCAGTGAAACAAAAGAGTGAGGATTGGAAGCTACTGAATACAATTAAAAACATATGCATTTGATTTTTTAATAATTAAAAATTCTATGCTTTAAAGAAGAAATAAAATCCTGAATAAATTATTTGCTATTCCTCAAAATTTTGTAGCACGTCTTGGTTATCATAATTTAGAGCCATAAAATATTGCAACACTTTTAATAATTACAAATTTATTTTCATGTAAACAGTTAAGACAAGGAATTATCATTATTATACAGGGTGCGACAGTTAAATTGTCGCCATTTTATATTTTTAATTTTGCACGTACATACTGTTTGTTTTTTGATTTTGTTGACTGCACAGTAGTAGTAGGGTCAGTTGGGCACCATCTGTGAGAAAAAGAGCACCATGACACAATTCAATCCACCAGAAATTTGGAAACAACATGCTGTTCTGCTTGGCATTTGCACTGGAAGCTTCGATACAAACATTTCAGAGCATTTAGGTCTCAATCTGAGGGCAGTGCAGGGGATTCAGAAAAAGTTGGATGAGTCTAATGGTGATTACAAAGGTGTTTGAAATGATCACTAGTGATGGTGACATTATGCCTCCACTCATCTTCCCACAGGGCCTCAGATTCAACATGGAGGGCTATATCAAGAGCCTTGAGGAGGTAGTGCTGCCCTGTGTCAAAAGGGTGGCTGCTAGAAAAGCAAAAGCACTCTGCCCCATGATACACAAGCAGGAGAACCTGGTCATGGTTGTCAGACAATTTCTGTGACTACATTACCTCTTACATCTGGCCACCTAACTCCCTGGACTGCAAACCCCTTGATTATTATGTGTGGGACACAGTTGAGCAAGAGACCAAAAAACTCCTTGTAACACCAAAGATGAACTGAAGGCAAGGATTATGGCAGCATTCACCAACTTAAACAAGGAGACCATGCAGAAGAGTTGCAGAAGATTCTGAAGTCATCTGGAAGCTGTGGCAATTTTATTGAATAAATTTACTCTTTAGTATTTCAAGATATTTTTGTGTAATTTTGGTAATTATATCTGTTAAAATGAGATATCAGTGTTTTTTTCATTTTGATGTAATTTAGATGTCAATTTATCCATCGCACCCTGTACACTGATTCATGCTGAGTAGTAGCCTCATCTTCATTTTTATAGTCACAATGTCTTGGCTATTTTACCTTCCAGCCCTTTTCATTTATCAATCATCAGAGAAACTGAAAAGGGCTAGATGGTTCAAGGAACGAAGTCCATAAGAATGGTAATTTATATCTGAAATTTTGAGATAAATTGTTATGAGCCTTTACAATTTTGAGGACTATTATCATTTTCATTGTTTTGTCATATTTCAGTTGAATCATTCTCTAACTTAATGTGTTATTTAGGATCTTATTGTAATTTCACTTATAATCTTATCTAATACTATTAGCAATGTTTTATACATACTCAACAGAAAAAATGCTTTATCAGCAGGACACAACCTATAGCATCTATATCAAAAACTTGTCAAAAACAAAGTGTCAAGGGCAGACCAGCTAAAATATTATAAAGAAAATAAACAATAAATATAAGTAATTTGGTAAAAGAAATCATTAAATATTAATTTTTAGGATCTTCAACACCAAGAATTTTTACCTTGTGAAACTATTTCACTAAAATTTATTGTTTCAAAATATTATTTCAATATTAAAATGATTACAGAAAATAAAGTAAGTTTTTAATACCAAGTTAAGTTCAGTTCTGGTCAGGTGAGTCTGTTGGGATCTGTTTACTCAGGTTTTTGTTTTTATCTGAGTGTTGGGATTCCAAACATTTAACAACAACAACAACAAGAACACATCTTTTAAATGAAACATAAAAAATTATTTGCTGAAGGAAAAGTAGAAGCAGAACATCAATTGAAATAACATATATTCTTTTCAGAAATATACAATTACAATAAAATGTTCAATTTTCATTGCAGTGAAGTTTGTTTTATAAAGTAATTAAACATTCTTAGTGCAATATGAAATGTGTGAACAGACTTATTTTATGATGGTCAACCTAATGTGTTTGTAGACAAAGGCTTAGTATACAGTCGCTGGTTATTCCATTGTATTGTGTGCATGGACAAAACCTTTTGCACACCTTAATATGCATTAAATTATATCATTTTATGCATATCAAGAGCTAGCATTGTTATTTTATAAGCAGTCAATGCTGATACTCCGTGACATGTGGACAGATGTCTCCATCTACAAAAATCTAGAGTCAGGATGCTGAAAGTAACATCAATCAGCTAAGTGACAAAACTTTTACTTATATTAATTATATATATATATATATATATATATATATATATATATATATATATATATATATATATATATATATATATATATATATATATGGGGGTAAATCTGAAATTAATGTCTCTTATTTTATTATATCGATGTCAAAGGCAGAAATTGATAGTATGGCAGTAGAGGTTGAACATTCTTGCCAGTAACCCACAATGTTTTTGCCTTGTTACAGATGGCAACTGAACAGAAATCTGGCAAAATGGCATATGACATAAAAGTACATATGATGCAGAAATGTCCATACAGAAAACATTGCACTCATCAACATTCATCAATTCTTAGTAAACATTTACGGAGAACAAACAGTAGATGTGAGCTCAGTTTAGTAGTAGGCAATATACTTCAGCAGTGGCAACAACAATGTATGTGACCAATCACATTCATATCAGCTGGGTTGAAAAGTTCTGACCCTGAGCAATTTCTTAAAATCTGACTACATGACCAAACATTGGAATATTTCTTTTTGAATCTCCTCTTGGTTGGACTCAGCATTTTCTTGTATAAATGAAAGCAAAAGCAAGTTCTGGAATAATAAGTTATTTTTGTTTGGGATACTTATTGCAGATACATTTCAGTATTAGGTATATGAACACTTAAACATGTTTTATGTTTGTGTCAATGTATATGTTGGTGCAAATGTTTCTTGCAATTTTTTCAAAATATTTTATTTGTATTATTCAGTAATCAAAATATATTTCCTGGCTTTCTATGACCTTAACATCATCTTCCATCTAAGTTATGTGTATTCTATCATAAAAGAAATAATCATTCCAGTTTTGATTTTTGATTTGATTAATTCTTCAGGAATTTCTTAATATCTTGAATTTCTGTCTATATTTCTGAGATGAGGTATTGTAACTATTTACACTATTTACACCATTCAGACTTGTTCTCATCTTTATTGCCAGACTCATGACATTTAGTCCATTGTATTCTCAGACCTTCTTCAGGTAATATATGTTAGAATTTCAAACTGGACTCTTTATTTAGTCCACGTGGGACTTGGAGAGTTGAGTTACTAAAGGGAATTATCTTATACTGTGATATTCAAAAAAATGTGTGGCACATAGAATTAGAACAATCTACTCCCGTGGACTAAATAAATAGTTCAGTTTGAAATTCTAACATATATCACCTGAAGAAGATCAGAGCATACAATGACTGAAACATTGTGAATATGGCAATAAAAATGAGGACAACAGTTTAAACAATGTAAATAGTATAAATATCTTGAATTTATATGAACCATCAATCGGACAAAACTGTTGCACAAAACCAGTGATTGTCTGAAGATGACAGGTCATTGAAATGCATTACATACAAAAGAACTTTGTATATTAACTGTTATGATAGTTTACAACATAGCATTTATAAAATAAGGATAGTCATTGTCATACAGAAATCATCCATTGACGTCTTTCTTCAGAAAAGCTGTTTTGCACACAGTGAAATTTTCATGTTCTTGAAAATATTCCCTTACAAATTGTACAGTGTGGCTGAAAGATGCCACTGCCATGAAGGTAAATATCTGGTCTTCAATTATGTTGCCATAGATAGTATATGACAAAGTACCTGCCACAATCATGATAAAACCCAGAGTTACTTAGAAGAATGTTGCTCAGATCATTGGACTGAATTATTATGCTACCATCTTATTATTTTCCCACAGTTGATCCTGGTCCCTAAGATGACATATATATACCCTGCCATTCTCCCAATTCAGGATTAAGCAAGACTCACTGGGAACCTTCTTCTATTGATATAAGGGATAGTTCTGATGCTTATGTGCCCATCAAAGATACTTTCAGCAATGAATGTTGGTTAGCAGGAGTACACTAATTACCCTGTAACTTTCCACAATGATAGCTTTTATGCAACTGACACGTCCACAGTGTATTTTGAAAGAAAGCTTTCATTCACTTTTTGCATGTCTTAGCCACCTAATGCTTTATTGGTGGTTGGTGACTCTGAACTAGTATATAGTAATCGTAACTGAATATGGGCATCCTAGATGTTGTGCCATTTCAGAAATGCTCTGATCTTGTCTTTTGGCCATAATAATTTGATTCTTTATAAAACCACACACATCTCCTTGCCCATAAATACAGCATTTAATACATCAAAATAAAGTAGTCAAACCATGTTACCTGTGAACCTGAAATATATAGTTATTAGATAGTAGATATCATTCTTTTCACATAAATGTTTTAGCTCATGTGTGTATATGTGTGTGTCTGTCTGTTTACATATATGCATTTATTCTTAATTTTCAAATTAAACTTATATATGTATGTGTATGTATATCTACATTTACTCTTCATTATAAATTAAACACATATACATACAACTGTGTTTGTGTGTGTATTTTTAAGTTTTAATTTTAAATTAAGATAAAGTACAAACCAACAAAAGCTTTACAGTATGTTAGGTTTTAATTCCTACTGTTTGTACCATGTAACCTAGTACAACTGGTTGCATGGTACTTGGTGAAGTGCACTGTTAAATAACTCCATTTGCCAATTAGATCTTTTGACAATCTTCTATATAATAAATGCAAATGTCAGTTTGTCACTGTGTCACACTTTTTCCAATTAAAGGGACACAACTTTCTATCTTTCAATAGCTCATTTTACAGAAATTTTGGATTCCAAAGTTTTCATTACTGTGATTGTTTTCAGCAAGTTTTTGTGTGATTTTTTATGATAATTTTTTTTGTATGATAATTTTATAACTTAGAAATAAATTTGGGAATAATTGAAATAAACTGTGAAAACTAGGAAATGTCACCCATGAAATTAAAAAGTAATTGTTTGTATGGAAAGTAAGGACCTACATACATCAAACTGTCATTAAATTAAGTGGCAGCAGAAGAATTATCATTTTAACTTTTAAAAGGTAAGCTTAAATATTAATGCAATACTTAGATGTAGCAATCAATTTTGAGTTCTTCTGTAGTTTATCCTATGTTTGCCTATCAAATACAGCAGTACTATGCCTTTCAAAAAGAAATCTCCACCAACAGAGGACCAGACTGCATTCAGAAGAACCAAAGCTGCAGCGAGGAAAGGAAAGTCCCATTCAAATGAAAACTCAGTTCAAATGGCAGCCAGGAGAGCTTCCAATGCTGACAATATGCAAAGACTTAGGGACTCACAAACTCCTGAACAAGCCAAAAGTGCAATCAAGACCCCTTTGTAAGAGCTAACTTAAATGCCACCCAATAGGGCAACTTTTAAACTAGTATCTAATATAGCAACTTCTCTGGTTGTGGGCTGAACCTCAGCTTCTCTCTAAAATCTCTGAAGATATTTAAATAAGATCTAAATTTGAATCAAGGTTTTGTCATTATTTAATGATTCTTTCAAACTAGTGTTCTCATTTTTATAATTTGACACATGTACAAATGTGTGTGTGTGTGTGTGTGTGTGTGTGTGTGTGTGTGTGTGTGTGTGTGGTATGCATGGTGGAAACTTGATAGTAATTCTATAAAATCTATGCTGAAAGAATTTTCAGGAATATTTTTGCAAAATCAGAAAAAAAATCAAATATTAACATAAAACATGAAAAATTTGTTATTATAAATAAAAAATAATTAAAGACATTGAGAGTGTGAATGCTTTCCTAGATGCTGAGAAATAGTGAAATTGTTTAGAGATTTAACTTGAAATCAATGGAGCAAACTGAAACAATTTTTTTCTACCACTGACTCTGCAAGGCTCATCTCAGTCAAGGTTATAGTATTGATATTTTCTCTACTTCTTTTTTCTTTTGCATTATATGTCTGTTGTACACAGCACATTTACAGTATATATATATCTATATATATATATATTGATAAAGATACATACACCTGCATTTGGTGTGCACGCCAAATGTAGGTATATGTATATTTATTAATATATATTTCTTAGCTCTGTCTAACCACATCGAGCACTATTATGTCTACACCTCATGACAAAATTTGGTAATTATTTATTTGCTTACTTGTGTATGCACACCAGCACACACATATAGAGTAGATAATATTTAGTTATTTTATTTACCTAACCCTATACATACATATATATATATACATATACATATATATATATATATATATATATATATATATATATATATATATATATATATATATATATGCACAGAAACACAATTTTCTTATAAAGGGCAGTAGGCAGTAAGCAACTGAAGTAACCTTTTCTTAATGATTTTATATCTCACTGGACACTCTACAATTGCGGTTTTGTATCCCCAAAAGCCTAAAATTTATGTTTATCTACATTTAAATGTGTTATCTCTCTCACTATATATATGTGTGTATGTGTATATAGACATAATGGG
>OZ038502.1:61942205-62084705 GCA_964036315.1 Acanthosepion esculentum | reverse complement strand
TGTACTTTAAAAAATATGATTGTAATTAAAGGTGATTGCTAGAAAAATAAAACTGAACAACGCTGAGGACTCTTCTGAAATAATTGACTGACAAAATTGAATTTTGTCCAAGCACGTTTTTAACCATTTTCTAATATCTACTCAAAAAATACAATTGAATGTTAATATTTTAGCTTCCTTTAAAAAAATAGTTTCTAAATTAATTTACTTTCAAATTACTGACTGATCCTCAAACTTCACAACCAATCTAACAGCCATTAAGGTTTATTCGAAAAGTTATTTGGACTAGTATTTTTATGTTTTTATCATAATATTCTGCTTGTTGCACTTCTTTTGGCATTTCTCATGTGTAGACTTCATTTCATAATCCATTAGTTGTTTTCTTTCATACATATTGTTCTTTTTTTGATTGACAATAAGCATTACAAACATATGTAAATGGAAGTGGAAACCCACTGATGTATAAGCAAAGTCATATAAACTGAAACTCCAATAAAATCATGTATGAAGAGGCTAAACACTAAAACTAGAAGCACACACTCTCTCTCTTTCTCTCTCAGATTTTATGTAAGTCAATGTTTCAAAATAAAATTAACCAGCTGATGTTTGAAAAAATTTTCAGGATATATATTTATTTATATGAGAAATATATCATGTGAGTCACAGCTTATAATATCTATCCTTATTAAAACTATACATAATAACTTGTTTTTTTTAATGAGTGTTAAATTTTATTATGCATTTATAACATAAGATCTTATTTATAAAAATGCAAATTATAGGCCATAGGAACATTTTTGATTAATGCACTATCTCATATACCTAAATAAAATATTGTTTTATTTTATATGTTAATATGGTCTCCTTGACATTCTATAACCTTCATCACTCATTCATTCATTTTTAAAAAAATTTTTTTTTATTGTTTTGGCAGTAATATTACTTGTAACAGTTTTTATTGATTCTCAGAGATATTTGCTTGAATCTTGTTTTCCATTCTACTATACATCTCTTTATATGGAAAGACTTATAATTTTACTGCCTGCAATACTAGATCAAAACATTACTCCACCCCAATCTGTTGTCTTTAATGTTATATTAACTATTTCCATGAAGAACAACCATTAGGTCCATCCAACATAGCTCTATATTAATCACTAAAGTTACTGCTAAGAAATCAGTTGGTTGTTTTCATTTATTTAGTCGATGTTCATAATATTCTGCACCTTTTCCCTATTTACATTTGCAACACCAGCTTCTTAAAATATTTTCTTATTGGTCAATCCACTTTTCTTATTGAATATTCTTTTTTTATCAAATCTCTTTTTTTGATATTCTTAAAGCCAGATGTTTTCTTGTTAAATTTTTCAATTTCTTTTTTGATTATCTGTTAAACCTTTATCATGGTTTGAAGGGTTGTGTTGTCATTGTTCATTATCATTATAATATTTTGTTTCTCTTTTGAGATTATATATTTCTTATAACCATAGTAATCTTTATATACCTGAAATTAAAAAATAAATATCAATAACTATATTATTGTGGGTGTGTGTGTGTGTGGGAACAAATCTTGAACTACTTTATAATATCTTACTTCACATTAAATAAGTAATTGTAAATATTTCTAATAAAAACAGATATTATAACCTGAAATCACATGGTAGATTTATAAAATAAAAATAGAGATATTCTGAAAATATTACAAACATAAGACCAATTTTATTGTGTATAGTTTAGCTTTCATTATAAAATCTGTCATATGAGAGAGAGAGAATATGTAAGAGAAAAGAAGTCTGTTTATCTGAAAATAGAAAACACATGCACATCTCTGTGTGTTTCTATGCAGATAAACCAACTGCTTTCTCTCTCACTTATGCATGGACTTATAACCTGTGCATGTCTCTAATTTTGCAATGTGAATATGAATAAAAATCTCCATTTCACCCTTTCTATTAACTCACCTTTCCTTAGTCTTTTGAATGGTCAGCTTATCTCTTGATGGTAATTTTATATTTATTAATTCCCTTAGCTCAGCTTACTAGGTTACAAGACTAAAAAATGGTGGGTATAAGCAGGAATATTTATCCCATCATCCAAGTAGGAAATGTTTGCTAATGTAAAAAAAATAAAATCAATATTTGAAATTTGACTTTTTTGCTGATATCAAGCATTGGTGAGAATATATAAGTAAGTCAAAATGGGCCACAATAGTGAGTTCTCTAAGTATTTTAGACATAGTTAAAAAAAATACAATCTGTCTTGTTTATCATGCTTTCAACATAACTGACCTAAATATTTGAATCATGTTCCAAAAGAGATAAATTCCAAATTTTTTTCTGATATTCAGTTTAATACTGGCTCATCTAAAACAAGGTACCAGATTGATAATGGTAAAGAAGGTGTAGAGTAATTAACCATGGTTAAATGTAATTGGCAAAAGTGCCCAACAAACAGAATTGACAAAGTTTGCAATAAACAATAAGAAAAGAATGAAAAGAATAGGGCAAAAATAATAGTAAGTAAGCAATATATGCAAGACAAAAGTAGACAAAACAACAGTCATGAAATAAAAAGTTCACAAATTAAGAATGGTGTTAACACACAAAAGGGATCATAGCATTCTGACTTCAAAACAATAAAGAACAGAAATATGGAGGATGAAACTGAGAAGTGGCCAGCCTATTGGCTAGGAAGAAATCCCAGCATGCATCTTTATAGTTTGTCTATAAATTTTTTTGTTGGGGGGGAGTGTTTTTCCAGTCATTCCCATAGATTGGAACAAACAAAAAACCCAATTTCACATAAAAAAATGCAGTAAATATAGGTATTATTTATGAACTGAATCATAGAATGATCTAGCTTTATGAATTGGGTCTTTTACTATTAAAGATACTACAGTTTAGAGATGAGAAAAATGCTACTACCAAAAAGGTTCTTGAAATCAAGAAGGTTCTGCACAAGAGAAAAGTCAATGTATTTTATGAAAAGATAAAAGAATGTTCAGAAATTGTAAAACAAAGGACACAGATGACATACTTTGATTTCAAGCAAAATATCCTATTCCCCATTTGTCAACTGGAGATACATTCTATTTAAGACAACTCTTGTGGTTCATCTTTGGTATTTATTCTGCCAAGTCTGTAGAATATAAAATGTACACTTGGCCAGGGAGACTAAATATGATGTTAATGAAGTATTAAATTGTGTATTTTATATGAACACATCTGTTCTAGAAACCAGTAGAAAACTTTTGATTTTACAAATGGCTATAGGAGGTAAAACTATAACCATTTCCTTACAACAGTGCATTTTTTCAGTCACTAGTCATCAATGGTCATTTTATTAGGTGGTTCACAGACTTCCAATAACAAGACATAGCTATCTACCACGTGAACTGTTGATATGTACATTGCCAGCAATTAGATGATAGCTGAGAGGTTTGAAGTCAAATCAGTGACTGACAAAGATATGTGAAATTTTAAGGAGTATTTTTTAAAAAATTTAAGAAGTTCATAATCAAAGATAGAGGGAAATTTGCAGTTACTAAAAACAAACACTTCTCTTTCTCTAATGAGAATAAGTATGACATGATTGTGTTTGTGATGGGATAGTTTTCCCTGGTTAAAAGTCAGGTGGCTCAGATCCCCCAGATCAACCTCTTTACAAAAGGTTACTTCCAGGAAGGGTAGCCAAGTTAAAGAACATGCAAAATATGGTGGAGCATCTCTCCTCTGAAGCCCAGGCCTTTATTAACAATTTATAGGCAATATAGGCATAGGACTGGGAAGGAGATGAATCAGACTTTGAAGATATGTCGTCATATTTACTTCTTGTGTGCTTCAATACAGTATCCTAGTCTCTATAGTCCTGTGACATGTATGATGAGATTCACTCACTTTGCTCTTGTACTTTGAGATAGATACATTTGTTTCTTTCTGATGTTCAATAAAAATTCATTTTTCTTCAAATTATACAGTTTCCTCATTTTTCTATGTTCATTGTTCAATCATAAAAGGTCTTAACTCCAATCATTTTGAAGTAGGTCTACATTGCAACAAAAAAGGTAACTCTTATAATTTCAGCCAGTTAAAGGCATACGTCTATAACATCCCTTTTTAAAAATATAAAGTAGAATTATAAATATTGTCTACTTTGGAAGCTAAATGATTGTTTTTTTCTGAAAAAAATCTTTGGAGTTGGGTCCTTTAGAAAAGCAAATCATCAATTCTATCAGGTTAACTGATTTTTCAGTTTTAAATTTCAAATAGGCTATTTTGCCAGTCCCATTAAAATAAACACTATGGCTATTTTGCTAGTAAATATAAGTTATAAATCATGCTATGACAAGATATTCTACTAGCAAATTAATTAAAACAAATAAAATGTAAGATATTACCAAGAATGTTTTATTTTGGAATTCCTCATTGCTTTTTAAGCAATGATAGAGATGAGTTTAACAATGATTATTAGACAAATGAATGAAAAACTGAATATTGTATCTGGTGTTACTACTGCAGAAGGTCAATTTAATAATGGTACTGTGAAGTGACAGAATTTGATAATGGCTGAAGCAATGCAGAAAACATTAAAAGAAGTGTGAACCAGCTATAATCCTGGCATGGGCTATTAGGCCAAAAACACACTCCACAATTATTAAGGACATAGTCCAAATGAACTTGTATCTGACCTTAATATTAGCATACCTTTAATTCTGACTGAACAGCAACAGAAAAAATGTTTCATGGAAGCTGAGGCAGGTGAAAAAATTTGGATAGCCCTGAAAGTTAATGTAAGGACTTATGCTGATGAACATTTTATTGCTGGTGACCAGATTTATTATTGAAGACAAAACTTATTAATTTGACTGACAAGGTTCATTTATTCAATTTTCTAGTAAATTTTTCCTGTCTGCATATGAGTTGCCATGAAGCTGAATGGAGCTTATGAAGTAAATGTTCAAAGTTTAGTGTTTTTTAACAATGATATAAAATACTAAAACCATAAACACTCTGAATTTAGGAGAGTTTCTTTATAACCTTGATCCAGTTTTACACTAATTAGAAAAATTTACCAGAAAATTGAATAGACAAACCTTGTCAGTCAAATTTAATAAGACATCTTTGAATGTACATATTATATTTATATGTGAAACATAATAGTAGCAGTGATGTCATTGAAAAATAAACAACTTTTAAATTAATTCCACTATTGCAAATGCATGTGTACAGCTGTTTTTAAACATATATACCTATAATATTGTTGCTTACAACAGCCTAACTGTTTTCCTCAGCCTGAAGGCATGTTTAAATTTAGCTTGAAGGAAATTAAAAATTTACTTCTCTACTATACATTTGGTTACAATAATTAACAGTGATGAGATGTTGGAATTCTTAAAACTTTGTTCATCTGTCAGTTTTAAAAAATCAAGTATGAAAAATAGTTGCAAGGATGTAGTGAATAAACAAAGAAGTCTATTCAGTGTTAATTTACTTTCCACAATAATTATTAAGATAGGTTTATATAGAGATGATGACACAGAGTGGGAAAGCTATAAACAATGCATTTCACATCCTTTATTTTCAGCTTCTTCAGGTCAAAATGAAAGACAAAATCTTGTTTAAGGAAAATGCATATGGATCTCTGAGGATAAGAGAGGCTATAAATTAAAGATTAAAGGCAGACAGATAATTTCTAGTTTCTGGATGTCAGATCTGCTAAGGTAATTTAATTTATCCCAAAGCATTTTCCTTACACACAGTTTTGTCTTTCATTCTGACCTGAAGAAGCAGAAAGCAACAGATGTCGTTTATAACTTTTCCACTTTGTCTTGTCTCATCATCTCTACTTTTGTTTTGAATACTGTTATACATGCTACAAATAATATATATATATGTATATATATATATATATATATATATATATATATATATGTGTGTGTGTCTGTGTGTCTGTGTGTGTGTGTGTGTGTGTGTGTTTTAATTTATTTTATTTAAACATTATTTATGATAGATACTGATATAAGAGTAGAACTTCTGTTTTTCAATTAAACAGTATTTTTTATCCAACTATATCTACCGGCCTGAATATACAAGAAATCTTGTCCCTATGGGGAACTGTCATTGGATCTGACGTGCCTAACTGCTTGGCCACATAGGACTTACACTCAAACAAATCCTGAATAGTGCCTTTTGAACAAACACTCCTTGCCGATTCTCGAAACATCCATATCTGCTCTGTGTCATATCCTAACATAAACAAAATCAATTTATTTTTAGGAAATGGATTAAATCTGACATATTTTTAATTTATTTTGTTTAAATATTATTTTTGATGGATGTTCATATTCAAGTAGATGCTCTGTTTTTTAATTAAACAGTATTTTTTATCCAACTATATCTACTAGCCTGAATATTTGAATATATATATATACTGATATGCCATAAATTATGAGATAGGTGCCTAGAATTGTGTAGCACTTCTGACAAAGTGAGATAATAATTGTGGATGTGGTCAGAAATTATTTAGAGTTGTTGAGCTATACCATTTTGATTGCTGTTCACACTGCACTAATATTTGTAGATCTGTCTCCCTGTTATTTTATTGTCCTTTCTCCTCAATAAAGTCTTCTCATTCTCTTCCACTCCCAGTAACACCTTGCATCCTAGTGGCATTATCCTCTTACTTGGGATGAAATAATTTAAAAAAAAAAGAAGATTCAGGATCTTGGGTACAAACAGACCTCTCTACCATATCCCATAAATGCTAGATCGGGCTCATGCTGAGCAAACATGGTGGTCATATCATTTGTCAGGAGTTTCTAAAATGCTCCTAAAAATCAATTCTGAACAACTTGGGTTCAGTGACAGGGTGCATTATCCTGCTGCAATAACCTAATATTGTGGAGCTACATGGTGTGGTTGAATAGATGCAAATAGTCAAGAAGCAATGTAACATAGCAGTCACTGGGGATTTACATATTTAGACAAACCAGTGAACCAAAACTATGCCATGCAAATATACTCCAAACTATTATAGAACCACTACTAGCCTTATTGACATCTGGGTTCCATGGGTTCAGGGTCCAATTAATGATATCAAAAGCCCAGGTAAAACGATAAGTCCAGTGTTATGGTGTTAACAAGAGCACTCAGGTAGGGCATCTGCTCCTATATCCCATGGAAATTAAAGAACACTGGATCTGTTGGAATGCATCTGGTACATCCTGTACTGAATATGGATGGGATTTGAGACAGTGTCGCTATTTATTGTGAGTTGTAATACCTTGTGTGTGATGTATATATATATATATACATATATATATATATATATATATATATATATATATATATATATATATATATATATATATATATTTGTGTATTTAGGCAGCAAATTCTTTTTTTGACATGTCTGATTGAATAAATTACAAGATTTATGTCTGCTTATTTTGATCATAATCCTTTCATATATTCATGAATATGTAAGGATTATCAAAATAAAACATAATGTTTGTAATATATATATATATATATATATATATATATATACAACAACATTTTCTGATGGTTGGCATTTCACCCCACAGGACAAAAATCAAGACCTGTCAAAAGGTAGATGAGCTTCTTATAGGAGCCAACGGCCAACGTGGATATATGTTTTTTTATTGTACAGAAATGTAGAAATACCTGGGTTGTTATCCATGGTGGGATTGGACCACTAAGTATGAAGGACCCTTAGATTTTTTTTCTAGATACCCTTGGGTGTGCAGAACTGGTTATTAATGGGACATCATTTTAGGAGAGACAAATTTGTATATAAAACCTGAAGCTCACTTGGTCTCTAATTGTCTCAACCTTTGTTGTGCCAATCATGCTATGACCAATTGTGCTGAAAAGTGGACTTAGTGTTGTGCAACATTCTGGCCACTCAAAAAATTAATGCAGAAGAACCTCTTGAACTCTTTGAAACATTGCTTCAACAACATGAAATGTTTGTTTGGCAGTTATGAGTTGATTTCCACTATCTATCTATCTATCTAGTTTGGTATTTTGTGGTGGTGCTACCTATTCAAAACAACAAACTGAGACAAAAACTCATCAACCCATACAGCAACAGCAAGTAGAATTATATCAGAAAGCCTAATCTAATAGAAAATTTATTGGATATAATGCTTTCTAATACAGAACGAGAAGCTCTCAGCTTTCAGTTTAAAATTTACCACTGGAATTCACAAAGGAGACATATTAGACTCTATAGTAAAAAATCACAAGTAAAACTATTCCAAGTTCACCAAAGGTTTCATTCAAGGTATAATCACTGCTACTATAAAAACCAACAATGAAAATACATTACCACAGAGATGCCTAAATGCACTAAAGAACCTAACAAGAAATAAGTAAATCCACATTACCCCCTCTGACAAGGGAGATGGGGATTGTAATCATAAACAAGAATACATACGTAGAAAAAAATAACTCACTACTCAAGGAATAGGAAGCAGCCTCTCCACCCCTAAATAGCTAGAGCCATAGTAAAAATTTTAACATTCTCTCCTTCAAACAATAAATCCATCACATATAAAATATATCTATATATCTATATCTATATCTATATCTATATATATATATATATTCATTTAAGCAGTTTTGGTTAAACAATCTAGACATATTATGTCTATTTTAGTTTTAATACTTTCAAGTCCACAAGCCACCAAGAAATTAATTTGTGGGTTTGAAAACATTAAAACTAAAGTAAATATGCTGCCTATATATATATATATATATATATATATATATATATATATATATATATATATATATATATATATATATACATACACACATGCACACACAAACACACACAAACACATATTACATTATAATATTATGTTATATTATCTTTGACAATTAGAGCCAAAAGAGAGAAAAAGAAGTAAAAGGAATAGGAAGAGAGTATAAGGAGACAAAAAATAAAGTGAAATAACCACAATATTTGACAATATGCACACACATACACACACAATAAAAATCAACCTAACACCAATAAATAGTGCATAAATTATTTTTTACTTAATATAAAAATAATGAAAGTGAGAAAATTGGCAGTCAATTGCTTAAACCTCCTGACGAGTGGACAGAACGATTACAAAAAGGCGTGTTTACAAATCTCTGGTGTAAAGGGGATGAATATAACATCAATCAGCTAAGTGATAAATTTTATATTTGTATTAATCCTATATATATATATATATATATATATATATATATATATATATATATATATATATATATATATATATACTATCTATATTTCTCATGTTGTCTGTCTGTGTGTCTGTCGTGAGCATTGTTACCTCGCCCAGGCCGCATTTCTCACCCGATTTCAATACGGTTTTCATCACAAGTTTGCAAATGGCTGCCGTAAGGACATGACGTAGCCCGATTTTTGAGTTCGGACTCAGGTTCCGAAAAAATCGATAATCAAAAAATCTGCTTTCAGAAGGAATGATCACATTTCAACCAAATTTGACACCCTCTTAGAGTCTACCATTAGAAGTGTTGTCCAGAAGTTTCATGACCACGGACCCCTAAACAACATGGAAAATCGATAAAACCCAAAAACCGATACGCCCAGATTGTGCCTGAACCGCATGTCAGTTTTTAGCGAAAACCGACCGGATTTATGAGGAGGCCATTGGGAGTCACCATGTGAAGTTTCAACTCTGAGCGCTCCCCAGACAGAATGCAAATCAACAATCGGTAAACCCTTAAAAATGTTTTTCCAGTTGGGTATTTCCTAAATGCAGATTAATTTAAGGTCACGCTATGCACTGGAAGAAACAGGTCAGTGTGTGCAGTGGCGTGGAAGAAAACATTTGACCTCAAATTCTGGAATGGGTGCAGGTCCATTGAAATTCGTCTTTTTTATCCCTGCTACCAGGTCTGACTTTGAGCCACAAATGACATATTCGACTTTGTCAACACTTTTGCTTTAATCGTCGCGTCTTTACTGAAAAAAAAACCCGCATACGTGCTAAGTGAAAATGGTTCCACCCTCAGCAGTTCATTTTCCAATTCTTTAAACCTTTTCCCCTAGCCCAGGCCGCATCACAGACCTGATGAGGAGTTTTTACGCTAAAACAGCAGGGCTTCTACCCAATCCATTTCAAAGCTAATGCCGGCAAATGGTTAGCAGTTTTTCATTGTCGCACAAACCAAATGCGCAAACGCTTCATTGCAGCTCCTTGCATTCTCATCGCCGGCATCATGTGCGTTAGAGCCAAGCTGCATATGCAGCAGACAGCTTGACCCCATTTACGGCCAAGCCTTGCACTTGCCAAATCATGCACGCGTGCGTGAATGCGTGCTAGCATCTTCCATTTTGCGTGAGCTCATTCATTGGTCTAAGTCATGGCCATTGTCCAGGCTACACCAATCAATGACAAGTCATGCTGCCTTTAAATACCTTCAGCGCGGCTTCATCCGCACTCACGTCTTGATTTGATCGTCATTAACGCATCTGTCCTTGGATTAATTAACAGCTTCCTGTTACCACAAGTTACCTATTTGCTTAAATGTTTGCATTACCCATTTTAGCTCCACGTGTTGCCTTTACTGCGCAGCCCAGTCCATCTTAGCGTTCCATACCTATTTCTAACTTTTCGTAGTTCAGTTTTGCTATTAGACAGTTAACTGCTGTCGCAAGTTACTTCTCTTCTGCCTTTACTATGGAGCCCAGTACACCTCAGTGTTTCACTACTTTTTAACCTTCAATGCTTCAACGTTTTGGTTGCGTAACCTCTTCCTACAGCGACGTTTTCGTGCTGCCAGAAAGCACGGCCCATAGCTAAGAGAAGCTTTTTCCATACCACTCCACTGCATTTTTAGTTTTCGTATACAATGAGGTTGCACCGCTTCAGCTTCGGCATCAACTTCTATTCGCATTCTTACACAGCATTTCTACAACACTTCAAATGGCTCCTACACGACGAACATCAGCACGTCAGCAACTGAAGACCCCTAACACCGTTAACGTTACACATGCAGAACAGGCGACTGCGAAGGAGCACATAATAACTCTGGTTACAGATGATCATATAGCGTCTACTTCAAACTCTGCTTTGCACTCTTCTGCGTGCCATGGCGATGACACACCTGGCAGCTCTGCAAAGGCTGCAAAAACACCCAGGTGAGGCAACCTTAGCAGGCATTCTAAAAAAGCCTCACCAGCTAAGGGGAAACGGGAGCAGGATTCCATTGAGTGCGCCTCCTTGGGGGAGAAGCGACTGGCATCTACTTCAACCTCTGCTTTGCACTCTTCTGAGTGCCGTGGCGATGACCGACCTGGCAGCTTTGCTAAGCATGCCAAAATACCATGGCGAGGCAACCTTAGCAGGCGTTCTAAAAGAGCCTCTGTGGCAAAGAGAAATCCAGAGGAGGAAACGGAGGTAGAGGCATCTTTGAGGTTTTCCAGTCAATCTCAACAGAGGCAGTATGCTTTGTCACATGAAACGCTTGGTGAGCATAACTACCGTTTGTACTGCAAATCAGTTTATACATATTTGTTGAAAAGTAAGCGGAAACTACCTAAACGTATGATTTTTTAATCAAGCATGGGCAACGCTGGGCCATGCTGCTAGTATATATATAAAGGACAGCCAAAGTTGTTACTTGAGTTTCATACTCTTGCAGTCTTCAGATGACTAGAAGGCATTCTAGTCATCTGAAGATCATGAGAGTGTCAAACTTGAGTAACAACTCAGGCTGTCCTTTGTTAGGAGTTGACATTTCTCTTTTTGCTCTGTCTGTGTAATCTGGGCATTGACTACTTTACATTATTGAGTAGGTAGGTGTTGGCCTTTTCATCTTCCATTCTTTTTTCTTTCCTTGCTTGGGATTTTTTCTGAACTAAGATGTCTTCTGGCAAGTTGTCAGTTGGTCACACCAGCATAACTGTTTTTTCTTTAGTAATATATATATATATATATATATATATATATATAAAACACATCCTATACACCCTTATGCAAATTAATTGTAAAAACTGCTTTAGTTTCTTTTCTTTCGTCATACAGTCAGTTTTAGACCCACTGGAATAACAGGGTGTAATCTATTTCTATTTTTTCATCAGATTAGGTCATTTGTAGTGGTGTGCAGTAATATGAATCTATTTTCGGGATATATGATGAAATTTGTTTAGTCTAAAAAAATAGTGCACCGTCCGTGATTGCATCAGATTTTTATCATGCCCACACACTATTGTCTCAACTGTCAGTTAGTTGTCCTACAGCCATTGTCTGTGATGGACATTACTCCAAGGAAGGCATAAAAAAATTGTAATGCTGCAAGAACACACTGGCAAGCCTTACCAGTGAGCAAATCAAAGTACTATAGACTGGCCCAGAAACTCTCCTGATTTAAATCCAATCAAGAATCTGTGGTCAATCTGCAATCTGTGGTGTGGACATATGAAGTACTAAAATGTGCACTGGGTCATGTTTCATTGGAAAAATACGAAAAAAAGTAAATAATAACAGACTTATTCATTTTGTTTCAATTAATTTGCACAAGGGTGTATATATAAGTAATTTTTATCAGATGCAATACATTAAATGTTATAATAATATAATAATTCTTAGTAATAACAGACATTCGTAATAAAATAAACTTGCTAAATAACACTTTAATTAAAGAAAACAGCATATACCTTGACATATCTTAAAAAATAAACAAATATGTATTTTGATAATTAAAGATATTAAATGCATAATAATATAATAAAAATTATAATATAAAAAACTAAGAAAACTATAAGATTAAATGGATAAATAAAATAATGACCACTTCCCTTTTAAAATATGACATCACTTTCTTTGAACAATGAAAAAACATGTCCATTTACTATGATGTCCATTGTTCCAATATAAACTTATTAACTCCTTTTCTTCCTGGGAAAACAAAACATCAGAGTGAAGTAGTTGCCGCCTGTCCTGCTTCTCATCTATACAGAGGTTTGAGCGAGGCCAACTTGAACATCGGGATCAACTGTGTGCAAATATTAAAGAAATTAAGCAGCATGCTGTTCCTCTCAATGATATCCTTACCTGCTACAGAGGCTTTGTCACATACAGTAAAGCAGGCCACATGTTTCTGTCAGTGAACAGAAACATGTGGCAAATGATCCTCAACCACTAGCAAAATGGCTCAACCATGTGTTCAATCTGTCTATATGTTGGAGAAACGTGCATGTCCATAAAAGTTAAGCACCTCCTTATTCTGCTGAGCCCTCATTTATTGTCCACAACAAGAGAGTCCACCATATATATATATATATATATATATATATATATATATATTTAGTTGAGTGTTGAAAATTTTTTCAGACTGATCAGATTTTCTTTTGTTTAAAGGGCATCTTAACAAAGCCAAGACTGTTTCAGTATTCCCTCATACATGTGCATAGATATATATAAATGAACACATACACACATTTATAGAATTAAAGAGCTAGAATCTATGTAAACACAAAAATATTTATATGAAATGAATCTCAATTACATCAATACAGAATATGTGTTTGTAGGCTGATGCATTACAACTGTTTATACGATCATACTCTATAAACTTCATCAGAGTACATCTAAGTTCATACTAATCTGTAATTAAATCATTAATGAAAAAATATCAGATATTAATGTTATTTTACTGATAATATAGTGGTAAAATAATAAATATATGGATGTCTACCTGTGGCACAATGATTACTAAACTAGCTTTGCAGGCCAATACATGTAGTGTGTTTGATCATCAGGAATACTCCATCACACCATGGATTTTACTAGGTTATAATTTATATATAAGAGGGAAAGGAAGAGAACACACACACACACACACACACACATATATATTTAATTCTGTTTGGGTGTATGGGTTTGTCAGTGCCCATTATACTGAGGTCTTGTACCAAACTAAGTTATAATTAGTAAATTAAATGGACACGGACACACACACACCTCCCTCACTTTGTGTACAAAGGAGCACTGAAAATTTCTTGACCTGACATATTTCATAAAATTTGATCAGATAACCAAGCATCAGAATTTTCTTTGGAATCCCTTATTGGTCAAACCAAGGATTTTTCAGCCCTCTTGTATATGAGGTTATAAAAAGAGAATCTATTTCTATAAATACCCAACTTAAGGATCACATAAAAAATAGTTAATGCTTGTGTTCTTTCAAAATAATATCCAGATCTTTAAAGTTATAACCATGAGGCTGAAAGTAATTCAAACTTCATCTTCCTGCAAATGTTTACTTATTACTATGATATCTGTTTTGTTACTGACAACATTGTGCTTGTTGAATATTTATGAAGAGATGATGAAAATTTCTCAACCTAAACTACTTGCCACAAATTTGACCAAATAGTTAAACATTAGATTTTATTTTTTGGAAGGACTTCTTAGTTAGGCCAAGAACTTTTCCTCACCACTTCATATACTTGTAAAAATAAGTATATAAAGTAAAGAACAATAGGTTCCCTTAAAAATTGAATTTTGTTCTTTCTATGCCACAAACTATGAATCCTTTTTTTGTGATGCCTATATTTTCTACTCTGGAAAACTAAATTCTTTAAATGATGCACTTTATATATTTGAGTAATAATGACAGTGTAATACTGTTTACTGTAACATCTAGTGTAAAATATATATATATATGTATATCTATGCATGTATGTTTCTATGTGCATTTCTGACGGTTGCTCCTTGTCATGGTGGAGAGACTTGTGTGGTCCAATGACTCTGAGAGCAATGTTGTTGGGAGTTCTAAACTCCTGGTAGGGCCACCCTTGGCAACAAGGTTGAAGATGAGGTCCCAAACTAAGCGTAATCAACCCCAAAGATGCCAACAGTGGAACAAGTGGATGACAATTACAACAGATCTCAACAATTGAACCAGCACATGAAGAGGGCTACACATGACAGACATGCTACAGAAGGCACCACACAAAATTATAACAGAATCAGCAGCACTCCATTACAGTTTCATAACTGGATTCTGCATATCTTATTCCATATGTGCTGCAGAGGAAGGTCAAGAAATCAAGTGTGTGTTCACTTTCTAGCAAGTTGAAGTCCACCTTAAGCAAATTCATGCCATGAGCTCTGGTTTTGTTTCAACTCCAACCAAATATTGCAAAGCCAAATAGTGATAAGGAATGGATGATGGGAGCAGGTTTTGGTGAAACTGGAAGCTTCTATTACTGAATCTGCATCTTGGTAGTGAATTTAGTCATCAACACCATCATCATACCGGAAGCGATCAGCAAAGAAAAAATTAAATTCTTGGATATGAGATAAAGTCACCACTAATGACAACTTGAATACTTATATCTCTACCTAGATACTTACCAAGCTTAGAATTTCCACAATACCTTAAACAAAAGGTTAGGAAGAGAACTCCCATCAATACTAGAAAGAGCAATAACAGCTGGCTCAAGGAGTTTATTTTTCTGAAAATCTTTTTTAAGAGAAAGCTGCTATAAATTTCAACCAACAATATTCCTAACTGTTCAGTCAATGAATGCTAAATGTTTCCTTGTATGGAAATGGCTAATATCACCATTATTATTACTATACTCTGGCAATATCTACAGGGGGGGGGAGATTGTGTTACACCAAGCTTCTATGTGCAAAGGTTCTGTGTGTTTTGAAAATCAGCATTTAAAATACTAGCTTCTATTTGGGCTTGAACTTCAGTTGGTGACATAATTGTCCCAAGTCCAGTAACAAAATATTTATGAGAACTGCTGGGATAAAAATATCACCATAGAGCAATGGTTAGCAAGCAGACTATTTCAAATGCAGTGAGTTCAAGTGTCATCGTGCTCTAAACTTATGACCTTGTGTCATACTAAGCTAATATTAGAAAATATTTATAAGACCTCTTGGAATGAGATCTAAGCAAAACTTGGGTAACTGAAAGCTTCCAATTCAAAAGATCTCCAAGAAGCAGAAACAGTTTTACTGCATCTCTTTATGACTATTTTGCACTTAAATGATTTTGTATATGCAAAATATATGTGCATCTATATCTAACATAAATAGCTGATGCTTACCCATTAAACAATTTATAAACATAAAAGTAATTTTGAAAATTGTTCGTAGATAATCAATATATATTATTATGGTTTAATTTTGGATTAATGGTGAGCGCGTTTGTCGAGCTGACCATTACTCACTAGTGTGTAGTGAGTTTGAACTTCATAGGGCAATGCATATTTGTGGTTTGTGTGTGTAAATACCTAGGGGAATAATAAACAAGAAAGTGTAGTTGATTTTGTTCCTATTTAGCTGAGCGTGATATGAATAAAATGCAATTAACATTTCATTTGCTTATTCAATTATTTTACCTAAAGGTGATGTAAATAGAAATTGAAACATTTACAAAATTAAGTACAAATTTCTTTTTTCTTAATTTAAATATTAACTAAAAAAATTTTTTTATCTAGTTAGAAGAAACATTTTCACATTAAATTTATTTAGAAACAATAAAATCTTTCCTTCTAACCAGATACAACCTGTAAAAATTCTATTTGTATTTGTTTTAAAAGTTAATAATGAACTCCTATGTTATGGATGGAGGGATGGCCACTCATATCCAAGGATGCCTGTCTACTAGGGTGCTTGCTAATCCCTGTTGCAGACACCTGCTCAAGCAGAGCCCACCTGTGGTTAATAATGCAACTATGCTGAGTTGACCTTAGTTACAGTTTCTGTGAGAGAGTGTGTTATCTAATGTGATCAACAGACTGAACAAGGCCAGCACACCTTTGGTCATAATGACTTGTAACTTTGTACTAGTACATCCATCAACCAATAGTATGATACACTGAGTATAAAATTCATACACCAATATAAAATTTATGATCTCTAAAAGATTTTACATCCCATACTCTCAATGAAAGTTTATTAAATTATTTTTCACTAATCAGAAATTATTTTTAAGCAAGCCATTTATTAATCTGCTATAAATTTTGAATATTTTGCAAATATTTGCTGTAGTTTCAATTTTTCCATTTCTTTTCCAACATTAAATGAAGGAAGTGTTTAATTAGTAAATTCATACTTCAGTTCCATTAATAACAGAAGCAATTATATTTTCAATCATAAATGAAATCAAGAGCCATGAGAATTTACAGATATTTCCTGCTGATTCACTCTACATCAAAATATGTCAGCCAGTTTTGAACACTACAAAAGCAAAACTAAAAATAAAAAGTTGCTCTCTGAGCAGGAGCTCTGAGCATCACATCTGGCCCACAAAACAAACCCCCTTCCTAAAAAAAATATAAAATACAATATAAAAGGAGCCAATCATCAAAGTTGGTGCTGAAGCAAAAGCATGACAAAAATATCCTAAGTCATAATTTATCCTGTTTTCTTTTAAGGATGCAATTGATGACAGTAAAAATAGGTTACAGGCAAACAGGCAAAGTCACCACCATAACCTCAGTCAACCAATCTGATACACACATCAACTTCAGGCTCTACCAACACCCCTGCATCCTTCCAGGTCACTTCCCTTGCCCACAAAAAGACACTCCTCCTTGATCCTCTATACTGGCAATACAATGAATTTTATCTTAACAATTCTTGTCTTCTTTTTACACCTCACTGGCAGTATTTGTCATTTTGTTTGTTCTCTTGTGCAATCATATGCATGTATAACAATTACAATTTAAACAAATCACAGCTTTTGATTTCATCATTGGCAAAGATACTTTTCTTTTCTTTAACATAAAAAAAATACTTTCTCTTTCATTTCCTTTTGAAAGTAAAACTATAAATGGGCTGACATGGAGCACTTGCTTTAGAGTAATCATCTTGTTAATGAATTCGCTATTTATTTGATGCCCCATGAATAGTTGATTGAATCTAACAATTTGGACTGTTGTTCATAATTCACAAAAGGTAAATTCCAGAGTTTTATAATTTATTAAAATTATTCTAAATGTAATATTATATCAATTTATAGATTGATAAATTTTGAAAACCCTGAGTTTTTGTGTTACTATCCATTCAAGTGGGTATTTTGGTTTGTTTTTACATTAAAAAACTATTACTTTTGACATATAGGTGTGTTTTAGTGGCATTTAGAAATAGTCATATTTGGGTAGGACATAACTTGCAGTACTCATGCAACTGAATATTATAATTTTTATCTGGGACATGTTAAAACACAAAATAAACATTTAAAGTTGCTTTTCTTATTTCAGCAATTTACACTAGTCTTGCACAAAGCCAAGTAAGACCAGACCTCATGTCTTCATTATTTACTACTACTATTATTATTATTATAATTGTGGTGATGTGATTTTATCTTGAACATATAAGCATGTTTTGAATGCTACAATGGTAAGAAGAATACTTCCAATTATTCTTAAAGCATAAAAATTAAAAGCACAATAACATTCAGATTTTATTGTTTATTGCAGAGCAGGAATAGTTTGAATAGATATAACAAAGGCTTATTTTTTTCTTCCCTGTCTTTTTATTCTGCACCAGAGTCACTGGTTATATTTGTGTCAATGTTTCTAAATTTGCATTTTTTGCATTACCTTTGTGCCTTGTAAAGTATGCTAGCCCAACATAGACTACACATACACTACAAAAGATTGATGTGACTCATTAAAGATATGTATGCACCTACTTTTAGAATTTATATCAATGCTGCATATATTTTCCCCTGTAAACTGACATTGTTTTCTTCCTAACTCAGCTGAATAGGATATAGAAAGTGAGAATGAGTATCTACTCGCAAAAATGTATATAATCCAATTTCCTGCTTAAGTCTTAGTCTCCCTAGAAGATTGAGGCTATATTTACTAATAAATAACGTTTTTATCAACATGATACTTATGGGCAAATCTAGTATTAGACTCAATTAATTATAAGTGAATTTTCTTGACATTCATTGCATTAAATGAGAATTTAATTAATGGTGAATTGATGGCACAGTAGATATGGAGCATATGGGAGGAAATACCATCAATGGTTGACATCTTTCTTTGAAAAGATTATACAGTTTATACATCTTTCACTTTATGAGGCAACCAAACTAACTTTCCCTTGGGATTTTAATGACTTGAGCACAGATGGAAGAATAGAAACTAATTCCAGACATGATTTTTCAGTTTGCAATGTGACTTAATTATAGATGATTCCCTAGTTAACTGAGAGGCTTGAGATCTGATACTTAAAGAATCAAAGTAACTTATGATGTTCTGCTCTTTTCTGATGTTGTGTGCAAAAGATGCCATCTTATTACCAATGATTATGGGATTATTCTAAGAAGTTCAGCATATTTTAATAGCGATTTTCAAGGTGTTTTGGTGAGTGCACTATTCTTCACCTATGACATGCACTCTTGTATTTGTATATCTGGTGGGAAAGCTGTCCAAAGTGTGTGACCATAAAAGGTGACAAAATCCACCTCATTAGGGTTTATGTGCCCAATTTAAATGCAATGTCAATCGTTATCTTCTATCTTCTTAATTCTTGTTCTTTTATTGTTCTCTCTCCTTAATAGTGTTTTTTTTCTCACATTCTCTAAGATTCAGTAACTCCTTGCATCTTAGTGGCTTTATTGCCTTGTTTGGGGTGAAATAATTAAAAAATAATCACATCACTGCAGAAAGAAACAACCTTTCTTGCAAACCAAGTCTTTTGTGATGACATCAAAGTAGTTAGTTTTAGCAGGTGATTGGAATATTGTTCTTGGTCCCTATTTATACTCTGGGATGTCAAGGAACTAACAATCCAGATTTTAATGAATTGGAACTTCATTGGCAGATTTAACCTTGTGGATTAGTTCCATAATGAGTATCCAGGGAGTGTAATGTAAACTTAAACTACTAGGGCAGTTCTAACACAGAGCAACATTCATCAATAGTCTTAGGTCAGTCAGTTTATTTAGGTGTCCAACTATCCATGCCATAGTGTATCAAGATTCAAGATAATGAGCTTTGAGATTATTTAGTAAATTTTTTATTACAAGGGTCAGTCTGTGTTCAGTTCAGTTTTATACTAATTTGACCAAATTTCGTCATCTGACAGAGACAGCAAAAACCATACAAATGGAGAAGATTTTGGAAGTGTTAAGAAGTGTCAGTACAGACAAATCTCTGGAAATCTGTGATCGTCTTAATGAATTGTACTTGAGGCTGTTGCACATGTTTGTTTCTTCAACAGCTGTCTAACTCATTGAGATATTCCTTGATGTGGTGAGATTGCTTCTGAATAACAAATATGGTGGAGATAGACTTAACAATTTTAGAAACAAATAAAATAGTACTGAACTATTATGTAATATCAGCCCTCCTATACGGCAGTGAGTGCTGGTCAGTCTTGTCACTGATGAGGAAGAGAAATGTGGTTCTACAGAAGGATGCTGAGAATACAAAGACTGAACATGTGAGCAATGACAAATTTTTAGAGAAAATGGAAACACAAAGAACACTTATACTTAATATCAGAAAGAGAGAGTTGAAATTTCTAGGATACATAATGAGGAAAGAGAGCTTGGAAAATGTGATACTCACAGGATATACTGAAGTTAAGAGAAATAGAAGAAAACAACCCATAACCTGCCTAGCGAGCTTGAGTAAGTAGGTAGCAGAACAGGATTTAGGAGAGATAACAAAAAATTTATTAAGAAATACAAAAGACATTAAATTGTGGAGATCCATGATCACTAACATCCTGGAGGGACACAACACATAGAAGAAAAAGAGCTCTATTGAACATAGTCTACCAAAGTTTTTAACTATGTGTCATATCATAGCACTTGAGTAGACTTGTATTGTGAAGGGTCAGATTATTCAAAGGAACTTGCATTTTGTTTGCACAATCATAGATAGAATAAAAGATGATATGAAAGTGAGCGCTACATTAATTTTTACAAGTTAATTTGTTTATCTAACATTTTAAATTGAATGGATAATCTCTAAATTTGTAAAACATTTATTTCTTGAAATTTTATATTTCTTCAGTATCATTACAAGTCCCCTACCTCAAAATGTTAGATTATGCAAGTTAATGTTTTCACAATGAAATGCAAGTGATGTTAGTAAAACTTGCAGAATATATTTATATGATAAATATACCATGTGAATTTAAACTTATGTTTTCACAAGAAAAATAAAATAATAAAACATTTGCTGGTATTTTTTTTTAAGCATTTCACCCCAAGCAAGGCAGGAAGCCACTAGCACGCAAGGGGTTACAGAGAGTTGGAGTGAGAGCAAATAGGAATGATAGAGGAAAGGATGAAGAGAAGGTTAGGGGATAGATCAAGGCATCTGGAGACGTTGATTGACATTACATTTGAATAGTTAAAGATTATAGCTAGCAGGGAAGCAGGAAAAAGGGAGGGAGTTCCACAGGCAAGAAGTGTGAGACATGAAGCTATTGGAGTAGAAGAGACAGCTACATTTAACAGTTTTATGAAACTTGAGGTTTGTTCCTCATATTGAAAATATTATATATATAGAAGTATAATTGCTAACATTTATCTCTTAATTTAAGATATTTTAAAATAGCCAGTAGTCATAAATATTTAAACTCAAAAGAGAAACAAGATATTGTACCATTATTGAGTGATAGGAATACAACAGTAGAAACTGAAAAGCTTTGACAGAGATGAGAGAACGATCAAAAAAGAAATCAAGACCTTCTTAATTCTGGTTCTTTTATTGCTCTTTCTCCTTAATAATGTTTTTTTCTTCTTTTTCTCATATCTGTCTTGTATCTTAGTGGCTTTATTTGCCTTGCTTAGGGTGAAAGAATTAAAAACAATTTTTTTCTATTCTTCTTCACTTACACTTGGTATGCAAGATTGATAGTTTATCATCAACAGTAACTGTTTCTTGAAACTTCTTCATCCACTCAGATATCCACTCAATATAAGAACAAAAAATCTAGCTATAAGAATGGCACAAAAAGAGATTTTAGAAAATTTAAAAGAATAATAAGCAAGAATTTAGCAACCAGAAAATATTATAAGCTGATGTTGCAAATGTAAACAGAGAAAGATGCAGACTATTAAGAAAAAAAAGACATTAACGTAATCAAGCTGCCATCTTAAAGTAAAAATCACATATAAGTTCAGAGAAGAAGTACATGAAAACTGATTTCTCAACAGCTATTTTTACTGATGAAGAATACAGATCTACATTGGATGAAATTGGTGGTGGGGTTAAATGTTATGTGTTTTATGGAAATAGTAAACCAACACAACTTAGAAGTACAATAAGGACAAGGTGTAATGTTTTTGGTTATTAGTGTATACAATAAAATTATATGCTCCTTCAAATTTGATAAATATATAGAGAATTATTACAAGTTCTTGTGAAATTTTTAAATAGTACAGGTTATAACCAAGAAGCATTGAGCTAAGGTGTTTATTCATACAAGACAATGCTTTTTCACATTCTGACAATTGCCCACCTTGCCAAAAAGGTTGAAAAGACATTAAATTAATGGTCTAACCCTCAGATTCTTCTCTAGATATTAACCAAATAGAAAACTTGTGGTCTATCATTAAAAAAGATGAGAATGGAAAACAAATTTCAAACAAATATTTCTGGGAAACAATCAAAATTACTTTCAAATGAAAGAGTAGAAATTTGAACAAAATCAATGGTTTAAAGAATGTCTAGGAACCCATTTTAATATGTACAATAATAGTATAATAATTGATTTAGGTATATGACATATTGTGCTAATCAAATTTGTTTATTTAGCCTATATTTTGGGGTCTTATTTATGAAGAAAGAATTTATGTAACACTTTCTTTGTATAATAAAACCAGACACCTCTAAAATAAGTTATTATGAACATTTTTCATAGGATAGATACATGCAGAAACTCACACAATATATTCCTTATATAAATATATCCTGAAAATTTTGCTTTATGTAAAGCATACACCACACCACTTTGCTTTTTTTAAATATAAAGTGATCAAATTTGGATTGGTTTTTTCTGTACTAAATGAACAGAGTTCAAACTGCAGTAACAAAAACTAAAACTTTTTAACTTTTTCCTTTTTCCTAAGCAAAAAAATTACTACAAAGTTTCATGTTTTAAAACCAGATTCACTGAATTTTCATTACCAAATCATCTTTTGTGCTCATAGATAATTGGTTTGGCTTATAGAAGAGAAATTATAGAACACATCTGGAAGTAAAGATTTTTCATTTGATAAGTGAAGCATTTATGTAATTTTACATGTAGTCAGTCATTTATCTTTTGACATTTTTCCAAAATTTTCTTTTAAATGAAATTTTCTTTTATTTATATTTCTTGATGTCAACAAAGTTCTTGCCAAATTTGATTGCAAATAAAAGCAAAGAAAATATACTGTAAATTAGGACTAATATTTTATGAAATATATCCAACATAAATTATCTGAAGACATTTATTATGGTTATGTAACATTTTAAATTTATTATTTAGACATAAAATTTGAAATTTACTTAACACTCAATGTTTATTTAATCCATAATATCACAGTTAGAATTTCTTAAATAAATGCCTTAAAAATTTTAATGATCCTAATAATTACATATATTAGGACACAGTAAACAAACAAAACAAATATGTAGAAAATAAGCAGGAGCCAAATTTTTCATAATAAAGTTGATCATTTTGTAGGAAATTAGGTCAGCCATATTTTTTATATTAAAAATATCCAGATGTCTGAATTCCAAACAATAATAAAGTAAAAATAAAGAAAACATGGTTATGCCTGTTAAATAAATCATTTGTATTTACATACATATGTACATGAATTCAAAAAGGAGTAAAAATAGTCTTTAGTTGAGTTAAAGTCTTTTGGTTGTTGGTTCACAGAACAAAACTGTGGTTTAAAAAAGATTTTTATTGTTAACAAAAATTAACTGACCGTCTTTATTGTTGTTGTTGTTGGAGATGAATCATTTGAATTCACCAACATATGTTTCTTTCAGTACGCACTATAGGGATAGAAAAAGCTATGTAGCCATGATGAGACAGATTTTAGCTTTCTCTGATTGGTCAAATATTTCACATGGTGATGTTAATTTCTAACCAATTGACACTTTGATTTACAAGGTGTGTGTTGTATTGCAGAATCTTTTTGACGTGTTTGTAATATTGTCTGTTATTAGGTAGTAAATAAAATTCGGGTATATTTTAATATGGTATATATGTGGGTATGTAATTTGTGTTGGAAATAGTTTATTTCCTATAATTTGTTATCTATCTTCTGCCAGAAAATTTATATAAATATGAACTTTAGAAGCATACCTTAATGATACATTTATACTTACCTCACAGAAGGATTTGTAATAGCCAACTCTTGGCAAGTGTTGGTCCTTATTCAAAAAGATGACTGTGCTATGTTAGCATCAGAGCTGAAAAATGGAATTTGATGATTTTAATATTGAATTTAGTAATTTTGGTTGAAAAGTTTTAACACTTAGTCTATATGTTGCTCATTTCAAATAAGGAAGAAAGTGAATGTCAATGAACATGAATTCAAACAAACATTACCTACAGGATATGACTATTTTATGTCTAATAAGGTACATTTTAAATTATGAAATTGGCTAATTTCATTGAAATTTTTTCTTACTTTTTTATTTTAATCAAGGATCAAAATTTTCTCACCTGATTTTCTGCTTCTTTTGTTTTTCTTCTTTGCTATTTTTAAAACACTGAACTAAAAATATAAATGAAATTAATTAAAATGAGTTAATGATAATCTTGATAGTAATTTAATTCTGTGGATATCAATTAACTTTAGAGGAAAGGTGTTGAAACTTGACTAATGTATGGAATAATAATGCAACACAAAATGTACTTAGAACAAAATGTATTGAAACAAGAAAGTGTACACAATATTTACATATAGTCTTTTGTATATTCCTGGGAAGACTGTTCCTGGAGAATGTGTTGACTAAGTCACAGTCGGGCAGAGTCTCTAGTTGAATCTCTTGATTCGCCTCCCTGTCTTCCCGGTACCAACCATATTTATATAGTCGGTACTCCACTATGCAAATTAGGTGGATCCTACCACAACAAAAGGTATGACTATCTCCCCACTGCTACAGCTAGGAGTTAAATAGTGGAACTTGTATCTGGAAAGATCAGTGTTATTCTCCAAAAGTTGTTAATGTAATATTCACTTGCAAATAAACAAATTATTCTTACAATTTAAAATGTGTTTTGGCTTTAAAATAACCTACAAAGGGTTGATAATCTATAAAAAAAACAAATCAAAATCAAATTAAAACATGATGAATTGCCAGTTCGTTCAGTTTGCATATCTACAAAGGAAAGTAATAAAAGAAAAAATATATTTATTGAAAGTTATATTTTGTGTTTGTTCAGTATTTGAAAATGTTCCAAATCTTAATTTGGTTCACTGTATGATAAGATTCTTGACCTTTAAATTACAGAAAATAGAGATGCAAATGGGAAGATCTTAAGTGTGTGACCAAACATCAAAAATCTATTACATTTCATTGTATCTCAACTTATGGTAAGCACAATCTCAGTAATATTTTTATTACAGCCCAGGAAGTCACAAGACTTATCAAAAGTTTTGATCCTTAGAAAGCTACTGGTTCAAATAAAAGTGGCTGTCCTTAACAATAATAACCCAGAGTTACACCTGATCTTAGTGAAATTATTTAACTGCTGATTGAAAGAGAAATCCTTCCCAATTCTGTAGAAGGTGTAAAGTGTATGTCCTGTTTTCAAGAATGTGGGTGGGTACTCATCCCCGTCACAGTCTGTCTCCTCAGTGTCATTAGCAGCTTTTTGAAGCTATAATCAATAAGAAGGTCATTGATCACCTCAATATGGACAACCTCTTGGATGTCAAACAGTATGGGTTCCAATCATAAAACAGTATGGGTTCATTGCTGATATCCTGTCATTACTTACAGAATCAGTGAGGCACTAGACAGCAAATACATCTCAAGGATGATTGCATTATATATTTCAAAGGCCATAAATGGTTACTGCACATACTCTCTAGCTATGGAATCACTGAAAGAGACTTCTCAATTATAAAGTTCTTCCTAATGATTCAGTAAATTCCTGACTCCCTCTACTATCCGCTACATTTAGAAGAGCTGGATCAGGCCAGAAATGGAGTACTGTTGCCAGGGGCTGCTCAGTCTTCACTTTCCAGTCCAAAAGCATTTCTATGTTCTTGTGGGTGGTGAATTATTTTCCACCCTACAATCCCTTTCCCACAGATGAAACATTGCAAGCCTCTTGCTGCTCTATCAGTATTTCCATAGAAAATGTTCAGACAAACTATATTCAATGGTTCCACCTGTTCTAACTGTCTCCCAAGAGGATGCTTCCTTGATCACTAGAATTTTAAGCTAGGGTCAACCATTATCTTACCCACATATACCTATAAACTGTGCCTCTTACCCTCTAACTTGATTGGTTCTTGGATCATGTACAGAGTGAACATCACAAAAAAAAATGTTTTCAATGGAATTTTCTAATGAAACTCTAGAGATCAATTTCATTTACTACTGTGAATAGAATAAGAAACATCTTAAGCTTTATAAGAAAGATTTGTATGACTCATCCAAAAAAGCATTTTGCATTAAATTTACATTAATTTCATACAAAAAAATAAAATAATTTTTGATATTTTAAAAAATGTTCTTGGAAATTTAAAAAAGTTTTAGGTTATATTTTTTTAATTTCTGTTTTACATACAAATCTAATATACTTCATAAAGTTGAAAACTTTGCTGATAAGTATTTTTTCTATAAATAATTCTTCAAAATTTCAAGTTTTTAAATGATGTCCACTTGATAGGAGTATAAAAAGTTCAGTATTTATTTTACAGTAAAAGATATTTGATCTTTTTTCTTGGTAAAACATTCAGAAATAGTTGAAGTTATATATTTATAAAATAAAAACATTTTATTTCTTTATTTAAAGTAATTTGATTAAGAGTTCATAAGACAGAAAACAAATCAATCTAATCAATTAAAGTGCTTTGATAGATGGAAATTAGGAAGTAATTTTTATTTTATTTTACATGCAATGGTTCTTGTATATATACTCATAATAGCCCTATTTCGTCAGTAAAACTTACATTAATTACTGACACTGACAATTCTTCTCTGATTTTCAATGCATTCTATAATAAGTTCATTAACAATGAATTTACATGATACATACAATAGCCATATTCTGTCAGCAACACTTGCATTAATCTCTGAATACTGAAACTCATTTTCTTATTGAACATCAGTATAAAATATACAGATTAAGTGAGTGTCAAATCTATTCAAATGATTTTTAGGTAGAATTCTATTATATTCAGTGCTTAATCATCAAATTACTTTGTCCCTACCACCAGAAATATTTAGTTTGTTAATGCAGAAAATGACTAAATAAAGGAGTGGATGATTAGATTTAAAGTCATTAGGCAGCAGTAAGGAAAGACAAAATTGTGTATATAGATACCAGTTTCAAATGAAGTTAGTACTAAAATATTGATTTGTGTCTATTTATTTTTCTCTTACTAACAAAATTTACTCTCTCTCTCTCTCTCTCTCTCTCTCTATCTATCTATCTATCTATCTATCTATCTATATATATATATATATATATATATATATAATAACACAAGCATGAAACAAACTGTCACCACTTGTTGTTGACTTCTGTGTCTACTTTACACACATATATATATATATATATATATATATATATATATATTATAGTAAAAAGAAAGAACAGTAAGATATATAATCTGGTGTTCTTGTTGATATTTTTATTTTTACAAAACAGTGCTCAGTGTAATATTATAGTAAAAAGAAGATGAAACAGAACTAATGATTTTAATTTAATTATATAATTAAATTTGAAGTTTTTAGCTTCGGTTTTTAAAACATGGTAATTCCTGTGTAGTGAAGGAACCATATTTTTAAATCAGTTGATTTATAATATATATATATATATATATATATATATATATATATATATAATAACACAAGCATGAAACAAACTGTCACCACTTGTTGTTGACTTCTGTGTCTACTTTACATATATATATATATATATATATATATATATATATATATATATATATATATATATTTAATTTAAAGAAAACAGAACACCTTTAAGGCTCCATTTGTAATAATTTATTTCACCAGAGAGTTTTATTTTTCTCTGTATCTCCAGACTTCACTTTCAAAAGGTGAAATGAAAAAAATTTAAATATATATATATATATATATATATATATATATATATATATATGACAATTGGAAATGTTCATGAAAGTAGATTTGTTTAGAAATCTATCCAATAATGCATTTTCTACTATTTAAGGCCTCATCAGATCTGAAAGCAAGAGAATGAAATACATTTATGTGTATTTGTTTGAATGTGTATATGTGTGTATGTTTAAATAATGAAATCTTAATACTTTTTCCCTAAGCTGGTGTTTCTCATGACAAAAAAAGAAAGAAAACAAGTGACTTTTAAAAAGTCAAACTGAGAGTAGAGAAAATAAATGTTAACAATTTTTTTAAAAGTCACTCATATATATATATATATATATATATATATTCAAGAGAAGAAAAAAGCTGCAAACGATTTTGGTTATAGGTCGATTTTTTAAATATTTTAAAATATATATTATACTTTATTTTCCATATTTTTGCTCACATGTTTCTTGTCTCACAACCTTCATTAGGCAAAGAGTGATTATTTCCACATATTATTAAAAGGAATTAATTTTCCCTATGTTTAACCATGGTCCATTTTGTGTCAGTAGTAATCCAAATTTTTCTTGGACTTGTGGAGAAAATATTCTTTTGCTTAAGAGGTAATAAAACAATTAGGATTGGACAGAGAAAGGGCAAAGGAACAAGGTCTTTGTTCTTATCCTTTTATGACCCCTGTATATTTTTGAACCTATCTCCATATTTGTGTATTGTGTGTGATTGTGTTTGTTTTTGCTAGTGTGTGTATACATATTCCTTTTCCATACATATATATTGTTTTATTATCATGTTTGGACACAATCTTCAAGTTCAGTTCCTGATGGGAGGTACAATTTTTCACTTGGAGGAATTCTCAATCTAAGTCATTTGTTATTAATACTGTTTAAGAAAATAAAAAAAAACAGTGATAGCAACTCAAATACATGTACCCATTAAAAATAACATTTATAGTAATAAGAAATATATATGTATGTATATATTATCATTAGAGTGAATGAATGCTTTGATGTAATCATTTAACAAACCTTACCTATTATACCATGAGTTACATTACCAGCTAGTTTTAAATTATTTTTAATTGTTGCCTGAAGTTATACAATGAAGTAATGTTCTACAGCATTCATCAGGTTTATGCCACATCATGTGAGCTTTCAAATAAATCATTTATTTTTTTGTCATTTTAATCACCACTCAAATTAAAACAATTTACAAATCCAAAGATTAATCTGGGGCTGTGAAGAATTTCAAACCAGACAGAAGTTTTAACACTTTATGTTATTAACAAAATATTCCTGTAAATATTTTTGTTGCGCTCACATTTTACATTTACTTTTTGGTGCATGGGGATATAAGAGGTCAATTTATTGATATCTGCATATGTATTATTATGGGTAGCTATGTAAATTTCTTGCCTTTCAGACTGAAGTTAAATTATTATTGAAGATTTCAGAACATAACTACTATTTGCTAAAAACTGTCACAAGTTTTTAAGTAGAATTTAAAATTTTTGTTCCATAATTCAACTCCTTAACCATAAAATAATTGTACCTGTGATTAACTGGACCCAATAAAAATTTTATTTAATATGAACAACATTTTAATTTTTTTTAATTAAAAGCTAATTTGAGTCTTAGCCAAAAACTTTTGCATAAAAATATATTCATTTTAATTTCCAAATTTATAACATTATATTATTAGTTGAATTGGTAATTAAAGTACGCAATGTGTTGAGTTTTGCAGAACTAAGGAATAACAATATGTCATTTGATATTGAGACTGAACTTTTGAAAATAGCTTACCTTTTCCCTGAATTCTAAAAAGCAAATTTGTCAATCTCATGAATAAAATCTGGAATCAGAAATGCACCCCAAAAAGTAGTGTTTATTACAAATTAATGTACTATAGAAACAAAAAGGTGGTCCTCTAGATCCTCACATATACAGAGGTATCTCAACTGGACCCATTATAATGAAAGTACTAATTAATATTGCATTAACTAGGATCTCATCATTTTATGAAAGTCAACTCCTCACAACCCAATTTGGTATTCATTCTTTGTAAGGGATGTAATGATGACATATATGTCATTAAACAAATCCAGCAGATTGCATACCACTTCAATAAAAAAATATATACTTGCTATGTCAACCTCACAACAACATATGACCCAATCAATAGAGACTTTCTCTTCTCATCAATTAGAAACTGTCTCCCATGCACTGACTCCACTGACTGCATCAATCTATTAGAGGAACTATATTGGTCCTCAAAATCATGTCTGATGAGGACCCCAATATGGAAGCATTTGAACCTACATTGAACCTTGTATGACAAAGAGGAAATGAGAGCCCCAGTCTATTTAATATTTTCTTAGCTTGCACTGCACATTTACAAACTTAGTGATGATGTGATGGTCTCTGATCATTTAAGCATTTCACATCCGAAGTAAATCTACTAATAGAAGACTGTGTTCCTGCTTCTTCTTCCATGACCTATGTACTGATGATTGGGGGGGGGGGTATGCTGATATAGGTATTCATAGAATAATCTTGAATCAACATCCTCTACCAACTGTTCCAAGAAATATGACTTAAGATAAACCTTTTCAAAACAGAAACTATGATCTAGAATTGAAATGAAAGCAGTGAGGAATTCATTATAAAAATTCAGAATGTGGATTTAGTATACCTTGGTGTATGGATTGGTTATAACAAATTTAGCATAGGAGATAAAGAAATTGAAGATAGCATATGCTGTGCTCGTGTTAGTTTCCCTTAACACAGCAAATTGCTGCAAAACCAAAACCTTAACCTAAAAACTCAAGTCATGTTCTTAAATAGCCTCATCAGATTGAGACCTTCATATAAATGTGATGCATGGCCCCAAACTCATACAGAAATATGTAAACTATCAGCTGTATACAACTGCTTTCTCAGCTCAATGCTTAAAAATGGCTTTGAACAAATGAAACTTGTGGGTTTCTGTGAGGACCATCTTTCTTCAAACTTTGAGGACTGGTACTATAGAATCACAAAGAACTGTACCAAATAATGAAACCACATCACTTGTGGACTTTCAGCAACAGCAACAACTAAAATGGATTGTGCTTGTAACTTGAAGAGAAAATAATGGCATAATCAAGATGTTGGCATTCTACACTACTTCAAACAAAAGTTTAGAAAAGAAGCCTCCTTCAATAGCAAATCTGGCATTGCTGACAAAACTAACCTGGCCATTGATCTCAAAAAGGACCTCCAATCTGTGGTTGACTGGGGCAAGAGATGGCTGGTAAACTTTAATGCCTCAAAAACAAAACTGCTCTCTTTTACCCACCACAGAGAACCCTACCTGCCTCCTATTAGAATGTCTGATGCTCAACTCCACGAGAGCACCTCTCTGCAACTGTTTGGTCTCACCCTGTCTGCTGACCTGAGATGGAACAATTACATTGAATCAATAGCTTCATCTACCTCAAGGAAAGTTGGTTCTATGTGTCATGCCAGAAAGTTTTTCTTGCCTGAGTCCATCCTTCAAATCTATAAATCAACCATTTGCCCTTGCATGGAATATTGCTGCCATATACAGTCTGGAGCCTCCCACTGTTCATCTCAAGGTTCTCAACAAAATCCAGAGACGGATATGCAATGTGATTGGTCCTGATCTGGCATCTCATCTACACTTCCCTCTGTCTTTTCTACAAATACTTTCACAGTAACTGCTTTGATGAGCTACTTTTGCTGGTTCCCAAACTGCATGAATTTAAGCATGCTATGAGGTCGTCATCTCAGTCGAACCCTTTCACTGTCAAAACTGTTAAATGTAGCTGTCTCTTCTACTCCAGTAGCTTAATGTCTTGCACTTCCTGTGTGTGGAACTCCTTTCCTCTTACTTGCTTCCCTGATAGCTATAATCTTAAATTATTCAAATGCAATGTCAATCGACATCTTCAGATGTCTTGATCTAATTCCCCGTCCTTCTCTTCATCCTTTCCTCTATCAAGCCTCTTTACTCTTGCTCCCACTCTCTGTAACCACTTGTGCTAGTGGCACTCCTGCCTTGCTTGGGGTGAAATGCTTAAAAAAATACTAGGAAAGGCTATAACAGCTACTGGACTTGAGAATCCTATTTTCCTGAAAATTTGTCTTAAGAAAAAGCTTTTATAAATTTCAATTGAAAATGGTACTGGCTACTCATTCAATAAATACCAAATGTTTCCCTATAAGGAGACAGTTAATATTACTATTACCATTACCATAAGCCATACTTGCAAGAAAAAAGAAAACAAATGCTACTAAATTTTAGTCTAATCAGTAGACAAACAAACATGATACACAGGTGTGCAATAGGTATTACATGCTACACAGGTGTTCTATATATTTTTTCTGCCAAGAAATACACAATTAAAATACTTCCCAATATTGAACACTTGCTGTGTGTTGTTTGCAGTGCCTATAAAAGAAAACTATAAAAGAAACTTATGGGATTAATATTTTCATATTTATATAATTAACAATGTGCAGCAAGCAAGTTGAGAAAGAAGTACCTTCAAACTTCTCTCACTCCACTGCTATACCTCAATTCTTGGGCTATAACTGATTTAAAAAGCATTTTTCTGTCTTTAAACCTTAATGTTTGAGTGAATCTTTCCTTTAGTCAAGATAAAAAAGCACTTATTTATTTTAGTTCTCTTGGGAAACAAAAACAAATCTGCGGCCCATAATAATAATAATATTTTCACTGGACATTTCATTCTGAGAAAGTGAATTCAGTCAACATTATCATGTTATCTACTTAACACTAATAGATAGCATATCAAAGGGTTTACATACAAATAAGAACCAAAAGTGGCAAATCAATCACAAAGAAAGCATATTAGCCAAAGAAGTGAAAACAAATTGTATTTGTTGGCTGTAAATTGATATCCTATTGTCTTTAAATTTTTTAACTATTCAGATAGAAAATGAATTTTTCATTTTTTTATCAATAAAATGATTAAGAATTTGACTTTTAAAATATAATTATTTTTTAATTGGTAAAAGAAAAAGAAAGATAATGATATTTTAAATTAAGTTCTTTGCAACCTAATTCTTGTTTTTTCAGTCTAAGTAAAACAGGTAAAATGTAACTTTTCAGAAACCAGGCAGATGTTACAAGAAGCTGCCATTACTTACTTTAACTGTTTATCATCCTCAAGACTACATGTAGCCAACCTGTAAATAGATTGTCAGTATGATTAAAGATTTGCCATAAAGATTTTCTCTCATCACAATCTGATGACACAAAATCTCTTTCTTTCTCAATGTCTTTTATTCAACAAGATAACAGGATTAAACATTGAGAAAGAAAAATAGGATGATTATAAAAATTGGTTAATATTTCAGAAAAACAAGTTTTTGAATTTTGATGTTTCTGCTGTAAATATGAGATAAAATAATACAAGATTTTTTGTTAAAACTAGGTTGTATGCAGAATATAACAAACTTATATACTTAATAATTTAATTTTGATGAAATTATTTCTAAGTTTTGTTACATCGC
Source organism: Acanthosepion esculentum (assembly GCA_964036315.1). Lineage (NCBI taxonomy): Eukaryota > Metazoa > Mollusca > Cephalopoda > Sepiida > Sepiidae > Acanthosepion > Acanthosepion esculentum. The sequence goes on along the minus strand of OZ038502.1, from coordinate 62,050,848 downwards.
CAAATTACAGAGGTAATAATAGCAGAAAATTTATAAGATTAAATATAATTTTAATATTTTACAATTGTATCTACTGAAAAGTTAGATGAACAGACTATATTTACTTAAACAGCAAGCTTTAATAAATGGACCTGCTTAAGATTAATGGCATATTTATATAAAGAATTTGTTTTTTCATCAGTTAGATTCACTTTAGATTTGCATCTAAAAACAAAGAAAGTATTTGATGGCTAAGATTTGTTTTCCTAAAACTTTTAGAAAAGTCTTATATGATATGTTGTTTGTGACACCTGATAAAAAACATATATCATCCAGTGTTTATTTTTCAATGATAACATCATTATACATATATATTGTTTGCGCCTCACAAAACATGTACACATTGTGGCTATCAATAGTTGTTAATATCTCTGGCATTTATTTCCATTTTCACATTTCCAATACACCTTTAGAAAAAACTGCTGAAGTTCAAATGTGCTTCTGGTATCAATCTTCTATAAAAGAGATCATTTTTGTTACATGATATTCACCTTTGAGCTTAGATATCAGCTACATTTTGAGACCTTATTAAATTTTATTGATGTAAAGTAGATTACTTTAGTTCTTAGTTGTAGCAGGTTAAAATGAACCTCTCATCTTATTTACTCACTTGATTAGATGGTTTCCAGTCTTTACTTGATAGGTAAAACATCAAAGGGAGAAAAGTGTAATAAAACTCCAGTACATTTTAAAACAGCAAGTTTTATTAGTGTGAGAAGACATCAGAGAATTGTAAAAATCATTGTAATAATATTTTTTGGATACCCATAGAAAGATCCCATATAATATTTTTGCGTGAGTAAATATATTTTTGAATTTTCTTTTCATAAAAAAATAGTGTGAGTCAATTGAAAAGTTCTTTATATTGAAATACAGAAACATTCTTTTGAATAAATTATTTTGAATAGTTTTAGTTGTATATAAGAGTTAATATAAATTTTTCTTGATTTTTGTACTGGAATATTATCAGTATTTATTCTTGGCAAAAATTTGTAAATTGAAAATGTCTTATAAAGAGGTTGAAAACATCAAAATCTTTGAAGTCAAAATTTTCTTGTGTACATTTTGAATGGTGAAGATTTGCACATTTTATAGCCTATACCTTTGCTTGCTGGCATGAGTCAACTTTTGAAGTTTTTTGTGAAGCTGCTTGGTGTTGTTGGAAGATTTGGTTTGCTTCATTTATGATGTCAGTCTTGACATTTATTTCTGCTTATTGATTTGCAGCTTTGTGTGTGTGTGTGTGTGTGTGTGTGTGTGTGTGTGTGTGTGTGTGTGTGTGTGCGTGTGTGTGTGTGTGCACGTGCGTGCGTGCGTGCGTGCATGTGTGTGTGTGTGTTTCTGCTTTGATGTTCACCACAGGAATTCATTGGACAATCATGGATTGTTTCTGTCAGTGATTGACATTGGCTGTTAATTTGGTTGAATTTTTTTATAACCTGATAAACCCTAAAATCAGCTCAGTAGAACTTAATCTTTGTTTCTTGTTTTGTGGTGGTTTTAGAATATGTTGAGGTGTGTTGGATTGTAATGTTGTAAATGTGCATATTGACTTAGCACCAATTTTTTCCTCAAACTTAACCTGACTAGCTGGGGCCATAAATGAATGAGAAAAAAACTAAACAATTTTTAAAAATCTTTACATGATTTGAGATTCTGAATTGACAACTTCCAATTGTCTATCTGAAAAGACTGGTATATACCCACCTTTGAAAAATGTGGTTGCATTATCACTCATTCTTAAAGCCCATTTACCAGAAAATAATCAATACAGAATGAGAAAAAGATAACAGGACATTTTTCTGTGTAGCCATATATATGTGTGATTGTGTGTGTATGTGTGCAAGTGGTGTATGGTTTAGCAGCCCAGAACAAGAAGTCAGCAAGCCAAGTTCAAATTCCAGGAAAAATTTTTTGGAAAGGTATGAATTAATCCCTTCTCCCCCAGCTGTGGGTTAAATAGTATTTATCAACCTTGTGTAGCAACCAATCTGGGAAAGGACAACATGGAATTCAAAAGTGGTTTTGTGTGGAGCTAGCAACTCCATCCTGTAAAAATCTACTCTCTGTGGAAACCACAGCAGGAATGTGTGTTGAAAACTGTGGTCCCAATTCCCTCAATGGAGTCTACAGGACTTGATTGAGTGATATATATGTGTGTGTATATATTCTCAAAAATTATTTTTTACATCATTGTGTTGGAAAAATTTCTAAAAACAGGTATTCAAATTCTTTTCTAAAAATATCACAGACAGGATTATGAGAATATTTTATTAGAAATCAAATATAGGTTTCTGTAGGATGAATAATAAAAAGAAATTTGGTCTCAGAAAGCCATAAGTAATAGTTGAGACAAAGAGATTTCACACTACAAATATAAACAAAAAATAATTCTCTTTTTTGTTTATTTCCATTTAATGCTTTTACCTTTTAGATTTTGATAAATTAAAATTAGTCATTAAATTTTAATAATATCAACTGTAATATAGTAACCGATGCTTATGAAGCTTTATTTGACTAATTCAGCTTTACTGTTGAAAAATGTTTATTTTATTATAGTGGATAGTTACAAGCAAGATGGAAGATGGTATGTGATGTGCTTATTTTATTACCATATCAACTGTAGTGTAAAATTCATATTTTTCTAATGTGAAGTAGGTCATTTTGGTTACTTTATTAATGAGTTAATTATTTTTCATGCAGATTTTGTCTGATTTTAATAGTATATGAATGAACTCATTTTAGATGTGAAAATTTGTTCAGGTGCTTATTCATTGATACAAAATTTTCCTTTTTATGTTAAAATATCAAATTAAAGCACTATTATGTAATAAAATACATTCCAAACTTTATTTAGTTTGCTTACACAAAAAATGTCCAAGGATCCTTGAAAAGAGAAGCAGCTGTAGTAACTGTTAGTAATTAATCTTTTCATGAAAAGAAAGGGAATCATTTTGTTGAATAAGATCCCAAACTGATACTTCCATTTAATATCTTCATAGAAACTAATTCAAGTAAATACATGTTAATAACTCATTCCACAAATATTTAACCATATCATCCACTTCTGGTTTTGTTAAATATTTATCTAGCACAAAGTAGATGAATTTGTATGCGTTTAAATAAAAATCTTCTGTTTGTGATTCATCACTGTGGTATGGATTATCTCCTCTTATTCGTATTCTTTATTTAAGTAAGTTCATCAGTTCCATTCTAAGTTGAATAAAGCTTCAGTTAAGTTACACATGCATTCATTTTCTCACTACAATCATAAAAAGAGAAATTTCAAATAAATGGTAATATTACTTTTGATTCTTATCCAGTTTAGCTTAGTTTGGCACAATGCCAAAATAAAGAAACAAGCTTAAAATTGCCTTAGTTGCTACATCTCACTACTAAGAATCCAGTCCAGTCCAGTCTTGTTCAGTGACCTGCAGAGGTTTGATGATGTCTGATGATTAATGGGGCCAACTCCTTGATTGTATGCCCCTAAGATACAAGTAGGGGGGCATATAGGGCCTAGTACTAAGAAATGTGACAAAGGAAGACATTTTAAATATGTAAAAACAGATGAGACATGATATAAACACTTTATTCAAATTAAATATAAACTAAATTTTTATTTCGCTCTTTGACTGGATGCTCTCACAATATGAATGCCCAGGGCTGTCTCATCATCTGCCCTCCTTCTGCATGCTACTGGTCCTGTTATAAAATGCTTTGAATATATTTTGAAAAATATCAGTTTAATAACTAATTAGAAAATTATTTTGTAAAGCTTAGATATCCACTCCAAGTTCAATCTCAGAAAAATATATTTTAGACAGATTTTGTATAAAAACAGTTTTTATCAATTGAATCACAACACCAACCTTAATTTACACTTTTGTCTGAAATAGGCCATAAGTAATTTATTATTTGGACTCATATATTCATATTTACACTTCTTATTACATTTCAACTAATGCATTCTTTGGCCTTCCTAAGGAGCATAGTTTAAATGGTTGGGGGTTTTCTAGATCTGGATATCAAAAATCCTTGTAGATAACATCTGATAATAATTCCGAAAAGATCTAGCTGCATGTACAGAATAAAACAACAAACGTTAATTTTCCTAGCATTTAAGTGAAATACTACTTTGTGTATGTGTGTTCCTTCTACTGAGCACAAGTATTTATACTGTATTGAAGTCTATACTGTGTTTGCTAAAACATCCTTTCCTCCAAACTTGTGAAATACATACAAAGACTTATCACTGAATTCTAATGTTCACTTATTTTGTGATTTCTATTAAATTCATTCAAATATATGGATTCATTCAAATATATAGATAAAGGTAGATATAATGATCATGCTATAACTTTTAGCCTACCCTCTAAATATATTATGTACTCAGTAGTGATGAGGATATTAGTCTTATAATCCAATTTAATTAAAATATTTTTCATGATACATAAAATTTAATCGACTAATAATACTCTCTTGTAAATAATAAACTATAAATTCTGTTCATGCTTACCTCATGATAAATTTGACATTTCTTAAATTTTATATAAATTTATATCTTCCTCTGTCTCATTTTGAACACAACATTCCAGTTGGTTGATTCTTCAGCCTTCTTCAGGTGTATCTGGCTTCTACAATATGAGTTAAATATTTTTTACTGTTTTTAATACTACTGATTTTTTTGCATATACTTTCTGAGTGTCTTTTTTCTTTAAAATATATATGATTGTTAACATGAAGCACTTGGTATATGTTCAAGTTTTAGAGTCCTAAAAAGGAACAGATGCCCTTTTATGTAGATGCATGGAATAAGATAAAATTGTCTGGATTCAAAACAAAAAGTTGAAGATACTTGGGATAATCCATATAACAATGACAATAATTCATTTCAGAATTTTAAACAAAAAATGAACTCATTAGTTTTAGCTCATTAATGCTAATCTGTGTTCTAATTAACACATAAGCAAAATGTCAAAAAGTTAAATACAGTATATTCAAGCCATTTAGTTTAATATTTAATTGTAGCATCTATTTAATTTGGCTTAAACTTGATCCCTACCATCACCAAGAAAAAAAAACAAGTATATCTGTAACAATTTCCTTTGCTTACTTGGTTCACCAAACAATTGGACTAACAGAAACTGACATTTTGGTTGTACATTGCTGTATTTCCATAAACAACCATTTAAAATATAATTACAGTTATATTTTAAAAATTATGAAATTTCAAACCTCTAAAAGCATGATTTTATATAAAGATTTATTACTTTCTAAAAAAAATGACTATTCTGGAACAAATCAAACCATCAAGAACAAGTCTTGCAAATTCTTAACTACAGCCAGAGAAAAATAAGTGCTGAGTAAATCAAGAAATAGTTTGTCCCTTGTGATTTTAAACATTCTGATATGAAAAAATCTGATAGACTCAAAAATGAAAACAAAACCATTTTGGAGGTACAACATGTTTAAACTATAAAGAATTTCCCTGTGCCAATAACAGCCTTGTGTTACAATAGAGAATGAAGATAATGAAGATGCAGTTATTGATCAAATCACAAGAAAACTTCAAAAAATATCAGAAACCAAAATGCTGATGGTGACACACCCAGATATGAATAAATGACTAACCAGGAAACAATAACATGTGCAGATAGATAACAATCTTCTTTTTTAAAAGAAGATAGTGTCTTATCTTTATTAGATACTTATACGGATTATGCTCATATGCATTTACTTAGTTGAGGGAAGACTATGCTTGATAAATTCCTCAAATGTCAAAGAAGGATCATAACTATTCAGTATGTTCAGGACATAGGTGATCATGGCTCTCCATAACTTTCTATCCTGTGTAGCTCTTAGCAGCTTTTCTCCATTTGCTAAATCTCTCGACCCTGTTCTGCTATCCATTCACACAAGCTCATCTGGTAAGTGGCTCACTGCCTTCCCCCCATCTCCCTTGCCCTCAGTATGCCTTGTGAGTGTTAAGTTTTCCAAGCTTCCCTTCCTCATTATGTGTCCAAGTAATTTCAGATGTCATTTCATGATTTTGAGTATAAATGTTCTGATTCTGTTTCCAGTTTATTTAAGACTTTCTTGTTGCTTACGCTATCCATGAAATTTTCAGTATCCTTCTGTAGAACTACATTTACACTGCTTCTAATTTTTTCATCATCTTTATAAAAAATTTTCCAATATTCTCTGCCATATAAGAGGATGGATACCACACAACAATTGCATACCCTTTTCTTTGTTTCTAATGAAATTTTTCCATTTATAAGTATTTTGCTTAGCTTTTGGAATGCCTCTTTTCCTAGACCAATGCATGTTTGGATCTCAGTGTCACATTTTCCAACCTCTGTTAAAATACTTGTTGCTAAATCTATACTATAGAATAATTGTTTATATAAATAGTTTTGTATAAACTGGGGCAACCACTTCATTGGGCCAAATCCCTCTATTTTCATTGTGATTCAATCAACCAGAATCTACTGTACTAAATGTTTATAACCTTTGATATCCCAGACTGGATTTATTAAATATACTCAGAACTTTCATTCGCCCTAATGATTATATATATAGTAGCATAGCAAATATAACAAAAATATACAGAAAGTAAGCAGCTGAAAAAATTTCCATAGTTCATTTATGTCAATGAGCGATGGAAATATATAGATCAAATATAATATTCTTCTCTTATGTACCATGTCCTTTCAGAATGCTGGCAAACATGGCTCTCTACAATTTCCTGTCCTTTATAGCTCTTAGTAAATTTTGTCATTTTTATTTTATTTATATTCTGCTACAAAGCAAATACAAAATAAAGTATACCTAGGTGCAAAAAGTACATTTTCCCTGCTCACAGGAGAATTTGTAATATCGCAGTATTGATCATTCCAAAATGCTATCATTACATAACAATTGTTATATAATCAAAGTGATCTGTAAAAGCTCACAATGACAATTAACATGGTAAGGTTGGTACTTAAAAGCAGAATTTGATGATAAACCACTGAATTTTGTTTGAGTGAATTTTAGCACTCAATCTGTATGTTATGCTTTGAAAATCAAGAAGAAAGCAATTATCATGACCAAGAGTTAAGTCAAATATTACTAATAGAATAGGGATATAGATATGTATAATTTACATTTTCTTCCTATAATAAATATTTAGAAGGCTTTTTCCTTTATAGCAAACCCTTTTGTGGATCTAATCTTCAGAACTTGATCTTTGGCAAAGGAACATTTTAATCAAAATGACATTTAGCTTGACAAATGTTGCTTTGTTAATAATCATATGAATTTTGAGATTGTTTCAATTAATCTTTATGATGAGATTATTGATTTTCTGATTGACTTTTTTGATTCCTCTTGATCTGTGCAATAATCAGTTTTTCATGGAAAATTCTTCAAACACAAGCAGAGTCAATTAGAACAACCCATACAAAATTAGATTGAATCCTCTTAAATCATCTTGTTATTAAGAGGCACAAAAGATTTTTGTTTTATTTTTTCATAAAATTTACCATATATTATTATCAATAGTATATAATTCTATTGCCCTTATATTAGTTTTCTAATAATTTCTCTACATAGGCATGTTATAAGTAATTTTAAGTGCCATAAATATGGAATGAAGTGAAAAAAATTCTGTAGCTTTACAATAATTTTCCTTGCCTGTCCTGCAAGAAACAATGGTTGGATTCACTTAAAACAAGGGAAGGCACATTCAGTTTAAGGCATTTATTTTCTATGTGATATTAGTTGTTTATATAACCTAAAATACCATGGGTAAGATTTATTAAACAAATATATGAAAATATCATTCACTCTCATGATTACATATATAGTAATATAGCAAATGCTAAAAGCATATATAAGAAATAAGCAAGTCCTAAGAATTTCATCATACAGTTTGTGTAAAAACAGATACAGCAAATATAATATTATGGCTTCAAAGATTATTATTTAATATTTGATAAAACTTATGGAATCTATTAACTTTAGAAATATAACTAGAGTACTTTTTATCACCCACACTAATGAAAGAATTTGTAATAACCTACACTTGTTATGTGTTGGTCTTGTGGAAGAAGGTGAACATTATTCAGAGAGCTATGAAAAAATGAAAATGATTATAGTAACATTCATGCATAATTTGATGATTTAATCAATGAATTTTACAGTATTTTTCCCTAAAATTCATTTAAGCAAGTTTTGACAAAAACTATGTTGTACATTGAAAATAAGGAAAAAAATATAATATATTTTATATATAAAGTAGCTATTTATGTAACCTATGATATCATGGATAGAATTTTATTAAACACATCAAAACTTTTATTCATTCTAATAATTAGTTATAAACTAAAATACCAAAAGATTAGAGAGACCAATGTGTTAGATTTTTCACCCTCTTTCACTTGTAGAAATGAACTCTATTGGATGACACATTTGTAATGTAATAGGTAACAAGGTAGTGTACCTATGAGAGCCATGGGATGCAAACAATTTTATGCCTAGAAAATGGGAGTGCTCTATATTTCACTCAGCCAACAATAACAAGGTTATACCAGGAATATATACATCCTGGACAAACATTAGTGACATATTAAAACTGTGGCCATCCACAAGTTATACAAGAACCATAGGGTAACAATGCATCAGATCAAATTTCAGTTCAATACTTATGCCACTCAACTCATCAGTAAATTCACTGTATAATGTACATTGCATTCCATGTGGTTTTATTGTTATTGATTCAACAAGATATTATTGACCATGGCATTGGTTACTGCACTTCACCTAGGCCAGAGAACAAGTCCATTGGACCATAGAAGTCTGGTGCTGTATCACCCTGGTCATACAATTTATGTTTCCACCTCTTTAGACAGTTTGTGTTTGGAGAAGATTACATGAGGCTGTGGATACAGTCTGTCTGCAGGGTGCTATGCAAATTAGTGATGCTGACTCTGTAATGGTGTCAAGTGTGATCTATTGGTATTTCCCAGGACCAATAGTGAAATTGGTGTCTGAATTGACAAGTATGACATATATAAATCTTGTTGGAGACCATTTATATCCCTTTATATCTCTATCTATAAAAGGCAGAATGTGTGTGTATGTGTGTGTGTGTGTGTGTGTGTGTGTGTGTGTGTGTGTGTGTGTGTGTGTGTGTGTGTGTGTGTGTGTGTGTAACAAATGCACGGCCACAATTTTTGATGGATTTGCACCAAAATTTACATGCACATCCTCCAAGTTAGTGGAAAGGCCAAGACCGTCCTTGCATTTCCCAACTCCCATCAATAGTGGAAATAATCAATTTTTTCATGCTTCTACGGTAGTTTTCATGTAGTTTGCCTCCATTTTCTACTGGCCAGAGTGAGAGCCTATAGCTGGCTGCCATGAATAGGCAGGAAGATTCTATTGGCCAGTGTGAGAACCAACAGCTGACTGACATGAATGTTAACTAGCATGCTAGCATGCAAAAAATTTGATAGCTGCATTCGTCACAAGTGGGAAAAATTTAAATCTGCATGGCACTTTACTCCAATTGGCTCATTTGCTTGCTTAAACTCAACGTTGATTCTGATTCTGCAGAACTGGGTTAGGTGTGAAAAAGTATTTGTTGTTAACATTCATTTTTCAATTGGTTTTTCCAGTTATGAGTCCTTTTTTAAAGCTGATCGTTTTGTCTTCATTTTGTTTAGTTCTTTTTTCGTAACAGATTTAATGTTTAGTATAGTGCGTAGAAAAAATTCACAGTGTGAGATAGGCAAGAAGTAAGGCATGTAGCAACATCAGCACAGCAAAGGGCACTCCTTTAAAGGCAAGGAAGGGCAAAAATATTTTAAGTCAAGCGATAGCGATTGCTGTATGAGTCGTACAATTTTTTAATCAATCACGGGTAACGCCGGGCCATGCTGCTAGTGTATCATATTTCCTATCAGTGATGCTTTGTTCCAGGAGAATGCAACCCCACCTCGTCATGTATAGGTGGTACAAAACTGGTTCCAGCAATACTCAGCTGATTTTCAGATATTTCATTGACCCTTGCACTTGCTAGCATGTATGGAATGTGTAGACCTCAATAAATTTTCTGAAGGTGCCCACAGGAAATAGAATTCTGTTATGGACAGCTATGAAATGTGCCTGGTTTGATATACCTACATGACTCCAGCACCTCATAGACACCATGCCATATCACAAAGTTGATATTATTCAGGTGAAGGAAAGAGTTACACTTTATTAGGTAGTTATCTCTAGTTTCAGTTTGTAGGGTCAATTACATTTTACTACCTATTTCATTGAAACTCTGCATATATAAGAATGAATTAAGATTTGTTTTTATTGCTGTCTGCTTGCTTTACCATTTTTTATCATTTGGTCTTTTTTATACTAAAAAGCTGAATGTTTCTCATGATAAGAGAAAAATAGGATTCAGTACCAAATTTTGTCACTGGGATTGTTAGTAGACAGAAACGTTACTGACAGAATATGGTTATTATCTGTTCAATAATTGCATAATTTTGTTATATGGTAAAATATTAGAGGAAAGAATTTAGTCACAATTTATTTGGGCTATCAATTTCCTTGTTTTTTTGTCACAAGATTTCATCTAATGGTTTTCTTTTTATATTTTTCTTCTAAAATTTATAACCTTGGCATGTGTGTAATTTCATATGGTTTCTTTTAATGAAAGGCAAAAAATTCAGGTATAAAATGTGAGAAAAACAACTAGTCCAAATATTTTCTAGAATAATGACAGAGATCAAATTTGAGACAACAAAGAATTTAAATTTAAAAATGCAATTTAAGGTTTAATTAAACATTAATATTTTAAGTTCACACATTAATGTTATCTTCACTGTCAGTCACAGAATTCTATGCAGGCAGGACTTGCATTTTATTTACAGTCACTTTTAATAACATTTTCCTTCTGTGTTTTATTTTAATTCCCAATGGTTGATTAAAAATCACACCTGCCCACCCTAATGACATCACCATTATCAAAATACCCCAAGTAATTTCTTTCATTGCTTTATTTTGCCTCTCAGGTTTCTAATGAGAATAACCACCACAACAACAACAACAATGTGACTCCAGTTTCTAATTTGAACAGGTGTCTACAACAATGCAACAGCTCACCTTACAAACGACATTCTTACCCAGGTAAGTAACGCAACTATTGAGTATTGGCTCTGGTGAGACCATTTTTATTTTTTGCTATTTAATTTTAGAACTTTAGGTAGAGAATTTTAACCTTCATTTATCATATTCCCAAATTAGTATCTACTGTTTCTGATTGATCAAGCCAAAATAAATACAATTATTTCATAAAAACTTTAAAAAATAATTTCTCAGTAACATTTAATATTTATTATTATTATTATACATTTTTTAGATCATGTTATACTATAACTATATGAATTGGATACCAACCATTACACAATATTTAGTGAGCTCATCTTGCAGACTAATTCACACTGATAGTATGTTCAATCTTCTCTGAGTGCCCCACACTTTGTTTCAGACTATGCTAAGCTTAGTTAATATTTCAGGTACCCTCACCGTGGAGAAATGATAAGTAAACTGGCTGTGCCATTACTACAGTACAGAGTTTGATCTTCACTGAATGTTCTCACACCTCATGCTGTACAAAACTTATAACGTAACATATTATGTGTATCTTACTGAATGGCATAACTTAATTCTGTGCCAACAAAATAATTCATAGATTCATGTAGAGTAAGTCTCAAGACAAGTTTCACATGAATTCAACAATTATTTGGAGCACCAATTGATTTTTTTCTGCTGATTTTGTTGGTACTACATTTCAGCCAATTCAATGTCTTTCCTTATATAAAGATATTTGAATATATTTGAATATAGTAAAGAAATAAGTATCTTCCTTGAGGAATACAGAAGCTACAACAGTTTACACACACACACACACACACACATAGATGTATGTATATTTGGGTAGCAAACTTTCTTTTAAACATGTTTCATTGAATATGACTGATAAAGACAAGGAAAATTTAATTAATTTTTTTTATTTTATTTTTACAGCATTCTTACATTTTTCTGTTTGGTATGAGTAAGGGAGTGCATAAATTGTCAATATTGTTCAGTGTCTCAAGTGCTTTTGGCCACTTCTTTAGCCATTTTCAAGGGGGTTATTTTTGGGGTGTTGTTAATTTCTCTTTATGTTTGACTGTATAAGATGTGTTTTTGTGCTGTTTTGAATACTAGTAGGAGCATTTATTCTGAGTTTCACATGTTGAACGTGTCTGGAATTCAAGTGAGTGTCTTTCTATTATTTTAAAAAAAACTTTAAATACCCCATTACCACTGTTGAATTAGGTGAGGTTGACAGTGAGAGTGTTCATATTTGAGTAGAAAGTTCCATTTTTTAAAAAAGTGTTGATTCCGTCTATTGGCTTGTGCATTTGATAAAACTTCATAGGAGATATCACCATCTGACCTAGCATGCTTTAGACCATTCAGCTACAAAGAAACTCACAGTTAAGCAAATAGTTAAGGCAAATAGAACCTTATTTGACTGTGAAACTCTATATAGCTGAATGATCTAAAGCCCGCCAGATCAGATGGTGCTACCTACTATGAAGGGGGACACAGGTTTGAATCCTGCTAGAGCGCACATTTTCTTTATTAAGTTTTCTTGAATACGCAAGGAGGTAGATGAAATAAACACTGTTTAAAAAATGGGATGTTCCACTCAAATACAGGTAATTGCCAAAGATAATGTTTGCAGTAATAAAAAAAATATGTCAGAATTAAAAATAAAAAATCCATTCATAATAATAATAATACCATATATATATATATATATATATATATATATATATATATATATATATATTACCATTTTGTGACTGGTAGGGATAATTCCAAGGAGGATATTAATCCAGGGACAGCTCAATATAAACTACAGAGTATTATAATAACAATAATCAAGAAGAAAACCTTAAAGATTTATTTTGGTTATAATTTATTTCATGAATATCTATATATTCATCTTTTCAGACCAAAATCTTTTAGTAAATGGTGACAATTCCCTGGACTGATGTATTAGATTGACAGGGAGAGAGAAAAAAAGTGAGATAAAGATGCAATATAAACACACATACACATATACATATATACATACATACACATATATGTACACCAATATGTGCTAGCATCCATATAATTGAATCAACACATCAAATGTGAAACCCTCCCAAATATCTACTACTAAAAAGTTTAGACTTTGCTAAAAGCCAAATTGGCATTACTGATGATGAATCTGGCGTTATCTTAGCTGCTAGACAATCTCTACTAATATATAACAATTCTACTTGGGTCAAAAGACATAATGATAACTTTCCTATAGGAGCATATGACTCCACTCAAATTGCAGATTTAGTAGGTATCTATATATTAGACACTTTTAGTAGGATTATTGATCCTAAACAAGTGGGCCTTTACAAAGATGACGGACTTATTTCCATCCCAAATAGTAACAGTCCTCTATCTTCTAGAATGCAGAAGAAAATTATAAGGGATTTCCAATTTCTAGGCTTCAAAATTGAAATCTCATCTAACCTTAAGATAGTCATTTTCTTAGATGTCACTTTCAACCTCTCTAACAACAGCTATAAGCCATTTCACAAAGAAAATCAAACTCCTATTTATATTAATGTAAACTCCAACCACCCAAACTCAATAATTAAACAAATCCCTCAAACTGTAAACACTAGAATAAATAATCGTCTAACAAAAAATATTTAATGAGAACAAAATAACTTATAATGAAGCCCTCAGCAAGGGTAATTTAAAACAAAAATTAGTTTATCAGGAATCTTTGGAAAATAATAAAATGAGTAGAACCACAAACAGAAAAAGAAGGATATGGTTGAACCCCCCCCCCTTTCTGTAAGCTATCCAATGTAAATATTGGCAGACACTTCTTAAACTTAGTAGACAAACACTTTAATCAAAATAACCCCCTACAGAAAATTTTCAATAGAAAAACTCTCAAAATTAGTTATTCCTGCACCAAAAACATGCAGAACATTATTAGCACACACAACAACCAAACACTAAAAGCATTTCATGATAGCAAAACAACAGAAAATAAGCCCTCTTGTAACTATAAAACCGGGACCAATTGGCCAGTCAGAGGTATCTGCAATTTGGAAAATGTGGTTTGCCAAGCTATCATTTTTCCAAAAGAAAACCTCAATGGCAAAAAAAAAACATACATAGGGATATCCATTGGAAATTGGAAACAGAGACTATACAGTCACCAACATTACTTCTCCAAGGCTTCCTTGAAACACCAAACTGCCCTATCTCGGCATTATTGGAAGATTAAAGATAGTGGTTTCACCCCATTAATCAAACTGGAAATCATCTGTTGGTCTCAAACCCCCAACAACTTCCAGGACAGATGTGTTCTGTATATACAAGAAAAAATAACCAAATACAGAAATGCTAACCAGGAATGAACTGAATATCAAATGTAGACATAAAAACAAATTTAAAATTCCCTAAAAATATTGTTTTTTAGTGCCGGATGCACACTTGAAATATTGATTTGTTTATATGAGTGTTAGCACATATGTGTGAACATATATTCATGTGTATGAATGTATATATGTATATGTGGATGTGTGTTTATATTGAGTATCACGTGTTTTTGCGATTTTTGTGTGTTTCTTTATATGTAGTTGAATCTATGACTGTCCTGCCCAATGTATACAAAATTTATAATCCTAAATTAACAACTTTTGTATTATTATTTTTACTTTTTATTATTTGTCCCTATTTAAAATCCCTTCATTTATGTTTGATATTATTATCATTCTTGAAATTTTTATTTATTATTTGTATTAAGGGCCCTTTTAGTAGACTAACAAAATTGAAATTGTGTTGATTTGTCCTGCCTAAAATGACAGGCCATATCAGTCAATTTGCTTTATATACAAAGTTACACACTTTAAGAAAAAAGAATTCTTAGTCAGGTCACTCTATTTTAGACTTACTATTAGCCATTAAACTCTTCCTTTTCGTTTCCTTACCCTTTTTCTATCTCACTTTTTTAAAAGAACTTGACTATCTGGCACTTTGTTTCTTCTTCTTCTCCTTTTTTCCTTTCTCTCTTGCTTTCCCTTCCCCCTGTCAATTTAATGCATCCGTCCACTGAAATGTCTCCATTTACTAAAAGATCTGGGTCTGAAGAGATGATTATATAGATATTCATTATATATATATATATATATATATATATATATATATATATATATATATATATATATATATATATATATATATATATATAACTTTCACCAATGATGATTGGGATGAACAAATACTAATACTTTCTTCAAGAAAACTACATCATAATTGATGAAAATCATCATAATTGTTAACAATGCTGACTCTTAAGGTCCTACCAAGGATTGAATTTACCATCCTTGGCTAACAAATTTCTGAAGATATTAGACTCCCACTCCTCAGCTTAATGGATATGTTTTAAACAGTGGCAGTAGCAGTAGGATGTCTCCCTTCCTGCCAAAGTGGATTTAACTTTTAGGCATTATTTAAGTTTACAGAAATTTCTCCTCAGGACACATTTTTGCCCCCACTTTCTTTAATTCCCTCCTCCCCTCTCCCATTAGGTGACCAGATATGTCAGTTATCTGGTAGATGCAGGATGCTTTTCGCTTTTCAGGTGTGATTTTTCGTATTTGTTGTTGTGTTTGTGTGAAGGTGTGTTTCTTTGTGTGCTAGGTCATCTGAGTAATTTTTTTTTTTCAT
This sequence comes from Acanthosepion esculentum, assembly GCA_964036315.1. NCBI lineage: Eukaryota > Metazoa > Mollusca > Cephalopoda > Sepiida > Sepiidae > Acanthosepion > Acanthosepion esculentum. Next base: position 62,034,978 of record OZ038502.1, on the reverse strand, counting down.
TATTTAAGTTCCGCATTAATTTCATCCAGTTAACTGATGTTTCTGCCAAATTTAGTGATGGTGGTGGGGGGGGTATAACTAATACCGTTTTGTTTTGTTTCTTGTAAATAAATTTTGTTTACCATCGTAAATATTCATTGGGGTTTATAAATTTTTGAAAGTTGTTTTTGTATTCCCCACTCCCACAGACAAAATTGTACATATGGGGACTAGATTAGACTTCATAAAGTCTCTGAGGTATTATGGTCATTGTAGTAAGAATGGTAAGTAAGAATGTGCATTTTGGTGCAAGGGTTATTGTCTGGGTCAGTGATTGTGGCTAACTAAGTTTTAGTATAAGACAGATTATGACCAGCTTTCCCTTTTCCCTATTATTGACCTTGTGCCCTATTTGTACTTATGTGCGATAAATATTAATGTTTTTCACGTTCTCTGGTAAAGTGCTGTCACTCAGTTTATTGAGCAAAATCCTGTTTTGACAATAATTATCATGTCATCAATAGAATTTGATTTGTTATTAAATGATATTGGCTATGTTGAAACATGGTTACTGTCAAATGTGAAAGTTATAAGATAGTAAAGAACCTAGTGGCCTAAAAGAGATATAGCTTTATTTCTATTAGAAGTTGGATATATTATAATGAAGGTGCCACTAATGGCTCACAAAAAATTTAAGAGGAACTGCATTTTGATGAAATAATGGAAATAATAATAAATCGTATAAGATCTAAAAAGGAATTGGTTGTAGCTGATCAGACAAATTTATATCTTTCATAAGAACTTTGTGAAAATACTGTAAAATTCTTACATCATATTCACAATGGATTTAAATACTGTGAATTTGAAAAGCTGGGTCAAACTTGAATTAAATTTAATTTTTTTTTTTTAAATCTGCATGTGTATACCATTAGTAAGGTTACATTCATGAATTTGTCAATCTAAACCTTTCAAAAGAAATCTGCAATTTTGACAATTTGATGGATCTATTATTAAAACATTGGGCAGTTTCAAAGGCACTCTGAAAACAGACACAAAATACAAAATTATATTAATAATACTTGCCAATCATGTAAAAAATGTAATTCATGATGAGAAAAACTCTCCTATAAAATATGTTTTATGTGTGATCTTTTCTCTAAAGGTTTTGGTGTTCAACAACACTCATGGATTTCATGTTTTCAGCTACCACAAACCAGCTGTATTCCTTATAAAACATCATCATTATACCACTGCAATCTAATGGGATTGTTGGATGAATGGTGCAAACAACTGAAATAGCGTTAAAAGCATTCTCTACTCATAGAAAAATTTTTTTAGTCATTTTTACATTGTTAAAAAGTCCATCTACTTCAATAGAAGCATCAAATGCATGTTCCATGGATGAGCAAATGTGATATAAAGCAAATAAAAATTCAGCGTCAGAAACTGAAAATTGTCATGCAAGTTGGAAACAATGCAGTTCTTATTTCAAGGAATGAAGATGGAATTTTGGTTCAGGTATATGAAATCAGACTTAAAGTGGAGCCACAATAGTGAAGATGTCAGTTTTAATGATGGTGCCTTTAATTCATGTCATAATAATGGTCAGTAACAAAAGAATCAATATCTTAAGAGATACTCAATTCAAGAATTGCCCATGGTAATTGTGACTAAGAACCATAGCATCTAACCTTTAGAAGAAGATCTCTATCTACTCTGTCCTGATCTGCTGACTCAGCTTCACTCACTTTCCCAATACCGCTCTTCACTATGGTACCTAGATTTTTTCAGTATAAGCGCTAAACTGGTGATGAGGTCGTATCAATTTAAGGTTGAGCTGCTAGATGTAACCAGACATTGTATGTTAACAGTTTCTTTTATCACACTTCTCACTCTTGAAACTCCTTTCCAGCTCCATGCTTTTCAGCCAACTTTAATCTTTAAAAATTTATATGCAATGTCAATCACTATCTACTGTCCTCCTGATTACTCCTTTTGTTCCCAGTCATTAGTAATGTTTCTCTTTTTAATTCTTTCATAACTAGTAACTCCTTGTGTCTTAGAGGCTTTACTGCCTTGCATGGGTTAAAATTGATTAAAAAAAAAAGATATGTAGATATTAAAACTGTGTATCAAGGAAATGTGAAGAAATTTTAGTATAATGAGAAAGTTATGTTATCATAATTGAGGAGCACAGGAGAATACAACACAATAATACTCACGCATATATGTAGTAAAAAGAACCTTCAGATATTGGAGGCCATCTACATTAAAATGAAGCAACCCACACTCAACAAAATTACATTTCAAACTAGTCACAACACATTACATTGCATCTAGACATTGGTCTTGTTTTAATACTTCAGTCTATTGTGTGGTATGACATCATAAAACCACATCTTCAATTTACGATCTGCGTCTGCTATTCCCTGACCGTTATCATCACATAGCAATTTTCTATAACAAAATATCATCTTTGACAGTGAATATCTTTGTTTCATGTCTGTATAAACACTTTGAGGATGGCTCATGTGAGCTGAAAGCTTAGGACCAAATTAATAAAAAATATCCAAATGTTGGGCAATTTTTGTCTTTATTTTCACCAGAAATTAAAGCAAACATTAGAACGGCTCATGATCAGATATAATAGACATTCATATATTTAATATATATACAGATATATATATATATATATATATATATATATATATATATATATATATATATATATATATATATATTTCATATGAACAAAGATTGTTTACAGCTACCAAAACATGTTGACAAGTAAATTACTGGAGGATAATATGATTTAGGTGAGTAGATTTTGTAAATAAAATGCTCAGTATTAATAAATAGAGCATTAATAATGAATAAATATTTATTCACTATATATATATATATATATATATATATATATATATATATATATATATATATATATGTAATTAATATATGGTAAAATATAATTTTTAAGGTATGCCATATTTATGGGGGAAATGTGCCAAATATCAAAGAGTGCATTTAAATATAAGTGGTTTGGGCATAGGTATCAACACTGGTTGGCAACAGTCTGTCTTATGCTAAAATGAAATCATCAGATGGCCTAACAATATTGATTGAGCATGCAGCAGACTGTCACCAATCAGTTTTGATACCCATGTCCAAACTGCTCATATATATATTCCCTTTCACTTACTAGCTTATTCATGCAATAAGTATATGGGCACATATATTTTATATATATATACCTATACATATATATGTGTGTGTGCGTGTGTGTGTGTGTCCATGTATGTATACCTAAGCATGAACAACCACATCATTTCACTCCAAGCAAAGCAATAAAGCCACACAAGGGGTTACTGAGTGTGAAAGAAAATGAAATAAAGAAAGCTTTATTAAGGAGAGAGAACAATAAAAGAATAGAAATAAAAGACAGAAGATAGTAATTCACATTACATTTAAATTTTTGAAACTTGAAGTTGACTGGAAAGCAAGAAGTCAGAAGAGAGTTCTATAAGCAAGAAGTGTGAGAGAAGAAACTGCTAGCATAGATCTTATGGTTACATCTAGCCATTTCTGCTGTAAAATGATGAGACCTAGCTGCCAATCTAGTACTACGCTTAAATTTATAAAGTTTAGATATCAGAAAGGAAAACTCATCAGAGCAATTACCATGAAAATATTTATAGAAAAAGGTGCAGGGAAACTACATTACATTGGTGGGAAAGTGAAGCCAGGTCAGGACCGCTAACATTGCATATTCTTTGTATTCTATCATAGCAGAAACACATAGCAGAAGCTCCAGACTATATGTGACAGCAATATTCAATGCATAAATGAATGGTAGACTTATAAATGTGCAAGATTATCACAAGAAAAATTGTCAAGCACAACACAGTGGACCAACTTTCCTAACACCAGACCTAGCAACTGTTTCAATATAATCTTTCCACTTCATGTCAGCAGAAAATGTTAGCCTGTATATAATACTATCAGATATTTTTATGGACAAGATTATTATTTTTTAAATCATGGTCTCTACTGTTTGCATATTGATGATTTTGTGCAGAACTGAAATTTTGTCACTGTTGACCATTTTCAATTGATTAGGCAAGTATCTTTGAAGCAAAAAAGAAAAATTAAATTAAACCACAAAAAATAAAATCAGTTTTCAGCGTAGATCAAATCTATTTCTAGTTTTTGACAATTAACTTTGACACCCACACAAAGATGAACACATGCTAAAAATGAATCAACCATTGAAACAGGTTAAGCAAGTTTATTTTCTGCATGTCTTAACAGTTGATGGATGAACCATTCAATTTAGCCAAAATTTTATAGATTCCCTATTCACTATTAAATACCTAGCAACTGAATTTTCACAAATCAAATTAAACACAATTTTTATTAATGATCTGTCTATTCTTAGTTACAAAAATATAGGTGAAAACATTTTTCTTTTGTTTTGATCTAATATTATTTTCTATATTCATCAGTATGTACTTTTAAATTTAGAATATAGTCACTATAGTGAATGAGATAAGGGGTAACAGTGGTACCATTAATTGATAAATGATACTGATTCAATACACACTGTGATGCATATCTGGGGATTGGAGATTAAAGTTTTGGATAATTAATTAAATTTTTTTAATTTTCAAAATTTCGTAATGTATGGAAACATTTGTAACAGGTTTATGTATTTATCAATTCTCAAAAGGTTGTAACGTGATTTGCACTTTGGAAAAATAAAAATCCTCTGTTTGCAATAAATTTATTGTTTCATCATTACTATCCAGAAAATATTGTGCAAAAGGATTTAAAATAGCAAAGAAAAGATGTGCAAAAATATGAATGAGAAAAAATTTAAGTTTTAGCATTATTTCAAATGAGATATGCTGAAATAAATTCACTGATCTAATACACAGGTCATAGCACAAAAGTATAGCAGATGCAAACAGAAATAGAAGCACCTACCAGTTTGTAAGTATAGTGATCTTGATCCTCATATGTGCCCTATGACTATAGGCTTCTACTAGACTGTGCTAACTTAGTAAATAACTACTGGTGCTAACCAAAGCATAATACCAAGCTCACCTGTGACCTTTTTTCTCAATAGAAGTAGATAGGTCTGCCAATCATTCAGTTTACACTCCTCCGCAGTTTTCCAAACAGGAGTAGAGGTTCATCCCTTGTTTCCTGTTTAGTATTGGGTTTCTGGTTCCTTCTAAAGTCTTCTCATCCTCTTTCAGTCCTAGTAACCCACTGTATCTTAGTGACATTATCACCTTGCTTGGGGTGAAGTGATTAAAAGAAAATAACTATAGGCACTTGACATTGATGGTTAGAAAACTTGATTCTCACTGGGTGCCTAATTCACAGTGAAGTTGGTACATAACTATATCAGCAAAAACAAAAACTGTTTTAACAAACTATTGAAGCAGCAATTTTTTTTTTCAAGTTTAAAAAAATCATTAGCATGTTATTAATTGACCTAGATGGTGATTTGCATCTTTGGGATGATTTTTAATTCTGTCTTTTGAATGTATGCATTGACACATTAGTGTGATGTTATCATTTGAGTTTTGAAACTCTATGATGTAATGTAACCATAACATAATAATTTTAGAATGACTATTCCAAAATCATAAATTATATTGATAGTTTTGATCTAATATGGATAGATTTTAAATCTTATAATTTGTGTTGACAATTTTTGTTGTGTATGATTGTGTTATACACAATGAGCTGTCTTATATTATTGTCAGTTTTATGTTTCTGTATGATGTGTTGCCATATAGCACTTTGATCAAAATTATGACACCTGGTCTATGAGACAGAGTTGTAATTGTGCATACACAGTTGTGAACAGAATTATTCACCCCTACTGAATATTTCCATATTTTCCAAAGAAGAATGGAGCAAAATACCTATAAGTGTGTGTAGTGATCTTATAAGGAACTCTCAAAAATGATTAAAGGCAATAATCAAGAATAAAGGCTACACAATTGATTATTGAGGCAAGAAGGCCAATAATTTTGTCCTATCTTAAATGTTTTTTGGTGTTTTTTTTTTTTTTATTATTGTTTGACATTAAAATAAAAATTTTGCTGTGGGCATCACTGCACATTCTTTCAAATTCATTATTTCATCATTTGTGAAAAAATGCACATGACGTTTCCTTGAAAAGTTGAGGTATTACAGCTTTATTTGTAATTATGGAAGTGGGGGTGAATAATTCTGTCCACAACTCTCTCTCTCTCTCTCTCTCTCTCTCTCTCTCTCTCTCCATATATATATATATATATATATATGTACATATATAGTGTATGTATATGTGTATTTTGGTAGGGATTTCTCTTTTTTGAATCTTTGATTGAAGACCATGGAAATATTTCTTCTGAGAATTTTTTTATTTAATATTTCATGTTTACTTTACTAGTGTTTTTACTAATGGTTATAAATGTATATCCTGATATTATTTCTCCAAGTACTTTCAGGCACTTTAATTATCTTCAATAGTTGTAGATATTTTCTTTCACTGTTGTGTTACTTTCATAATTTTAGCATTTTATTTTGAATTTGGATTTTTACTATCATGTGTTGTGACATCCTATTTAAAATACTGGCTCCTATGGTAAATTATATTTTGTTTATTGTAGGTCATTTGTTTTTTATAATTATTGCTTCTACTATTTGTAATCTGTTTTTACAGTTAATGTTGCATTATATTTTTGTGTCTTTTTACAAGTATCTATTGGATTTTGGTTAGAATAAGATTTTCTTTATTATCGCAGTGATGCTTATTAATAGAAATTCATTGGTGGAGATTAATGAGAATATGATATGGTTGATTGTTTTTGATATTTGATAGACTGGAGTAGAAATCTGGGAAATAATTACTGGTTTCATGTCTTTTGACTTATACAGAGTGCAATGGATAAATTGTTATCTAAATTATGCAGAAATGAAAATAACACTGACATCTCATTTTAACAGATATATTTACCAAAATTACACAAAAATATCTTGAAATACTAAAAAGTAAATTTATTCAATAAAATTGCCATTGGCTTCAACCACAGCCTCCAGACAAATTCAGAATCTCCTGCAACTCTTTTGGACGGTCTCTTTGTTTAAGTTGGTGAATGCTGCCATAATCCTTGCCTTCAGTTAATCTTTGGTATTACAAGGAGTTTTGTTGGTCTCTTGCTCAACTGTGCTCCACACATAATAATCAAGGGGTTTGCAGTCTGGGGAGTTAAGTGGCCAGATGTAAGGGGTGATGTGGGTGCAGAAATTGTCTGACAGCCACGACTGGGTTCTCCTACTTGTGTGGCATGGTGCAGAGTCCTGTTGCCAGACATAGGGTTTCCAGCAGCCACCTCTTGATCCAGGGCAGCACTACAAACTCTTGATGTAGGCCTCTATATTGAGTTTGAGGTTCAGTTGGAAGATGAATGGAGGCATAATGTCACCATCACTAGTGATCACTCCAAACACCTTCGTAATCACCATTAGACTCATCCAACTATTTCTGAATCCTTTGCACTGTCCTCGGATTGAAATCCAAATGATCTGAAATGTTTTCACTGGAGCTTCTGGCACGAATGCCAAGCAGTACAGCATGCCATTTCCAAACTTCTGGCAGAGTGAATTGCATCATGGTGCTCTTTTTCTCACAGACAGTGGCCAACTGACCCTACTATACTGTGCAGTTGACAAAATCAAAAACAACGAGCATGCAGAAAAATTAAGAATATAAAATGGCAACAATTTACCCCTCACACCCTGTATATATGTCCAGGTTTATAATCCTCCAACAAATCTTTTCAGTTTTGTTGAACTGATTTCTGTATTATTTGCAGAGTTAATTTTATTTATTTCTGCAGTGTTTTTTCTTTTTGACATTTCTGAAATTTTTGTTGTTAGGCATAGTTTGAAATTGTAATCTTTACAACAATGTATATTTTTATCACCTACTTTTGATACTAATATCTTGATTATTACATAATATTAATGCTTCTTTCACTTTGTTGGTTAATAGGAAATGTTGCTTTTGAGGATCACATTGTTTTTATGCCCTTGGCTTTTAGTAGGGTGTACTGCAATAGGACTGTTTGTTTGTCGTCATTAAATTTACTGGTAAAGTTATTTCAATTTCCATTTACTTTTTCTTAAAATCAAATTTTGTGAATGTACATGTATCTGTGTATGTGTCTGTCTGTATGTATGTGTATAGATATGTGTGTATATATGTGAGTGTATGTGTATATGCATGTATGCATATACTTCTATATGTGTGTGTGTAGGTGTCTGTATATACATGTATGTATGTGCATATATAATATATGAATAATTCTTCAAAAGTAATGCCTTCTATTTATTTCCATGGAAAATATAATAGATATCAGGATCAAAATGAAATCATTGGATGGAGTGCTTTTATTTTTACAAAAAAATATTTTCTTCGGTATTTACCCACTTGACTATCTATTTTCACAAGTGATGAGCAAGCATCTGTATTTTCACATAAGTGTTTTCATATCCTTTCTTTTGTTTCCATAAATGTTCAGCCATCCTTAATGAATGTAAATGGCTGAAATTTGTCTCCAGGTAGAAAATCATTGAGAATCCTCTGCTTTGGAGCCACTTTCATACAAGACTCTGATTTTGTGATAAGGCAAAAAAATAAAATAAAATGTTTGTGAAAATTTTCAACCTCTCTATTGTCATATCATCATCATGTTACTGGCTTAGTGTACCAACATAATAAGAAGATAATACTTTCATACCAACCCTCATATATCTATGATATTTACTGGAAAATATTTCTTATGCACATATTTTATCACCTCAAATCCAAAATGTACACTTGTTTTTTCTCCGTTAAATTTTATACTTTAAAACTTTTTTCTCTTTTGCAAAGCCAAATGGCATCTGACTTATTTTCTTTTCCTCACAATTTTGAGTGAAAAATATTTGTCCTTGAAGCTAGAAACTCAACACTTGAAATGTTGACTTTGTGCATTTGACCAGTTTTTTAAATACTTTTTTCTGTGTCAATGTGAATCACCTTTTTAAAAAATTTCAAGATAATCACAAGTGTTGAAGTCTCAAATTCTAACGTCTGTGTAATTAATTTTTATTTTTTAATTTATTTTATACTGAGTCTTGATTAGAAAGTTATAATGGTGTATATATAGTTTTATTTATTTTCTGTATTTACCTTTAATACTATTTCCATATTATGTACAATTTTTTATTTAGTGAAGAGACAATGTAACAACTATGAGCAACATTGTATTAGCATAATTTATGTCTCTGAATTTCTGATGATTGATTTTAATCTAAAGGAGATTTTGATGATAGTGTTTGATCTAAGGGCAATAACTCTCTCTCTTTTTTTTCAAGCAAAATGTGTTCAATTATGTAAAACCTTTCCAGTATTTACATTGAGAGAATACATTTTTAACTATGTATTCGGTGTCTACTTTTAAAAAAGGAGATGCTGGTAAATTTTGCACTTACTTAATATCGCAGTGTTCCCAGATGATTCTCTATATTGACAAATACCAATGCGAAGGAGAAATAACATTAAGAAACTTTAAGTTATTTTAGACCTGAAAAAAATTTTTAATTGTTCAAGAATGTATGCACTATATCAGATTTTATTATACAAGTTAATGAAATTGGCATTAGCCAACCAACATTGGTAATATTTTTAGGATATTTATATCATGTGAGATTCAGCTTACATATAATAACTTGATATGAGTTATCAGCTTTTATTATGCAAATTGCAACATAAATTTTTATTTATAAATAAATCTAAATGATATAAGCCAAAAAAAAATAACACAATGTCTTATATTCTTGAAAACTTTCTTAGGCTTCTATAGCATTCTAATATTTTCATCAGCTTTTCATTCATTGATTTTGTTAACTTTTCTACTGTTTCAATTTTAGCATTACTTGCAGCAGTTTTTATTGTCTCTCAGATATCTTTGAGTGAACATTGTTTTCAATTTTCATATATATTACTTTTAATAATGCCTCCCAAGTTTTATTTTGGATTAATATTTGGAGAAACTGGACACTATTCAATTAATTTTGTGCTGTTGAAAACCTTTTTGACAAAGTCAGCAATAGTCAGCTTGGCAGAATGTGGCAGAGCATTGTTTTGTATGAAAATACACTTTAGTTTAAAGCATCTTAGTGGTGACCTGATTTCCTGCTTAATTTCTAGCACAGCACAGTGAACCAACTTTCCTAGCAGTAGATGAAGCAATTGATTTGATATAGTCATTTCATTTCATGTCAGTGGAAAATATGAGCCCAAGAAGGCATAGAGTGTTGTTCTGGAGTTTAGCATCAGCCATGCTGATGGCAGACAGAAAATGTTCTCTGCGGTGATTAAATGAAAACAATTTTGTCCGGGGGGGGGTAAAATTTACAAGTCATTTCTTGCATCAGTTAACCACTGATTGAAGGTCATTTTATAGTGAAATTTTTTGAGTTCAACCCATGCAAGGCAGTAAAGCTACTAAGACACAAGGGGTTACTGGACGTGGAAGAATTAAGAATAGAAACATTGCTAAGGAGCAAGAACAAAAGAAGAGCTATCAGGAGGACAATAGATAGTGATTGACATTGCATTTAAATTTTTGAAGAGTAAGCATTAGCTGGAAAGCTGAAGCCAGAAGTGAATTCTACAAATGAGAAGTGCAAGAAAAGAAACTGTTGGCATAGAATTTACGGTTACATCTAGCTAACTCAACTGTAAATTGATGAGACCTTGTTGCCAGTCTAGTACTGAAAAAGTCTAGATGCCATAGCAAAGAGCTCATCTGAAAAATTACCATGAAAGTATTTATAGAAAAGGTACAGGCAGGCAACCTTATGCTGATGGGAAAGTGACTGAAGCTGAGATGCCAGATCCAGGCCAATAATATTGATGATTCTTCTTTGGATTTTATCAAAGAGCTTGAGATAAATATTGGGAGCATCAGACCATATATGGCAGCAATATTCTAAGCATGGCAGACTTATAGATAAGTAAGATAGATTCTGGAGAGAAAAATTGTCTAGCAAAACACAGTGAATCAACTTTCTTAGCAGCTGACTTAGCATTGAATTCAATATAGTCTTTTTACTTCATGTCAGCCAAGAAAATGAGCCTGAGAAGGTGCAAAATGCCACTCTTCTGGAGGTCAGCATCAGCTAAGTTGATGGAAGGCAGAGTGGAATCTCTCAGATGATTAATAGAGAGCATTTTAGTTTTGAAGATGTTAAAATTAACAAACCATCCTTTGCCCCAGTTAACAACAGACTGTAGATCATTTTGAATATCAGCTTCCATTTTGACCTTATCAAACTGATCAGACTTACTATTGGGACAGGTGTAAATTGTTGTGTCATCAGCATAGATACCAAATTTAGAGATGATGTCATTAGTAAGGTCATTAATGAAAATTAAAAACAAATTAGGACCAAGGATGGAGCCCTGGTACAAAAGGATCTGGAAAAGTAGCTGTTCAGGATTACTTTCATTTCACAATTTGATAGGAAAGACTGGATCAGTTCAAAAATTTGTCTGGAAACACTGTAACTTTTCAGCTTGTGGAAGGGACCTGAATGCCAGAACTTGTCAAAAGCTTTCAAGATGCCCAAGCTACAGCACAGGCTTCACCATTCTTATCTAGAGCTTGATAGACTCTTTCCGAAATTATCGTCAGTACATCAGGAAGTTGACTTGGAGAAACAAAAGCAATATTGTTTGTCTGAAAAAAGGCTCTGTGATGTGAGATGCTTAACCAGTTCAGCATTGATTACGGCCTCTAGGAGATTCCCAAAAAGAGATAGAAGGCTAATAGGCTGATAGTTGGATGGGTTGAATGGGTTGGATGGTTCACCCGAGTTCTTAAAAGCTTGAACAACAGATGAAGGCTTCCAGCTGGCAGGAAAGCAAGAGGTGGCAAACCATTTATTATACACTTTAAAGAGAACAGGGGCCAGTTCAGAAACACACTTCTTAATGATTATTACAGGGATTTACCAAATTTACTTTGTTGGGTATGCTCCTAAGACAGGAGTAAATGGTTATATCATCTGCATGAATATGTAGTTGGGAACTGATGATATCTGGGAGATCATTGATGAAGATCAGAAACTGCGTAGGTCCAGGGATTGATTCCTGGGGTACCTCTGCATTAGAATGAAATGATCTGAAAGCATGCCCATTCAATACAACCTTCATTACATGATTTGTTAGGAATAGTTGGGTCAAACCAAATATTCATCCCAAGACACTGTTGTCGTTGAGCTTGTAAGAAAGCCAGCATGCCAAACCCTGTTGAATGCCTTTGAGAGATCTAAAGCCACAGCCTGAGTTTCACCATTTTTATCTAAAGTTTGACAGACAAATTCAGTGATGGCTATAGGCATGTCAGCAGTAAACATGGTGAAGTGGATGCCATATTGTTTGTCCAAAAGGAAGTTGTGTGAAGTAATCAATTGTGTTTAATCAATTCAGCATTGTTTAGAGCATTGAGTACTTGGCCAAAAAGAGGTAAGAGACTAATAGGCCGATAACTGCCTACAAATGTTTTGTACTACTATTGTAGACAGTAAAATTATATACTTTTCAGATGGAGTAATGTTACTCCATCTTTCCTTTGTTGCCTTTTAACAAAGTCTTAGACTAGTAAATGAATTAATGTAAATATTCCTAATAAAAACAGATATTATAAGCTGAAATCCACATTATATGTTTATCATATAAATATATGTATATATCTTTTTGAAAATGTTATCAATATTTATATTATGAAAACATTGACTCACATAATAAACATAGTGTAAATACAAGTTATCTGCAGATTTTCTTCAACTGGAATTGTCTAAATTAAAGAAGCTCATATAATGATATAGATTAAGGTGATTTTCTAAATGCAGCTTAGATGTTACACAAGCCTGAAGGCATAAGGCACTCAGTGAGGATCAAACTCACTACTCAGTTGTAATTTTTCTAGTGAGACAAGCTTGCTAACCATTACACCACATCAAGGTACCATCATGATATAGATTAAGATTAAATAAGCTACCCAGCTTTTGTCGAAGTACATAACTAGGTACATTTAGTGGGCTTTTACTCTTTGTTTATAGACAGCTTTTTTAGTTGTGAATTTTCCAAATACCTTCATGATAAAATCCTGATGAGTTTATCAACAAAAGACATTTTCATTGGAAATGATGCTTGCTGTTCTAAGTTAAACATCTCTGTTTTCTGACTCAATAAGCTTTGTTTCAGAAATACTGACACTGAAATTGTATTTGAACTTAAATTATCTGGTTGCCATCGCAACACAGAGCAGTTTTCACAGAATGATTATCCCAATATTATTAAGCTTAATAAAGATAGCATAAATATTAATCCCCTCTGATTATTCAAATGATTACAATAACTTCTGCTAACTTTAATGAATAGATCTAACATTTGCATTGGCTGAGATTGAAATCTAATCAGCCTGTTTCTGGATTTTTGTCATAATTGGTTTTTATTCATTAACTGGGCTTGTAACTCTGAGTGATTTTTGTCATATAACAAATCATTCAGGGTAAATGAGATGTTTTAACAGATTTATTTCAGATTTTAAGCCAAAGAAAATGAGTCTGAGAATCATCTGGTAAAAATGTCAAAACTTTGAGCTATTGTTCTAAATTTCTGGTTATAGCTAGAGATACAATATGTGATAATTTCATGTGAAAACATGTGATTTATCCTCCTTATAACCTATGCATTAGCAATCCTAACACAGTCTGTTTTCTCATTGGCTATGATGAAACATTTACCAGGTAGGACATTGGCACTGCATTTTTCCTTTTTCAAACCAAACTTTTCAGTTTGCTAATATTTGTAAAATTCATTATGTAAAAAACATTTTTATATAGTTGGTAGAAATGTTGCAGTTTATATTAAAGAGTTTCTTTCATTTTAAAGATGGATTGTGTTTGAATGTTCTTCCTTCCTATTGAATTTCTTTCCTTCTTTTTGAACTTTGAGTTAGAGGCAAAATAATTGTTGATTACATCTGGAAATAAATATAAAGGAGAAAAAACAGCTGCAAGTCTCTTGGTATAATCATTTCCTCTCCATCTGAAATAGCTATGGGGAAGAACTCTTTTTTCACAGCAAAAGTACTGTCAAATTATTTATCTTGTCAGTCATGAAACATACAAAAACAAAATCTATAGAATTAGATTAAAACCAAATTGTTTTAATTTCTTCAAAAGATTTTCTTCATAAGACATTTGTCATCTTTGTCTTCTATTATGTGTTGCATGACTTGCGACAATACAATATATATTTAGTAAAGGTATTTCAAGTGAGGTACATTTTTTCATTCAGCATGAAAAAGTAAGATATTAGGACAATATCAGATTTTCAAAATTCATCTGTATTTTTAAATTCTTGATTATTTTGCAATATTATAATTTAAAAGTAATATAGAGTAAGCAATAATCTTTACTAAATAATTCAACTTTGTTAAAATATATTTTTGAATGGAATAATTATTGGAACTGCTTAGTAGCCTTGACATATTTGGGAAGGATATTAGAATAATCCAAAACCTATACTGGCAGCAAGCCACCTGCATATGGATAGAAAATGAGTTCTGTAAATATAGAAAAATAGAAAGGGGTGTAAGACAACGATGTATCGTCTCACCAGACGTATTCAGCTTATACAGTGAAGCAATTCTTAGGGAACTAAAAGTCGTATCAGAATTCATTATTGACAACAACAATCTTAATAACATAAGATATGCCGATGACACTGTTGATAGCAAACACAGAAAGGAAACTACAAAAACTCCAACAGAAGGTAGTGAAAGAAAGCAAGAAGAAATGACTAATCATTGATTACAAGAAGATGGAATGCATGGTTGTTAGCAAAAGTAACAGCCCAACATGCAAATTATGAATTGGTGATACCGAAATCAAGCAAGTACAACAATTTAAATGTCTGGGAAATGTTTTAACAGAGGACAGAAAGTGTGATGCTTAAATCTGAAGGCACATTGGTATAGCAAAATATGGCTTTCAAAAGCTAAGCAAAGTATTAAGAAACAGAAACATTTTATTTGAAACAAAGAAAAGACTACATAACTGTTATGTAATATAAGTCTTCCTATATGGCAGTGAATGTTGGACAATCTCCTCACAGATGAAGAAGAAACTTGAAGCAACAGAAATGTGATTCTACAGAAGGATGCTGAGAATACCATGGATCAAATATATGAGGAACAACAAAGTTTTAGAGACAATGAAAAAAAAAAAGACTCTTATACTGAACATCACAAAGAGATAGTTAAAATTTCTAGAGCACATAATGAGGAAAGAGGGCTTGGACACAGGACAGATTGAAGGCAAGATGGACAGAGGAAAACAATAAATAACCTACCTGGTAAGCTTGAGTAGATGGATGGCAGAGCAAAGTTTGGGAGGGATATCCAAAAGATGAATTAATAAATTCATCTTTTGGCTATCAAAAGACAGGAAGTTGTGGGTGGCCATGATCGCCAACATCCTGAATGAACATAGCACATAGAAGATTAGCCCACCAGTGGCTTAAGTAATAAAAAAAATACTTTTACAGTATCTGTAACTCTAACCTGACATAATCTGTAAGTTTTGCTCTTCTGAAATAATTAACTGTAATATGATTAATGAAACCTTGCAAGATATAAAGTTAACGTGGATGATTTTATGAATTTATTGCTGTTTATTGATATCATCCTTAGAGCGTTATCATAATATATTGAAGACGATGTGAATAAATATCAAAATGTTAGCAAAATCTCTCATTACTTTTTTAATTGAATATTACAGCCTTCAAACATTTTCAATTACTTTCACTTTTTCACATTATTTGCTTCTTATAAACTTAAAATCCCTGCATTACATTTTGTAAAGTCTGTTGCAACCAACCACCAGCTTACTGAGCTTCTTCTTACCATACAACTAAAGCAACCTTTTCTGTAAATAATCCCTACAATTACGTTCTATGTCACAATCCCTTGTATCCATCTTGTTTAAACAGATATATAACATAACTATGTGATTAGGTCATTCATTTATGATGAGGTAATTCTAGACAAGTTGTCAAGCTAATCCCTCTGGAAGCTTCTTGATTATAATCTGCTTCCTCTTGTTTTCTAGACACAGAGGGGCTTTCAAGGTGTGGCCTAATCTCTTCTTATTGCTGTCCCTTATTAGTTGGCTATTGTACCATGCATATAATACCTATGAGTTGACTTGCTGGCCAGGTGTGTCTTGATCTCTGCTTATTAATGCCTTTGTCTTTGTAATCTACTATTGATATTATTATCTATACTTGTGCTATACATTACATTGCTTTCATCTGGTGCTCCATTAAGACAAGAATCTGCTTTTTAGTTTACTTTCTAAATAAGTCTTCAAAAAGAGATAACAAATGATAACATAATAAATATTATAAAGAGAAAAATATAAAGTTTGGGTAGGGACAACAATACATTTGGAACAAACTATTTATCATTATGCAAAAACACAGCACTTATTTTATCTCTTTCATCTTCTCTCTTGTTTCATTTTGTCCGAATATAGCACAAATATATTGGACCTCTAAAACAATAATGTCCTATTTTGTAGAATATTGGATATTCTATATAGAATACCAGCAAGAGAATTTGTTCTAGAGACAACCTGTTGTTTTGTGCATTTCACTAGAAGCCCTTTGAAAAGTGAAAATATTTATCAAATTCCACCTTCCTCACCACAAAGGATGTTACTCTATCATCAAATGTGAGTGATCAGATTCACCTGACTCAGAAGAATCAAGTTATACACAAGTATTGGTTTCTAATAATGCAACTTAGTTATATAAAAAGCTAACTTTCTGATACATTGATAACAATATACATTACTTTGTTGGTAACAGGAGCAGTCAATACTGGCTACATGTGACAACAGGATCACATGTTTAAAACTCACTTGTTTCATATATAAACCAATACAAAGATTTTCAGTGGGTTATTATGTACTAGCAATGTTACCATCCTTAGGTTATGTACAAAAAAATTTTGATAGTCATTATTTATTTTATAATAATTTTATTTTGACAGATTTTCAGGTACTTATCATTTAATGAAAACTACAATAGAAAAGATGAAACAAATTGGAATAAGGGGAAAATAACATCCTTTGTTATTTGCTAAAAACTTGAAATTATAAGTGTAATATTTGGTGTTTTCATAGTGAAGTAAATAATTGCAACTGAAATAGTTTTAATATCAATAGCTTTGTGGAGAGTTGTGACAGAGATTCTTCATGTTATTTATCAGAACTTCAGAAATAAAAGACTGTGGTGAAAGGTATAGAGTATAGCGTATAATAGTATATATTTATATATTTGACTTAGAGTGAGTTCTTTGATATTCAGTGTATTAAAATGTTCGTTTATAAGGTGGATCTGGGTAGAAGTCTGGAGAAAGTACATTTCAGCTTGATAGTGGGTAGTTTCGTGTTAGACAATGATAGTGGTAGAAGTCATCTTAGAAATAGGTCAGTGTCAATCTACTGTGTTTTTTAAGCCCTAAGAAGGGCAGAAAATATCGTTAGCAAATCACCCCTTAACTACCTCATATATCATACCTCTCTCCTGGTGTTTTTCATCCAGTTTCAGTTTTTTCTTCTTTCTATTTTTATTTGAGGGTTGCCTTCTCATTAGTTGAGAGAGAAATATATGGAGAGAAGTTTAGGGAGAGTGAGAAAGAAAGAGATAAGGGTTTTAATTTTAATTCTTTCTATTTTTTGTTTATATATATTAATTTTATTTTTTATTTTATTTTTATTGGGACTTACTACAGCTTTATTTATATGAATGTAAGGTAATTTCCAATCTTAAAAGGGAGATCTTACAATATACAAGTTTTTAAAAAATTACCTCAGTAAATAATGAAATGAAAGTTCAACTTTTCAAAGCAATTTCTTTATTCTAAATTTTTACAATACAGTTTAATGGCTGAAGACTGAATTACATAAGAAATCCTTTGGTGAAAGACAACAAAAATAAACAAAAAAATATAAACAAAATATTTATAACTAGCTTAAAAGCTGCTCTATTGGGCTGCCAGTTGATCAGGGTTTTCATTTGCATAGGACTTACTGCAGCCTTGGCTCTTTTGATTGCAATCTGGTCCTCTGTTGGCAGAGATTTTTTTTTGCAAGGCATAGTGCTGCCATATGCAATAAGCAACAATAAACTACAGAAGAACTCAAAATTGATTGCTGCATTTAAGTATTGCATTACTATTTAAGCTTACCATTTAAAAATTCAACAATAATTCTTTTGCCACCAATTTATTTAAAGACAATTTGATGTACATAGGTCCTTACTTTCCGTACAAACAATTATTTTTATTTCATGGGTGACTTCCACTGGGTTTTGGAATTAATTTTGATTGTTCCCAAATTTATTTCCAAGTTATAAAAATAGTTATCACATAAAAAATTTGTCACAAAAAATCATGTAAAAAGATTGCCAAAAACAATCACAGTAATAAAAACTTAGGAATCCAAAATTTCTGAGCTATTGAAAGTTAGAGAGTTGTGTCCCTTTAATTGAAAAAATGTGACACAGTGATACACTGACATTTGCATTTATTATATAGATGATAAGGGCCAAAAGACAGAGCAGTTGAAATATTGTGATAAAGATCAAAAAGATGAGAACTGGTCTGAAATGTATAAAAGCAACAACATCCTGGCAGAAATTCAAACAAAAGCTGAAGTTTGTTCATCACAGAACCTGAAAAAAATTATGAGTAACTTTGTTAATAAGAACAGTTATCAGTTAGTATTTTTAAGGACTGGCATCCTCAACTTAGTTCTTTTAAAGTAATACAAAATGTAAAAATAAAATCTTAAAATATTATAATTTTGATAGAATAGATGAGACCAGATCAGCAGTGTAAAGGTTAAAAACAGAATTCAGAAAAGAGTAACCACAAAGTAAAGACATAAAAATGAACAGCAATTCAATAATTCGTTGAAATGAATATCTACTTTTTGTTGTTTTTATCACAGTGTGTCAGCTGGTTTACTTTCTGGTTTACTTTCTGGTTTTCCTCAAATGCATTGTATTTAGTTTTAAGCAAAATCCATTAGAGAAAATATATGATAAATGATTGGTAAAAGAGTTGTGAGTTCAACCTCTCAAAGGGGCACTTGATAAGAGGAAACAGGGGATGAAAATAGCAAACCATCTTCATCAGGGGTAAAATAAAGAATTCTATTCCAAATACCTCAGAGAATCCTAGATTAGAGAGTGCATGCTGATTTTTGTTTGAATTTCAATGATGAGATTAAACATAACAATAGAAATGAGAACATTAATCCAACTTTAAATAATGAAAATAATATACTGTAATTAAAATCCATGTAAAGGCATACATCCCCACCAAAGTATTAACAGAGAGAATCAAAAGTGAGGGGTAAAATAATTATAAAGAGTGTTTCATTAAGACGAATTATATATAAGGGTGTTTCATTAAGACGAATCAAAGTCAGCAGTAAATAAATCAGTGTTATTGGCAAAAATTTATTTATTTCTCTATTGGATCATGTTATTAAAGTCATGTGTGAGAAATAATATCACCCAAATGTCCGCCAAATCCGAAAGAAAAAGGAAAAAATCATTAGTCACTTAAACTTAATTCACATTTAAAATTGGTCCAAGTTATTGGAACACCCTTTATATATAAAGGAGGAAAGAGAAAGAATGTATAGATAAATATAACCTGCTCTATAACTGATAATAACATTATTCATTTTTATAAAGAACAAAACATTTATGTTGTATTCTTTAACATGTTTAGCAAGGATTTGCATGAAACTGTTATTTTTACAATTAGATCATTTTTTTTTTAATTATTTTATTCCAAGAAGGGTGCGAATTTCACTAGTACACAAGGAGTTACAGAAAGGGAAAATGAGAGAAAACACTGAGAATTGGGAGGATTGAGAAAAGGACAAAAGATGGATGGGATTCAAGAAGAGACAAGATGGCAATTGATGTTGCATCTAAATTTTTGAAGTTTGTATTTATTTGGGAAGCAAATGGAAGGGATTACCACAGGCAAGAAGTATGAGAAAAGAAACTGTTGGAGTAGAAGTGGCCTTTGCATTTAAATATTTCAATGGTAAATGGGTGGGATCTAGATGCCAATCTAGTAGCATACTTAAATTCATGTAGTCGGGGCACCAGGAAAAAAAGCTTATCAAAGCAGTTGCCATGAAAATATTTCTAGAAAAGACAGAGAGAATCCACACCATGTTGGTGGAAAAATGACTGAAGTCAAGATGCCAAGTCAGGATTGATTACATTACAGATCCTTCTTGGAATTTTGCCAAGAACCCCAAGATGAATAGTAGGAGAACCAGACTAAATATGCCAGCAGTACTTATTTAATGCACAGGCAAATGGTAGATTTGTAAATGTGTAAAATGGACCATGATGAGAAAGATTTTCTGAGTATTTCATCAGATTAAACTATATAAGGCCTAAATAAAGTATTTGGCTCCATTTAAAAGATCATATATATATATATATATATATATATATATATATATATATATATATATTTTTTTTTTTTTCTTATTACTATAGATGTTATTTTTAGTGGGTACAATTTTTGAGTTGCTCTCCTTGTTTTTTTATTTTCCCCAACATGACAGAATGCCTAGAAAAAGCCACTGCTTACAAAATAGCACAAATTTGTTCACCTAAACTATCTGAAAGCTCACATAAATAAACTAGAAACATTCTGGCAAAAGTGCTTATGGTTGAATGAGACCAAACTAGAGCTTTTTTGGTGAGCTCCTAATACAACTTTTGAAGAGAAGAATTTGATACCAACCATTAAACATGGTGGTGACAGCATTATGATTTGGGGGTGCTTTCCTGCAGCTGGATTAGGCAAAATAGTATGCATTGACAGCACCATGAACTCTGCAATTTTGAATGAAAGTGTCTTGTTCTCAGTTCAGAAGTTGGGTTTAGGTCAGGGCTCGAACTTCCAACAGGACAATGATCTGAAACATTAAAGCAACTCTACAAAAGAATGGGTTTGTAAAAAGAAATTTAAAATCTTGGAATGGCCTAGTCAAATCCTGATCTAAACCCAATTGAAAATCTGTGATTCAAGTGAAAGAAGGCATGCATGCAAGAAACCTGGGTAAAATTGATCAATTGTGGGAGTTTTGCCAAGAAGAATAGACAAAAAATTGCCTAAATATATCAGGTTGAAATGCAGGCAATACTAAAATGCAACTGGGATTGTTCCATTTTTGTTCCTTGGTTATTTTATTTTAGTTCTTTATTCTAGTCTGCTTATCTCAGATTTCTATTCTAGTATTCAAAGTATTCTCTTCTAATAATCTAAGTAATTTTTTTTTATATCCTTACTTATTGTTTAAGCAACACTTTCATTTTTGATATTTTCTATGCAGTATCTCAATAATAATAATAATAATAATAATAATAATAATAATAATAATAATACTTTAGCCACTTCAATGAAAATATCAGCTTTTCATCCTATTCCTACTATTTAGTCTTAATTACAGTAATTATGGATTAATAATTTATTTATAATTATAATAATCAATAGTCGTATCATAAGATATTAATATTCATTAGTCATGATTATTACTAATTCATAATTCTCTACTTTTGTTTAAGCAACAGTTTTACTCTTAATATCTCATTTGTGTAAAGTGCCACTGAGGCTACCTTCTCAGTCATTCTTTGGTCAACACAATTTCAATGTCTCTCTCTTTTTCTTTTTCTTTTCATTATTGGTTTCTTCCAGAACCTTTGAAGCAGTCACACATCCCACCGCCGCCTCCACCACCAGCTGTGAGCACCTACTGGAAGAGTTCCATTGACCCACCCCCAAGTCACCGTCACTCAACGTGCGTAAGTTTCAACTCATCTTCCAACTCACCCTCGTCCCACCACACTGCTGAATCTTCATCTGCTTCTATCAGCTCGGGAACCAGCCTACCTGTTAACTCAGTAACATTACCTGCATCCGCTGTGCGCATCTTACCCTCTCAGACCCCACCCAGTGCTCTCTCTTCATCAACACCTCCATCACCGCCGGTCACCCTTAACTTCCAACCACCACCTCAAGTGGATAGTTTCCCAACCCCTAGTACTAAGAGCACCTCCAGTAGTATCTCTTCACCTGGGAACTCTAGCATCTTGAATGTTGCAGAGGACCAAGGACAGGACCGTGAACTTTCTACCTTTTCTCCAGGTAAGAAAAAGAAAATACCCCAGTTGACAGCCACATCTCCTGACAGTCGCAGCCGTCCAGTTGAGGGTTCTGAAGACTTCTATTCTTGTTCCAGCCAGGGAGATAGCAGCATCCGTTCATCAATTGAGAAAATACAGATCAATCGAAAATTCACAAAGAAAATGGACCCAGTACAGATCAGCAAGATCAACAACAACTACACAACTTCTATCCAAGTCGGTTCCAAGAAACTGTCGGAGGCCAATGCTGAGAAGTCCCCACCACTCCCACCCACTGTTAACACAGACTCGGAGGTTGCTGCTGTGGCTGCTGGAATGACCAAGTGTCTCGGCCATGAGACAGGCATGAGAGCCTCTCCATCACCACCTCCACTGCCTCCTCCGCCACCTCCCCCACCCCCACAATTGCTCATCGATGAACTTCAAAACAGTTTCTCATCATCGCAGGACACAGACAGCCTGTCCATGCAAAGTGACCCAGATGACCTTCCTCTACCACCACCGCCTCCACCGCCCCCACCACCCCCACCTCCAATATTTCCACGAACTGTACCCTCATCTTCACCGATGTCTGCAGCCTGCGATGTTAATAGGACTGCACCTTTATTGTCCAAATCAAGGTATCTATCAGCTTTTTAATGCTTTCATAAGTGATTTTATGCCATATATTTCTCTTTGTATGTGTACACACACACACACACACACACACACAAATATATATATATATATATATATATATATATATACAGTGTAACCCGGATATAAGAGACCCTGGTATAAGAGAAACCTGGATATAAGACATTTTCTCTGGTCCCAAATTAGAGCCTGTGTTAAAACAAATAGACCAAACCCAGATATAAGAGACTTCTTCTCCGGTCCCGACAACTCTCTTATATCCGGGTTACACTGTATATATATATATATATATATATAGGGAGGAGGAGGTAATTAGTCTATGTCTATCAAATTCTAGAAGTGCAATCTGAAGATGGTGTAAATAGTCACCAATATAAAAACAAAATGTAAATGATCTCAGATTTGTTGATCAAATACTAAATAACTGCATATATCTGAGTACCTTACTGTAATGCTAAATACATTTTCTTTCCACACATAGATATTCTACACACGTATGTACATATATATGATCAATTTATAATACATAATATATATATATATATATATATATATATATATATATATATAATAT
This sequence comes from Acanthosepion esculentum, assembly GCA_964036315.1. Lineage (NCBI taxonomy): Eukaryota > Metazoa > Mollusca > Cephalopoda > Sepiida > Sepiidae > Acanthosepion > Acanthosepion esculentum. The sequence continues at coordinate 62,011,417 of OZ038502.1, read as the reverse complement.
TCGAAATAAAGACATGCTTTATGCATTTTTTTATTTTGAAGTTTATCAGTTTTGTTAAATTTTATCAAAATTATTTAAATTGTAATTCAAACTTGTATTTTCTTTTAATTTGTATACACATTTTCAAATCCAACCCTTACTTGCAACACAACTGAAGATTTATTTTTTAAGATCAGCCAACCTGGTTTAGAATATTGAAACAAAAAAACTGTAAAGGCAGTAAAAATTAAGAATACATATATTTTTTTCTTATATGACAGTTAAATTTAAGATTTAAATTGAAAAATACATCCATATATTTGTGTGTGTATTATTTTTCATTATTTTTCATTGGTATTTGGTTTTGGAAATTGTTTTTGGTTAAGCATTAGATTTACAAACTTTGGTGTTGGATATCTTCTAATTGATGATGGGTTTTTTAAAAATTTAATATCATTAATACCAATGTTAATTATACCTGCCTCTGCATTCACATATTTTTTAATAAATGCATACACATTATTTCTAAGTGAATCATGTTGACAAAAAACAAAGTAAATTCACTCAGGTGAGTTGTTAGAGTAACTTTGTCTATTTGTCTTAATAAATGTTTAATCTATATTGGGTGGAGGGAAGATTTATGTTCACACATGTTCTTCTATGTATTTTGATTATAACAAACAATAAAAGTGTTGGACAAGTAACTGTAGGAGAAAATATGAATTTAGTTAATTATAAATGTAAATCCTTTAAAACAGATGACCTAAATTATTGCCTTTATTACTTTTAATTTGTAGACTTTGTTTCTGTTATAATTACAGTTGAATATGTAAACAGATAACCATACAGAAAGGGGTACATTTTTAAGTAAAATTGCATGTATTTATTTAAATATATATTACTTCAAACATTTGAAGTAATAAAAATTATGTTGGATTAAAAAATAAAATACATTAAGTCTTTAGAAACATAATATCAAGCCATGCTTTTGTAGTTTATTTTTTATTATCTACTTTCATTGTCTATTTGTAAGAAAATTCACCATAAATTCAATAACATGTCATTTTAGAGTCATTGTCTCTCCATCCCCTTCCCAGCCCATTATTTCTTTTCCTCTGATTACAGTAATTAACATCAACATCAACTATCTCTCTCTTTCTCCCAGACAAAAGTTGCTAAGTAACCTACCTTGACTACAGGGAACTCACTCATTAACAGCACCTCCATTGTGCTTTAAAATGAAGGTCTCCATAGTTAATAATAATGTGGTGTCACAAATGCAAGGATCAAAGTGCAGTATCTGTCTTTAGTTATTAAGAATGTAAAGAATGACAAGCTCTTTGATTTTGATTTGAAGGGATCTGTTTGGTCTTAACAACTTCATTTAGAGAATATTCTGCCAATTTTGATGTCTGAAAATTTGAAAATAGGCAAAGAAAATTAATTTGCTAATGAAAAGTAAAAATTGCATCCAGTTGTCGATTATAATTTTACAAAAAATAGTAAATTACAATGTTCTTTTGAAAAGTGTAGATACAGATTTTGTGATTTTTAAATTTAATTTCTTAGTTATGAATCACCATTTTGTGCATCAGAATTGAGAATATCTTTAAATTACTAATAATTTGATGAAAGACCAGGTGTACCTATTCTGACGTAGGAAAAATATTAAAAGGTAATTTCTTAATTTCGAATACTTTTGTGCTTTAAAATGTTACCGTAAGTTTTCAAATGATCATATCATTTGGAATGATAATAATGAAAGCTATATTTACACTGTTTACATTGTTCGGACTGTTGTCCTTATCTTTATTATCATATTCACTATGTTCCAGCCATTGTATACTCTGGCCTTCTTCATATGTGACATATGTTGGAATTTCAAACAGAACCCTTTATTTAGTCCACAGTGGTAGATTGTTCTAGTTCTACGTGCCGTGCTGTTTTCTGAATATCTCAGTTTTCAGTTAATTCCCTTTAGTATCTCAACTCTCCAAGTTTTTGATTCCTCTCTGCTGTGAATAAAGGGTTTGGTTCGAAATCATATATCACCTGAAGATGGCCAGAGCATAAAACATCTAAAACATTGTGAATATGATAATAAATATGAGGACAATAGTCTGAACAATGTAAATAGTGTAAATAGTGACATTACCTCATCTCAGAAATGTAGACAGATGATAAAAACTGTAATCATTTCAGAACAGATGTTAATGATCTGTCTTTATCAAAACTTGGGTATTAAATCAGTTAAATAACAAGATATAAACAGCATGAAATGCCCCTATGAATAGGAGAGAACTTCTAAATGAAAAATCACTTTCATATATATAAATAGATGGCACATAAAATATTCAATAACATTATATTTAACATTACACAATAATATAATAAGATATTCATTATTAAGATATATTTATTAAAAATATATATATATATAATAAGAAGAAATATTAATATTATAATTGGTCCTGATTTGGTATCTCAACTTCAGTCACTTTCCCATTACAATAATCTAGCTTCCCTGTGCCTTTTCTGTAATATCTTTACTTTTCTATAAAATCTTTAATAATTATTCTAATGAGATTTCCTCTTTGGTACCTTCATGTATTTAAGTGAATTTCTACATTGGCAGTTAAGTCTCATAATTTCACTGTTGCAGTTGCTATTTGTAACTGTAAGTTCTATGCTAATAGTTTCTTCTCACACACTTGTTTGTGGAACACTCTTTCCCATTTCCTGTTTTCCTGTCAACTACAATCTTCAAAAATTTAAATTCAATATCAGTCATCACCTGTCTCCCTCAAATGTTTTCACGTGACGCATTTTGTCCTTCAGGACTTCATCGGGCTAAAATGATATTTACATTGATGCAACTACACAAGCACATGAAAGAGAGGGGACACTGAGAATTAAAAATTTTTTTTTTTTTTAATATATTTTGGGTATATAGTCTAGCCAATTTCATTTAGTTTCTTTTTGTTTATTATTGTTTTTTGTTATTAAATATCCCATATCATGATAAGAGAAGATCTGCCCAAAAAGGTGAAATATTAAAGCACTTTCTACACATTTTGTCTTAGTAAATTGCTTTCTTTTTTGATTAAGAGTAGTCATCTTTTAAATCAAAATTATGGTCAGAGTCATTACGGTGAGCAATTAATGCATTGAGTGTATTGTATTGTAAAAGATCCCTTTTGCGTTCATATAATCATTCATTTAAATTCCTTGATGTTTCTCATATGTATACCTTGTGGCAATTATTAAAGGTGATAGTGTAAATTCCTCCTTCAAATTTTAGCTTATTATTTTGTTTTGTATTAATTAAATCTGTTATTGATTTAGAAGTAGTTGTAACAAAGTTTATGCTGAACTTAGATAAAAAATTTTCAATTATAGTTGTGAAAGAGTTCATAGGTAGAATAATATATTTAAATTCATTGGATTTGTCAGGAAGTTTCATTCTTTTATTTTTAAATATTTTACAAACTTTTTGTTTCATGTTGAGTGAAACAAAAGGCTTGTAAAATAGAAATTTATGAGATCATTTTTATTAGTTCATTTTCAATGGACACTTAGTATGGAATATTATCACTGCAGTGTAACATAATATCTAGGAAAGCTAAAGTATTGTTTGCTTCTATATCATGAGTAAATTCTCTCATATGTTCAACTTATCTACAAGATCAGGTAAAATAGTTTTGTAAGGATATATTAATAGAGTGTCATCAATATGTCAGGAATATGTTGATTGTTTAGGTAAAATATTTTGAAAAGAACCAGATTCAAGAAATTCTAAGAAAATGCATGCCAAAACTCTACTTGGAAGTGACTTTATTGGTAATCCAAATTTTTGTTCATAAAAGTTATTGTTAATGGTTAAATAGCATTGATTGGTAATGAAATGGTAGATTTTTATTATTTTACTTATTGGTAGGGAGAGGTTTATTTTTTATTGTGTAAAATGCTTTTTCAAAAGCTTTAAGTATTTGTTAACAGAAACATTGGTGCAAAGGAATCTAACATCAAATAAACTATTAGTTTGTCAGTCATACTTATTCATCTTAGTTTTTCAAACAGGTTACCTGAATATTTAACATGTGAAGGGCTGATTGTTTTGAAAAGAGAGATTCAAATTTTCATTATAGCTTTCTATTTAAATTTAAAACTCTCAATATCCCCCTCTCCTTTATGCGTGTAGTCATATTAACATAAAGATTACTTTAGTCTGATGAAGTTCTAAAGGACAAAACACATCACATGAAAACTTTTTCCATAGTTTTTCCTAAAATTGTCCTTGATATATAAAAATGTATATATCATTTTCTGATATATATATATATATATATATATATATATATATATATATATACATATATATATATATATATATATATATACATATACATATATATATATACATATACATATATATATATATATATACATATATATATATATATACATATATATATATATATATATACATATATATATATATATATATATACATATACATATATATATATATATACATATATATATATATATATACATATATATATATATATATACATATATATATATATATATATATATATATATATATATATATATAAATATATATACACACACATATATACACTCACGCACAAAATAGCCACTGCTAATGGCCTCACTAAAGTTATGATCATAGTTGTTACAATGTAATGAACTTTGTAAATAAAAATCTTCTATTCAAATTAACAACAAAATTTTTGTAATTTATTAAAGAATCTTCAATTCAACTTAAGTTTGTCAACTTTTAAAACTCCCAAATAACATAATTTTTATAACTTATTTAAGCTTAACTGGTAAACTGGAGTTCAGTCGATATTAGTATTTCATGAATTTTTCTTATGATATGAAATAGCTCATAATGTTTCAAGAAGGAAAAATCTTACAATGCATTTGTGCATTAACTTATTTTGGAGAATAAATCCTTTACAACATAACACCTTATTCAGAATGTACTTAAGAAGTACAAAAAGTTACATGTTGCTATTTATCCTATTTTGCTGATGTCCATTTACACAATAAACAATTTTATGTTAAGTTCTTTAGTTAACAACTAAGTAATTCAATAAGTCAATTCAGATGATTTAATATATTAAATATTTATTTCCTTTGTAAAAGATTTAGCATGTGTTTTTGAAAATTATATTACTTTGAAAAATATTGGTAATATAAAATATTCATTTGTTATGAAAAGTTTATATTAAGAAAACATGTTTATAGCTATTATAGATTTATTTTATTTCTTTAGTAAAGGATCAATAATGAAGTACATAACAATTTTAATGCGTTTCTATAGCAAGTTATTTTAAGCTATTTCTATGTTAAACATTTTCTCATGTGGTTTTATTGTAACCATAACATTTTAATCAAAACATTTCCAATGCATTTACTATAGTAATTCATGACCCAAATTATTGTCTTTATAGCTTTTTATTAGTATTCTTTGTTTCTTTTATAATGGATAGTTGGATATGTAAACAGATAACTATACAAAGAGGAGTACATTTGTGTGTAAAATTGCATGCATTTCCGTTTGTTTTGTTTTTATAAAAAAAATCAAGCCATGCCTTTTCTAGCTATTTTTTATTATCTATTTTCATTACCTGCTTTTATGAAAATACTTTAAAATTTCTAATAACTTTGCAATGTTCTCAAAAACTATATAGCACCTGTCTTTAAGTAGAGTAATCTAACATTATGGTTGGGTAAATAAGTTATGTTTTTCCTCTTAATCATTATTATAAAACTAGTGTACCATTAAAGATGACAGCAATTGTTAGAAAGTTATAATAGTAAAGCAAAAGACTTGAAACAATGTATTGAGTTTCAGTAAAGCAGAGATAAAGAATTCATAACTAAATAAGTCAAACTGTTTAATCCATTTTCTTTATAGACATTCAATGGTATCTATGATTCATTGAGTACTCCTGGTATTATATAAATTGCTTTTTGCTCAATATTTTTTTATTTTAAAAATGGGAATATCTCTCAAAAGAAAAAGATTAGCAATAGAATAACAAAGATAGTGATGGCAAAGTCTATTTCAAGACCAAGTTAAAGCAAGACAATCACTTAATAGACAGTGGTATCTGAGTGCCTCACATGAAAGGCTTAAACATATAAGACCGCAATCTAGGAGATATAGGAGTAAAGGAACTAATTAAGTAAACAGTTCATTTTGTTCAGGAACTAATTTTGTCTAAATTTAGATAAATATTTTATTTGAATAGTGATAAATCTCTACTACTGTTCAAAATACTAAGGAGGAGTAGGTACTGGACAATAGGCAAATCTATCTACTCCTGTATTTTTGTACTTTTGAGAGGTTTCTCTGAAAAATATAGTGTATGATCTTTGTCACAGTGATTACATTACTAAAAAGAAGAGAAATTCTGCAGTGCAAAAGCTATTGACACAAGTCTTCTAAAGGACACTGTAAGAAACATTTTATTAAAGGAGTTTTCAAAAAATGTTTCATTAATTTTATTCCAGGATAATCAACAGTAAAAAAAAAAAATAGTAAATAAATAAATCACTTTTTTTCTGTAACTGCATTTCATAATTAGAACATGTTGGGCCTATTTTGAGTGGCTGGGACAATTATATATCTCCCACTGGCACTAGTATTCACTGAGTAAGAACCAGGATTTGCAATGCTGATTTTTCAAGGTAGACAGAAAGGCTTTCTGAACTTGGAAAATTCTACAGAATTATTAAGACAATTTTCCTATCTCCATTCTCCTACTTACCCTCAACCATTTATTGTTCTGCTGAGTCAAGTTAAGCTTAGTAAATATTCATAACAAGAATATGTAATTTTATCCTGACACATTGGAAGATTATTCAAGAAAAGTGTGAAAGAACAGAAGTATATTATATAGCTGAGAGATAATTTGTGCCAGCTGAGGCTGCAATTGGTAAGTGCAAAAAGGTGTTGAACAGAGCTGATTTCATTTACTTCTCTCAAAGAATTTGAAACATAATAACAGGATAGTATATTTCCTTGAACAAAAATAAAAAAAATGAATTAATGCATATAACTTTGAAAGAGTCATTAACACTTTCTTCAGACAATTGAATAGCTTTCAATTGTTGATGTTATTACCACAATGTTTCAGCTTTTCTATTCTGGAGAATTTGTAGATGTTACAATGTCAAGATGGTATTCTGTAGCAAAATTATTTTTTACAACCTCTTGAATAAAATCTGTTCATTATGAGAACCGATTGATTGATTTGTTTTGTTATGGCTTATCAACTTTTACTGGGTTATTTAGAGCCAAAGCATATTTTGGATTGTAAGAATAATTCTTTTTTGCAAAGGAATGCTTTAACAATTGAGAATAACAATTTCTACTATTTAACCCATAACTGGGGTAGGAGATGGATCCATATCTTTCCTAAGGGTATTTGCACATAAGTGAATGTAATAAATACAACTGGAGTTTGAACGTGTCTCTCCAATTTCTCATTCCGAATTATTATGGGAAAAGAGTTTTACAAAATATTTTATTGATAACACAAAAAGGGAAAAAAATATAAGGGAGAAACCAGCCATCTCATAAAAGTCATAGTTGAGGAACATAAGAAAGTCATATACAAAAAGGAGGTAGAAAAGTTTGTTATGGTGGACCATATTTGATTAAAGAAAGGCACACATTACTCTCTTTGGGACAATGTCTAGATAATAGGGAGAGGACATTACCAAAAAGTGAGAAAATTTAAATAGATAGCATCCCTTGCATTTCCTGCTAGTTGCCTTAATTAGGTCAGTGTATTGTAGTGATCTTTGCTCAGCAGAGAAGGCTTGTAGGATCCCACCATCTTGTATAAATTGGAATCACCTGGTTTACATGGGTGGTGGTGAATAGTATTATCTGTGTTTTTCACATTGTTATAATAAAACAATCTGATTGGTATATTATTTTGTGTTGTAAAATTTTAAAAAGTGACCCCTCTATTTCTTTATATGCTATACACCTAAAATTCTCAACACAAGAAATTCAGTTGTGGAATATTCATGGGACTGGTTAACAAAATAAACCCTATATAATTGGTGATAGACAGCAGGGAAGGAGATGATAATACTGTGTGTGAAAAGTATTAGTCAGTAGCATCAATAAATATACTCCACCATATTCTTTCAACTTCCATATCAAAACCTCAAAGTAATTTTACCTAAAGCAAACTGACATTTAAAAAATATATATTTTCCTTTTCTGTATCCTTTAGAAATTTACTAAGCTTATTTTAGTTCCATACAAAGACAAATATAAATGAAAAGGAAATAAAAATTATAAAATTGTACCAATCTTCTAAGTTAGGCGTGTTTGCCTTGAAAATCAGCATTCCTGGCTTTTACATAGATTTGAACACCAACTACTGGCACTTGTGATGAATGCACAATAACCACAGCCACCACTATAAGCTGAAGTTGTAACTTCCATAAGTTAATCTTTATAAATTATATCTGAAAAAATTTCATAGAGATCAATATTTTGGTTATTCAAGTTTGCTCAATGACAATTTCTAAATTGAACTATTTCATTTTGGATTATGCTGATGAGTCAATTAGAAAGAGAATGTTGGAAATACAGTAGCAATGTTATAGACTGCCTAGAATTTAACTTAAAACTGTTCAGTCAAGTTTAAGTGCAGTCATCCTGGAAAGAAACTGATGATACATGCAAAAGACATAAAATGCCACTTGACTGAATGTCAGAAAGTCAAGTCAGATGGAGAAGAATAAAATAAAAGAGAGAAATACTTATATCTGGGAAAGTCAATATCATAAAATTCTACAGAATTATTCCTATCAACATGTATATACACAAACAATTAAATATGTATATATGTTGCCTATATAAAAACCATTGCTAATAAGATATATACATACATACATATATATATATATATATTTAAATATAAATTGTCTGATGCCCAATACTTTCAGCTTTCATAAGAGAATGTCTCTCTAATAATTATAATAATAATAATTCAAGCAACACCTGCATTGATTACACAACCACTATATTATTGCATGGATTAATGTGCCACTTACCTGATAATAGTTCAATTAAAAAATAAATCTAAGCAACCAAGGCAACAATAAAACAATAAATTCTTATCAATAACACAAATATGCTATATTGCATAAACTTTAAAGAATGACTAAATATTAAAAAGATTAATGATAAAAAAGCAAACAACCCAAAATCAATAAAATGCTATTCAATTTAGGAATGAACATACTAAATATATTTTATAACAAAAAAAAATCACAACACAAACTGTCACGTGAAGATGCAAATAATTTAAAAGACTGCCATTGCATCCACAGATGCAGTCTCTGAAAAACGATGAAACTGGCATAACACAAAAATCAAAAACTTTTTGATAATGGCTTCTGAAAATATTCAGAAATTGGACCAGAAAAATGGATTCAAACAGGAAAAAAATAAATAAAAGAACTTTAGTTGGTTTTAACTAAATTTCTGTAACTGAAAAATTGCTGCCCAAATACTCCCTCTCTCTCTCTCTCTCTATATATATATATATATATATATATATATATATATATATATATATATGAGGAGGTATTAAAAGTTTTTCAGGCTGAACAAAAATGAATTCAGAAAAATTTATTTGTTCAAATTTTGGGAACTTTTCACCACCCACTTTTCATGTATATATGTTTGTGTTTGTTGTCTCCATGTGTGCATGCACATATATATATATATATATATATATATATATATATATATATATATATATATATATATAGTTAATTCTGACCGAGAATGATGCATTTCCTATGTGACCTCCATCTTCTTGCTTTTTCCTTATATATTTTGGATAGAAGTCCTTCCCTTGTTCAAATTTAAATTGAGTTTAGATCAAAGGGGAAAATTTTTTCAATGAGGTGGGTGCAAAAGCAGCTTGATCTGACCCTTTTGATATGTATTTGATGCAATACTTGATTGAATGAATTGATGAACAAATTTCAACATTGATATGACAGGTGAATTGTCACAAAAAATATGTATTGTAAGGCATGACCCACTGATTGGTGATTTCTTGCTCAACTTGACATCCATATTGTCTTATTTTGATCTTGCCAATGTGACCTCCATATTCTGGCTTTCTCCTTCTATATTTTGGATAGGAGTCATTCCCTTGTTTAAATTTAAATTTAATTTAAATCAAAGGGAAAAAATTTTCATTGGACCCCCATTGATCAAAATGAAATATACTTATCTAAGTACCCTATGTAATGTAGTTTCAGAATATATGTGGTTATGGGGGATCTATCTCCAAAGCCCTAGGAGGAGTTTGATAACAAACAGACAGACAGAAGATGCAACATATATATATATATATATATATATATATATATATATATATATATATATATATATGTATATATATATATATATATATATATATATATATGTATGTATGTATGTGTGTGTGTGTATATATATATATATATATATATATACTGACTCTTGAAAAGATTGATAATCAGTATAATTATAAGAGAATAGTTTTCTTACTCTTTTCTCCATCAACCACCATAGCATGGCAGTAACAAAACATTTTATCTTGCAGTGCAACAGATTGCAGGGTATCTCTTCTCCCTAACCAGAAACAGTCAAATTCTCCTAGCTTTCTTTTCTGATTATGTCCCCCAAATTTTATCTCTTTCTGGTTGTTAGCAGGATTTGCTATCTAGTTCTTATCCATCTTATTACTTACTCATTACTCACATGTTCTATCCATGCTATTCTCAGCATTTGTCAGTAGAATCCCATCTCTGTTACCAAATCTCTTCATCTATATGAAAATTGTCCTGAATTCAGTGACATATAAAATATTAAATTTTATATAGCAATCCAGCAAACTTTTCTTTGTAAGGACATGTTATGATTTCTTAATACTTTGTTCAATTTCTGAAAGACATCTTTCACTATTCCTATGTACATTTGTGTGTTATACTTACTGTCCTCTCTTACTACACTAACCACATAGACTTCTACACTTGCTTGATTTTGACATCCCTAATACATAACTTGCAACTTAGACTGTCTCTTTTGATGTCAAACATGTCTTCTATCTTCTTATAGTTTATGTTTAGTACTTCCTTCCTTCTTGCTCTCTGTGTTATTTCTAAATCTACCATCACTATAGCATAATGCATATTGTAAAGGATATATCCACTCATAATAAATTCTTAAAAGTATTGTACAGATTAAATAGATCTGGTATGAAAATACATCTTTTTCATACTCCTCTTTTTATTTTGTATATTTGCTAAACGCATTCTCTATCTTGCTGCTTGTTCCCAGTAGAGGTTATACATTATCCCTCATGTTATGTCATATCAAATGCTTTTGCATAAGCTATGAAACATAGCTATAAATTTTTCAGCATTTGTATTGCTCACTCTGATAGATTTCTCATTATAAAAATTGCATTTCTTGTTCCAGTGTCCTGAAAAAGGCACACAGTTCTAGGCCTAAGTTTTGTGGGCTCTATTCATTAGAAGTGTAATTATTAGTTAAGCTGTGTGGTTTATTAAGCTGATTGTCCAATGAAGTTTGTTTTCCTTTGCACCTGGTTTCTTGGCAGTACCATGAAGATGGATCTACTGAGTTCTTCCAGTATTTCACTGCTTTCATATATTTCATTTAGCACTTTATTGGCCCCCAAACTGTATAAAGCTGTCTGCATCTCTATTGCAATCTCATCTGACCCAACTAATTTGTTCCACTTCATTTTGGTCAGTGCTGTGCTAACTTTGGATTTTAATACTACAAGTCTATTTATGATTGTATGGCAGGTTTCTCTTCTTTGTTGAGATGGAACAGCTCTTTGATATATTCCTTCTACCTTTGTAGTACTATTTTTTTCTTTTTCCATTATGATTGTCCCTTATTTGGAATTTATGCAACCTACCAAAGAGCATGTTTTCTGTCCTGCTATTTCTTTTATATTTTTATGCATGTCTGCTACATTTATGTTCTGTACTTTTTCAATCTCTCCACATTTATCGTTGATCTATTCCTCTTTTGTTTGAGTGCACTTATTTTTTATGTTTATTTAACAAAATATATTCCATGTCATTTTTGTGCATTATCTACTGTCTTTTATTAGATCAAAAATTTATTCTGTCAGCATTTTCCTGTTTTTCTTCCCTTTGTATAACTTGCTATTGTCACTTCTTTTATGTGCCATGTTTCTTTAGGATGTAGATGATCATGGCTCTCCACAACATCCTGTCTTTTGTTGCTCAAAGTAACTTTTGACTCTTTACCATCGTTCTTTGTCCTTGTTCTGCCATCCATTCACACAAACCTCATTAAATAGATTAATAAATGTTTCCCCAGCTTTTCTTGCTTTTAATATATCCTGTGAGGGTTAAATTCTCTAGACCCTCTTAACTCATGATGTGTTCCAGAAATTTTATCTCTTTCTGATAGTAAGTATAAGTTGTTCATATTTTCCTTAAAACTTCTTTGTTGCTCACATGTTCTGTCCATAGTATTATCAGCATTTGTCTACATCTCTGTTGCTTCAAGTCTCTTCTTTTTTCTGACAATATTTTCCTATGTCTTAGTACTTTGCTCAGTTTCTGGAAGGCACCTTTTGTTATTCCTATGTGCTTTTGAATTTTCATGTCACATTTTCCATTATCTATTGCTACACTATCCAAATACTTAAATTTCTCTACCTGTGATTTTAATATCCCAATATGTAGCTCACACCATTAGCTGTCATTTTTGTTGATGGACAGCATGCATTCTGTTTTCTTACAGTTAATACATTGTCTAAAAACTGTTGTCTCTAATGTTTCTTTTATGGTGTTCTGCTTTGAGTTCCAAAGTTTCATAACTGCAACTATATATGATTGTTTGCAAATTGAGTCACAGTGGAGTTGCTTTAGTTTACATTTTGTAATTTTAGTCTTAGTTTATATATAATTAGATTATCACATTCACTGCTGGAATATGTTTTAGCATGTAAGATAGCATTTCTAAATTGTTTGTTAATGATTATGTAGCCTAACTATTGTTAATGTCTGTTGCTGGACTTTCCCATGCCTATATTACCATTTTGGGTTTTCAAACCCAGTCTTGGTTATTGTTTGACCATTCTCTCTGCAATAATGAACCCATTTTTCTATATGTTTATTATACAATCCATGTCCATACTTACTGCTCATTTTAATATCTTATTTATCTCCTACTTTCACAGACAAGCTCCTCATGATAATTTCTTGTGACTTGCTGTAGGATTTGGCAATTTTGTGTTGTAAAACTTACCTATCTCTTCTTCAGTGCATTCTGTTATATATAACACTACAGCTTCTAGAATAGCATTGCAAAGTTCATCTTTGTTGGTGAATTGCCAGTCCACCAATGTAAACTTTCTTCTTTAAAACAATGTAAAATTTTAAATTCAGGCCAGGAAGTTGTCCACTTAATGAAGTGAATCTATTTGAAACTCCTTCATTAGTTTTCTTTGGCAAATGTGATGGAGAATTGTCACATAAAAATCATCATTTTAAAAACATATTCTTGAAATAATGGCTCCATGTGTGCCTTCAAAAAACCAGTGTATGCCTGAACTATCATCTGAACACTGCTTTTTGACACTTCTTTACTGTCATAATGTTTAAAATTTCATTGCCTGACAAAGAGATATTTTCATATGTTCTCTCTTAATACAGTGCATAGTTTGGGAAGATAAAGTCCTCAAATTTGTCCTTATCAGACCTGCATCAGAGTTGACCAAGGTTTTTAACAAATTCCTTTACAGTTCAATGGTATCTGCTTATCATTTTTCCAATTTCCAGCATTACCTTTTGCAAATTATGATATTATTAAATAGCTCTCATTATCATAAATCAGCATTACAAAGCCTTTTAGAGATTTAAATTCACCACAATTAATTTGAAACTTTGAAATTCAGGACATTTCATACAAATGGTTGCTGTTTCTTTACATTTGAAAAAGATTAACCAACTATAGAGAGATATTGTTATCATTCAGCGAATAAACATTTAGATAACCATATAATGATAAAACATGTAATGTCTAATGTAAGATACAACCTATATATATATATATAAGCTGTAAGTGTTAATATAAAATATTAAAAAGATAGATCCATGAAGAGAGCTCAGTATATTTATATAGAGAGCAAATTATCATGTGTTAAGTTTTTCCTTCATGATGTTTACACACACACACACACACATATATATATATATATATATATATATATATATATATATAATTCCAAAGTTCATTTTTGCTAGTAAATTGTGAGCACCAGCTTTCATATATATTTGCTAGTAAATTGTAAGCACTAACTTTCATATAATATATATATATATATATATATATATATATATATATATATATATATATATATATATATATATATATATGAATGGATTTTTTAATTTGAAATTATTTGTTATTGCTATAAGCAACTCAAACACATGTGCTCACTAAAAATAATGTTTAAAGTAATAACACACACACACACACACACACACACACACACATATACACATATATATATATATATATATATATATATATATATATGCATGCATGTGTGTGTATGTGTATGTGCTGAAAAGTTCTCATCCCAAGCCACTTTCCAAAATTTAACAAAATGGGCAAACATCAGATTTGGTGGAGAGGCCTTCTTGGTAAGACTGAAAATTTTTCATTACTCTCTTATAACTTATGCTATCCTTTTCCAAAAATTTTGTATACATACAAATATAAACACACATCAAAAACACTATATTACATCACCAACCTTTATTAAATCCATTCTTAAAGAATCTACCATATATTTAACTACTACAAGCAGAGTTGACATAAAAACATCCCCAAATCAACATGTGGACAACCTATAAATGTAAATAATGCTCACTAGACATACACACACACACAAACACATGCACACATACATATATATATACATTATCATCTAAATCTTACATAGACAAACTAGAATTATGATACACTTACACACATAAATTATACACATGAATGCCACTTGGCTAATCAAATGCATGTGAAGTCTTCTTAACCAATTAAAATGAAACAAGACAAAAATAAATATACCAGAATTTCTCTTTCTCCATATCACATTCTCTGATCAAGCTTTAATAAAAGCAAAATATGTTAGATTTATAAATGTTTCCTATTCGTTCTTTATCCTATCATACATACCTATCTGTTTCATTTGAAAAAATAAGAATCTAAACATTTATATTCATTTAAATGCTATATTTAAACGTTCCTTAGCCAAATCTATCTTTCTTAAGTTTCTGTAATAAATTATTTTTTTCAATTAACATATAAAATATTGTTAAATATTTCTAACAAATTTAGTAATTGTTGATAGTATTTCTTTTTGACAGACAACTTTCTCTAACTCAAGCATGGAGTTCAATTTCTCTTGTAAAAGTTTGCTATTTAGCAACATTTTTGCTAGCTCTTCAAAATATTTACATGTATTATTGTTATTTTGCAATTTTGTCTTTGTGTTTTTTATCATATTTGTTTTTTTTATGACCTTAGAAGGATTATAAATGTTACCAAAATTTCCATTTTAACAAAAGTATTTACCTGTAAAAGTAATAAATGTATCTACAATATTAATTACATATATTTATCTATATATATGTATATATATATATATATATATATATATATATGATAAATTAAATTGATTCTGAACAACTTCTTGTTAGTATTAAGTAATCAGATTAAGCCATTGTATGTATGTCTGAACATATGTGTATATATATATATATATATATATATATATATATATATATATATATATATATATATATATATAAGAAAGTGGTGAAAAGTTGTTGGCCCTACTTTAATTCTATTTTGAAAAAGGAAAACATTGGAGTAACACTTCTAAGACTTTATCTACTCTAATCTGAAATTATCAATTTCATTAAATCCAAGGCAGATCATCTGAATAGCTGTATATTTTAATTACAATTACTATAAAAAATAATTCATTAATTTTATTTGTATGATACATCATTTATTATATAGTAAATGAGGAAAGTAACTGCATGATAATAATGTAGTTACTAACAAGACAGCTGAAGATGAATTTTTCTCTTTTATATATTTAAGTATATATTTATGCACATAATTACAATAAGTAAGAAATAGAATTATTTCTTGACAACTTGATTGTTTTAATATACATGTAACATGCCAATGCTTTGAATGTATAAATATATACTAAAAGGGGTCAGTAACAATGCTTAGATTATACTGCATGAGCAGTCATTTTGGATGAAGTTATAATAGATACAGATACTTCTAACCTATCAATTATACTAATTGCACATCCTGAAAACCCAAATTTCAGATTCTTTAATTTGATATTTTCTTCTCATCATAGTTTGTTTTATTAGTATTTTCTCACTGAAGAATTGTTTTTTTCCTTCATTATAGAAGGTGAAGAACAAAACTTTTATCAAATGTCAGTAAGGAATTTCTATGCTAAGAAAATTCCATACCTTTATCTTTGATTTCATACTGCCATTGTATGACTCCTATGATTGCAGATTTTTGCAGTATGAGGGTAAAAAAAAAGTTGTGTTTCAGTGCATGTATGGATATGCATGTACTGGAACAATCATGTTGTCACAAAAAATTTTGTATCTTTGTTTTCTGAAATGGCTTGATCGAAAATTCATTAAAAAATATCAAAAATAAAAATGCTCATGTTTTTAGTGTTGTATGAATTCTGCTTTCAATTCCTTTCTAGGTCTTTACTGGCATTCCTCACACCACCTTCTAGGTCAGCCATATTCTTGTAAATATTCAACTGCCTGCTGTGCTGAAGACTTTTTTTGTTTTGTTTTGTTTTGCTTCTTCATATTTGCATCATTGTTGTCATTGTTGCTCCTGCTGCTGCTATCATTACTTTTTTCAGTCCTTTCCGAACAGTGCTTACCAGTTTTCTTTGTCTTTCTCTTCTGAACGAACCTATAGAGTTTTATGTTTATCTATCTTCTTTATTTATTTTTGATGCTTTTTTTGCATCTTTAATTTTGTTTTTGTTTTTTGCTTTCCGTGTGATCCTTTTCTTTCTGTTATCATGACTGTCTTATAAATGAAATATTGAAAATAGAAAAAAATGCTCATTTTATTGTCAGCTAAAAACAGTAGGTATATTAAGTTCCTAAGAACTTGTATGAAACTGTTTAGCCTTTAACATGTAATTTAAATCTTAAATTTCTGTCTAAATTTCTCGGATGAGGAGTTATCATTATTTACACTATTTACATTCAGACTATTGTCCTCATCTTTGTTGTTGTTATCACATTTCAGCCATTGTGCCCTCTGGCCTTCATCAGATGTATATTGATCTGGATAACCTACAAGGAATTCCAAACTGAACCTCTTATTTAATCTACAAGGGTAGACTGTTCTTGTTCCATTACCCAGGTTTAGTGATATCTTGTCTAGTTCATATTTTTAGTACTGCCCAGTTATAGCTTTCCTTGTTTCCACTGTTGCTTTGACTCAGTGGAAACAGGGTAATCAATAACAGAGCAGTACTAAAAATATGAACTAGACAAGATATTCCTAGGCATGGGCAGTGTAATAAGAACAGTCTACTTCAATAGATTAAATAAAGGGTTCAGTTTGGAATTCCTTGTTATTTACCCTGAATGATATACAACTGATGTTGGGAGGGCAGAATGGCTGAAACATTGTGTTAAATTTCAAGCTTGTTAAAAATCAAATTTTAACTCTTATAACTTTCTATAGTCTCTCTGATTTAAATATAAAACATTTTCTTAAAATAAGATTATTTATTATTTCTGACTGAATTTCTGAAAAGAAATGTTATAATTATTATACAATGATTTTTTTCAGATTAGTTTTGTTATCTTTATTGTCCTTCTCTCAGGTTCCTGTACAAGGAGGATGGGTTGGAGGGTACAATGACTGAAACATTGTGATAACAATGATGAGGAAACAAGTCTGAAAGAGTCATTTTATAAGATTTAATTCTTTTATTGCCATTCTTGTATATTTATTAGATTGATATCAAAACACTAGAAATTTCAACAAAACTGTTCTTTATTTACATTCAAATATTTATTCAAGTCAATTAGGGTAGTATATTATTGTCAAAGTAAATATTTTTGTAACTAAAAATCATTGAAAAAGCAATTACAATGATGTACCTTCAGTAATGAAAGAAAGTGAAATTCAATTGTCTTGGGAAAAGATTTCATTCTCTTTAATACTGATATATATAGCATCATTTCAGCAAAATGTATGTCTATGAATGTAATTCTTCAAATATTGTATAAGCCGAATATAATATTCAGTAATATTATTTTAACCAGAAACAATAGGTTCTTGTATGATGAGTTAGCCTCTGCTAAGAAATTTGACAGAGACTATTGAAAAATCTTAAGACAAAACTAGGCAAAGCAACAGTAATCAGGCAAAAAGTTTACAAAATAAGAATTGTGTTAACATGCAAAATGGATACAATCAAGTACATGTAGCGTTCAGACTTTAAGATAAGAAAGAACAAAATATGGCAGATGTAACCTAGAAGTTGTCTATTTTATTGGTTAGGAAAAAATCCCAGCATGCATCAATACAATTTCTCTATAAATTTGGGGAGAGTATATTTTTAGCAATCATTCCTAGCAGATTTAAACCAACATCTATACAATAAATTAGCCTAATGTCAGTTGCTAAAGATAACTTTCATACATTATCCAGGTATATTTCAACCCCTAGTTTTCTACAAATTTTGATCTTAAAAACAACTTTTGTACAAGTATATGAAAAAGTGCTGAAAAATACTCAGCCTGGCCCACTTCTTAAAATCTGATCAAACATCAGAATTTTTTCTTGTTCAGGCTGAGAACATTTCAGCACCCCTTTGTATATTTATATTTATTATTGTATATTGAATAATTGTTTCAGCTATTGTACTCCCTGACCTCCTTCTGGTACCTGTATTATTTGGCAATATTCTAAGAATTTCAAACCAATCCTTCATTTAATACATTTGAGTTGATTATTCTCATTCCACTGCCCATCTTGTATTAGTTAATTAATTTGTCCTCTGATGAGGTTTCTTTCTTATTCTATTGAACCAAACTATAAGAATTTCACTACCTAACCCAGAGATTGAAATCACAACCACCAGGTGAACTGTACACACTTGACAAATTTTTATATTCCTAGGATAATCAGGTAATGGAATTTTATAACTTTAAATTTAATGTCATGATGAAAGACTTGCATATGCTATGATCAGGAATATCACTAGCTTCTCACTGCTCTACCACCAATTTCAGGGCAGATGTTTTGATCAAACTAATTCCTTGGTTCCACCAATTCAGATCTTCACAAATAAGAACTTCACAGATAGGACACTGAGTTAACTCATCCTCATTCCCTTCCTATTCCATAGGTAAAGAGTAAGTTCCACTCAGACAGCTTCTTCCCAAGAATTGTTGCAATATGGACTGCTGAAGGGATGATTCTCTGGTCATTGCAATCTTACCCTCTTTAAGTCAAGGACCAACCATTATCTGTCCTCATATCCTCATAATATACAAACCTTGCTCTCTCCCTAATATGCCCTTATGACAGCCCCATTCAGTAACCCTCTACCTTGAGTGCCACTCAAGCTTTGTATTGAGTGAACAATAGTAAAAAAAAAAAGGAAAGAACAGACATTAGTTTTAAGGCTCTAAATTTCCACTTATCTATAGACTAATGGCTATAAGAAGTGGTTAAGTGTATGAAAATCAGTTTATAATAATAATTCCTCATTTCTGAAATTCAGACAGAAATTTCTCTTGCTACATTACTAAAAGCTATTTTTAAAGATTACCCACATGGATAGTTATATTCAAATGTATTTAAAGGTCAATTTTAGCACAAGTTAAATAACCTTATTTTTCAATAGCAGTGGACAGAGAAAAATATTGTTGAAAGTTTCATTGTTGGATCTTTTCTGATTATTTTGGATGAAGATGATGTCTTTTAGACAATTGGTTAATGTAATAACAAAGCCAAGCTTATAAAATTTTCATGAAAAAAATCATGTTTTAATCCTGATTTCAAAACCTTAATAAATGTGAATCCATTACAGTTGAGAGAAAACAATGCAAAAAATATCATAAGAGTAAAATATCTTAGTCTCTTCTGACCATATCTACAATAATTTATTAGATGAATTTCAAAGGAAATGAATAAAGTACATTTAAATTGTCTGCACATTGATTTAAAATTACAATACGTTTGGGTTCTTGCTCAATTTTGAAAAGATAATAATTCAAAAAATAACTTAAACTTTAATTTAGTACAAAATAATTGAATTGTTTAAAAGATTGCAAGTGTATTTTATTGTTTTCTTTCCTGTTAAAAGCTCTACTTGTATTCAATCCCACATTTCAAATCAAACATCATTCTTTCAACATTAATCTGCCAACATACAGAAAGTTACTGTCAAGTATGATTCCAATTGGTCCAAAGTTAGATTGCTGAGATAAAGAGATGAAAAAACATATATATTTTTATGAGTATCAGTAGCTGTTATTGTTGTGTGACCATGTCAAAGGAGGTTTTTTCATAGTAAATTTAAAAATGCCAAATTTCTTAATTTATTTTCAGAACAAACAAATTCTTAT
The DNA here is from genome assembly GCA_964036315.1 of Acanthosepion esculentum. Classification (NCBI taxonomy): domain Eukaryota; kingdom Metazoa; phylum Mollusca; class Cephalopoda; order Sepiida; family Sepiidae; genus Acanthosepion; species Acanthosepion esculentum. Next base: position 61,990,639 of record OZ038502.1, on the reverse strand, counting down.
ATAAAGGATTTTTAGCTTGAGTCATTCTTCAACAAATCTCATTATTCTTTCATTGCTTCTTCATTTTCATACTCTCTCATTATTGTTCTTTTAATATTTTATTCCAGGTTTAATTTATTTCCTTTATTTTTCTCTCCCTCTAACTAAGTTATTCATTCTTTTTTCTCATTTTAGTTATTCGTATTCTCTTTAGACTGTTCAGATTTTCTGTTCATGAGTTTTGTTCTTTTATTTTCCTTCACTTCTTTTTGACATTTACTGAACAAAAAGTCTTAAGTGATTAAAGTGATTACACGAAAATTCAAATTTGGTACTTTGTATTGACTTAGCTCATTTTTTTTTATCAGTATCGCCACATGCAAGGCAGTACAGCCATTAGCACGCAAGGGGCTACAGGGTGTGGAGGAATTAGGAACCGAAACATTAGTAATGAGGAGAAAGAGAAAAAAGCAATCAAGGGGACAGTAGATAGCGATTGACATTGCATTTAAATTTTTGCAGATTAAAGTTTGCAGGAAAGCATGGAGCTGAGGAGTTCCACAAGCAAGAAGTGCAAGATAGGAAACTGTTAGCATAGAAGTTACAACTACATCTAGCTAGCTCAACTGTAAATTGATGAGCTCTAGCCACCAGTCTAGTATTGCACTTAAATTCATACAGTCTAGGTACCATAGTGAAAAGCTCATCTGAACAACTACCATGAAAGTATTTATAAAAAAGGCACAGAGAGGCAACCTTACAGTGGTGGCTAAGTGACTGAAGCCAAACTGCCAGATCAGGACCAATAATATTGCTAATTCTTCTTTGGATCTTATCAAGAAGTACCAGGTAAATAGCAGGGGCATCAGACCATATATGACAGCAATATACTAAGCATGGATGAATGGTAGACTTATAGATATGCAACATAGATTCTGGAGAGAAAAATTGTCTCACCCAATACAGTGAACCGACTTATTTAGCAGCTGATCTAGCAATGGATTCAATGTAGTCTTTCCACCTCATGTCAGCTGAGAACATTAGCACAAGAAGGCACAATGAGTTACTGTCTTGGAGGATAGCATCAGCCATTCAGACAGAAGACAGAGAGGAATCTCTCAGATGATTAATGGAGAGAAGTTTAGCTTTGAAGGCATTAAAATTGAAAGGCCATCTTTTGCCCCAGTTAATGACAGTCTTGAGATTGTTTTGGACATCAGCTGCTATTTTGACATTGTCAGACTGATCAACCTTACTACTGAGACAGGAGTAAATGGTAGTGTTGCCAGCATAGATGCTAAGTTGAGAACTGATGTTATCAGGAAGGTTGTTAATGAAGATTAAAAACATCATAGGACTAAGTATGGAGCCCTGGGGGACACCCATGTTAGTACGAAAGGATGTAGATGAGTGGCCATTCAAGATAACTTTCATTTCACAATTTGATAGAAACAACTGGATGAGCTCAAAAACATGCCTGGATATACCATAACTTTTCAGCTTGTGGAGAAGATCTGAATGCCAGATCCTGTCAAAGTTTCCAATGCTTCACTGTTTTTATCTAGAGTATGATAGACTTTTTCCACAATTAGCATTAGTACATCAACAGTTGTTCTGGAGAAATGAAAGCAGTATTACTTGTCTGAGAAAAGGCCCAGTGTTGAGAAATGATGAACCAATTCAGTATTGATTAAGGCCTCTAGGAGTTTTTCAAAAAGAGGCAGAAGGCTAAAAGGCTGGTAGTTGCATAGGCCAGATTGTTCACCAGAGTTCTTAAAAACTGAAACAATAGATGATGACTTCCAGCAAGCACATTTAGTGATATATATATATATATATATATATATATATATATATATATATATATATATGTATGTATATATATATATATATATATATATATATATATATATATATATATATATATATATATATATGAATTGAAAATATGGTTTAAATCCAAAATAATGATTAAATAAGGTGATTTTCGAAGTGTAGGTTTGATGTGGCACAAGGCTGAATGTATGAGGCACACAGTTACACTATTCAGTCATAAGTGATTTAGCAACATAAGATTGCTAACCATTACACTACATCTATGTGCCCACATAATGATTAAATAAGGGACAAATAGTTAAACCTTTTTTATATTTAACAAGTTTCACTATTTAGAATGAAGTTAAAACAAAATAGCAAATATGTAAAATTTATAGTGTTTTCCTACTTGCTCCTTATTTAATAATACATATATATATATATAGGCATAGACACACTAATATTTTTATATGAATGAATTGATATACACACACACACACACACACATATATATATATATATATATATATATATATATATATATATATATATATATATATGTATACATACACAATCAAAACAAAATGATATTTTTAAAGCCACAGTTTAGAAAAACCTATACTACTTGAAAGAAGGTTTTCATGCTGAAGTACTGTTTATAGACTCCTAAACAGATTCCATTATCTCAAAGTATAATTGCCTGTCAGAAAAATATATCCATGCCATTTTCTGACCACATACCATCAAATATATAGTCCTTTACAACAAATACAATTCTGATGGTGTTTGATTTCATAAGTTCAAAAAGTCTAGTTTGACACTAAATCTTTTATCTTCCGCAAACTATGAGAGAGATTGCATTTGATTGGACCTTTTCAGGCATCTTATAATACTGATCAATGATTTTATTTTTCATTGAACACTATTTTAATATCATAAAAGTGTAGTAGCTATTGTTAACATTTGGCAACAATGTAAAAACTAAATATTGGAATTAAACAAAGACTATATACTGTACTTTTATCAAGACTTCAAACTTAAACTAAATTTCATCTTTTATGAAAACTGAGAGAAAAAAACTAGTATAGTAAAATTACAATTGAAAGAGGAAAAAATTACTAAAGTTAGTATATAGTTGCTGCTTGACCACATGGTGAAGGAAGATACAAGGCCATGATTGTAGAACAGTTAATAAGAAATGAATCACTACACTCACAAATCATCTAGAAAACATGCTTCCTAATCATTGGTCCATCACAAGACTCCCATATACATAACTGTATATATGAATGTTTGTAGAGGTTATAATTATAGAGTATCCAGTGAGGATCAAACTCATTTCAATACTAATGATCTACATGACTAGCCTACTAACTACTGCTCCATGATGAAGCATATATATACATATATATATATATAGATGTGTGTGTGTGTGTGTGTGTGTGTGTGTGTGTGTGTGTGTACAAGGTGAATCAAAAGTAGTGTCCTATTTTTGTTTTTATAATGGTTTGTTTATCATTTTTTATTGCAGTTTACAAGATAGAAATCAATGGAAAACATGTTTATCTAATCATTTATTTAGGAAGAAATTATTAAAGAACTGTGCCAAGCTGTTTTACTTTCAATTTTCAAAGTTCCCACCCTTGTGATCAATGTGCAATTGCAGTCATGCAGGCACAGAGTGGTACATATGTTTGCAGAATTCAGTATTAATTTTATCAAACTTTGCAGTGATTTGAGCCCTCAATTTCTGAATGGCATGAGGCTTTTCATGGTAAACAAGGTCCTTTCATGAACCTCAAAAGAAAGAAATATGAGGTTTAGGGAGTGTGCTTGTCACTTAATTGGACTATGGTTCCAATTTACTTTGCAGGAAAGTTTTTATCAAGCCACTGACAAACATGATTTCCATAATGAGGTGAAGCTCTATCTTGCTAGAAATAACTGTTCTGGGTACTACTTTTGACACACCATGTATATATTTGGTGATAGAGAAATAAATAAATAAAAATAAATAACAAGAAGACCAAAATTTCATCATCTTTAAAGATAGATGGATAATAAAAATCACCAAGCAAATAAAACCATTATTGGACCAACCAATCAGAAAGCTTTCACAACCAGGATATAAGAAAACAAATAAAGAAATAATAACAAGGAGACCAAAAAATAGATAGTTTGACCAACCAATCAGAAAGTTTTCACAATTAGGATATAGGCTGCAAGCCAGTGAAAAGCAGAGCACCCTTTCAGAGCAGATCTATAGACATGTATATAACCAGACGGAAAATCAACCAAAATCATACTCAATAAATTAATTTTGTCCATTCTCCAATGCTGCAGAAATGTAACATACCCAGAAATGAAATATGACATTTGCATGACTAGCTAGAGACCATACATGGCTAAACCATCCTTACTACAAATATACCTTCCTTTACCATGTGGTCAAGCAGCAGCTACTACATTCGGATAAATACATACATACATACATACATACATTTACTTCCTACTGGACTCACTCACTCTTTTTCTCTCTCAAATATGCCAAGACTTTTACATTAGAACTCTTGAAACTTCAACTTTCAACTTATCCTTCTGTATTATTATATTGTATATATAAAGATTTATTTTGTATTTATCAACAGACTGTGCATTTCCTTTAAGGCCAATATACATGCAAATCAATTATATGGACATATGGTGGGAATGGATGTTGTTGTAAGATAACTCATCCATAACTAATAACCTTCTAACCTCAATATATATATTTATATTTTGTAGATCTAAAAGTTTACTTTAGACACTTATATTTTTAAATACAAACCTTGACAGAGTTTGAAACTTAATGTGCACTTTAAAGTAAAATAAAAAAATATTTTAAAAAGGACTGTTTATTCATCCCCTTCTCTTGTATAAGTTTTGTTACCCTCTCTTAGATACATAGTTATCTACTCTTCTTCTGATGATTAGTGCTTCTTTGTCTGCTGCATGATCTTGCTTTTCCAGTGATTCCCTCATTACTCCTGACCAACAAATTTTGTCTTTGACTTATTTGTTAGTGTTTCTGTTATTTTTTGTTCTTTTTAAGTATTTTCATTTTAAAAATGTTTTCCAATACCAAAAAGACTTATCTGAATCATTTCAAATGGAAATCAATTGAGTTTTTCAATATTTCAGATTTTTTTACATTATTGCAAAAAATGTATTTTTTAATATTTCAGGCTAATTTATACACGTGTAAGATGTGTCCAAAAAGAAAGAAGACTTTTAAAATAGCACACCAATAATTGATTTTAGGATACTTGTGACTGAAATGTTGTGCTTTTATAAAAAATGAACAAGACAATGTTGGTCAGTTTTGGGCTGTATGCAGTGCACTTGTCATGTTTTCTGAAATTTAATAATGAAGGATCTTGAAGAGCAATATATTTATGTGAAATTCTTTTTCAAATTAGTAAAAATTATGGAAACTTTTCTAATGTTATAACAGCCCAATGGGAAGAATTGTTTGAGTTATGCACAATATCACAAGTGGTACTAACATTTGAAATTAGATAGAACATCCCTCAAAAATAATGACAAATCTAAATAACTATCCATATCAAAATATGACAGTTACATTGAGAAAATACATGTTCTGATCCTTACAAATAGCTACCCGGCTGTTGATTAAATTTCCAAACAGGTAGGAATCTATAAGAATTTATGTCATGTGATTTTAGATGAAAAACAGGTGATGCATCTGAACCAAAAAAGAACCAAATCACAGTCAAGATTGTCACAGTCAATTGGGCAAATACTTATGATAGCCTTTCTGAAAAATGTCACAACAGCTGACATAACACCCACCTCTGTGTCTGGTTATGAAACAAAAAGGTAATTGATGCAGTGATTCAGAACACTGTCCCCACAAGCTAAAGATCACATCAAGCATTCAAATGTGATGTTGATCATCTTTTTCGACTGGAAGAATATCATTCATCATAGATATTTTTCCCATGTGTTCAGATAGTATATAAAAGGATTTTACTCAAAAGTTCTAAGTTGTCTGAGAAATGTAGTGCAAAAGACAAAACTGAAGTTATAGATAAACAGAACCCGAATGCCAATACACCTGTTCATATATCACATCTTTTCAGTGAATTCTTAGCAAAACACAAGACCACTCTCAATCCCCCAGATACTCTATTTTCCAAGTGCGGCTCTTGCAGATTTCTTTTGTTCCCAATGCTGCAATCCACCTCAAAAATTAATTGTTTTTTATCAATAGAAGATATAGAAAATAAATGTGCTACAAGATCTGTGCACTATCCCTGAAAATTACTTATGAATGAATTCCAGAACTGGAAAAACAACCTGATAAGAATTGTATATCAGTAGCAGAGGTGACTATTTCAAGAGATGAGTTTCATTAAATTGTAGGTAAAGCAATAAATCTTTTTGACAAAATTTGGTTTCTTTTTGGACACACCTTGTATATCATTTCTTTATAAGTCATTTCAATAAATAGCATTAAATTTCCTGAGTCTATGAAATCAGCTCCATTTTGACATATTTCTGAACTTTCCAACTTGGAAAACAGTGTCCCAAATTTAAAAAGAAATCTATTTTGAAAAGTTTCTAGACTTAGAAGATGGCAGTATAGGTGATGTAAACATAGGAAGACTTCCAGTTGGATTTTCTTCAGGTTATATTGATATAACATGAAATTTACTTGAGTCTGACACAAAGCCAATTAAAAGAGAAATGAGAATAGGAAGAATTTGATATGTTACTCTTACAAGTTGAAAGCACCTACTTGGCTTGAAAATCAGTATTTGATACTGTGGCTTTTTACCAAAGCTCTAATGATGATACCACACGGAAATAGATAACTCCCTCAACTGTCTATAAGGACCAGTGCAGGTATATATAGAAATATTTACTAAGTTTAACTGGCACAAGAACTAATGAGGAGGATTGCATTTTATCAGTCTTCTAATTGAAAAAGATTCACCTGCCTAGAAAATCAACATTCAAAACTCTGAATATTTACCTGAGAATCAATAGAATCATTAATCTCAATTGCCAGGTCTGTATATATTGCAAATACACTGGTATAATTAGGATGGGGAAAGGGAGCACATATCTTATATAACCAAATCTTGACAATGTGGTCAAATAGATTATTTGTATAAGAATTCATTCAAAATGTTAAGAAATATAAGTTTTTAAGATTCTTTTTTTGTCTATACTTTTTAAGAACATTTTCTTTGAATGCTATCAACTTATGTCTTTGCTCAAATATACTAATCTTAAACTATATCCTCCTGATGTCAGTTTAAACTGAGACTTTCTTTTTTTTTCATATATCTAAACAATAATTATTATACCCTAATTCTGGAAAATGAAATTTCTTTATTGGAAAATTTCATCTGAAATCAAGAAAATATAAACGCAAAACAGTCACAATATATATATATATATATATATATATATATATATATATATATATATATATATATATATATATATATATATATATCTGTAGATGCTGGATAAATCACTATATATATATATATACACATATATAGTCAGTACTAAAACGTTTGATAAAATAAATCATAACATTTTTTTAAATTTGAAAATTAAAAAAGGATAGAAAGAAAGAAGAAAAGGAAAAGCGGAACAACCAACAAGTTTCCCTTATTTGTTATTTGTTTCTCTTTTTTCCTCTCTTTTTTCTTCTTTCTTTCTATACTTTTTTAATTTTAAAATTTAAAAAAAAATGTTCTGATTTATTTTTTAACAAACGTTTTAGCATTAACAATCTTCAGGGAATTTATTCCAGGGCATGAAATGGCCATTAAAATGGGGTATAATTGAGTTTTATTTTTATGTAATTCATATATATATATATATATATATATATATATATATATATAAAAAGAAGAAGGTATCATTTTAAACAGACACCAGGAGGATATGGGATAATAGCACAGAGATAAATGCTGTAAATATCTGAGTGATAAATATACAATAACCAAATGAAAATATAATATTTTGTATATTTGTCTTTTTTGAGATTTCTCTTTCTTTGCTGATTGTTAATGGATAAAACATTTAAAAAGTTACTTCAAGATACATGGTCCAGTTCTCATAAACTATAATTGAATTTGAAGAAAGTCAAGTTTAACCTCATATTCAGGTCAAATGGAAAACAATATTGTCTTCATTGTAAGTAAAGAATGAAAAAAATGTTCTATTATGTTCTCAAGAATAATACAAAAATGATAGATATGACCACCTTGAGAAATGTTGAAAACAAATCTCATAATGCACAATCAATACATTAAATAAACTATAGAAGGTGAACATGCTAGATTATAAAACCCAGAATATAATGCAGTATAAAACTTTTAATGCATTTAAATTTGTATGAATGACTGCTGAAAAGTTTTAATCCACAAGCAACCTTTCAGAACCTGATCAAATGACTAGACATCAGATTTGGTTTTGGAGTTACTTCTTGGTCAGATGAGAACTTTTCAGAACTTCCTAAAGTCAAGAAACTTCTAAATTAGATTCAAGCACTAAACTAAAATACTGATTATCTGCTATGGTGAGTTTTTAAGGTTTGAAATTTTGAGATGTTTGTCTGAGAGCTTTTCCGTACCCTGTTGTATATGTAAAACAACACAACTACTCACTACTGATTATCTAAAATGACAACTGTTCTTCAAAAATTAAATAACATTATAGTATAGAAGTCTAAAGACTTATTTATATAGTTTTTAGAACTTCAAGCTAATTTCATTTTAATGAAGTAGTGTAACTTCACAAGAGTATGATGTCCTAATGCTTTGCTGGATTCACAATAGTTAACTTTTTAATGCTCCTCAAATTCATTCTGTTATTCATACAAAAAAATCCTGTTTAAATAATCAATTAATCCTGCTACATTCAAATTAAGCTTCCCAGAAAATGAAAAAAATATGTGCGTATATAAATATATATATATATATATATGAGGTTCTGAATATAACATAAATCAGCTGACAAATTTTATTTGTATTAATCATATATATATATATATATATATATATATATATATATATATATATATATATATATATATATAGGGAAGAGTTTATAGTTGTTCCAACAAGAGAAAAGTGTATATTTTAAGAGGAGAGAAACTTCAAATGTTTTTGATTGTAATGTGGATTTTTAAAATTATATATATTATATTTTATTTCCCATAATTTTGCTACACATGTTTCTGTTCTTGCGACCTTCTTCTGGCAAAGAGTGGATATTTCTACATATTATTAAAATGAATTAATTTTCCTTGTGGTTTTCAATGTTAATTATTCTCTTTTTTGGGGGGTAGTAGTGACATAAATGTCTTTCTTGGATGGTGGTAAGAAAGTTCTTCTGCTTATAGGGTAATAAAACAATTAATATTGGTCTGAGAAAGGGTATGGAAAGATATCTGTATTCTTAGTTAAATTTAGATGAGGTTAATATGTGTTTCATGTTTTTAGATTGGTGTTTGCTTTTAATTATTTTGGTTGTGTTTAGTATATTTTTCCGTTTGTCATTCTTGTTAAGTAGGTCTAGATTTTTTGTAATTTCTGTAAATTGTTTTGGATTGTTCTTGTTGTATTTTGAGACATATGCTAGAGTTTTTTCAACATTATGTTTCTTTGGGTTTCATGGTTGGTTTAAATGAATTTTTTTTGCGAGTTCAAAACCTTTGTTTACTGGTGTCGTGGGGTAGCCTTGTTTTTTAGAGTTCCATATAGTTCTTCTAGTTGGGGTTTTCAGAGGTGTTTGTCAGTCACTATAGTACAAACACTATATGCTAGAGAATAGGGGATTTATTTCAGGTAGCTTTTTGGATAATGGCTCACATGTGTGTGTGTGTGTGTGTGTATATATATATATATATATATATATATATATATATATATATATATATATATATATATATATATGTATACTAATTCCTTATAAGACAGTACATATGTATGGAGAGGGAATATACATACACATACTACAAAAAACGCACACACAATACTCAAAAATGGAAATAGATGTAAGAACATACGGGGTCATTAAAAGATAAGAATACAGATATCTTTCCACACCCTTTCTCAGACCAACCTTAATTGTTTTATTACCCTTTAAGCAGAAGAACTTTCTTACCACACTCCAAGAAAGACATTTATATCACTACCACCCAAAAAAAGAGAATGTTTAACATCAAAAACCATAATGAAAATTAATTCATTTTAATAATATGTGGAAATATCTACTCTTTGCCTGAAGAATGTCACAAGACCCAAAACGCATGGAGCAAAATTATGGGATATAAAATATAATATATATATTTTTTTTTAAATCCACCTTAGAACCAAAAACATTTGTGGTTTCTCTCTTCTTTTTAATACATACACACACACACACACACACACACACACATATATATATATATATATATGTGTGTATATATATATATATATATATACGCATTATAAAATGGATTAAGCTTGACAATTATTTAATATATTTTCAATTTATATGTTATTTTATTAGATACAATTTATTTAAGTACATGTTCCATTTTTATTACTTTATTTTTTATTTTATTACAGTTTATTTAAAAAAAAGAGCATTTACTTAAATAAATTGTATCTAATAAAATAACATATAAACAGAAAATACATACAGTGGGGAGAAACAAATATTTGTACATGTACAAATTTTTAATTGTATTTCCAACTAATGAATAAGCATACTTTTCATATGAGTAACTGTACACAGATGCATAATATCTAAATAAGCATAGAAAACAGAAAAAAATGATATAATATAAATAAATCCCATTTATCCATTTTAATGATTGAAAAAAGTATTCATACAATACAAAAAGAATACATAATCTTTAATTAATACTTTGTAGAATAGCCATTATTCACTTCTACAAAAATTTAGTTATTATACATCTGTGTACTTTTAATTATATGAAAAGTATATTTATTCATTAGTTAGAAATATAATAAATTAGAAATTTGTGTATGAATACTTGTTTCCCCACACTATATATATATATATATATATATATATATAGTGTGGGCTAGTTATATATACGGGTCAGTGGTGCATTGTGGGTAGTCTATTTTGGCGGTTATTTCACTGGAAGTCATTTATTTATTTATTTGGATTAAATTATTTTGCTTGTTTTTATTTATTTTTATTTTATTTTTTATTTTTATTTCTTATCTTATTTATTTTTTTTTTTTTTTTTAATCGGTGTTTTTATTAACGTAGTAAAAATTTGTTTATATCGCTTATTTAATAGTTTTGTTTTGGTTTGGGAAGATAATTAAAGCTATTTATTCAATTTTGGGGTTGATTGTTGTAGTTTATTCTAACTATTATTTTGGCGGGAGCAGTTTTTAATTTGTTTATTACTTCAAGTATTTATTTGGATTGATTATCGGAATCGGTTTGTTAGTTTATTTATTTATTTGGATGAATTTAGATCAATTTATTTTACTTGTTATTATTTATTTGTTATACTATATATTTTTTCTTTTCGATTTTCAATTTTTAAGTAACGTAGTATTTTTTTTATCATTATATAACAGTTATAGCTATTTTTTTCATCCAATTTTTGGTTTGATTTTTATAGTCTAACAAATATTTTGGTCATAATGGTTTGCTAATTTGTTTATCATGATGACTTGTGACTTTAGCACAGCCATCGACATCCGCTAATGGTCTCTGTCTACCCAATTTCACTCACAAGGCACGGGTCAACCCATTGTATAGTTTTCAGGCACTTTCCAAAGGTACCGCATGCTGAGATCACCCCCTCCAAATTGATAACATCAGGAAGTCTCCTTCCTGACAAATCAACCATGGTGAGATTCAAACCTGGGTCTCATGGTCAGAAAGTGAGCATAAAAGAAATATAATATTATATTAATTATATTAATAAACTAAATAAGAGTAGTGATATCAATAATATTAAAATATGTTGTGATAAAATCAAATTATAATTAAAGTATTCATAAAAATAATACATATCAATGAAATTAAAATAATATAAAATAAGATAGAAACATATATAAATATGTAAATAAATAGAGCAAATAAATAAAGCAAATAAATAAATAAACATGTTACTAATAGTAAGACTAAAGGTAAGAGAAAAACGTAAAAAAACAATAATAATAAAATCAATAGTAAAGATAAGATAAAGGAAAAAATGGATTAGCAAAATGTTAAACACATTATAGTCTAATATTAATAATAGTTGTATAGTAAAGGTAGCAAAAAGTAGAAATATAAAGATGTCAAGGTGGAGCCTTCTACAAGACAAAGAAGGACTCCAGAGAATAGTCCATCCTGCAAGCAACAGAATTCAATAAATGCTCGCTGATAGCAGAGTCATGAGCCTGTGAACACCCAGATGCTACAGGCTCATGTCTACATACTTGGCCTGGAACATACTGGGCGATTTTAACCTCTAACCACTGGATAGTCTTGCCCACATAGTCGATCTCACATCGTGATTTATACTTATTTTTAGTATAATCCTTTCATATTCACAAATATTTTTCCATGTATTACAATCAAATGATGCAAGAATGCACAAAAATACTTGCGAATATGAAAGGATTATACTTTTAGCATAATCCTTTCATATTCGCAGATATAAGCAGATATAAGCAGATATAATGTTTGTAATTAATTTAAACAGACATGCCGAAAAGAGAATTTACTGCCTAAATATATATATATATATATATATATATATATATATATATATATATATATAAAGAGTGGACACTATGGTCAACACTGAGTGGGGCAACAGTCTGTTTCATCTTAAGATTGTGTTCAAGCATGCAACAGATTGTCACCACTTGGGGTTAGCCTCAGTGTCCACTTTTATATTTACACAATCTCTATCCTTTATTATGACCATCTTTACCCATAAATATATCATACTTTAAAACTATATTTTTATTTTTACTATATATATATATATATATATATATATAATTGCTTTATATTTCTTTATATGTTTTTGTAAATGATGTATTTTTCTCTGAAGTTTTCTTTTATTATTATTATTACAGTTTGTTTAATTTATTATTTTTATTTCTTTTTCCAGAAAATGTTTGCCATTTTAGGAGGTATTTTGGTCAAACTGTACTTATTTATATTTTCAATAGAAAAGAGACAAGTTTTCACAGAGGATGGAAAACAAAAATAATTTTTGAAACTCAGATTATTATAAATTAGGAATTCAACATTTTTCTTCATTTTTTTTTTTTTATTTGCTATCATGTCTGGAAAGTGAAATATAAGGAATAACATTATCTTACCAATGAAGAGAGTGAAGAGTTGAGAGAAATATATTTTTTTTATTTTATGTTTCTGTATTAACTTATCCAGGATTTTTTACTTTATTTTTGTTATCAACTTTCTTTCATTAACAAAAAAGAACTATTTGACAGGCTAAATCGGTTAATTTCTTAATGCAATTAATATAAAGGATCAAGATAAGACTGCATATTGGAAGAAAGTTGTATGCAGGAACATTAAGCATGTAAATTTTAAATTGCATTGTATAGAACATAGAACATTTCACAGGTTTAATCAAACAGAATAAACATTTACAATATTAAAACAGGATTTATGTACTTATATATGTATAATCTTGATGAAATATTAACTTTATCTTATATATAAATTTTAAATGCACACCATGGAAGTTCTATGGATCTTGTCTGTTACTATTAATCTTGTGAGAATTTCAGTTTCATACTGTACGTTTGTTATTATTTACCAAAATAAGTTTAGTTCTGGCACAAGGTCACAATTATAGAGCATCCATTGAAGATCAAACTCACTATACAGTAATAATCATCAACCAGTATAGATCATAACCATTACTCCACATTGAAATGCTTTATACTATGTTGATGTTTTATTAGCAGGTAAACATTATATCAAGAACTGTTTCCTGTTGGGTGTTAAATTAAAAAATGTAAACTTTAATAAAATTTTAATAAATAAAAGTTTCTCTCAGAATTGAGGCCTGTAATTATTCTGTAAAAATAATAACTTGTGCAGATCAATAAAGAAATAAACAGGGGCAATAATTTATTCTTTATTTCTCCCTTTCATGCATGAAAACTAGAAAAATATGAAATGAGTGAAAATTCATATTTGAAAAATTGTATTTGAAATTCTAAGATTAACATTTTAAATTTTTACACAGATGTTATTGTTAATTTGGACCAGTTTTCTTCATCTTTCTTGCTGCTTTTCATCTTGTCTTTGTAAGCAGTCATTTCTTCAACCATTACATTAGACTGAAAACTTGAATGTGATCTCAAATTATATTTTATCTCTTGCAAGTTTATCTTTCATGAGTAGCACTTTTTTAATCATTCTTATCCGTAGTCCTTCTACTTGTCTCTTATCCCTGATTTATTCTTTCCTCATTGTATTGTTGACTACCAAGTAGAAAGGTGAAAGAAACTAGTTCAAACTAATAGCTAAAATATGTAAAAAGTAAAAAGTAATTGATATATTCCAGAAATTGTAAAGATCAATATTACAATATAAATTTAAACATGTATTGTTAAAAGCACTAAACATTTTGTATCTTTTACATTTAGTGATCTTTTTCTAATGTACAAATATATCAAAATAATGCTCAAGTATATTGAATATAAATTTAATTCACTTTTATCATATATTTATAGAAAATAGATCACTGCAATGTTGAAATTTTTCAAATACAATTTGAAATTACTAAAGAGAATTTTGAAGCTGCAATATTATATCCAGTAGACAGTGTAAAATCTTTCAAGGTCATTATAGAAATGCTTTGATCTTACAAGACTACAGTTCTTATACTTTTTGCTTAAATAGCAAAGTAGTACAATGATTAGCAACTCAAAAAATGGAATCAACATATTCCAAATTCAAATCATTTTTACATTAACTCCCTTGGAAAAGAGAAGAATACAACCCAATTTGTTCAGTCATATTACCAATTGGTCTTATCATTGCTATTTCAAGATATTAAATGGTGAAAGGAATTAGTATACAGAAACCCCACTTCTCATAACCATCTGTATTAGCAGCAAAATGGCTGCTATATGCACTGTCAGTTATGACACAAGAGAACTCACTATCACTGAAATGTTCTACTGTTTTTTGTAACACACTAAACATTTAGTTTAACAACTAGGCCCACTCTGTAGGGTTTTGTCTACTTATTGACTTTCATCCATTTTAGAGATCAATACATTGATCATCCAAATCAATTGCATCTTGCATTATGATTTTTAAAAGATAGGTAGACTTAAGTATATTAATTATTTTTTTCTGCAAAAAGGTTTTGTATCACCTTTTGAAAAAACACTTTGTTTTCAAAAGCTTGGTAGGTTGGTTAAATAAAGATAATTTTCTATTGTATCCATTGGTTTGTTCTTTATGACATATCTTTAAGGTAATTAGTATTACTTTACATTATACTTCAAGTAGCACATAACACATAATACTAGGTTACATGATACCAGTAACAAAGAACAATTCATTACTCCCCTTAGTTTCTAAAAATGGAAAAATGAAGAGTCAGGTCAGGCTGAAAATGGAGTACTGTTTCCATGTATGTGCAGGGGCTGCCCAGTCTTCATTTCCAGCCTCAATTCATTCTTGTTAGTGACAAATTATTTTCCACCTTGCAACCCATTTCCCACAGATAAAACATTGCAAGCCTCTTGCTGCTCTATTGCTATGTAAATGTTCGAACAAATTACATTTCTTAGTTCCATCAGTTCTACCCTCCATGGCTAAAAACCACCATGCCATGTACATAATAGCAAACCAACCTCATTCCTTTTGGATTTCATTTGTGTGATATAAGTTCCTCTCGCGTAGCTTTTTTCCATGAGCAGTTGCTTTGTGGAAGCAACTTCCAAGAGGATGCTTCCCCAATCACTACAATCTTGGCCTGTTCAAGTCTAGAGTTAAATGTTATTTATATATTTATAAACTGTGACTCTTACTCTGTAACCTTTTACCTTAGATGGCATGTAAGCAACAAGGAAGTCTTAAAGAAAATGCAAACAGAAAGAACACTTATGCTCAAAATCAGGAAGAGATAGCTGAAATTCCTTGAACACATAATGAGGAAGGAGGGCTTGGAAAACTTAACTTCCACAGGAGGGCATATTGAGAGCAAGAGAGATGGGGGGAGGCAGTGAGCCACTTACCTTGACAAACTTGTGTAAATTGTGGGGTGTGAGGACCTTGGCATAGGGAAAAAAACTGCTAAGAGCCACCTGAGGTAAAAAAGTTGATAATTGTCTATGTCCTGAAAGTACATTGCACATAGAAGATGAAGGTTAGTCACTGTTCCATTAGCTGATTAAGCGGTAATATTTAAAGTAGCAAGAGAAAGTCTTGAGTTGAGAAAGAAACTAACATGACATTTGTTACCATCAAACAGCAACAGGTTTACATCTGAAAAATCTATATACATAAATAAAGAGTCTTGAATGAATTTAGAACCTGTGAAAATATTTGAATAAGAGAAAGGATTAAATAGTATTATTTTCTTTACAATTTAATAAGCATCTTGAGTAATATAATGAAATAATCAATGTTTTCAGTGTTCAAATTTCTGTACAACCATCTTGTTTTTTTCTCTCTTAATTTTTACTTGTTTTGTTTTTTCTGAGAAAATGTATTTATGTATACATATATATATATATATATATATATGTCTTTCTTTTCTTATTCTAGCTCCAAGAATTCTCTTGGCTGTACTGTTAATGAGAGCAAAATGAATATGAGTATGCCAAACAATACAAACAGCCCCAGTCGGTCACCAACTGCAACCACCTCAACAAACAATAATAATGAGCTCATAGCCGAAATTGCTGCCAAGGGAAAGTCTACTCTGAAGAAAACTTCACCTCGTCCTTCTGGATCAGTAATGATGTTTACAGAAAAGGGAATGGTTCCCATGACTCCAGCCTCCCCACCAACTGCTACTGTTGCAGCCCCAGCTGCTACAAATGAAAACAACACAACGCCAACACCCAGCACAACTCCCTCAGCCATGGTGGCTACCAATGAACAAACATCTAAATCTCCAGTGGTACCAGCAGCACAGCAACCCCCCAGATTAAAGGTAGGGTGTGGAAACACTGATGATTTCTCCATGAAGGAGGTATCTGCTACTCGTAGGCAGAAATTGATTGTTAGCCATGAAAATAATACACTATTAGAAATAGAAGAAGAAGGTAACATGGATGATAAGTTTGACAGTGATGCAGGTAGCTATAAAGGTACATCTGGGGAGGGAATACCTGTAAAAGAAAGGGTCTCTGATGAAATCAGTAAGAAAATTGAGAAGACAGAAAATGATTCTGTTTTAAAAGAAGAAGAGCAAACGAGTGACCAGGAATATTCTGATGATGACAGGGAAAGAGCAAGAGCTCCAATTGCGAAACCTTTGCCCAACAGCATCAATGGAAAAATTGATTCTTTCCTGAAGATGAGTCAGAAAGGAAGCTTTGAGAAGAAGAAACATAACATATTATCTCGAATAAGTCAAGAAGTTCTTGAGCCTGATGATCTTCCTTCAGAAGAATTCAAAAAAACAGTGGAGATGGAAGAAAAAAAGAAAATGAATGCTTCAAAGAAAATACAAGAGAACAGTCCAAAAAAAATTCTAGAGAGGAACCTCGCAAAAGCACAACAGAATAGTCCGATAAAAATTTTGGAAAAGAATTCCTCAAAAAAACTAGAGAGCAGCCCCAAAAAATCTCTGGAAAAGAATCCATCAAAAATGCTAGAGAACAATCAAAAAAAATCCCTGGAAAAGAATCCATCAAAAATACTAGAGAGCAGCCCAAAAAAATCTCTAGAAAAGAATCCCTCAAAAATGCTAGAGAACAGCCAGAAAAAATCTCTGGAGAAGAATCCCTCAAAAATACTAGAGAGCAGCCCAAAAAAGTCTCTGGAAAAAAATCCCTCAAAAATACTAGAGAACAGCCAGAAAAAATCTCTGGAGAAGAATCCCTCAAAAATACTAGAGAGCAGCCCCAAAAAATCTATGGAAAAGACTCCCTCAAAAATACTACAGAGCAGCCCCCAAAAATCTATGGAAAGGTATCCTCCAAAAGTACAAGAAAGCAGCCCAGAAAAGTTTATGGAGAAGAATCCCCCAAGAGTACAAGAGAGCAGTCCAAAAAAGTTCATGTCTCCAAGAGTACAAACAAGCAGCCCCCAAAAGTTTCTGGAAAAGAATCCCCCAAGAGTACAAGAGAGCAGTCCCAAAAAATTTCTGGCAAAGAATCCCCCAAGAATACAAGAGAGCAGCCCCCCAAAATTTCTGCAAAAAAGCCCTACAAAAATACTAGAAAGCAGTCCCAAACTGAAGCCCAAATCTTCATATATCAATACTTTTACCCAATCATATACATCAAACTACAAAAGCATCCAGTCTGTGTATAGTTCAGAGAAGAGGCTTACTAAACAATCTAGTATGTCTTCTGAGACCTCAACAGAGTCAAAGACGCCCAGGTTTCTAGATACATCAGAAAACACTCTCACCAAAGATTATAGTATATCATCTGATATATCTTTGGATTCCAAATATCTAAGGTCTGATCTCTCAGAAGATCTTATTGTCAAAGGTTACAGCATGTCGTCTGAGACTTCAATAGACTCAAAACATTTCAAGTCAGATGTAAGTGAGTCATCCTTTGATGATGAAACCGACACAGATGATATGTACTGCGACATGTATTATGACTTGAGCCGAGGAAGATTCCACCCTGTTGTTAAGGAAATCAAGTACAAGGCTGAATCTTTGAAAAAAGAAACATACAATTTTACCAAGAGTTTTGTAAACATGAATGGCGGCCTCTATGCAGGTGAAGAAGAAGAAGAAATTGAAGAAGAAGGAATTGAAGAAGATCTTGATGAACGAAATGGTTTGTCAAGATTCCAAGTAGGCAGACCCCAAACCAGTTATGCAATGAGGAATGGTGACATCAGAAGCCTTGCTGGTCGCAGACATTATCAAATCACTACTAACTTCAGAGATTTTGGCCACAACAACTACAAAGATCTACCTCAGAAGTCACATATAGAGACATTTATAAATTGAATGACAGTGAAATCTGTAGAGAAAAGTTGCAGTTAAGTTTTAATCCAAGAAATATCAAGATTATTTCTTGATTACTCTTTAACACTGGGTGCTATATTTCTTATACTCATCATTAAAATATGAAATAGAACTTGGGTATAAAAGATGGAACTTTGGGCTTTGTCACCCTCAAAGTTCATTTTTTTCTCTAATTTCAGATTAAATTTTAATTTTGAGCAATAATCGATTTGACCAGATCAAATGAAAATTTCAATCTTATGACATGCATTTGAATGGCAAATACCCAGATTATTTTCAAATTTTTCAAGTTTATGGTAAATTTTTTATCACAATTTTCCTTCAAAACAGTTTGCCAAATTTTATTGACAAACTAACACAAAAAAAGAAAAACTGTCTAATCATCACTGGTTTAAAGCCCAAAATGCTTTGTTTACTGAATACAAAAATAATATTTAATATTTTTAACTGTTTTTATTTACATTGACATGGCATCAGTAGTTGTTATCCTTGAATTTGTTAAAAAAGGAATCAATAAAATGCTATGAATGCTATCTAAATATTGCTGAACAGCAATAATGTTTAAGAGTTTCAATATAAAAATAAGAAATATAAAAACAAGAAACAAGATGTGTTGATACTTGAATTAAGAGTAGAATTTTAATTTATGCATATTTATTCAAAGACTGAAATTTAAATTTCATTGGTAACTTTTGTATTTATATTTGTTTTCTTATTACCTTATTACATTCTTAAACAACAATATTGCCTTCAATACAGCCTTTCTCAAGCTAATGGTTACTCAATATCTGAAAGATAGTTATCATCTTTCTGACACTTTCTTTGTACAAATTTATTACTTACTTAATCACCACAACCATCACTTAATAATAATCTTCCTTC
This sequence comes from Acanthosepion esculentum, assembly GCA_964036315.1. NCBI lineage: Eukaryota > Metazoa > Mollusca > Cephalopoda > Sepiida > Sepiidae > Acanthosepion > Acanthosepion esculentum. The sequence goes on along the minus strand of OZ038502.1, from coordinate 61,970,742 downwards.
TAAATTTATAAATATAACTTTTAATATCTCAGCAATTGTTACTATGCATTGTATTTTTTTATGAGTTCACTGATTTCACTATTGGCTTGCAAAATATTTTTACCAAGAATTTTCTAGAATTATCTATGAAAGTATAGATGTAAATTTTCTCTGCATCAACTATTTTCATGAACACATTGATCATAAAATATTTTTATGAATGATTAAAGTAGACAATATACTTGAAATTGTTTTTATTTGAAAAACAAAATCAGGAAAAGGATGTCTGTCATTTGCTTTTTTTAAAGATGTTAAAAATTGAATAAAATGGTGAATGTTAAAGATAGAAGTTTCTAGAATATCTGGTAGACTTTTTTACCAGATTTTTTTCAGAGAAAAATGTTTCAAATTCAGCATACATGTAATTGTTATGGATACTGTAAAATTGTTAATGTTATCAGTCATTCAATTGCTTAATTCAATGGAATTATTGCATCAATGGCCAAGAACGATACAAGGGAAGTAACTGTGTGAAATACACCCATGAAACACGTTCAATTTCCCAGGTCTTTTTATTTTATTTTTAATCTTTGGCAATTAAGACTGTCATAAGTAAATATTTTTTTAAGTGTGACTCGATTTTACAAATCATTGTCCTTTCAAACTGACATTAATTCAACATACCCAAGTCAAAAAATCGATATAAAAATGACCAACATTCCCAAATTTTTTTAATGTCCTTTCCTCATTTACTATTTGTGCCAAAAGAGGATCATACTAATTACAGCTTTACTTGAGAAAAAAAAAAACAAGAAAAAACAAAAAAACAAAAAAAAAATCTTCAGTTATGTTTATCAAAACTGTCACCTGGAGAGGATTGGAAAATTTACCAGTTGAAACCTTATGCGAAAATGGAACTTTAAATACAGAACTGATCACTAACTTTCATCTGTATTTGTTTCTCCTGTGGAAACTCTAAGAGGACTACAACATGGAAACCTGTTTTTGATACACATTGCTGGACTCTTCTGACCTGTAAGAAAGGTAACCCCATGAGCACACCACTGTCTGTTGTAAAATTCACGAATGTCTGTCAGGATGTCAACATAGTGTAAAATATCAGCCCATTGCCAGACTGCATTATCCATATTGATTCACCCTAGAACCAACCAATACTTCACAAAGTACACTTAACCTTCGTGTTTATCAATCTTTGTATATCTCTTCTACTTTTTCTTATGTATCTTTTCTTCACAAATATATCCCATATATATGTGTGTGTGGAAATATACAAATAGATACATATGAATGTGCATGTGTGTGTGTGTGTATATATATATATATAATAGTATAAATAAATATTTGTGTTTGTGTGTGTGTGTGTCTGTAAGAGAAAAAGAGAGAAAGAATTGTTAAAAAATACAAAAACAAAAACACTTTCAGGCAACCAGCACTTATTTAAAACACAAAATTGTTAATAGATTATTTGTTAATTAATAATAACTTCAAGTAGACCTTTCAAATTGCTTTTATTCTCTGTTTAAATTTTCTAACACTAAGAGAATATATTCAAGTAGAAATTGGTTTAGCCTGGCACAGAGTCACAAATATAGGGCACCCAGTGAATAAACTCACTATACAAGTCATTATTTCTGTGCTGTAAGTTCAGTCATCAAACTTGTGTATTTGGGCTTACAGTCATATCATGTTGAAATACCACTTCTCGGATAATCAGTGAAGTTAAGCAACATCAAGTCTGTTCAATACCTAGATGGCTGACTGCTGTAAACTTGGATGTGTGTATAGTGTAATGGTTAATTGCTTGGAATTGTTAATCAGAGAGCCAAGTTCCAACTCCAGTTGGGTTTGTTATGCACAAATACCCTTGGGAAAGGTATGAATCCACCTCTTCTCCAAGTAAGTGTTAACTAATAGGACTTGTATCAGTAAATCATTATTATCTCTCTAAAAGATTTTTACAATCTCAAAATATTTTCTGGCTTTAAATAACCTACAAAAGGTTGATAAGCCATAAAAAACAAATCAATCAAATCAACTTGTGTCCTTGTGCTAAACTAAGTCAAGCTTACTTATAAATATATCTATATACCAATTTATTTGAAAACGTATGTGAAAATATGAAGGTTACTGCCTTTGTGATGTACTTGTATGCATTTTAATTGGTCACAAAGTGTGTTAGCACAAATTTTCATCCACCTACAACGAGTTGGCAGATTTAGCTAGCATAGGTCTCCAGCATGATATCACTTGTATCACGAAAAACTCAACAAGAGTAGATAACTCTGTTGTGACACTGGGCACAACTAGTCAGTTTTAATGTCATAAAAAACGCATGTCATAAAATTTAAAAAATCTTTCTCTTACAGCTTTTAATCTACATTTTGTTTTTTTTTATTCACATGAACAGTCTAAAAAAGATTGTGTTATTCTGAATTTTCAATATTTTTCAAAACATGGAAATACCATTATTTAATAAAAGAAAACAAATATACAATTTAACTGTGTTGCCACTAAGCAGAAAAATATTTTCATGAATAAGAAAATGATAATATTTGTAGTTGGTCTTTCTTTGCAAGACAAAATTAAACAAATGGTCATTAATTCTCTTTATAAGAGATGCGGGTGTTATTAACAAACAATCATGCATGAATGCTTGACTGAGAAGTAAAGATTTTTACATGAACAAACCAATACCAAAACAGCCAAAACTAAACTTTCTCAGTCATTCAGAAATACTAATTGTTCAGTGCAGATTATGAAAATTAAATGAAATAATTGTTTTTTTAATCATTTCCCCCCAAGCAAAACAATAAAGCTACTAAGACACAAGTGGTTACTGAGTGTGAAAGAATAAATGTTCAATTAATGAGGTGTTTCATTTACATAATATCCATGAGAAATTATAGATGGTAAAAAAAAATTTACCAGGCATTTCTCTATTGAATGGCGTCTGTATATTCAGAAAAAAAGCTATTTATATTGCCTTTATATGTAACCGTAATCAAAACTTTACAGAGTAACCACATCATCTTTTAATACATTGAAAATTTTGCAATGTTTGACCTTTGTGCCTTCAAAAAAAAAAACCCATGTGTCAAAAGTACAGTTATTCCCATGACACCGCTATTATTGTATACACTTCTGACTTCCTTGGCAAAATTTATTTACAAGATTATCAAAATATGTAAACCAACTACAGTGCAATATTTATTATTTACCATTTTATAATTAACTATGAAAACAAGTTTTTTTATTCAGTCTAATAAATAAATGGTGTTTAATATCTTTGTTGTCAATTCTCAAGGATAAAGAAAATGTATAATTCTACTTTCATAAATTTGGGTTTTATTCAAATTCTAATCACCGCTTTTTAAAACAATAAACATTGCCAAGGGAGTCAAAAATGTATACGGTAATAACATACCTTTTGACACACTATTTTTTTACAAGCACAAAGGTTAAACATTGCCAAAAATTAAAAGAAAATCATAGTTGTGTGTGTGTGTGTGTGTGTGTGTGTGTGTGTGTGTGTGTGTGTGTGTGTGTGTGCACACATCTGTGTGTGTGTGTATGTGCATAGATGGATGGATGGATCAAAACACTATTGAATGAGTATATTATCTTTGTATAATATTAAAAAAATTTAAATGAAAATCTCAATAACTGTTCAGAGGTGGAGGAGGAGGAGGCGGAAGATAAAAAACATTAATTTAAAGGATGAAACATGTAACAGAATTTTTCCACTTTGTCATTCAATTACCTAATAATAATAATAATAATAATAATAGGTAGAAGCAGCAGCTGAAGAAGTAAGAATTTCAAATTTCATTAAATAATTGTATTTCCTATTCTAATTTTCTTTTTCTTCAATTAGAATTAGATCTGCATATAATTTTGTTTCTTTTTGTTGTTCAATCAAATGTTTTTTGATGCCGAACAAAATCATTGCTCAGTGATCAGTGCATTGGATCCACTGCTTTAAGGTTAATATTCAATCCATAGGACCGGATAGACAAGATTAATTAACCCTTGTTAACTTTAAAGAAAATACTATGAAATTAGTTCTTCTTTTCTGAACTAATCAAAAATGATTTGCAAAGTCATTTATGCTTTAGACAGGGTAACTTAAATTCATTAAAACACAATTTGTATTAAAAGATATTTTAAATTAATCTGGTTAATTATAATTTTTAAATATTTTAGATACAATGAAGATAGATGTTTACTAAATTCTTACAATGATTTAATTGTGTGCATCATAATATTCTCATCTGAAAGAAACAATATTTTTTCTAGGATTTAGTGATGCATATATTGGCAGAATTCTACTCACATTTGGGATTAGTTTTTATTTTCATCTTTATTGATTTTAACATTTTAACTAATTTACTCTTTGTTAAGGGTATGTTGCATCTAGTGGTCTTTAAAAATTGCATGTTACTTTTTCTTTTTTATGTATGTTCTTCTCCTCAAAGTGCAGGGTTCTTCTTGAAAAAAACAATAACAAAACTAAAGAACATATTAGTTGAAATGTGATGCTAAAAACGAGGATGAAGATCCTAATTAAAGTGTGTTAATCACTAAGTACATCACCTCACAGTTTCAGATAACAGATGTACTGACATTATTCAGTGACATTTTTTCTATTTGAGATGTTTTTTGTTTTTTTTAAAATTTTGTTGCATCATCGAGGTGAATGATACACAGAGAAGAATGAGTGCTTAATATATTTATTCAGCACCAGTATCCGGTGCTAACGGATACATACAAAAAACACAGAACAATAAGTTACAAAACAATTAACAAGACAACTTACAAGGAACAGAGGAGGGTCAAATGCTGTATAGCCAAAGTAAGATCATTCCAAATATTAATCAGCTTAGTACCAACTTATTAATCACCTGTTGAAGTCCTTAATCATAGACTATTTAAGGCTCTTAGCCAGGCCATCTGGTAGAGTGCTGAAGGGGTGCTAGCTACTCTACAACAAATTTAAACTTTAAATATATACAATAACTGATTTAAATCAAATAAACTAGTTTTTCAAGATACTCACCCAATGTTCCCTTAATGATTAGCTAATGAATGTGACTACTTAAACTTGTTGCTTCAGGTTTAAGGTTAAGATTAGTTTTAATCCCTATAAAGTTCTATATAACATTCAGAACATCTAAGCAACAAAACTAATTCTCATTCATTCAGTCAGCTAAGTGCCACATGTGATACACATTTGTGTGATCATGTCTCTTTTGAGTCATGACTGACTAGGAAGGATATTTTCCCACAATAGGTTGCCATTTCTTTCTGCAGTAAATCAGTTCCCACCCAAGGCTATAGGACCCAGTCAGTCCTACTATTTACCCATAGCTGGAGGAAGAAGAGTTGGATTCATACCTTTTCCAAGGGTATTAGCACATAAGTGAATGTAATGAATTTGACTGGAATTCAAACTCAGCTCTCTGATTCCTCAATCTGAGCCACAATCCATTACTCATTACTTGTAGAAAATATGTCTCCTCTGGTAAACAGGTTTCTTTTAGTAATTTCAGATGAGGTTTAAAGCTTCCTTCTGGAAAGCATGTCTCCTATACCATTGAGGTACTATTCTCAATGTCAGCAGGAGTTCTAAGAAAATAGTGAAATAATACATTTTCTGAATGCATTAGCTCATCTGGTAAAAAACCTCTCCTGGTTGGTTTTCAGTTTTAGTTTTTGAATGAGTTTTTATCTAAAATGAATTTTTACTATTAGGTCATTGAACACTGCCTTCACTCAATTTTGCACCTAATTATCAATCTCTGTATTTGTTTAGATGGTAGTTTTGTGGCTTTCCTAAAGAAAATAATTTTAAATGACACTACAGTAAACTTGCATAATGTATAGAATGTTTGTTGTTTTAAGAATAAATCTAGCACAAGAACAAACTGGTTCATTAATTTTAGGAACAAACGTTTTTATAAGCACATGATTTGGAAAGGCTTTTTGGAACCTCTAATATAAACATGAATTTTTTTTTTATCATTTCACTGCAAGCAAGGTAATAAAGCCTCTAGGATGCAAGGGGTTACTGAGTGTTAGAGAATATGAGAAAAACTACCATTAAGGAGAGAAGACAATAAAAGGACAAGAATTAATAAGACAAAAGTAACAATTGACATTGTATTTAAATTTTTAAAGATCAAAGTTGACTAGGAAGCAACAAGCCAGAAGAGAGTTCCACAAACAAGAAGTGTGACAGAAGAAACTTTTAGCATAGAACTTACAGTTGCATCTAGCCATTTCAATTGTATATTAGCAGAAATATATATTTCCATATTTTTTCAAGCTTATTCTTGTGACATATCTCTTTCTAAACTTATGTCATATTGAAAGTGTTAAATTTATAAGAAAAATTAACACCATTATCTCCAAGAGTGTGCAAAGTGTCAACTTAAAATAGGGATGGGGGCAAGGTACATATCATGAAACTGAACTTGGTCATTTATGGAAGCAAATCGGCTGCTCCTGCTAAAATTAAATCTTATACTTGAAGCCGTCTGTCCAATGCTCTAACCCTTGAGACAGTCATTGTATATCTCTAATTATTTGGAAAGCAAAACAGTTTGTACAGATTTTAAAATTAGAGAAAGAGAAAATGGATGTAAACATAAAAATAATTTAATTTAAAACTTTACCAAATATTTCTGTTAAATTTTTATGGTGCAAAAAGAATTAATTAATCCATATATTATTGAAACTATTATCTTCATCTCTGTTTATTTATCATATTTCATTCAATATGTTCTTCAACTTTCCTAAGGAGTATGTTGCATTTGGTGGTCTTTAGAAATCACTTGGTACTTATTTATCTCTTCATATCAAAGTTTCATGCTTAGAATAAAACTTTGAGATTTGGTATTGTAAATTTGTTAAAACTTGTGGTGTTCAAGATGTTTACTAAACTTAACTTAGTACAACACAAATCCAAATATGAGGAAATAGAAGGTGGAATAGTATTGCACTAATCTCCTACACAAAGAGTCTTCATACTTTGAAAATCAGCATTAAAAACCTGGATTTGAACAGCAACCACTGGAAGCCATGAGAAATACACAACTAACAATACTAAGGCTGGTCAAGCTTTATTGTTCTTACTGGGGTGAGGAAATAAAAAGCACTAAGCAACACCTAGAGACCACCAGATCCATTCTTAAAGAATGGAGATATCAAAGTGATAACAGTGAACAAATTCTTTAATATTTTTAAAGTCTTTATGGTTCTTTATTTAAAATGAATGAACACTTCAACACATTGTATATGAATCATAATGACTTCACACACAAACATACACAAACACACATAAATACACTAGTGCTAATTCATAGCCTAAATCTCATCTGATTAACATAAAAATACAGTGAAATGTATACAACACAATTTAATTAGTTTATTTACCTTTTTTAATTTATTTACTAAAAAATATAATTATTGTGTAATTCCCAATGTATGTGATCACCAATTTTTAATTATTTTCAAGATTTGTTGTAAAAAAAGGTTTAAGATTTACATTTTAATTTAATTCAGATCTCTCTTATTGGAAATAAACTTATTTAAAATGATCAGCAACAATTATTAGCCTATTTCCATGACTTCCAATTTCAAATATTAAAAATATATATTTCATGCCTATTTTTGGAGGAGAGTAGTTTTTTAATGTTTATATCTTCTTTTTTGTTTTGTTTTGTTTTTTTTTTTGTTGCTGTTTTTAGGATCGAGCAGACCGTCTAGTGTTAGAGGGAGAATTTGATCCCAAGAATTTCTTGGACCAAGTCCCTGATAAAGACTCAGGTGGACGAGATATTCCACCCTGGAAGAGACATGTCTTGGCACGCCAGCTGGCAGAGAAAGCCAAAAATGATGATGATGAAAGGAAAAAGGTATTGAAGCATTTATGATACTACTATATTTCTAAGAGCCATGATCGCCTTTGTCATGAAGGAACATGGCACATAGAAGAATTGACTATACAATCTCTCAAAATTTGTTTTGTATAAGACACCTAGAATTAAGTATAAATGGCACTAATTTGGTTGGGGGAATAATTTTTGCATTTTTTAGACCATATTTAGACACTTGTCAAAATCAAAAATTATTGATTTTTTTAACATTTCAGAAGGGGACTCCTTTTCATAATATCAACATAGTGTAAAAACAATCCCTGGCTTTTATAAAGTCAATGGGCTTAATTGTTATTTACAAATGTCAAGGTTTGAAAATGTGATTATTGATATCACTGATAACTGCATATTTTTTTTAATTTTCTGAATTTTTTAAACATTTTTTTTCTAACTTTTAAAAAAGAATTTTCTGTCTGGGATTTTTCAGAAACATGTACACAAATATTTGAGTTTAATAATTATTTATCTTAAATGAGGAATAAATAGATAGACATTTTTATTAATTTTTATATGATTTTGTTCTTTAATTAAAAATGTATCTATCTATTTGTTCTTTATTTAAAAGAAATCTTTGTGGAGCCACCCACCCCAAAAAAGTGTGTTTTTGTATGCAAAACAGGTCCAATAACTGTAAAAGTCAGGGATCGATTTGACTGTATTTATATGACAAACAGAACCCTCCATCTAAATCAATAAAAATCAATAATTTTTGATCAAGTGTTGTGGCTTATGGAAAGTCTACAAAAATTATTTCCAAAAAGTGTATTCCTATTTTTTATGAGTGCTGTGTACATTTTTACACTAGTGCCATATACATCTAAATCTGAATAAAATATGCCAGTACTTTCTGCATTGCTACTATCACATTATACACTAAAGGCTATTTGTATGACAAAACATTCTAAGAAAAGTATCACTCTTTTTGGGTTTTTTTTTATAATGATGTTCAAGGCCAAAGAGTCACTCAGGCTAGAGGGTTACAGAGTAAGAAAGAGCTACAGTCTATGGGGATATGTCAGGAAGATAATGGTTGAGCCTAGACTTGAACAGGCCAAGATTGTAGGGATCGGGGAAGCATACTCTTGGGAGTTGGCTCACTACAGTGTGCATGGTTGGTTGGTGGTTCACTACAATGTGCATGCTTGATGCATGCTTCGTTAGCCATGAAGGTTAGAACGGGTGGAACTAAGGAATGCATTTTATTTGAACATTTTCCCTTTAAATAGCAATAGAGCAGCAAGAGACTTTCAATGTTTTGTCTGGGAAAGGGGTTGTAGGGTGGAAAATAAATTGTGACTCACAAAACTGAATCGAGACTGGAAAGTGAAGACTGGGCAGTTCCTGCCCATATATGGCAGCAATACTTCATTTTTAGCCTGATCTAGCTCTTATAAACGTAGAGAATAACAGGAGGAGTCAGGTACTTACTTGAGCTATAAAGGGAACTGACCATTTTTTTCAGTATCTTTAGCAAAGGATCATATGTAAGAGTTCTGGGTTGAGTTTAAGTCCATAATAGGCACTCAAGTTATGGGATGTCCCTGAGAGGACACCCATTCATCGTGATAGGTGAAAATTCAGTGTCCGCTCAGCGATGATTGAACGTCGCTAGTTTTGGTTTTCAAGGCATTAAATGAGACCAGACAGTTTTTACCCCCACTGAGCTGTTAAAGCTAAGCCAGAGGAGAGATCAGCTGCTAAGCTCTGGTCATCTAGAGTTTTGGAGGTGCACCCATATACCATTGTATCATCAATATAGATATTCACAAATGATTGGAGTATACTCTTAGGCAAATAATTTATGTAAAGTAGAAAGTGGGTTGGGCTGAGAAGTGAGCCTTGTGGGGATACCTGCATTGATCACTTGGGCCTTGGAGTGACAACTACCTTCAGGGACCTACTTGTTAGGAAGGACTTGATGATTGCAAAGACTCTTCCAATGATTTTGTAGCTCGAGATCTTGTGTAGTAACTCACTATACCACACCTTATTAAAGACCTTTCAAATATCTAATGCGATCATCCTTGAGATCTCTTAAATAGATACATCTTTCTCAGTGCAGAAGGCTTTCAGTACTCCTTAAAATACATTGATTCTCTTTTGACAAATTAATATGCTATCTACAAATACATAAGTTCATTCAGTCTGGATTTCAAAGCAAAATCTGGGATTACAGCCATATCAGGTTGAAACATTGGTTCCCATGCTATTACCGAAGTTAAGCAACATCATTTTGTACCTAAATGGATGACTGCTTGGGAATATCAGGTACTGTAAGTTTGGTTATGTGGGTGATATAATGGATGCTTGGAAATGTTAATTGGAGAGCAGAATTCCAATTCCTGTTGGGTTTGTTATATTCACTTACGTGTAAATACCCTTGGGAAAAGTATGAATCCACCTCTTCTCCCCCTCGCTATGGTTTAATTAGTAAAACGTATCACTAAACCATTATTATCTCAAAAATATTTTCTGGCTTTAAATAACCTACAAAAGGTTGATAAGGTGTAGAAAATAAATCAGTGAAAGCAAAATTTACTGTCTGGAAACATTTTTACAAAAACAGATGAAACTTATTGAGAGCCAATACAGGTCTTCAATGCATATTGTGATGTACATTTAGAACAAGGAGGCTTATTATCGTTAATCAAATCTGGAATGTTTTTATTTCATTCATTGAAATCATTTTCAAACAAGAGAAATTTGTTTTTACAGCAGGCAGAAGAAGAAAAACGTTATAAGAATGTTCCTGCATGGAAACGAGCACTTATGGAAAAGAAATCAGCAGAAATCAAGTAAGTGAAACAAGGCAACTTTGAACAAAAAGAGCATAAAAGATTTTTCAAGACATCATTGGATCTTATATTTGCACTGTAGCTATGACATAGGACAACAACTCTGTATTTAGTATAAATCTCATTAAGTATATGACTCAGTGGCTATGAAATTTTCTATGTAGAGATGCAAAGGGTGATTATCTCCCTTTGTGTTAAGTTGGAGTCATGAGGGTCACGTGATGGCCGACAAGTGATGTGAGTTTTTGGGGTGATGAAACCTCAGTTGCTATTTAGCATGTATAGAAGCAAGACATGTCTTCCCATGCCAGTTGCTGATGATAGACTGCTAAGGTGCTAGATGTCCCATGATGACTGATGAATGATGTGAGTCTGTCAGGTAACAAAACTTCCGTTGCTATTTAGCATTCATAGAGACAAGACATGTCTGCCCATGCCAGTTGCTGATTATAGACTGCTAAGGAACTAGACATTATCACAGGTCCACAGTAGTAGGAAGAACAGAAGAGCCTACATAGTACCTTGAAGTTTGTAGAATATACCACTGGACTGGCCCTTTTCTTTTTGAGAAATATTACAAGTAAGACCCTCTTGCTTCTTGCATTTCCACTCTGCTTGTTTTATTCCTATCTTACAATTTCCCTGTGTGGGATAAATTAGTAACAAGTATTTATATATTTGTATATAATTTCTTGTATGATATAGCAATGCATAAAAATCTCTTTGACACTAATGCATGTGTCATTCCTTTCTTTCAGTTATTTTGTTCCATCTGTATTAAGGTATTATTAAATCACAGATATAATAATGCCCAGCATGGGGAAATGTAAACTGGTAATATTCTTTCTTGCTTAACACCCCTATTATGTATTTATATGTGTGCATTACTGAGTAAAGGTACATGGTAGGTGGTTTAAGTTCTGTCAGTCAAAATGTCATTTTTCTTTATATTTTTCATTCATAATGTATAGTGTGAAAATAATGACAGTCAAAAGATACAATAATCTTATTATAATAGATTGAAAAGATAGTGAAATTTACAATAAAAAGAGATTTATTTAACTTTCTTTTTTTTAATCCTTTCATCCCAAGCAAGGTAAATAAAGCCACTAAGACGTGAGGCGTTACTGAGTGTTAGAGAATATGAGACAATACTATTAAAGAAAAAGAACAATAAAAGAACAAGAATTAAAAAGACAGAAGATAACAATTGAAATTGCATGTAAATTTTTGAAGATCAAAGTTGACTCGGAAGCAGGAACCAGAGTTCCACAAGTGAGAAGTGCAAGAGAAGAAACTGTTAGTATAGAACTTATGGTCACATCTTGCCATTTCAGCTGTAAAATGATGAGATCTTTCTACCAATCTAGTACTGCACTTAAATTCATAAAGTCATTAAGTCTCGGTACCATAGAGGAAAGTGTTAGAAACTTACACATTTGTGTGAATGCAGGTATTCAACTTCATATTCCAGACAGGAGGATAAATTCAAAAAGGCAACAGACACATATTGTGCCATGTTAAGATACATGATGACTTATTTTATTTATTAGGGACCACATGACAGTGTGTCCTCATAACAACAATAAAAAATAAAAAACTAGAGGTAGATAACAGTTCTCTGAGCTTCAAAAATTGTGTGCTAGTCGGTCCTTTTATCAGCACACCCACAATCATATCCTTATTTTGATAGTATTTTCATTCAATAGTTTTCATTGCAACTTGCTCTTATATGTAATGAAACTAATGTCAATATGTTTTGCTCATCTATGATACTGTGAATTTTTTGTCAAAAAATCATAGATTGATTGTCCTCATAAATGTTTGTTGGGCCAACATGGGCTTCATTAAGATTGTATTGGAGACACTGCATCCATACTGCCAAAGTCATATGTTCCACTTTAGCTGTAGATAATGTAACACAGGTTTGCTGACAGCTGCTCTACTTAGTTTAAACAGGTATCCTGACATGACTTGTGGTCATCCAGTTCAACAGTCCAATCTGCATCCGAATATCCCATTAGATTGCCTACTTCATTTTTGTCATAGAGTAGCCCATAGCATACCATTTAAGTAACACACAATATGCTTTAAAGCCTTCCACTGTTGGACTGTAGGCTGGGAACAAAATCTTGCTACATTTCCAACAGTATAGGCAATATTGGGTCAAGTCCTTCTTGATAAATAAATCAAGCATTTAATTGCTGAGTGAAATACTTCCTGACTGAATGGCTCACTGTCCTTGTTGGCTTTTGTCAATTTTGTACCAGCATCAATTGGAGTTACACATACTTCTCCACTTGGAACTACTTCAGAACTTCTATGGTATATGCTGGTTGTCCAATCCATATTTTTCCTGGTTCTGGATAAGTGATTTTAACACCCAAGAAACAGTGCAACTTCCCTATGTCCTTGATGTTAAAACTTTGCAAGATCTGTTTGATGAATCCTTAGATACATGTCAAAGACTTGCTTGCCAGGATGATTTTATCAACATACACAGCCACTATGAACATATCTCCTCCTGAGGACTGTGTATAAATACATGGGTCATTTTCCAGTTGCTTAAAGTGCAGCCTTTTCAGTTGACAGTCCAATGTATCATTTCAATGTTTTGGAGACAGTTTCGAACCATAGATACTTCACTTTATTTTACAGACCAGGTGTGATTTGCAATTCATCTTGAATCCTTCTGGCTGCTTTATATAAATATCCCCCTTCAACTCACCATTTAGGAATACAGTGATTATGTCTGATGCAGCTTTAGGTCATGTTTTGCTACCAATGTGATAACAGTTTGGGCTGATTCAAACCTTACAACTGGGCAAAAGGTCTCATCATAGTTAACCCCATACTTTTGATTAAAGCCTTGAGCTACCAGCCAAGCTTTGTGCTGTTCCATGTCTCCATCAGCATCATATTTTCATTGGAACACCCACTTACTACCAGTTGTTTTCCATCCACTGAGTAGTTTAACTTATTTGTTTGAAGTGAATCTATTTCCATTGCTTTCTTCCATTCATTTTTCTATGGACAGGAAAGTCCTTCTCTCATGGTTTAATGGATCATTCAGTCTGTGAGCAACGTTTACCCACTTAACATAGCAATCTGGAACTTTCATAGCTCTTTTTGATTTCCTTAGTCCTGTAGCTTCTTATGAATTGTTTTCATTATTGCCATCATCATCCTCACTGATACTGACATTGAATTTCTACAAGTGGTTGCTTTTTTATTTCCTCTTTCTTTTGTTCATCTGATGATTTTGTTTCATTGAAGATGACATCATCATACCAATATCATATCCACTAGAACTTTCAATCATGTTTTTCCACTCTACAAATTCCCTTGTGTTTGAGCATGTACACCCATACAAATTTTGATTTATCATCAATAAATGTGACAAAGTATTCAACTCCAAGTGATTTTGCCTCAATCTTTCCACATACTTCTCTGCATACAATTCCAAGCAATTCGGCTGATCTGTTTGCACCAGATTTTGGAAATTAAAAATGGTGATGCTTTCCATCCATGCATGGTTCACAAAAGTTCATATCCTTAGTGACATCAAAATCAAGGCCAGTTACTAACTGATCTCCTGCTAGTTTCTGCAAATTCTATCCTCCAAGATGACCAAAACACTGATGCCAAATTTCTTCTTTACTATCATTACTTGAACATTTTGCTGTTGCATGGGCCACTTCTCATTCTTCAACATAATTCAAATAGTACAAGTTTCCAATTTTGGTAGCTGTAGCAATTGGTTTTTGTTTTTCATTCAGAATATGACAATTTCTTTCAGTGAATACAAACTTTTCCAGACTTTGCAGCTTCAGCTACACTCAGTAAGTTGTATGATAGTTTGAGAACATATCGAGTCTCATACGCTTTCGATCTGAAACTTTCACATTCAGTTCAATCATTCCTATCCCTAATGCTTCAGCTGAATAACCATCACCAAGAGTTATTTCTTCTGCTTCATTCAGTTATCTAAAGTTTAGAAAATTTTTCACATCATAACACATGTGACTGTAATATTAGGATTCCAATTCTCTCCCCCCTAGCCTAGATCATCAATAAAGGAAGGTAGAAAACAGATCAGGAAGGAGGGAGTGAGAAAAGCAGAGAGAGAATAAAACATGCAGCAAGCTGGCTAGACCCTAAGATGAAGAAGTCTGTGAGGGCTTTGCGCAAGTCTGCTTCATTGGTGAAGGATTTCCCATGAAGATAATTATCCAGGGAGTGGAAGAGGTGGTAATCGGATGGCGCAAGGTCAGGTGAATAAGGTAGATGGCACAAAGTCTCCTACCCAAGTTGCTGTATGGTATCCCTGACCACTCGCGCAACATGTGGCCTGGCATTGTCATGGAGGAAAAGCACACCTTTGTGATTCACCAGTGCTGGCTCTTTCTGGTGCAATGCTTGTTGCACACGTTTCAAGTGCTGCGAGTATAGATCTGCAGTGACCGTCTGGCCCGTTGGTAGCAGTTCATAATGAATCACTTGACGACCTGTCCACCAAACACAAAGCATAATCTTGCATGGGTGCATAGGCAATCTTGCGGTGTGAGGGACAGCATCCTGAGGAGATCACCAATGTCTGGAACACTTGGTAGTTTTGTACAGAACCCAATTTTATCACTGGTAAGCACTCGATTGAATAAGGATGCGGTACAGTGGCGAGAATTCAGCGATATGCAGGCTGCCACTCGTTTGCGAACCCACTTGCTCAGTTTGTATGTCTTACCTAGGTGGTGCAGGTGAAGTCTAACTATTTCATCGGAAACATTGAACTTGCAAGTTCACCACACGTTAGACTACTGTCCTCTTCAATGGCCGCCTTCAGGACTCCGTCATTCAAGACCTGTGGTCATCCACTGTGAGACTCATCATGGAGAGACAAATCTCCCGACTTGAATTTTCGAAACCAACACCTTGCAGTACGTTCATCCACAGCACTATCCCCAAATGCTTGACATATGCGGCGACTTGATGCAGCTGCTGATAAGCCCACTTTGAAGTCGTAAAGCAAACAGCCCCGAACGAGATCTCTAGACACTTCCATCCTTCTCACAGCTGTCTGGCTTATAACTGATGGCCAGGTATGGTGTGCATGTTTTTTATAATGTCTGATGTTCCTACTTCCGGCTGTCCGAATTTGAAAACAATTGCTACACGCATTTCGTATATATTTCAACTTCATTCAATGACTAATCAAAAAATGGACAGAACTTTTTTGGTTACCTTGTAGTTACAGGGTCTACAAGGAACACTACCAAGCCATAAAAAAAAGAAATACTTCAAGTTGAACAGACTTCAGACCCCTCAGGCAGGAATAACAAGGACTACTACAAGCATCAGCAACACCACATGAAGACTTAATGGGTGTGGCCATTTTTCTTTTTCTTTTTAAAAAAAAAACAAATAATTAGTACAGAAATGAAAATAAAAAGGAGCTGCTGCTCAAACACTCTTCAGTGAACAAAACCATGGCTGTACAAGTTCTTTACAGTATTACATATTTATTGTCACTGTACTTTACAACAGTCACAATGGCTGCAAACATGCGTGAACTGGTTAGGTGCTGGACGTCTACAAACCTGGTGGATTTGTTCAGATTTTTTAAACAGCATTGTAACTTCTATTTCTCTATCAGAAACATACCAACTGACAAATATGTTGACCACATTCTTTTACTAGCTGGAGAAGAAGATTCAACTTGTGGATTTTTGATAACAAAGCTGATAAAAAATAACCCAGAAGTTATTTGGCAGAAATTCAAGGAGCAATTAGAACCTCAAGTAAACTTCCATATCACACAATTTTACTTGCAATAATATATGCAAAGAGATATGGAAAGCAGTGATGATTTCATAGCTAGGTGCAGGTTACAAGTAAAAAAAATGCAATTTCTGGCCCAATACATTTAGAGAAGTTGGCAAGAAAGTGCAACCATACTGGCCATATCGTGATGAGTTAGCCATTGAAAATGGGATTTTGATCAAGGGCAATTGGATCATTGTCCTACAGTCCATGCAACAAGAGGTACTGCACAAGATCCACTATGGCCATCAAGGGATTGTGAAGTGCAGGCTAAGAGCAAAAAGCTGTGTGTTCTGGAACAACATCAATAAAGACATTGACAGGACTATTCAACTATGTGATACATGCCAAAACACCAAAACGTGAAGAGTGCTGAATCCCTGATGTTGCATGAGATCCCGGTGAGACCATGGCAAATAGTGGCCACAGACAAATGGCCTCATAGAACATTGCATGCAGTCAATGAACTCTGCCATCAAGAAGGCTACATCGAGCAGCTGCGACATCGACATGGGATATAATATTATGATACCAGTTAGCTCCCCTAACCTAGCTTGCCAATAAAAGATGGTAGAAAATGGACTGGGGAAAAGGGGGTAAGAAAAGCAGAGGGAGAATAAAACAGACTAGACCCTAAGATGTGTGTTACATGTCTTCATTCCACATAAAAATACTACAGTGACACGTTGCTCCAGAGTTCACAATCCAATTCCCCTTTTCCTTATTAGTTAGTAATGCATTATTTGCAAATAAACCAACACTGCCATTTTCTGAGTTACTGGAGTCTCTTTCTTATTTCATTGAGGTATAGGCTTTCCTTTTGGAGAAATTCCTTTTCCAGTTTATTTCCTTTCTATCTTGACCAAGTAGTCAACAGTTACATTTCATGTGTCCATTTTTTTTCTACAGTGGTAACACTTTGGTCCACTTTTGTTATGTTTTGACACCATAGCTTCGGATTCAGTACTAACACTTCCTTTTTCTTTAAATTGTGATTGCTCATACAATAGCCGTTCAGTCACCTTATGCCCACTTAGGCACATCCTGACTAGCTTCAAGCACTGTCAACAACATATAAGAATCTGGTAGGCTATCTAAAAGATGTACAACTTGATCCTCCTCATCAATGGAATCGCTAATGACTGACAAATATTTCTGTCATCACTTTAATATGTCTGTTAACAGAATCACCTTCTTTCAATGTAAGAGAATATAATCTCCTCCTCAATGCTAACTTGTTTACCCATGTTTTCTTTTGAAATTGATCTGCCAATTTTTTCTACACTATAGCAGGATCATCAGGGTTTCCAATTAAATAGAAAAATGATGGTTCGACTGACACCACAATTGTTGCCAAGTCACGATCTTTCCACGATAGGTATTTTGAGTACAAGTTCGCATCTGTTTTGGGTTCAGAAACAATCTGTCTCATTTACTATGTTCCATAAACCCTCTCTGATAAATGCCATTTTACATTGCACTTTCCAAGTGGTGTAATTTGCCCCATTCAATGGCACAAGATTAATATGATTTGTTTCCATCACCATATTCAATCTTATTACAACTTGTTCAAATTCTCTTCCCCTACAGAAAATTCAAGATGGCCATTATGATCCCACAAGATCCTTAAAGTTCAGTGTATTCTGGGCTGATGACCTCTGTTAGAAATTTATACATCAAGTTAGATAGCAAACATAGACATACCTTGTTTTGTGTGAATGCAGGTATTCAACTTCATATTCCAGACAAGAGTATAAACTCAAGAAGAAAATAGACACAAATTGTACTATGTTAACACACACGTTGGCTTATTTTATTTATTAGGGACAATACGACAGTGTGTTCTCATAACAATAAAAAACACAGAAACTAAAGGTAGATAACTCCGACCCCTTTATCTAACTTTAAGTGTTCATCTGACTAGAGTGGAATTTTCAATGGAAAGTTCCTCAGAACAAATATCATGAATGTATTTATAGAAAACTTATACAGATGGTTTAAATGGCTGCCTATCCAATGTTCAATTTGTTCATAAAGTATTTCACTGTTCATTAGTAAGAATAACATTTTTTTTTAATTACTTAAGTGCTTGTATACATAACAAATTAACAAATCATATAAAGTAATGTGGTAGATCAGTATCAGTTTATTGTATTGAGTAAGAAATTCTGAAGTGTATAAATGTTATGTTGATTTAAATGACACACTCACCTAACCTATTCTTTTCTCCTTAAAAATGAGGAACCTCCAATACATACAGTATGCCAATAACCATATACCATGAAACACATACTTATGGACTGTACTGACTTTAATAATATCCAGGAAAACTTCTATAAAAAAAGTAAGAGATATGAACAAGCTTTTCAGACAAATCAACCCAAATAATATCTTTAACTTTATAAAAAAGTTGAGGCTTTTGTTGTGTCATCAAAAATGACCCTTTGTTGCCACTCTATCAATGACAACATATACTTGTTTGATACTTTGTCAAAGATTTACAAACTCTACGTTTCATTCAATTTTGCAAAGCAATTGATGAAATTTGAACAAGCTGATTTGTTTTGAAAAATACCCTGACAAAAACCTATTTCACAGTTTTTATGCACCCTAGTAAAACCAACTGTACTTTGTACTCCATTACCTGTTTGCACTTCTCCCCAAGATTTGGTTTCGATTGGTCAATGTTTGACTTTTTTAGAGGGTGGGATGGACAGACGGACTAATAGAAGTCACAGAATTTTATATATAGAAGCACAGTACTAGATTGGCAACATGGTCTCATCATTATACAGTTGAATCGGCTAGATGTAACTGTAAGTTCTTTGCTAACAGTTTCTTTTCTTACACTTCTCACCTTTTGAACACTCTTCTGGCTTCTTGCTTTCAAGCCAACTTTGATCTTTAAAAATTTAAATGCAATGTCAATCATTATCGACTGTCTTCTTGATTATTTTTCTTTTATCATTCTCAGTCCTTAATAATGTTTTCTTTTTCTTATTCTTTCACACTCAGTAGCCTCCTTGTGTCTTAGAGGCTTTATTGCTTTACTTGGGGTGAAATGATAAAATAAAAATAAAATTTTAACAAAGGCAGGAGAATCGCCATTCACTAATAACATTGTGGAATGGCATAAGCAAATTATTCATGTCCATTAGTTGAAATCCATTTGACATATGTTGCCCATTTTTTCCCGGGACTCAACTATTTTAAGGGCAGATAATCCCTATTTTTTCCAAACCGGAAGTAACCAAAATATCAACACCTACAATATCAAAGCAATTTTTAAAATTTCCCTTCATGACTGGTTTCTTTGAGTATGTTATTATAATTTGAAATGATCAGAAATAGGGAGAAATTGCATTATAAATTTAAGGTTTAACTATTTACTTCTCCTTTGTCCAGTTGATTCTGTTTTTATACATTCATCTGCTGAATATGTTATAAATATCTGACCAATTCTTGTTAGCAATGGATCTTCCAATCAACATTCAACTGAAATAAATGTTTTATTACTCAAACCATAAACAGAGATTAATATTAAAAAACAAAATTTCTCCCATAAGGAGAATTATCTATATACAAGATGTCATAAATAAAACAAAGACGTACAGTGTAACCCTGATATAAGAGAAACCCGGATATAAGAGAGATTTTCTCTGGTCCCAAATTAGAGCCTGTGTTAATAAAACAAAATAGACCAAACCCGGATATAAGAGAAACCCTGATATAAGAGACTGCATATACGGTCCCGACAACTCTCTTATATCCGGGTTACACTGTATTTACAATTTTATGCATAGAAAACAATAACTGAATAACTTTATGCAGAATTAATTTTTCAACTTTTCAACTCTGATTCTATGTTTTTTTTTAATTTAATTTCAGAGCTGCGCAGGCACCCAAAAAAGAAGCAAAGAATGCACCACCTGTTGCACCTAAAGCAGTTGCTTCTCGTGTGGTAGTTAATGGCGAAGGCAACATGAAACCCCCTTGGCAAAATGATCTCAAGAGCAAATAACTGTTTTTCATTAATTTTAAATTGGTTGACCTTGACATTTCACTGCTCCTTAAATTCTTAATATAACTTAAAATATATGCTAAATTAGCATGTTGCTGTCAAACAGCAGCATGTTTCATGAATGATAGACTAGACATACATATATATATATGTATATATATATATATATATATATATATATATATATATATATATATATAAACAAGTAGGTATTGAAAAGTTCTTGTCCTGATCAAGGAGCATCTCACACCAAAATTCTGATGTTTGGTCTGATATTGAAAAGTAGATCAGATTGAAAACTTTTTAACACCTCCTTGTGTGTGTGTATATATATATATATATATATATATATATATATATATATATATATATATAATCATTCAAGCATGTTTGGTTGAATAATCTGGGCATATTATGTCTTTATTTTTATTTTAATCCTCTTGAATTCTTTGATCGACTTCTTAATGTTGATATAAAATTCATTAAGGAAGGTGCCGTATTTAATGCTTGAATGAAGATATACTGCCTAAATATATATATATATATATATATATATATATATATATATATATATATATATATTTGGAGAAGAAAAATTGGTGGTGCTTTCAGAGATTGATTTTATTGCTGATATTTCAGAGTCATTCTCGGTTCCTTCATCAGAGCTGAAGCAGGTCTTTTGTTTTTTCTTTTCTTTTTTATAATACACATGTCTAAATATCCCTTACCTTTAAAAACTTATCTTCTTCAAATTACGTGTACAATGTCAGTATACATATAAAAACAATGAATATACATATTTAGATATATAAACAATGTGAGTATGTGTGTCTGTGTGTGTGTGTATATATATATATATGTGTGCATACACATACACACACATGCACATACATACATATATATATATATATATATATATATATATATATATATATAATGTGTGTGTATGTTTAGGCATATAAAGAATGCACATTTAGATATACATGTTTATATATATATAAACTTGTGAAAAATGCATGCACATGTATGTATTTGCATAAAAATATATGAAAGATGGCATTTTTGTCATGATTTATACTAGTTTCCAATTACATTGTACTTCAAGTATTTTGATATTAGTTGAAAACAAAATCACAGTAAAAATAATAACTTCATAGGGTTGATTTGGCTGTGGTCTGGTTAAATTCTGACGCTGAAGAATATACTCTTGAAAATGAATAAACTATTAACTTTTTTCTTTTTGCCCAAAAGAATTGTTTGGTACAATTGGTTTACTAACCATAAGTATAAGTAGTTAAATTTTCAGTTTGACTGCTCATTTCATTCTGGGGTAGATCTTTTACAGCCTGTATCTTCTGTTGTCAGACTATCCATGTTGTAAAATCTGTAATGCTTATAAGTATTTTTAGCCAAATATATAGATATATGCACAAATGGATTTATGTATGTAGATTTCAAAAATATATCTCCTCAAATATATATAAAACCCTTTTTCTCTATAATTTATTAGAAAAACAAGAGCAGCAGTTGGCTGGCATATCTCTTGTAACTTATAACACCAGATAAAAATACATGGCTCACATGCAGGTAACATACTTGAACACATAAAATTACATTTATGCCTTATATACATGTATACCTATAGTTATTATAAGCAAAACTTATGAGCTTTGTGAACATATCTTACATTCTTCTAACAACTGGAAAAATACACACTTCCTTGTATACACGTCTATGTCATATATCTTTAAACTAAATGGAAACCTGTTGTCATCTACAAGCAAATGCTCCAATGATTATAAAGTATTTTAAAGATTAATTATTATTATCAATCTTCAGTCCTAAAGGAAATATTAAATGGAATGAAAAATCTTAAAGCTATTTCAATGAATTAAAATAAAATTTAGTTAAATATTTTCTTCTTTTGATCATCACTAGAAAGCTTGACTTTATCCCATATAATATTTTGCAAGTATCTTCATTTTTTGATTGATTTTATTAAAACAGTTGAGGCCACTCTCTTTTTCAACCTTCACTTGTAGGAGGTCAGAACAATAAAGTAATTATAAATGAAACATAAACTGTCATCTATGACATAATCTTGCATGGTATAGAATGTGAGTTGAAGTAAATGCAGCTGCTTTGTTTCAATTCACAATTTCCTTTAAAGGCCAAAGAATAAATCAGCCAGAAATATTTAATAAAAAGCAATAAAAAGATCATGATATTAGTCAAAAATGTGTAGAATTATGAAAATACATTATTTCAGAATTTCATATAACAAAACAGAAATGTTGTAGAATTTGTAGAAAAGTAGTAAGGCATTACTTCAAAATGCTATGGCTAAATTAGTTCCTCTTATTTGAAATATAATTTCAACATTGATTGCATATATATATGTGTGGGGGTGTAGGTGTGATTGTGTGTAGGTGTGTATGGATGTGTGTGTTGGTGTGTGTGTGTGTATGTGTGTGTGCATTTCTGAAATAGGGTAATTGAACCTTCCTTCACTGTGAAAGTCTTGCATGGCTGTGCGATTTAGAAGCATGCAAGGTTTTATGGTGGGTTCCTCTTTGGTCCAAGGACATTTACACAGCACTCAGTAAGAAATAAACTCACTTACAACAGCTTGTGAGACTAACCCACTCATCTTCACTCCGCAACTAATGTTCTCATGTATATATCTACATACAAAAATGATGTCAGTTTCATGAAAAAAAGATAAAGGCCAAAATATTTAACATATGCTTTAGGTTGAAAAAGGGGATAGTAGATAGCAAAAGTGTTCTTTCAGACTGTAGAAGTATATCATAATGTATTATCAATTCCACTATCCATCCTGATGCCTACACTGATTCAAATCCTAATGAAGGACTTCTAATTTGTTGTATTTTTTTCCGTGGTTCTCAAATATTGAATAGTGGATGCTATTAAATAAAATATTTTCTCTCTGGCTGGTTCTCATTGCAACACGAATCATTGTTAAGAGAAAAAAAAGGAAACTTTATTTAACTTGTAATTTTATGTTAACACATACCTGTATAGCCCCTCATTGCCTTAAAAGAGAGAAACAGGGAATTCCCTGATGTCTGCACTTATCACAATAAACTAGGTAAACAAAATCTGTATACATCTATAAAACTTTATTCAAATGTATATGTCTGAGTACAAAGGTTTGTTTACTAAAACCACCCACCTATCCAAACATGTAAAGATAACATACCTATTCATATTTTTTTAATCAATTCACCCCAGACAGGATGATAATGCCACTAAGACACAAGGGGTTACTGGGAGGGGAGGAGAATGAAAAGACTTTATAAAGAACTATAAACTCAAACCTAAGCAGGAAACAAGAATTAAACCTCCACTCCTGTTTAAAAGACTAGGGAGGAGTGTGAACTGGACGATAGAGTATATATATAAATTTACATATCTACTTATTTAGACACATACATACTAGTCATATGACCAAAGTACCTATCCCACATGATCATCAAAGTTAAGTAACATTGAGACTGGTCAGTACCTAGATGGGTGACTGTTTCGGAATACCAGGTGCTGTAAGCTTTGATGTGTGGTTGGTGTAATCAATAATGGCTCAGAATTGTTAACCAGAGAGCCAAGTTTCATTTGCAGTTGTGTTCATTATATTTTACTTACATGCAAATACACTTGGGAAAGGTTAGAATTCATCTCTTCTCCCTTCAGCTATGGGTTAATTAGTAAGACTTGTATCACTAAACCATTATTATCTTAAAAAAATAAATAAATAAAAACTGTAGACAAAATATTTAGATTTCGGCTTTAAATAATCCATAAAGGTTGATATTCCACAAAACAAAAAGCAAGCAACCATCCAACCAACATATCTACTTCCGCTGATAAACACAATAGAAACATATTTGATCACATATATAAACACAAATCTTTTTCCTTATACATACACATACATATTTTTGGCAACTGGAATAAGTCAAATTGTACAGAATAAGTTTCATTTACACAAATATAGCAATAAATACCTTGTAAATATACACATAAATTTTTATGTCTGAGTAAATGCATATATATATATATATATATATATATATATATATGTATATATATATATATATATATATATATATATATATATAATTATTTATTTAAAAATTATAACATAAATATGTTATAAAATCACTACAAAAATAGCCATTTTGTTTCAACAACTCTGGTGTCTTATCAAGTGATGATGTTGAATGTAGAATAAAGGGTTTTAAAAGGTTCAAATTAATTAACCACCTCTCGCAAGGGAAAACACTGTTACATAAGCTGGAATGACCAATCAAAATACAAGTATACGAGAATTCAAAAAATTTGACAACGAAGTAAGGTTATAATAGCTATTAAATGCTTTAAAGTTAGGGTTATACTAAAATAGAATTTATTCTAACCAATAAGTATTAAATTATATGGTAAAATTTGAAATTAAAATAAAAAATTACCGATTTTAAAATCTAAATTTAATCTCTATTAAGTTTAAAATTATAAAATTACCGAGGAAAAAAGAAAAAATACATATGTTATTCTATTTATTTTGTTTTTATTGAAATTACGTAAGAATAGACATTAAGATCGACTGCTTTTAACTTCATGACAACATGGATACATTTGAACACCAAGTGTAGGGATGGGATGATGACATCTTGTGAAAGACAATACATACACACTCAAATTATAATACATAAGCACCCAGACATATTTAGATATATACACACACACAAAAAAGTGACGAAACAGGAAACATCTCCACGACCCTTTAAAAAAAACACAAAAAAAAACAGAACACACACATACACATAGACACCGATAAATACATGTACATACACCCACATACATTGACCTAGACAGTCCGATACAACAACCAAGAAATATTCAAGACTGAAAGTTTTATTAAACGAATCCTAACCACTTATTAAAATATAACTTATACCGGCAAATATACATAGATAAAAATCGTCTAATAGAACAGAGAAACAAAGAATAGGTAAAGAAAGGACATTAAAACAGATATATACATATAAAAATAACATAATCTAATATATTAAAAAAAATGAAAATTCCAAACACACAAATATATATAAAAATATATATTTTTTCATATATGTCTATATACGCCTTTATACCTATTATACATTAGGTGAAAGAAAATAAGAACTACCCACATATATGTGTACAGTGTACACACATTCATTACTACAGACAGAAGCACAGAAAAGCCTACCTATCGATAAATATATACACACATATATACATATATATACACATACACACATACACATATATATATCTACACATATACACATACGCATATGCATATATACACATACAGAAGCAAGCATAAATATATGTACCCACACAGCAATGTAAAAAAGTAAACAAACCAAATATAAATATATATACATACATACACATACATACAAATACATACATATGTATATATATATATATATATACACACATACATAAATATATGTATGTATACATATACATATATAAACTAAACATACATATATACAAACACATATACAAACACACATATATATATAAAAAAACATATACAAACATGGATTTAAACATACACCTATATATACGCACATACGCATCCATACATATATATATATATATATATATATATATATATATACACACACACACACATAAAAATAGGTATATATATGCATAAACCTACACATATTCTAACAATATTATCTTATTGACAATAAAGTACAGTAAAAGTCCATAATAATTTTTAAAAAGTAACAATACACAATTGTTGATTAAGTCTATAAGCAATTAAAAAATCCATATCAAACAAAAGTAGATTTTAGTTAGTGTTGATGATACATTCCAAGACACTAATATATACATACATATACATATACAAAGACATACGAACATACATCCACATATACAAATATATAATCATGCATAAATACCCATATCAACACATCCACATATATATGTACACTCACATCCAAGCATATATATATATATATATATATATATATATATATATATATATATATATATATATATATACACACATACAAATACACATATATATACATATATACACACATACACATACACACGCACCTGTAGACACAAACCAAAGTTTACATACCTACACATATGCACAAACAAGCTCACATATGATAGGTGTCAACACACACACATACACCCACACACATACACACATATACATATATATATATATATGCTTATTGTATGCAAGCTTGAACAGCCCGCTCTGAGCACTCTTATTTTATATTCACATACATATACATACCTACAATAACAAGTACAGATATATACGTACATACACATAAATACACACACATTCAACCATATACATACATATACATACATACATATACAAACATATATCCATATACATACACACACACATATGCATGTATCCCTACATACATACATAAACATATCCATACATACAGAAGTATACGTAAATAGAAATATACATACACAATACATCTGGACATATATATATACATATATATACATATTTTACGCTCCTCTCCTCTTCTCCATTTTACTTTCTTACTTTATATATATATATATATATATATATATATATATATATATATATATATATATATATATATAAAACCTTACTTACATATATATACATATATACATATATACACATCCAGCAGTACAAACACACGTACATACACACAAATACATACACACATATACAGACATGAATAACACAGTATAGGTACACCAACACACATTCATAGTGACAGGATGACCATCAGGTAATAAAAGTAATAACCTATTAAATTTACAGTGACATATCATTATCATTGAAAGTATTACAACCCCTATAATAAGTTAAATTTATAACGGTGTTTACAGTTAACTGTTAGTTTATATCTTTGATTTAAGAAATGGATCCTATTTTTAAATCTAATTATTTCAAATTTTTCGTTAAGACATAGATAACACGGGGCATGTAGGGAGTTATATGTCCAGGCTTCCTTGATTCATTTCCATTTAACTGTAGGTGTTTTATTCTTTTCTTTTAGACTCCAAAAATACTTGGATAATGAAGTCATGTACTTATAATTACTGTTATTAAAAGATTGCATATGCCCCTACCAACTATCCTTGAATGGATCCATGGTGCTACCAATGTAAAATTTTTATATATTTGAGTTTTCTAGTGTAGAGATTGTACTAAGATAAACTACAGAACTAGTCATACAATTATTCTGTAGTGGACAATTATTTGGATTTCTACAATTGCATAAGTTGTTATTCATGTCATTATACTTTGTAGTGCTTCTAGCAACCTGGTGAGTAATCAAGTTTTTTGAGTCCCTATACTTGTTAAACAAAACATAACAAGAAGCCCAAATTTCTGTTTCATCAGGATGTTTAGTTTTTTTCTTATCAATCTCAACATTCCACTGATTTTCCTGAATGCATTGAAACTTAAAAAATACTATTTATAAATCTAAAAAATAAATGAAAATATTTACTCATCTTTTTTCCAACCAGATGAGGGATAGAAAGTTTGTTTTGCAAATTTTCATGTTAGAGATTCTTCCTCCCATATTGATCTTCAATCTTTACTTTTATGTGAATCTCAAAAGATTCTATAAGAAAAAACACAATATATAATTTATCAACTCTAGACATGCATGATGATATACATACATACAAAGTCCACCCAAAAAATGTATACATACTTCAGGAAAGGAAAAGATATAGATATTGTAATACTAAATTTATTCAGACATCACAAGATTAATACAAATTACCTTTGGAATCTACAACTCTACTCATAAGAGATGCTCAAAATGTTGACCTTTAGTTTTCAGACATTTATGAGTCTGGCAAACTACTGCTTTGGCAACATTGGCAAAAGTGTCCAGTGAGATTGCTGCACATGC
>OZ038502.1:61917205-61939705 GCA_964036315.1 Acanthosepion esculentum | reverse complement strand
AAAAATGTTTGATATTCACTGACTTTGATTTTCATTCCAACTTTACAGATATTGTCAAAAGTAATTTTTTTAAGTCCAATGGACTGAATATTTGATTTTTAAATTATTATAAAATAATTTTTTTTCTAATGCCAAATATTGATTCTAAATTACTGAGTTCAAATAGTTTTAAAAAACTCCTTTTCATCTTAGCAATGACAAAATGTTGCTGTTATAATTAAAACAAGTTGTAGTGTGCAAACAAGTCTTAATGACTGTACACGTCTCTCCTAACACCGCCATCACCAAAAAAACAGGGTGATTGTTGTCATTTTTTACTTTAAAGATGATCACCAGTAGAAGTGTAAATGGAGTGAAGCAATTACATGTTTGTTTCCCTGCTCTTTTTATATCTGATACTGATTTTTCTGTCATAATGGCAACTAAGAATGGTTTTCCATTTTTTAATTTTAATCAGAAAGTTGATTGTTGAATAATGAATATTTATTGGATATGATTCTTGTTTTCTTCATCAGCTCCCACAACACAATTCAAACCCAGCTGATAAGCAAGTTACAAATGATTGAATAAGCATCCAACCAATGACCAATTTCAGAATACCCTTCATTCTTAAATTACCCCCATTTTTTTTAGCAACAAGCACTATCAAAATATGCCCCCTACCCCAAATGGAAGACATTCTCATATTGTCTTCTTCATTTATACAGAAGCAGAGTTTTAATGAAAGGTCTAATATTCCTTTCCAATTTTTGAAATATTATCAAAAGATTTTTGCAGTTCTAATGAATTGACCAATAAATATTATTAAAATATATACTTACTCATCTAATGTCTTTTTCAATGATAAATAATAAAAAATTGAGCTACTAATTTTGAATAATTCTTATTTAAAATTTATTTTCCTTCAATATAATGAAATATTGTTGTCATGTTAAAAAACAAATTCCAGTGTACTTATCAATCTTGTGTCAGCTTACATCACAGGGGCAATATTTTTTTATTTAATTATTTGATTCTTGTATTCAAGAAATGCATTTTATTCTTTAGCCGAAGAGAGATCGGAAAATAGCCAAACTGATTTTTTTATTTCCCTAAATTGGTTTGGTAAATTCAAATTAATACACAGGCAGATTTACTTCTGCAAACTTCACCTCACTGCACTTCAAATACATTTTTTCTTTTAAATATGTATCTCTCTCTCTCTCTCTACATATATATATATATATATATATATATATATATATATATATATTTTAAGCTTTTCCAAATTTTGACTAGTGAAGAAATTTATTAGGACTGGTTTTGGGGAAAATTTGTTACCCACTTTGATTAAGAAATTAAACAGTTTAATTTTAGAAATTATTGTGCTTTTCTGATTTCCAAAAGCAGGAGATGGTTTTTAAGTCAGAATGGTATTGGGACTAATTTTCTCTAACTTTCTTGAAAATCTTCCAGAAACTTTCTCTTTTTTTGAAACATGGGAGATTGGAATTGGTAAAGAAGCAGACTAGTACTACTTCTACTACTACTCTTAGTAGTAGTAGTAGTAGTAGTATAATTCTTAATATTACCAAAATGGTATGAGTCCTAATGTGTTGTTACATTGCATTGAGTAATAAGTTGTCAAGACAAGGAGCTATGAGTTCCTTAAGTCTACAATAAAAAAATCTCTTTATATTTGTAAAAGCAAGAGTATTTTTTGTGATGATTGTCTTTTTTTGGTTTCAGAGACAAAAGAGTTTTATTGCCAACAGTCAATTTTTTTGCCAAATTTCTCATCATTGTTGGCATCCCATAGAAACTCTTTGTTAATGATGCTGTTTTATTTTATATAACTAACATTATAACTGTTATATTGACTTTATTCTTCCTATTAAAACTTTAATTGCCAACCACAAACAGTGATCAATATATTTAGTGTGGTTGTAAAAGAAAAAGAAAAAAAAAGGAAAAAAAGAAAAAGCAGTTTTCCTCAATATTTATTTCTTCTGAGTACATGTAAATGAGAAAAAAAGATTTGTCTCTTAAAATTTGTATCAAAGCTGATTACATTTTTTTACTTTAAGTTACTAAACTTGCTGATTAAAACCTGGACAAAGTTATGAAGATATTAATTATTGGATGAAAAGTTATCTAACAAGATGAGAATCATACATACAGAATTTGTTCTTATCTTGAAAAGGAAAATTTTACATTTTAAATTGGCACGTGTCATTGATGAGTTCTTCAATGTGACTGAAGGATTATTTTATATGGATGGAAACAGTTGACATTTTTATTGTTTGTTGATGGTAAACTACTTTATAATAATTGACAGTTGGTTACAAAAAGGAAACATTTTGAAGCTAAAATGGAGGCAAGCTTCTAGAAGCAAATGGAAATTGAGGCCTGTTTCCTGGTTGAAATAATTATATATTTCATAATGGTGCCAGAGGTCAGTGTTCAAACCCAGGTAAAAAAAAAATAAATAAATAAAATAAAAAATTGAACATTGATTTTCTAGACAGGAAGGCCGATCCACTTCGAAAGATTGCATAATGATAACCTTCTAACTACAATTCCCACTTATGAGCTACAATAAGCTGATTATAATAAATATTAAACTGCTTAAAATACATTGTTAGAAATTACTGAAAGAGAATTACTTGAAATGAGAAAAGATTCCAGAGACTCATTCTGGGACAATTTAAAAAAAATGATTTTCAGTAAATATCCAGGCATTGAAATGGGAAAGAACTGAGAAACAATGCAGAAAATATTGGCTTTTCTTCCCTTGTTTGCTTTGTCATCAAAGTGGGAACGAAAGAAAGAATTTAGAATTTAGTGATGATACAGTTGGTCATGACCACAAACCTTGTCACTCTTGTTTAAAAAGCAATTCTCTGGGATTTCAGATCTTTTTGTTTTTTGTGGTTCCCCTAACCTGTTGCTTATTGAATAAAAAAAATCTGAAAGTTTCAGCTAATGAAAACATCGATAGAGGTCACCTACAATGTTGCTTGTTTGAAACAATGTTTACTGTAAGTTATTTCATGTTCAATGTTTTATAATATTTATTAATGTTTTATGATTTTCAATGTTGACCATTCCTATTAGGAAGGTACATTTTGGTTTGATCTTCTTTTAAACATTGTTGTCTACTGGATTGGGTTTGTTTGATTCTCTGGAAGAATTTTCTTTGTATTTAAACCCCCAAAAACTTTCTTCCAGAATTTTTCTTTTAATACTGTTAATATTTACAATGCCTTTTCAAAACCTTTGCTTTTTATTGTTAAATATTATTTTAAAAGCAAAAGTTGTTATAGTTACTTTACTTACTCTTTCTTAACCTTCATTATTTGAAACATCTTCATTTGGTTTTGATTATTAACATTCCTAAACTGTGGATGCATGTCAGTCTGTGGCACCTAAATGGCTAACTGGAAAAGAAATCCTATACTTTCTTGGTTCCTGTCACAATATAAGAATTCCTGATCTATTTTCCACCTAATCTTGGAGACTATTAGAAAGGGGAATGAAAAAGATGGGTTGACAAATAAAACCTTAGCTTTTCATTCATGTCATATGTATTTATTTTCCAGGCAGGATTTTTTTCTTTCTTTTGATGGTAGATTTTTATCATTTTCCAGCTTTTAGATTCATAGCTCTAATCTATATTTTCATAAATGGAACTAAATTAATCCCTCTCACCACTTTTTAATAAGTTGACAATGTCAACATACTGGTTAGTTAATGTCATTTCAGTTATAAAATGAAAACAATGTTTGAAATAAACTGTGACCTTCCAAAGTTAAAACATTCCAACAGTAGTTATGCCAATAAACATCACTACTTTTTTTTATTTTTAAATACAAAATTTGGAATGTATCCTTTTCAAGTAAATTTATTTGCAAAATATTTTGGTTGCTACTTCTGAATATTTTTCTCTGAAATTCACATATGAATCTTGTCTGAGATTTTCTTGATAAACTATGAATTATGATGTGCTTTGATAGAAACATTGGTAGTGAGTTTATTTTTACAGCCAGCAATGTTTACATTTTAAATACTGGATTTCATGATTGGCATTTCATTCTCAAAGTTCTGGCATGACACATCTTAAAAATATGCATCAGCTTAACTCACAATTTTGTAGGTAATTTTATGGGTAAAGATTTGAGTCCCCTCCTGTCCCACAAACACAAAATCATGATATTTAGAATCTCTTAACATTAGGGGGAAAAAAATTATCCTTTCTTCTTTGTAAAAGAAATAAGATAATTTTCTGATATAAATTATCAACTAAAATTCATTTACTTTATTTACTTCTATTACATATTCAGCTGTTATGAATTGACGATCAGATTTAGGGTTTATATTATTAGGATTAACAATTATCTTACTTAAAATATACATATATATATATATATGCATGTATATACATATGTGTATATGTGTATATATATATATATATATATATATATATATATGAATGTATATATGTATGTATGTGTACATATATATATGAATGTATGTATATATATATATATATATGAATGTATATATGTATGTATATATATAGAGAATGTATGTGTATATATATATATATGAATATATATGTATGTATATATAGAGAGAATATATGTATGTACGTATATATATATATGAATGTATATATGTATGTATATATATAGAGAATATATATATGTATGTATATATATATATGAATGCATATGTATGTATATATATATACATATATATGCATGTATGTATGTATATATATATATATATATATATATATATATATATATATATGAAACGATATGCTGGTAGTTCCAAAATTTTTGAAAGAATATTTTTGAAAGAATATTTTTGAAAGAATATCTTTTCAATCTAGCCAAATTTACATATTATATATGTATTATATTCATATATATATATATATAAGTATATAAATAAATATATATATATACATATAAAATAGTATATAAATATGTACATACATACATCGAGAAGGAAAAAACTTAACACATCATTGAAGAATTCGGTAATAAATTTATTTCAACCGATAAATTTTTAATGTCTGCCTCATCAGATTGAAATTACAATATGGTTTAAATTTATCAAAAATTATTTTTAAATTAAAACAGAAAAGAAAAGGAAGTAAATGTTTAAATTACTTGACCTAGAAAAACTTTCCAGGGGATTTACATTATTGAGGGGTGGAGTGGGGGGAAGAAAATGGAGAAGCAAGGTGTCAGCACAATGAGCAGGGAGAGATGGGGGTACAAGTGGCAGCTAGTAAAATACAATGAAATTAAATAAATATTAATGTTATCATCTATGTCAATATAATAACAAGCTTCATCATATATATAAAAAAAGAATGAAAAATAAATTATATAATATAGAAAAAAACCTTAAATTCATTATATCTAATTCATCTTCATAATTTTAAAAATATGTGTGTGTGTGTATGTGTATGTGTGTGTGTGGTATATACATATAAAAATATACACATACATACAAACACATATATAAACACATATACAATGCATATACCTACACATATATATACATACATACACACATGTATGCATATATACACATACATATACATGCATATAAACACCTACATAAACATACCCACACATAAATACAATGAAATTCCAATTTACTACAGATATGTAGCTGTCTGATGAATTGGGTAATCATGAAACTCTGAGTTGCACTACAAACATAGGTATATGCGTAATTATTAATATATACTTTATAGCTCTGTTTAACTACATTGAGCACTGTTTTATTTACAACTTAAATATTTATTTGCACATCTGCATATGTACATTATCACATGCATATATAGCTACTAATATCTCATTATTTAGTTCCCTTATCTCTCTCTCTCTCTATATATATATATAATAATAATAATACACACACATTCTATGCTGTTTCAATAAGCACAAGCCATTCCTGATGTATTGTTCAATCTTCACCTTTGGCTCCTGTACCAAATCTTAATAGACTTCAATTCCCACTGGACATTCCATTATTATAAATTATTCTGGAGTCATCATCAACTCAAAATTGATTTGCATTGTCAGCTCTATGGTTAAAGCAGAGGACAAAAAAAAGACCCACACATCAGATGATATTGATCACCATTCCTTTAAGAGAAAGAAAAACTCAGATTTTAAACTTTGCAAACATTGACTGAAGAAAAAACTTTAAAAAATCACTTGTTTGTCAAGTGATTGTTTAATTTTTTTTTCTTCTTTCCATTAGGCATTTATATTAAGAAATGATATTTGATATGACATATATAGTTTAAAGCCCAAAATATTTATTTTATTTTAGGCAGAAAATAATTGAATCACTTCCTAAAGATTTAATAGCCTTTTGACAGATTTGGAAGTTATATTAACTGAATTCTACATTCAAATTTTTCTGAAACAAAAATGAAAATTAAGAATCATATGTAGAAAATGTTTAATAATTTTTACATCTTGTTAATAAAAAAATAAAAAAGGTAGTATTTTTTAAAAACAAAGCCACACAGAAAATTTACACCTAATTTTTTTTTTTTTTTTTTCATAAGCTTGAATAGGATGATGTATGTTTAAAATTTAATGCAAGCATCTTGTACTTCATGAATTATCTCAGTGTCTCCTTCCATCTTCCTGAATATTGAATGCTTGTTACTCAGTCTAGGTGTTGAATAATCAGATCTGATTAACAGATTGACAAAGCTAGAAGCTTAATATGTGATAGCCATATTGCACAGCCTCTTATGCATCCACAATTATTTTTCATCTTTGTTTTTGGATTAAGGTTTTGATTTCTTCCTGGACAATTTTTTTTTGTATTTACATTTCCCTCCCTCTCTGACACCTTGCCCATTACCTTGACTCCACCCAAAAGCTGAATACAACCCACCACCTCATATTTCTTTGGTTTATTTTTTTTTTTTCCTTCCTTCCTTCCTCAAATATTTCTGGTGATATTATTAGTTGATTTCCCTTCAGAGCAATTCCTGTCAGTGTACCCTGCCTGCCTCTGACACAGAGTTGCAGCAACATGACAACAGTGGATTTAAATATTGTTTATCATTCCTCAATAAAAAAATTTATCCAAAAATAACTAATCACTTTCTTTTTATTTTGTCTTGTTTCAGAAAATGAGGAATTTTTTTTTCTTCATTCCTTCATTTCTCTAGGAATCCATTTTCAACACCTGATCTAACCTGCAAATATGCAAATCTAGACTCTATAGATTTAAGATGGCAAATGATAAAACTTGCATGACTACTTCATAAAGATCTTTGGAAAAAGAGAAAATAAGATAATTAAAAACAAAAATATCTTAAAGATAAAGCAAATTTTAGTATATATATATATATATTTTTGAATTGGACAAAGTCCGACAATTTATTTAAAGACATTTATGATATGTTTAACGTTCTTTTTATAGATACAAGTATTTAAGCAAATGCTCTGTTTTATAATAAACAGTATTAAATAATATCTACTGGCCTGAATGTCCGAGAAATTTTCATAGAAAATTTTCGTTCTCGGACAGGAATCGAACCTGTATCCTATACGGAACCGTCATTTCGTGTGACGTGCCTTAACCGTTCGGCCACAGAGAAGCGTTCGGTTAGTAAGGTCGATTTTTACTATCTTTAAACTTAAATCTTCCATGAATCTCTTCTATTCATATCTGCTCTAGCGTATCAAATGTAAACAAAAGACGTCATATATTTTTGAATTGGACAAAGCCCGACAATTTATTTAAAGACATTTTGATATGTTTAACGTTCTTTTTATAGATACAAGTATTTAAGCAAATGCTCTGTTTTATAATAAACAGTATTAAATAACATTTACTGGCCTGAATGTTGGAGAACGAAAATTTTCTATGAAAATTTCTCGGACATTCAGGCCGGTAAATGTTATTTAATACTGTTTATTATAAAACAGAGCATTTGATTAAATACTTGTATCTATAAAAAGAACGTTAAACATATCATAAATGTCTTTAAATATATATATATATTATATATATATATATAGGCAGCATATCTTCATTCCAACATGTTTTATTGAATAATGTAGACATATTGTGTTTACTTATTTTTATACTGATCCTTTCCAGTTGTCTAATCAGTTTCTTGATGTTGAGATGAAATATATCAAAGACAAATATACTTGTTTTTGAAATTTACCCCTGAAAATGATCTTAGAAAAGGTTGAAAATACTAATAAGTAAATCTGCATATAAATACTAAGGTATTGACAAACAGACACACACACACGCATGCATATATATGGCACAATGATATCTGTTTTTTTTTTATATACCAACAATTTGTGGAGAAAGAAGAATGACAAAGTGGAAAAAGTTTTTGTGTGATACATTTCCTCTAGAACTTCATTGAACTAAGTTTATGTTTATGTTGCTGCGACTACACATGCACACAAATTAAAGAGAGAAGCTGAGGATTTAAAAAATGTTTGTTTTTAATGGGTTTTGGGTATATAATCTAACCGATTTCTTTTTTTTCCATCACTTTTGCTATTAAATATCCCATATTGTGATCTGCCAAGAATTGTGAAACACAAGAACCTGGACACAAATTTACTGTGGATGGTCTTCCTAATTCCTAAAAAAAAAAAAAAAAAAAAAAAAATATATCTAAGAACATTACAAAAACTTATAAAATTTTCCTTGTGTCACATTCAATGAAAAGAAAGTCGCTACATACATACACCCTTGTGCAAATTAACTGAAACAACCGCTTTAGTTTCCTTTCTTTCACCATACGGTCAGTTTTTGATCCACTGGAGTTTCTATTTTTTCCTCATTTGCAGTGGTGTGCAACAAAACAATATGAATCTATTTTCGGGGTGTATGATGAAATTTGTTTGGTCTTGAAGAATATTGCATTATCCGTGATTGCATCAGATTTTCATCATGCCCAGACACTATTGTCTTGATTAGTTGTCCGACAGCCATTGTCTGCGATGGATGTTACTCCAAGAAAGCGTACGCAAATTGTAATGCTACATGAACATACTGGCAAGCCTTACCAGTGAGAAAGTACTACAGACTGGCCTGGAAACTCTCCTGATTTAAATCCAATCAAGAATCTGTGGTCAATCTGCAAGGAATGACTTTGTGGAATGGGTGTACAAAGTACTAAAATGTGCACTGGGTCATGTTTCATTGGAAAAATATGAATAAAAAGTAAATAATGGAATTATTCATTTTGTTTCAATTAATTTGCACAGGGGTATATATATATATATATATATATATATATATATATATATATATATAGGTTTATCCAGAAAGTTCATGCTGATTTTTAAGGGAAATTAAAACACAAAACAAAATTATACCATTAAATATATATTCAACTAATTTCTCATCACCTGCCGCAATTTGCTTAAAAAGTGTGCATTTTCATTGTGTTTATACACCAATTCACAGATAAAATATGATCCAAAAAATTCTTTTCACTCGGATCATGTGGTACCCAAACATCATAGTTATTTGAATACCCAAGCTTCATTAAGTGCTCATGGATGGTGGATTTTGATAAATTGTATTTCTGCCAATTCCTGCATTGTGTAATGCTGGTTATTCTCAATGTCTTGATTTGGTTGTCATCTGTACTGGAGGTCTACCTGAACGTTCTTCATCAATAAGGCTACAATCACCAACTCTAAACTTAGCAAACGACTTCCATACAGTTCTGTCAGCTAAAGCACCTTCACTGTATACAGCACATATCTTTTTTTCTTGCTTGCATTTTTGCCTTTATGATAAAAAAGGCACCAAGTGACTAAAATGCACTTCATATAATCTTCCATTTTTATAGGGATGCAAAATTGACACAAATTAAGTAATTTTAAACTTTCTTTCTCAAGAGAGTTTGAAGTGTGCTCTAATCAGAAATGTAAACATATATCTGTAGATAAATTTGACGTGACCTAACGTGTTGGAACATGAATGACTAAAAATCGGCATGAACTTTCCGGACAACCCTATATATATGTGTGTGTGTGTGTGTGTGTAAAATGTGTGTGCATGCATGCATGCATACATATTAACATTTTATATATAATACAAATATGTAAAACATACCTACATACCAAAAATATTTTAGAATAACCATGAAAACTACAAACATTATTATATTTTAATAGGAAATTCCAAATCATTAATTTTTAAAATATACATTGTATTTCATATATTTGTAAGCTGGTTCTGATGGCTGCTCGCTTTTCAAGTTCTGTAACAAGCCTAAAAAAGAAAAAAAGAAAAAATTATAAAATAAAAAAATAAAATAACACGTAAAAGCAAATTTGTAATAATTATGAAAAACTGAACTGAAACCATAAAGAAGTAAACAGAAAGACTGATACATCAGAATTTTGCATTGTGAAAATTTCTTTTTACAGATTACCAACCCTTTGTGGATTATTTAAAACAAAAACATTTTTGGATTGTAAGATTAATTTTTTGTTTTTTTGCAAGTAAATAGTACATTAACAATTTTTTGGTGATAATGATTTTCCCCAGATAAATGTTCTACTATTTAACCCATAACTGGGAGGGATTCATTCTTTTTCCAAGGATATTTGCACATAAGTGAATGTGACAAACTAGACTGGAGTTTGAACTCAGCTCTTTGATTTCTCATTCCAAGTCACTATCCATTGCACCACCCACACATCCTTGATTTTAGAATAGTTTATGATAATGAGATAAAGACAAAGTAACAATATTGATACTCAATTCACTTGTTAAAAGAAATGACATCTTACACAACATTTCCTTAACACCATTCCAGTTACGTTTAGTCAGGTACAAGGCCATAAGTGTGGAGCACCAGGTTAAGATCAAACTCACCACAATGATAATGTCTTGTAACACTTGCTAACCAAATGAATAAGTATTTTTGTTAGATTTAAGTACTTTTAGAAAAAAATACATTTAAAAAAAGTTTCTAAACTGAAATATAGAAATCATTTAGATTAAAAAAATAAAATCCTTTACTAATGTTAGTGTGGTACAAAACCACAAGTATAGAGCACTTAGTGAGGACTAAGCTCACTTAGTAGTAATGGTTAACAAGTTTGCATTACATTAACATATGCTAAGATTAACTTAACCTGGTATGAGGCCACAAGTATAGAGCACCCAACATGGATCAAATTCAATACTGTAGGCTCGCTAAGCTCCTTAACCATTACTAGTTTAACTTAATTATGCACACCAATTGATGTCAGATTCTATACAACAAAGTAAAAATACAAACTGAAATTTTATCGTTTCAATGGTTGAGACAGTGAAAGCAAAAGCTAAATACCGAATTTATGTTCCACAAACCTTTTTTTGTCTTTTATCTTTTGAGAGACATATTATAGGAACAAGTTTGAATTAAAGAATCCTTTCATTCTAACAAAAAAAAAAAAAAAAAAAAACGCGTATAGGAAAAATAACTGAAAAAGAAAAAAAAAAAAATCACTTAAAAAATTCCACATAACCCTTTACCTGCTTTGACAGCTCTGTTTACAAGACGCTGCATGTTCAGGTGTTGTTTTTTGCAAAGTTTTGTAATATATTGTGGAAGCAAAGTGCAGTCAGGGGTCACAAATTGGCTGATAATAAGGACATCCTGAAATGGTAAGGAAAAAAAAAAAAAAAAAAATTAGGACAAGAAAAAGACGTAAAAATTTCACGTTTTTTTCCATTTGAAAATTCTTAAGTTAATGATTGAATAATCTCATGGCGAGTTCTATGACAATAAAATATCCCTAGAAATTCCCCTATGACATTGTTAAATATTTGAGCTTATCAACTTTAACAAAATAATTCAATAACAATCATAAATAGGAATGCTGGTTGTTATTCAAAGAAGTAAGAGGGTACAAATGAAAAGACTTGAAATTGACAACTTTTTTCTATTTAATTTAACCAGCCATTAAACACCTCTATCTTCCCTTCTTTTTCTCACTGAAACCAATGTCTCTCACTTTCGCTCCCACCTATACAGGAGATAATGATATATATTTTTATATATAAACAACAATATTGGGGGGAAAAATATATGACAAAGTGGAAAAAGTTTTCTTGTGACGCATTTTGTCCTTTAGGACTTCAGACTAAATGTATTATGTTGGTGCGACTACACATGCACACAAATGATTAAATTTTTTTTTTTTTAACCTAGCCAATTTCATTTAGATTCTTTTTCTTTTCATCACTTTTGTTATTAGATATTCCAAACTATGATAATAGAAGTTCTGCTAGGAATGGTGAAATGTTGTAAGAGACAAGGCACAAATTTACTGTGGATGATCTTGCAATCAAGGCACTTGTCATAATGAATTGCTCTCCTTTGATCAGAGTAACTTTTTTTTATATAAAAATTGTGGTCAGTCTCGTTATAGTTGGCAAACAACACATTTGATGTATTGTTTTGTAAATATCACTTTTGTGTTCATATAATCTTCTATTTAGATTCCTTGAAGTTTCTCCTATGCATTTTTTGTGACATTTATTGCAGGTGATTGAGTAAATTCAAGTTTCATATACACACACACACATATATATATAAAATGGGTGGTTGCTCATATCTAAGTATGTGTCTACTAGGGTGGCCAGCTAATCCTTGTTGTAATTACCTGCTCAAACACATTTGTATTTGTTCAACACCCACAGAGCCCACTTGTGGTTTATACTGCAACTATGCTGAGCGAATCTTAGACTTTCTAGGAGAGAGCACTTTATCTGATGTGGTCGACAGTTTGAAGAAGGTCAGTATGCTCATAGCCTCAGTCACAATGACTTGTGATTTCATGCTTGCGCAACCATCGACAGCTCCCAAATAGTTACATCTACCCAATTTCACTCACATGGCTTGGGTTTTCAGTTACTTTCCAAAGGTGCTGCACACTGTGATCACCTCCCCAGGCCAATAACATCAAGTTACCTTCCTGACAAATCAACCATGGTGAGATTCAAACCTAGATCTCATGGTCAGAAAGTGAATGCTCTAACCACTCAGCTACTTAAAAATGCAAAGAACAGCTATGTGCAGTTAGCCCAAACCAAAGTCAAAAGATTTGATTCTTATGAATTCTGGAAAATCTCCACCATATTCTCAATCAAGACAAACTGTTAGTGCCATCTATTATAAATACCTTCTATTATCATTGGATAAGGCTAAACTTTTGAAATGAACTTTGCCTCTAACTCCACAGAAGACAAGGGTCATCATTATATCTGATTTCTCCCCTTTGATGAAACACAAACTATATATCACTGTCATAACATGGGAAGTACCCAGACTCATCAAAAGCCTTGGTTCTTCAAAGGCTACTGATCTGGATATAATCTTGGTGGTTATTGTTGTTTGTCCAGAGTTATGTTCAATCTTGGCAAAGTTGTTTAGATGCTGCTTGAAGGAGAACTGTTTCCTAAATCTATGGAAACGGTCAGCTGTTTGCACTACCTTCAAGAATGTAGGGTAGCATTCCTCCTCATCTCAATACTTTGTCATAAGCGGACTCTTTGAGTCTATGCTCAACTATATATATATATATATATATATATAATTAATGAATATCAAATACTTAAAATAGGTAGTAATCTTTATTTCATGAAAGCTATAAAAATAGCCTTCAATCTTTCAGAACTGCAAACCAAGTATAAATGGAAAAAATTACTCTAGGTTAAATTCAAGATATACAGATATTGTATTGAGGGAGAGGGAGAGAGAGAGAGAGAAAAACAGAAGGAAAGATTCAAAATTATGAACATGTAATGATGGCCGGGGGGTGGGCAAAGGATTTATTCTCAGTAGACTTTAAGGTTTGAGTTGACCTATTTAATATGACATACACTACACAATGTTGCATTTTGATTTAGAGGTTGAATGAAAATCTTGTTAAGTCAATTGGTGTCAAGAAACTTATAAATTTATCTCAAAAATAGTGTTTGGTTAAGGATATTTTTAAAAATATTCAGAATTTATTGTACAATAGTAAGAGTCACTAATATAATTCCCCAAGAAATTTAAATTAAATTACCCGAGAGATTTAAATAAAATAATTATTATTAATATATCTAGAGAAACTTAGTTTATTCTATTTGTAAAGTATATTAAATAAAAATAATTAATAAAAACACTGGATTATAAATCTTACTGTTCTTTCTCTTTATTTTATATATATATATATATATATATATATATATATATATATATATATATATATATATATATATATATATAATTTATTTGTTTAAACATTATTTTAAATGGATACTCATATTTGAGTAGATGGTCTATTTATTTATTTATTAAATAATATATTTATTTATTTACATCTACTGGACTTAATATTTGAGAAATCTTGTTGGAAAAATAAGCCCCCATTTGATCAGGAGGTCCTATGTGGCAGAGTTGATCTAAGGCACTTCAGATCTAATGACAGTTTCCCTTAGAGGATGCAGGTTCAAATCCTGCCAGAGCACATACTTTTCCAACAAGATTTCTCGAATATTCAGGCCGGTATTGACTCATTTTTATACACAAAGTCGTCTCCAGATTTGAATTTTCACATTCGCATATATTAACATTATTTCAAGCATGCTGAAGCCTTTGAAAAATCAAATAACCATGTTTGTTGTCTGTTACAAAATTTGAGAGATCCCTCCAAAAAATGATCAACAATATTTTTCCCTTCTAAAAATAGATATTTAAAAATTGGAAAAATATTTAACCAATAAAATTCTGAGTTTAATAAGCTAATTTTTAGCTGCTTCAAGCTTATCTATTTCCTATAAATATTCATGGTGTTAAGTTGGTATTCAGTTTTTCCATAAACCTTTGAGCAGGGTCAATTGTTCGTTGTTTTGGACAAGCTGAATTCTCAAAGCTTTCATATAATTAATTACTCAACCTTTTCATATATTTTATTTAAGTAACTTCTTACAAAGCCTAGTGAGTAAATTAAGTACACTTGAAACAGTTTTCTAAACAAAATGTTAGCAGTAGTTATAATACAGCTTTGCCGATTGCTAAAAAACTACATGCATTCATCAAACAATGTAAATACATGACACTCTTTACATAGACACATTGTCTCTCTTCTATCATACTAAAGCAATTGATTCAGTTGTAAAGAAAAAATTATTTTTGTGTGAATCTGTTTTGCAAGGATGTTTGCAATTAATTCCTTTCAATTTGAAAGCAAATACTTAATAATAAAATTTATTTAAATTATTAGAGCTGTGTTTGAAGATCATCTTTCTTTGCTTTTCGCACACTTTTTCCTCTACAAATATATAGTTTTCACCTTGAAAAAAAAAATTATCAACCAAAACCTGAAGAGCAATGCAATTTCTGATAAACTCTGAGATAAAATAAATCTCTGAATTTTTTATTTCAATTTATTTACCACTAGCTTAAAAGCTACCCTATCAGGCAGCATTTAAGCTATCTCCAGCAGAGAGCTCTTGATTGCACTTTTTGCTTGTAGGAGTGTGAGAGTCTCTAAGTCTTTGCATATTCTCAGCAGTGGAAGCTCTCCTGGCTGCTGTTTGATCT
The DNA here is from genome assembly GCA_964036315.1 of Acanthosepion esculentum. Taxonomy (NCBI): domain Eukaryota; kingdom Metazoa; phylum Mollusca; class Cephalopoda; order Sepiida; family Sepiidae; genus Acanthosepion; species Acanthosepion esculentum. The sequence goes on along the minus strand of OZ038502.1, from coordinate 61,924,101 downwards.
GGGTTTTCATTTGCACGGGACTTTCTTTCCTCGCTGCAGCCTTGCTTCTTTTGATTGCAATCTGGTCCTCTGTTGGCAGATTTCTTTTTACGAGGTATGTAGCTGCTGTATGTGATAAGCAAAAATAAACTACAGAACTCAAAATTTCTCACTGCATTTAAGTATTGCATTAATATTTAAGCTTACCTTTTAAAAGTTCAACGATAATTCTTCTGCTGCCATTTTAATTTAAAGACAATTTGATGTATGTAGGTCCTTGCTTTCCATACAATCAATTATTTTTATTTCATGGGTGACTTTCATTGGATTTCACAATTAATTTCAATTATTCACAAATTTATTTCCAAGTTATAAAAATTGTTATCATACAAAAAAAAATTTGTGAAAAATCATGTAAAAAAAAAAAAAAAAAAAAAAAAAAAAAAATGTAGTAATGAAAACTTGAGAATCCAAAGTTTCAGGATTGTGAGTCCAAATCCAGCCTGGAATGTTTTTTTAATTTGCTCATGGAGTTGGCTTGCTTCCAAAATGGTATATTATGTTGGGCTACAGCCTCTAGGAGTAAAGTTGAAAAAGTCTGACACACTGACATTCGCATTTAATTAGATAAAAGATTTTAAATGATAGAGTTGCGTCCCTTTAATTCAAAAAGTCTGACAGTGACATTCGCATTTATTATATAAAGATGAGATATTTAAAAGTTAGATAGTTGTGTCCCTTTAATTGAAAATGTGTGACACAGATTTTTGCATTTATTATATAGATATTATTCCAGATTAGCTAGGTTTGCTTGCTTTAATCTGCATTAAATCCCAGCTGGCCCCTGGCACTGATGGAAAAAATACATAACTACTTCAGCCACCAAGCACATTCTATATAAAGAGATTCAGTAGAAGTAAACAATTTTATAAGAGATAATAATAATGTCCTTGACAATCAGCTTATAGAGAAAATTAAAAAACCTTACAGTGTATTCAACTTTAAGCTGAAGTTTACACATTGGGCATGCATCTGGATAGGGTGTGCATTCCGGTTTTAAGAGGGCATCTGCTCGTGGGGATGTGATAAACTGGCCTTCTACCTGGAAGAAAATTGAAAGTTGTATGAGGACAGAAAAAACAGGATTCATCAAGTTACTAATTATAAAAATGGTGGTCTAAAATAAAAATAACTCTCAAAAAAAAAAAAAAAAAAAAAAAAAAAAAAACCCTTAAAAAAAAAGGGGTAAAAAGTGAAAAACTACTAACAAAAAATAAATTAATTAATTGAAGTATGAACCACACTAAAATAAATACATAAAATAAAAAAGGAATTAAAAATAGTAAAAATTACTTAAAATTTTAAAGTTTAAAATTTTGAAAGGATATTTTGCAAAGCCTGCTGAGATATAAACATGATGAAACACAGAAATGAATAATGAAAGAATTGCAGACAGTCACATTTTTCAGGGAAGACAATTCTTAAAACATGTGATGGACATCCAGTTACAAAAGCTTCTACACTAAAAAAAAAAAAATTTTAAATTATTTTAAAAATCTTGGTGCAAAACGACATTTATTAAGCTTTTCAATTTTTGATTTGTAAATATAGTTTTTACTTAATAACAATATTACCTAATCAGATTAAAGTAATGCAGAATTTTAAATGAAATAGTGTCCTTAATAAATCTTGTTTATAAAAGCAATTAAAAGTTTTCTAATTAAATAATGTCATTGTTTTAATGCATTTTTTATTTTATAATTCAGAGCAGATTTTTGGGAAATGTGTAGTAGTTTAAAAAAAAAAAAATGATTGATTTACATTCTCCAAAGAGTCCTGCTTTTAACTAATAAAAACAATTTTCAGAATGAAATTTGATTTCGCAAAATTTCATGAAATTAAATAAGTGGTTTAATGTCTAAAAAAAATTAAAAAATAATTTTATTCATTTATGAATAAGCCCTAAAAGTTTCATTAAAATCCAACAATTATTTGATTTTTGCAAGAATTTCTATATCAATGGGTTTTTCACCTGAAACAAAAAAAAAAAAAAAGCAATTAAAACTTCTAATCATAAATATTACATTGACCGCTGACAAAAAAAAAACCAAAAACAAAACAAGATTTTTAACTAAAATCCCGAATGTGCTAGAAATTATTAAAAACTTTAATAAAATAATAAAAAAATACACTGGTCTTTCCTCTTAATAATAACAAACATTTTGATGATATGATGAAAAAACTTTTTTTGTTTTTATTAAGTTTGGAGCCTTTGTGCTATGCCGTTTTTTTCAGTGACAAATGAGAAGGAAAAGGGGGACAATAGAACCATGGGGGGGAGAAAACAAAGAAAGAAAAAAGGGGAAAAAAAGAAAGAAAAAAGGGGAAAAAAAGAAAGAAAAGAGGAGAAAAAAGAAAGAAAAGAGGAGAAAAGGAAAAAGAAAAAAGGAAAAAGAAAAAAGAAAAAAGGAAAAAGAAATATGAGAAGACTTTAGGAGAAGGAAAAAGAAATCCAATCCTAAACAGAAAACAAGGGATAAGACTATACTTTTGTTCAATAGATGGGCAAAGAGTGTGAACCTTTGTTTATTCAGCAACTGTTCTAATGATTTCATCCTATTTTCTTCTGAGAAACATTAAGCTTTACATTTTTCTACCAAATAAGTGCTATCTGGAATAGTCCTGCCAGTAGGAATTGTTAAACTTATAAAATGATTATACTAATGCAGATAAATTGAGAGGACAGATTTTCTGATGCAGCATTCCAGGAACAAAATAATCATGTTGCAAAAAAAATAAATAAATAAAAAAAAGTTGCAAAAATAAAAAAAAATAAAAGAAATTATTTGAAAATTAATAATACCAAATAAACACTATGTCGGTTAGGATACCCGCAAAAAAAATGGCATGTTAAAAGGCCATTTTTTCATATTGACACTGACATTATTCTAACTACCGTCACTCTTCAGCAATGTTTGTCATTTTAAAAAGCAATGATTAGAATTGTTATAAAACCTAAACATATGAAGAAATTGAATTTTTACATGTTTTTTGTTCTTGAGAATTAGCAACAAAATATTAAACACTATTTATTTATTAGATTGTTTGTTTTTTTTTGTTTTTTTTTAAGCGTATCACCCCAAGCAAGGCTGGAGGCCACTATCACACAAGGGGTTATAGAAGGGTTGGAGGAAGAGCAGATAGGAGTGGTAAAGGAGAGGATGTGGAGAAAGAGAAAGACAGTGGGTCGATCAAGGCAAGGGGGTTACAGAAGATTTGGAGCGAGAGCAGATAGGAATGAAAGATGAAAGGATGTGGAGAAGGGAAGTGGATAGATCAAGGCAACTGGAGATGACAATTGACGCTACACTTAAACCTTTGGAGATTGTATTTGTCAGGGAAACAGTAATAGGGAAGGGAGTTCCATAGGCAAGATGTGCGAGACATGAAGCTATTGGAGTAGAAGAGACGTCTACATCTAACAGTTTCAACGGTGTAGGGGTGGGAACGGGATGCCAGCCTCGTAGGACGTTTAAATTCACAAGGCCTAGGGACAAGCGAAAGCAGCTCCTCAGAGCAATTACCATGAAAGTATTTGTAAAAAAGACAGAGCAAGGCAACATCACGTCTGTGAGAGAGCGACTGAAGACAAGTTGACAGATCAGGGCCAATCACATTGCATATCCGTCTCTGGATCTTATCAAGAACCCTGAGGCAAACAGCAGGTGCCCCAGACCATATATGGCAGCAATACTCCATGCAAGGGTGAATGGTCGATTTATAGATTTGGAAGATCAATTCCGGGGATAAAAATTTCCTGGCTCGGCACAGGGAACCAACTTTCCTTGCGGTGGATGATGCAACTGACTCGATGTATTTGTTCCATCTCAGATCAGCGGACAGCGTGAGACCGAGCAGCCGCAGAGAGGAGCTCTCGAGAAGTTGGTCTTCAGACATTCTAATGGGATGCAGGGATGGATCCTTGTGGTGGTTAATAGAGAGCAGTTTTGTTTTAGAGGCGTTAAAGTTAACCATCCATTTCTCGCCCCAGTTCACAACCGATTGGAGGTCCTTTTCAATTTGAGCTGCCAGGTTAACTTTGTCAGCATCACTAGATTTGTGTTTGAGGCAGGAGTAAATTGTGGTGTCGTCAGCGTAGATGCCGACTTGGGAGTCTATGGCATCAGGAAGGTCGTTTATAAATATGAGGAACAGAGTAGGGCCTAGGATGGAGCCTTGAGGAACACCTGTGTTACTGGGATAGGAGCTGGAGATGAATCCACTGAGAATGACCTTCAATTCCCGGTTTGACAGGAATGATTGTATTAGGTCAAACAATCGACCTGTGATACCATAACCCTGGAGCTTGCGAAGAAGGCCGGCATGCCAAACTCTATCAAACGCTTTGGAGATGTCAAGGGCCACGGCACGAGCTTCACCGTTATTATGGATAGCTTGGTAGACAAATTCAGTGATGGCTGTAAGCACATCGGCAGTAGATCGGGCAAAGTGGAAACCATACTGCTTGTCTGAGAGCAGATCGTGGGATATCAGGTGATTAATCACTTCGGCGTTGATAATGGCCTCAAAGACTTTGCCAAAGAGGGGTAGGAGACTGATAGGATGGTAATTGGATGGGTCGGAGGGGTCATTAGAGTTCTTAAAGACAGGAACAATGGTTGAGGACTTCCAGCAGTCAGGAAAACAGGACTCCTTGAGGCAGCGGTTGTATAATTTAGAGAGGGCAGGCGCCAGTGCAGGTGCACATTTCTTCAGGACAATGGCTGGTATCCCGTCACTACCAGTAGCCTTAAGAATAATTTTATATTTACAACATTCTAAAAACTAATACAATTAAAACTAATGCAATGCAATATTTATCATTTACCAATTTATAAATAAATATGAAAACAATTTTTTATTCATAAATTTATAAACATTTACTAAATTATTAAAATATGTGAACCAACTATAAGGAAATCCTTATTATTTACCATTTTATAAAGTTTGAATCAATTGGTAGTTAGCCAATGTTTTGTCAACTATTCCAATAAATAATATAATAAATAAAATGTAAATAAACGATCTCTGGTGTTTATTATTTTTGTTGTTAGTTGTCAAGAACAAAGAAAATGTATAGTTTTAATATGCACTATGCCTGGAGTCAAAACCATAATTTAGGAAAAAAAAAGTAGTAAAAACTTACAACTGTTGTGTTGCCTTCTGTTTTCTCTAAAACTGAAAAATATGAATTATTTCAGATTGATGAAAACAAATAAGAATTATTATTATTAATCAAACAAAAAGTGTTCATCACCATTCAAGACAAAAAGCGATAAATGCAAGAAATGAACAGTTAGTTTTCCTTTGTTTAATAAATTTTCTTAAAATAACCAGTGCAGTGGTGCAGTTAAATATTAAAAAAAAAGAAAAGACAATAAATGCCAAATAGTAATAAATAATGATCCAACACCCCTTAAACTTCAGCATTAACAATAAAAAATACCGATAACTTACAGGTTAGACAGCTCAAACTCGAAGGTATGGTAACAGTAGTAATAAAGAAAGGAATTATTTTGTGAAATCGATAGAGGGGAATGATTATTTAAAAAACAAAACAAAAAAATTATGCAAACTAATCACTTAGCTAGAATTCGGTACCTTTTTTTAAAACAAATATCACGAGTAGTTAGATTTTTTTTAAAAAGCGAGAAGGTAAAGGAAAAATCAGTTTTATTTGATTGAAGTATGGATTTTTAACATTCTTGCTTTTTAGGTAATTTGTTTTCTTTTTGTTTTATAAGCTGCAGGAGCAAGTATGATTTTAATTTCTCCGAAGACCTTGAATGCTATCAAAACTTCACATGTAAATATTATGTGATAAAAATAATTATAATATTATTTAATCGTTCAAAAATGAACTAAAATTTTTAAATCAAGTTTTTTAATGAAGTGTATATTTGTAAAGCTCTTAAATAGAAAGAAACAGTACTCACTTTCTTTGACATTAAGTTGCTGGGAGTTGGAAAAATGTTTTATTTGTTGACAATTTGAGGCGACGGTCAGAGGCGTTAGTCGAGAAAAAATATGACGTTGTTGCACAATTCTTCCAAATATCAATTTTCCAGCCATTTTTTTGACCTTGAAACACATATGAGAGTTATCTCCCTTTAGGTTTATTTCCGCCGGTGACAACAATAATATTACCTCTTTAAAATTAATCTACTGATCATTTTACTTCTCTAAAACAGTATTTTGTGCAAACATTAACCTTCGTGTCCGCAATAAAATTTCAAAAGAACGTTTTTTTTTCCATTACACCGCTTTTATTTTAACTACCTTCACTCTTTTTCGGTAATGTTTATTGTTTTTAAAAAACGATAATTAGAATTAAAACCTATGAAAGTGAATTTATATGCATTTTTTGTTCTTGAGAATTGACAACAAAAATTATTATTATTTATTTATTGTTTATTTATACGCTATTTATTTATTTTGTTTTGAATGGTTGGCAAAACAGCTGCTGATTGTCAATTGTTTCAAATTTTATAAAAATATGGTAAATATTATAATAAGGGCTGCCTTCTAGTTGTTTCACATTTAGTAAATATATTTATAAATTTATGAATAAAAATTGTTTTATTAATTTATATATATTTATAAATTGGTACCGTAAATGATGTTAAGAGTTTAAAATTTTGTATACAAAATTATAATAAACAAGCAAATAAACATTGTTTAAATTTAAATATGTTTGTTGTAAATTCTCACGAACAAAAAAAATGTATAAATTCACTTTCATCATATGTTGAGATTACAATTCTAATCATCACTTTGTAAAACAATAAACATTGTCGAAGAGTAAATATTCTAGTTAAAATAAAGTGGTGTCATAGGGGAAAAAACATCCTTTTGAG
>OZ038502.1:61823220-61917005 GCA_964036315.1 Acanthosepion esculentum | reverse complement strand
CGATTGGTCAAATAATAAATACTAACTATCACAGGACAATTTACTGATCGCATCCACCACACTGAATTTTTCCTACTGTTAATTCACAAACATGCTTTTGTTATAAAATCACCGATTGGGTAATTTTTCATCCAATCAGATATTTTTTGTTCGCTCTCGAAATTTCCCCCGCCATTGTCCTGGGAGCCTACCCATGGTTATAAAAACCGGAATTCGTTCCAAAAATAGACAGTAGAAGCAGAACTCAGCAACTCACACGCGTCTACACAGACTATTCATTCTACTCACCACACGCACATACGCACACACACAGAACTTAAATATCATTCACCATCAGTTCTATGTAACAAGCCAAGTTGCAACAGCTCTGTTAGTTATATATAATCCACAACTGAATTACTACATGTTCTTCTGATAACATCATTCTATGTAATACAGAACTTTGAACATTCTTTCAGAAAACTTGCTTATGTACATTTAATCGTTCAGCTAACAGATAAAGGGACACAACTTCTCCTATCTTATTGTTTCACACATTACAAAAAATGTTTTGTATTTGTTGATTTTAGTATATATTTTATCATTGAAACAAAAATTGGTTTTCAATTGTTTTTCCTTGATACAAAAATATATAATTGTAAAATGCTATTCAACACACAGCCACATCAACCTTTTCAACACAACCAGCATTTACACCTTATTTAAGATGGAATGATATGACTAATTTCTATTTAGACACATTGTAGTTATTTTCAGTTTTTTTTTTAATTGTTCACCTATATTTCATATGATCCATTATTGGTTACAATAAAACTTGTATTTTATATGAATACTAGCTTATGAAAATTGAGATATAGTTGAGTGGGAACCTATCATCATAGGTTGTGGGGGTCTTATAGATTTGTGGGGGCATGAGACCCTTGCACTAACCTTGCTGCTCACAAACAGTAGAGGCAAACATCCTTACTACATTTGTTTTGTGCAAACATGAGTTATATTCCCTAAAGTTTTACTTAGTAAAATTGCCAGTTATAGTCTGACATTTGATAAAAATTTTAAATGGATACAAAATTTTTCCGACATATCAATATTTCTTGACAAATATCTATGATTAATTTTATTTTCTCCAACAGTAATGACATTTTCACTCAAGTAGAAAAAAAAAGAAGAAATACAGAAGAAGAATTCAAATTTTCCCAAATATTGACTCTTTAGTTTCTGGTCCCCAACTCTAACCACATCACTCGCAGGGCAGTTCTCTGATGACAAACAGCGTCATATTAGACACTGTTTGTTTTTTTGTTTTGTTTTTTTTTTGAAAAGGTGAACACTAACAGGCTTTTAAAATTACTACCTTCAGTAAATGAGAAATTCCCCTTTTTAGCCTGGTGTGGGATGGGGGTGAGTGAGAAGGTAAAAGGCTAAATACTGCAGAATAAATATTGCCTGAAGAGGGTTGGTGGTGTTGAAGAGGTATTGATAATTTCTGACCACTTCACTGCAATACCCAAGTGGGGGAGGCAAAGGATGGTGTGGTGACAGCCTGGCTGCTAATATGCAGCTTGGTATAAGTTATAGATTGCAGCCAGCTTGTCTACCTAAACTTCGTATATAATCCATAAACATATACGCACACACACACATATATTCAATAATATCATTTACTCACTTTTGCTTATTAGACATTAAATTATGTCACTTAGCCTCCTCCATAATTTACCTAGAATTTTCTGTTAATCTGATGAATATTTATGAGCATCTATTACATTTAAAAATTTTGAAAAACTAACAACATTTTTTACTTTTGTTTAGAAATACTTGTTGCAAAATAAAACCCTTATATTTGCCTTGATGAAGTCCATCAGAAACTTACTGTTCGAACTCTTGTCGGAGTGCATATCTGAATATGCCTCTATGCACTACTATCATTAATCGGCTGGAAACTACAGCAGAAAGAGATATAAATGAAAGAAAATACTGGTAATTAAAAAAAAAACTACCTGGGAAATATCGTTAAAAAAATTTATAAATATTTTTGTCATACAAGGCCACCAAAGAAGGATGACTGTTAAGGTGTGTTTTCTATCCAGCTCTACTGCTGGCTTGCTTTTTATATAATGTTTTCTGCTGTAGCTAAAGTGCTTTTGTAATGTACTGATACCTTGCTTTAAACTTTTTAAATGCAATGTTAATCGCTATCCACTGCTCTCCTGATTACTCTTTTTCCTTTCCACTCATTATTAATGTTTCTATTCCTAATGCTTCTGTGACACTATGAGTTGGATATATGCACACACGTGTGTGTGTGTGTGCGCCCGCACATCTGTGTGTGTGTATATATACACCCACACATCTGTGTGTGCGCGCGCGCGCACACATATGTGCGAGAAGATTAGTTAGATTTGACCTGGACATCAAACTTCAAGACCAAATGATTAGATTAGGAATCTAGATAAAAACATGTTTGGACATATGGCGAAAAGGGTAGATAAGTGTTAAGTACTTGTCAAAATACTAAGATAGGGAAAAGACCGGCTCTGGTCAAAACTTAAAAGGGTTTGAATTTAATGTCCCTGAATCGGAGTCAGCTAGGCTAAGAAATATTTTTATGTCCACTTTCTTCAAAGAGAGAAATGGTCATGAAAAAGTTATGGGTTTATTCGTGGGTGTCCCTTGTCCGGAAATGATGAAAGAGGATTCTCCATATATACGGAGCGCTTTGGGCCACGGGTTAGTTAGACTTAGTTTAGGTTCGAGGAAGGTTGATTTAGGCCGGAGCACGTAACATCGAAGAGCGACCCATTAGCAGCCGGACATTGTTAGTTAAGATATATATTTTTTTCCGCCAGCCGAGAATCAACCAAGAGTTATCATCCACAAAAAGGTCACACACCTTCTCTCCTCTTTTTGTCCTACCCAAGTTTGTAGTTGTGTTTTTCTTTTGCCTATGAGCCTACCTCTCGCTCGATCCACCGCACAGAAATTCTACGACGTGGGGTCTATATCTTTGTGCAACGAGTTGCAGAGGTGGGTAGTCTCACACTTCCACACTCTGTAACCCCTTGTGTCTTAGTGACTTTACTGTCTTGGATGAGGTGATACTGATTAAAAAAACATTACATGCTTAAATACATTAAAAATCATTTTCCTACACATGCCCTGCTGAAATGGGGGTGCATCTAATATGCCCATGTGTCTTTTCTGCTGTTAAATACAGTGCATATAATTCATCATGCAAGTCCTCTGTAACACAAATTGCATATTCTGTTTCTCCCTTAGTAGTATACTAAAAACGTGACATCTATGGTAAGTGCCCCGGGCACCACATAACTTTTATTGAAGTTAGAAAAACTCTCCTTGAATAGTGTAAGAAAAAGTCATTTTGTTTAGATTTTTTTTAATCACTTTACCACAAGGAAGGTGATAATGCCACTAAAATGCAAGGGGTTACTGGGAGTGAAAGAGTATAAGACTTTAGAAGGAACAGGAAACCCAATCCTAAACAGGAAACAAGGGATCAAACTCCTGTTTAATAGATGAGGAAGGTGTGTGTTTATGAGAGAGAAGCACTGGATGTCCAAATTATATAAGTTAATAGATAAAAAATACACAAGGTCAAGGTAGACACAGACTGTGGAATGTAGAAGAACAGAAACTGCAAAAAGAAAATGATTTATTATCAACCAATTTGCATTAGTGAAAGCTAAAGAAGGGGCAATTGTAATTATCATGCAATGTCCTAATTTGTTAATTAAAAGGTATTTATGAGGTTGACTTGTATTTTTGAGATAAAATTATGGTAATGTTATCTAAAAGACATGTATCACCATGTTAGATGTTTGGGCTGGGGCACATTTTCTGTGATTGCCATAAATATACCCCTGCCCTCCTCTTTAGTACAATAGTTACAAAAATGGTCACAGCTAATTGCATATTTTTGGCAAAATTGTACCTGCCTTAAACATTAAATCAAAGAGAATTCAGCAATTTTAGTTCTTTCTCTGTAGAAATGGATTGATTAATATATTTGTTTTTTTTTTATGGCTTACCAACCTCTTGTGGGTTATTTAAAGCCAAAACATATTTTGAATTGTAAGAATAATTCTTATTTTTTTGCAAGCAAATATTGCATTAACAATGTTTTTTCCAGATACAAGTCCTACTAGTTAACCTATAGGTGGGGGCAGGAGGTAGACATATAATTTCTGTATGTAAGTGAACGAAGTAACAAATCTGACTGGAATTTGAACTCAGATCTCTAATTTCTTATTGCAAGCCACTATCCATTACACTACCCACACATCTACCCTGTAGAAATGGAATATCTATTTTAAACATATGAACCTGAAATGGGGTATCTGTTTTAAACATATGAACCTGAAATGGGGTATCTGTTTTAAACATATGAACCTGAAATGGGGTATCTGTTTTAAAAATATGAACCTGAAATGGGGTATCTATTTTAAACATATGAACCTGAAATCGGGTATCTGTTTTAAACATATGAATCTGAAATGGGATATCTGTTTTAAACATATAAACCTGAAATGGGGTATCTGTTTACTACAAAATAACAATAGAAAACTGATCTTCTTATTTGTCTTTAAATTTGTTTTTCATTTGTTTTTGTTGTTGTTTTTGCAAAATAATGACTCACTTTAACATTTTCTTTATTTAACAGGGTGGGTATATGTTCAAAATGCCTAAACTAAGTGTGTTGGGGTACCCCATGGCTGACAACACATTCCAAGCTGTAATTTTTTTCTGCTTGTGGAGGACCTGTATTGCTAGCTATTCACAGGTTACCAGGAAACAGCCTTTTGAAATATGAAGTTACATGTGACAAGTATGATGCAACACTGAATTGTACTTGATATGCATCATTTCCCAACAGATATATGTTTAAATGTCAAAACAAATTTGCTGATAATGCCTCTTAAAAAAACATTATGTATTTATATGAGTCAGCAATACATTTTTTTATCTTCCTTGATAAAATAAAGCATTTCTTCCTCTTACACTGCTATATGAGGTAGAATGAATCACTGGCAAAACTTAGGAGTAGAGAATGTTGAAATAGCTAATCTAGTAGGAAGAATATTAAAGTGACCTCTAAAGATTTATCATAGACATTACAAATTTGATCAAGTTGTCATATTATTACAGTTTCAGAGAAACTAAAGTTATTGACTAAAAATAACAGATGAAGTAGTTCCCTTTAACTTCTGATGTCATCAAAGAATACATTTCTAATCTTGTAAGTAAACAATGCAGCATTTGAAAATCCTGAACATGACAGGACAGATACTGCAATATTAGTTCATTTCAAAAGTATATTTGTCATAAGCTTTTTTATAGTCATATGCAAAACCCATATGGCCTTCATCAAATGTGTATATTTTCATATTAAAGTGTACATTATATATATATATATATATATATATATATATATATATATATATATATATATATATACATATATATATATGTCTACAAAATAATTTCAATAAAAGAAAGATGAAGACACTCATAAAGGATCTTGTTTACAACATTTAATGATTAAGAAAATTTTGTCAACGTTTCAACTTTTATTTATTTGAATATAAATAATACATTCAGCTTTCTTTCATTTTTCTATTTTTAATTTACTTCATTAATTTTGTATTTTGTTTAAAAAACAAAATAAAAAATGAATATCAAACTTGTCTCCCACTCCCAAATATTTCACACAATACACCTTCTCTCCTCCATATGCTCTCAAGAACAAACATCCCCCAATTTATTTTGAGATTATCTGAATGAATATTGTTGATGTTTACCTTACTTCCATCTTGGAGAAAAGGAGGAATTTGACATAGTTGGACTTTGGAAGAAAAGATGGGTAACACATGTTGAATGGATTTCTATTATGGACTTGGAAAGATATGGTTTGACAGAATTTGTTTTATAGATTTTTGAAGAGATTTGTTTAAAGCCAATGTTTAAGTGGAGGGTTGTGCGAGTGGGGGTCGATGAGGTGGGTGTGTTTAAATAATGCCTCTTTTATTTTTAAACATAAAAAGTGGAACATAGAACGAGGCAAAAAAAAAAGAGTGGGAACCAAAGATTAAATCTCATCGATCTCTCAACACCTTTTTTTAAAAAGTCACCTGCCCACATGAAACGAGTTTCTTTCCATCAATGTCAAAGTTAGTAAAACATAGATAGACAGATGGAAATAAAACAGGTGACCGAGAATCGTCAGAGTGGAGGTATGTGAGCAAGTGGGGCATATGTTGTGAAAGCATGTCAACATGTGTGTGTTAGGAGGAAAATGTACGGATGTATGTGAGGGTGCATGTGGATACATATATTACAGAGTTTGTGTGTGGCTGTGAGTATTTGTGCAGATGTGTGTGTTAAGGTGCATAAGGGTGTACATGAAAGAGAAAGAGAGAGAGAGAGAGAGAGAGAGAGAGAGAGAGAGAGAGTGTGTGTGTGTGTGTGTGTGTGTGTGTGTGTGTGTGTTGAGAAGGAATGATTCTATTTTAACTGCTAATTATCTCTGGAATGAATCTAGTGAATAATTCTGAACATATATCCAAGTGATTTTTATAACACAAATATTTCTTTAGTAAATCTTTAACAACGCATTTCTATAGTTAAGATTCTGAAATGCATTTTCTATTGTGAACCATTTTGAATGTATTTCTTAAGTAAATCATTTGTAATGAAGTTTTGTAGTAAAAAACATCTACAATGTATTATCATTAACACATTCTTAGCAAAGTGTTTCTTATGGAAATGATAACCATTATAATATATCTGTAAGATAAATCAATTGTCCAGACTTTATGTTTTAGATAAATTTTAATAACCTTCTTCTGTATATAGTTATTAAACTTTGTCTTGTAAAAGGTCACAAGTATAACACAGGATTAAATCACTATAGTAATAACAGTCTGCAAGATTAGCTTACAGTAAATCACTACAGTAGTAACAGTCTGCATGATTAGTTTACTAATTCACTACAGTAGTATCAGTTTTGTTCACTAACTATTACTCTTGTGCCATCCTTGAAATAGTTTTCATATCTCAAGGAATCCTCACATAAAAATTATTATATACCTTTATTAATATCTATCTCTTTTATATTTTTATTATAACCAAGGATTTCCCAACAATATGCCATACGTATATAATAAAATTACAAATATAAATTTAAACAAAAATTACTCAAAAATGCATTAGCCTATTCATCACCATTTCTTGTGGAACTCCTGGCAACCTCTTGCAGAATCCTAGGGCTCCAAGGAACACCAATTGAGAGATACTGCTCTAGAATGATGCAACATGCTTTATATTCTATAGGATTTCTATGTTATTGAAGCTCATTTATGAAAACTTTCTATCAAGGTTTTATTTGCAATGGATTTCTTAGTTACATAACTGCAATGTATTTTAGAATGAATCATTTGCAATGCATTTCTATAGAAAAATCTAGTAATATTGCAGAAGAAAGGAAAATCTAGTAATATTGCAGAAGAAAGGAAAAGTTCTTTACAATATGACAACATTATGGATCAAACCTTTGAACAAAATTTTGTCTTATTTTTACAAAGAGTTATTTACATTATTTAACAAGTCTTGGTAACTTGTATTTTTTAGTATTAATCAAGTATTGTTAGTTCTATTTCCACTGATCATGTCTGTATTCCCTGGCTCAGGAATTGAACTGATAATTATCATGCCACCAAATTCACCAACCGACACTTTAATCCCCTAGGCCAGTGGTTCCCAAACTTTTTAGCTCTGGGATGCATTTTCGGAATGAAAATTTGTTCGCGCCTCACCAAATTTTATGCGATTAAAAGTACATTAAAAAACAAAAAAAAAACAAAGCGACGGTTAAAGGGAGATAACCTCGGATTCGAAGTCAGAACATTATCATTGATAACTCTCTCCTCCAATTTGCAGAGCTGAGTTACTATATTTTTAATACTTGATATAATGCAAACATATCACGATGATAAAATCAGTCAATAATGATTTATAACTATTTATACTTGGATTCATGCATGCAATTACGAGTAATCCATAATAATCTTTTAAATTTTGAAATCATATTTATTTTTTGCATATGAATTTTTTAAAACTGTTTCTAAATCTTTGATTGTCTTTCAATCATTCTACCTCACCTGCTATCCTCTTTTGCTGCAGCTATAAGGCACATCACACCATATAGGAACAACTGCCCTAGGCTCTTGTTCTGTAAGTTAAATAAAGAGCAGAACAGCCAAAATGTTGTGATTCTAACAACAAAGATGAGGATACTAGTTCAGCTGTAAATAACATAAATTATGATAACACGTTATTGTAGAATTCAGACTATTTATCTTTATTTTTCTTTTTACTGTTATCAAAATATTTCAGATGATCCATTCTTCAGCCGTCACTAGGTGTATAAGGTATATAAAAAGAAAAGCTTTTTTTTCTGGTTGTGTCACCAATATACCTGAAGGAGGCCAAAGGATGAGTCAGCCAAAATATTATGGTAACAATAAAAAGAACAAACAATTGCCCATCTCAAAATTACAGAACATATCTGTCTTACTTTGTTCAGATTATCTTCCAGTTTCTGCTTTGTGTCCTTGGTATCAGCAATTCTCTGTTCAAAAGCTAAATTAACCACTTTGCACTGCTTCTTCATGTCGCTAGATATTTGTTGCAGGATTCCATCAATCATGGAACGCAGATTCACAGATATTTCCCGTTCTCGCTCAGCATTTCTTATTATTTCATTTGAAAATTCTTGCCATTCGTTAAGAGACACAGACCTGAAGAAAAAAGAAAAAAACTCTTTTCATAATCTTTCACATTGTATATTACCTGAGGTCACCAGTTTGTGCTGCGACATATTCTAATTCTACAAGAGGATTCTTCAGACTAATACTATCACTAATGCTTATTCAAGAAAACTTTGTCACTGGTGAATATTTCAAATACAGTATACTTGTATTCATTTTGATTGTTTACAGCATTTACACATGGATCTTTTTTTTTCTCTTTTATAGCTCTATATATATATATATATATATATATATATATATATATATATATATATATGAAACTTGAGTAGAGACTTGAGCTAATGCTGTGAAGTATTTTTTGCTCTGTCTGGATAATCTGGGTATTGAGCACTTGTAATTTACTGCTTAAGTAGGTGTTTGACTTTTGTCTTTCCTTCTTTGTTTGTGTTTTTTCTTTGTTTTAACTTTTTTTTATTAGTATTCCCCCAAGTTTTTTTTTGTTGCTGTTTGAGGTCTTTTGGCAGGTTGTCTGTCAGTCACATCAACATTTTTGATTTTTTTGTATATATATATATATATATATATATATATATATATATATATGTATTTCGATCCCAGCTTGAGGCAGTTGGATGTGTAGCCACACTGATGAGCTGTGAAACAGCAAAACAGTCTGTCTGTGGATGACAATATATACTGCTCCTGAAAAAAATTATTTCAGTTGAGCTCTCGAGGAGAAAAGTGAATTTATAAACAGTGACTATTACTGCTGCTGATGCAAGACTCTTTGTTAAAATTATTTCAGTTGAGCTCTCGGGGAGAAAAGTGAATTTATAAACAGTGACTATTACTGCTGCTGATGCAAGACTCTTCATTAAAATGAATTAAGTTCTCCCAGTCACTGGCGTATTTATCTAAAAATAAATGTCTAAATTCACCTTCATCCCTGTCGTGCACCGATGGCTTAGGGGTAGTGTCTCCGATTGATACAAAATCAGTCAGGTTTCAATCACAGCTTGAGGCAATCGGATGTCTAGTCACAATGATGAACTGTGAAACAGCAAAACAGTCTGTCTGTGGATATATATATATATATATATAATTATTCCAAATGTTATTATAGCGAATACTTCTATCTGAAATAGATGCCCCATTTTTATTTTTATTTTAATCAGTGTGTATTGTCTATTGGTCCATGTCCATGTATTCAAGAAATCCTAATAAATCCGGCAGGGATTGAACCTGCATCTCCCTTTATAGAAGAAACCAATGTTTGATCTGGTGTGTTTTACTACTCAGCCACAGAGAGCATCACAGTTCTGCAATGACCTATTTCCCCCTTTAAGGAAAGCACACAATTCAGATATTTTTTTTCAAAAACCCATATCTGCCCAGTTTTGTATTTTAAATGTAAACAAAGCAATTTCCAAAGATTTAATGGATTTATTTTGAATCTGACAATCAGTCTATACATATATATCTATTTAAATCTGCTCATACTTATCTCAGTTTATTAATGACATTTTACCTACCAGGTCTCAAGATTAATATTACCTAGTTGTCCCAGGGATGATAGAGCATTAGTTTGGGACAACTGATTAGATTTTTTGCAAAAATGTCAAGATGGTAAAAAAATTAATTAAAATTAAAGCAGATAAAAGTAAACGGAAAAGATTGGATTATGAACTTGTTGATATGTGCTAATGTTCTTTATATAGAGAATAAATGCATAGAGTACAATTCATAAATTAAAATCTGATAAAAGCTAATTAGTGCATAAAAATTAATTAATAAGATTATTTCTGTGTGAAATTATTCAAGATAAAATTAACTGAAATGTTTAAATAAAAATAAAATATTGATTTTTATAAAAAAATTACAATAAAATTTAACTAATGTGTTTTTGTACTTATTCATTTTAAAATTTTAATATTTTAGCTTTTTTAATTGTAATTTTTATTATACAACTATCAAACTCAAATGATAATAAAACTTAATAAAACATTTTGATTCTGGGATAGTTTAAAGTTTTCGGGGTAGCAATTAAAGTTGTTTTTTGCACAATTCAGAGATAAATGGGAAAAAAGTTAGTCTGGAGCCCTATCTATCTATCTATCTATCTCAGTTTTTTCATTATCTATCTATGTATCTATCTATTTATATAGTTACAATATATAGATTATTTACATTTTAAACCTTAATTCCAAAAATAAAGCATGAAATTTTCAGTTTAACAAGTTAAAATTATCAAAGAGAAAATTGTAATTACTAGAGTAATTTATTGAAACTGAATATACTGTAACATTTTTTAGAATATTTTTATATCATTAGAAAGAGGAATTCATGAAAAAGGAGGAAGTTGTCTGCACAGACTTGCATGAAAGTTGACCCGTTCCACAAGTGATCATGTTGGTTTTAACATGTTTGGAGAGACATTTTGAAAAAATCTTTTCACATCTTCATTGCAATCAATCACTTAATGAATGTCAAACATTTAATAGGAAAGAAGAAGAAAATTATTCACTGGTTTCTGCATAAAATGGCCTTTACCATCCTATATCATAAATCACACATAATGTGTTTGGTTGTGTATTTGTTGTGAGTATTCATTGACATTTAAGCCATATACTAAAAATTCAGGTCAACATATGACAAACACAATTCACATTCTGATGTAGACTCAGCTAAAATAAACAAGTATCTGCAATCTCCAATGGGATTTACAATGTAAATTTACTTGTAACTTGTAACTTTTTGTTTTAGCTATTATGAATTTGGGTCATAAATAATATGAAAGGCTCTAATCTATAAGTAAATAGCAAGATATCTGTCTTTCTATTTATCACAGTCCATTCATGCTAACTTAGTTCAGCTGTCATCCTAGGTATGACAATAAGCTATATCTGGCAGCAAGGCCTTTGATCAGGATGTTTTGAGGAACCTGGAACCACCTCATAATTGCTGTTGTTCCCAGGTCCACCCTGACTCGGGGTGCTATAACCTGCTAGGGTCCCAGCTATGGGCAAATAGTGAACACCCAAACTGGGGTCAAAACACTATGAAAGTATAAAAATAAATTTTTATAGTAAAAATACCAGCAATACATTTTTTGAAAAAAAATATTACCAGCAATAGATTTGACTCTTGACAAAAACCCTCTTTACAAAAATACATCAATGAAACCTAATCTACAAACTGATTTCTTACAAAGAATACATATTCTATTCATACAAACCTATCCTAAAAATCTTGTGGTCATTAAATAACCCATTGAGGTTGATATGCTGTAAAACAAAATAAACCAAACCAGTTCAGCGAGGAGGTTTGGGTTGCCTAACAGTTTCATTTTTTAAAAATATGAATACAAGGCCCAACAGCCACTCAAAGTAGAGGGTTACTGAATGAGGTTGTAAGAAAGAGTAAGAGGTTCATATTATAGGGATATGTAGGATAATAACAGCTGACCCTAGATTTGAAGAGGTTAAGATTGTAATGGCCAGAGAAGCATCCAAAAGAGTGTCTTTTCCACAAAATAACAGTTCTTGGTAAAAAGCAGTCTGAGTGGAACTTGCTCCTTACCAGTGGAATACAAAGGAAATGAATAACGTGTCAACACTGTATATGTTACATTTGGGGTCCTAGCTATGATGGTCTGAACTGGTGGAACTAATGAATGTAGATCATTTTGAACATCTGTCATGAAAACAGCAATGGAGTAGTGAGAGGCTGGCAATGTTTTGTCTGAGGGGTTGTAGGGTGGAAAATACTTCATCACCCACAAGGCTGTATAAACACTTTTGAACTCTGTCAGGGCTGGAAGTTGAGGATTGGACAACTCCAGCCCAGATATGGCAGCAATACTCTGTTTTGGTCTGATTTGGCTCTTGTTAAATGTTAATAACATAATATCAAAACTGGAATAATAAAAAAAAATTCAAATTTTGGCCCAGGTTCTTTGAGTTCACTTGGGAAAGGTCATCTTTCCTGAGAGGTCAAAACAGGGATTATCTTTTGTGGCCAAGACTCCATCTATGGATAAATAGTAGGGCAGCCAGGGTCCTTCAACCAGCTAAGGAAAGGTTAGTCATATAGAAACACCTACAGCTTAGCAGTGGATTTTTAGCTTGCTGAGCTACCGAGGAAGGGTACCAAGCCTAAATAATCGGTGTGTATAGACAAACCATCCTCCCCTGATACTGTTTATCTATCTATCTATCTATATATATATATATATATATATATATATATATATATATATGTCCATATGTTTCTCTCTAAGTTTATTAATATATACCTGTAGTGACTTAGGTAACATAAACTTACCCTATTTGCATAGAGTCAAGCGACTCCTAATAAGTCAGTTGTCACTCGGTAGAAGGGTAGAACTTCTACATAATAGACTAGAAAATTTCACATCAGTACCTATTTCAAAATGTTAATATTTATCTAAGTCTATCTATAGGGCTACTTAGTGGTAGATTTTCCTCTAGCACAAATACCCAGCAATCAAATACTTTCAAAGCTGATTTCTTCAACAGACAAATGCTCCCCAACTATAGGGGCTGGCAATACACAGACCTATGAATTGTCAACACATTAGGCATGTATAAAGTTTTAATATACATATGTCATATCCAGCTACCTATATACATATTTTTTTCACATAGACTCATATACTGAATATGTAATTTAACATATTTAGATAAGCTTGGAAAATTACCTGAAAAGACAGTGGTAGTGTTAGTGATGACTTAATGTGTTCAATAAAAGATGCTTTATTAATTTTATAGTTAATTACTTACCTGGGGTCTATGTCGGTTGCCTCATCATTGAAATGAAGATTTGAATAATGATCCTTCAATTTCTGGCAATATTTGTCAATATCAATGCCAGCACATTTGTCCTCAAGATCTTTCTCCAGTTTATACTTGACTTTTCTATTACACCTGCAATAAACAAACATCAAGCCTCAGTGATGACAATAATTAAAGGTAATATATATTGATCATTTAATTTTTATTTTTAATCATTTCACCTCCAAGCAAGTCAACAATACCACTAAGATGCAAGGGGTTACTCAGAGTGAAAGAGAATGAGAAGACTTTAGTGAGGAGAAAGGATAATAAAAGAACAGTATTCAAGAAGACAGAAAATGATGATTGATGCTGCATTTAAATTTTTGAAGATTGTAGGTGACAGGGACGCAAGAAATTGGAAGAGAGTTCCACAGGTGAGAAGTTTGAGAAAAGAAACTATTAAATAGAAATTATGCTTACATCTAGCTATTTCAACAGTAAAATGATGAGACCCAGTTGCTGATCCATGAATATGAGTAAATTTATGTGGTTGAAGTACCAAGTAGGAGACCTCATTAGAACAATTGCCATGAAAATATTTATAGAAAAGACAGAGAAAAGCCAAGTCATGGTGGAAGGAAAGTAACTGAAGTCAAGATGCTGGGTCAGGACTGATAATATTACAGACTGTTCTTTGGATTTTGTCAAGAATTTTGAGATATATAGCTGGAGCACCAGACCAGATATGGCAACAATATTCAATACATGGATGAATGGTAGATTTATAAATGTGCAATAAGGATTCTGAAGAGAAAAATGACTGATGCAACACAGTGAACCAATCTTTTTGCCAACAGACTTAGCAGTTGATTTAATATAATCACTCTACTTCATGTCAATAGAAAACATAAGACCAAGAAGGCACAAGGTTAGCATCAGCCATGCTGTTGGAGAGTAAAAGTGGTTCTCTATGATTAAAGAATAGAAGCTTCATTTTGGAGGCATTAAAATTTACAAGCGATTTCTTGTCCTAGTTAACAACTGCTTGGAGGTCATTTTCCAGAGAAGCTGCCAGTAAAGTAAAAAGAACTGTGATTGACTTTATCTGGGTTTAAACCATGACAGTTTTTGATGGCTGTGCAGACAATAAAATCTATGAAGTAAGATCTTCAAAGCAGCCACCCACTAACTGAAAGAAAATAGAGAAAATAAATAATTAAATGAAAATTTTCAGGATCAAATGCCACTTGGTTGGATGTTAGGAAGTTCCAGTCACAGGCTTATATTAGCAGAGTCACATTCCAAATGGTCAGAGTTTTAGCCATTTTGATACTGTGTTGCAAGCCACAACTTGTGATGTAGAGATGGACAGCAAGGTGGTAGAAGACAGTAAGAGTTCTTGCTGGGCTAGCCAAAGGGAAAAGCTGCTCCATTAGTCTGTTGTGACAGAGATAGGTGAAGTTGTTCAAAGTGTCACCTACTTACTCCTAGACCATGCTAAATCAATCCATGAATAAGTAACCAAATATATTGGAAACAGGATTTGTGTTTTCATTTCTCATTGTGGCATTAATTTCACCTTCACTTCCTTTGTGAACAATGGAATATACACTTTCTTTTCCTTTTTTGAAGGTGCAATGGATCTTTGTTAGTTTTTGTTCACAACTCAAACTGGAATTGAAACACAGTGCATGTGCGTGTGGGAGGGAACTCTCCAGTTATTGAAAAACTGAGAGAGGACCCTGGTGTATGTTCATAAGTCAGTCAGTCAATTAAATGCCATACACGATGCACGCTTAAGCAATCATGTCTCTTTCGATTCAGTCATGAATCGAAAGAGACATGATTGCCTAGGCAGAAGATTTTCCTGCAGTAATTTTCCATTTCTTTCTACTGTAGACTGGTTTTCAACTAAGGCTATAGGACCTAGTCTATCCTGCTATTCAACCCATAGCTGGGGGAGAGAAGATGGATTCATACTTTTCCCTTTTTGCGCATAAGTGAATTTTACGAAGCTGACTGGAATTCGAAATTAGCTCTCCGCCCTCTCATTCTGAGCTGACATCCATTACACCGCAGTGCATCGACCATGTCCACCAAATGACCTTAAACTATTCCTTGCATATTTCTTAGCTTTGTTCTCTTGTTGTAAATTCTGAATATTAAAATATCCTTGCTTATGGCTGAAATGCTGTTGTCTGCACTTTGTAGGGACATTATTATTATTAATAAATAAAAATAATAATAATGAATATCATAAAATAAAATAAATCAAATAACATTAAAACTTTGTTTAAAATAAATTAAATAAAACCAAAAAGAAAAAGAAAAGTTCTCCCAGAATGCAACAAGAACATTTCTCGCTTGAAAACGGATATCACACCAAAAGACACTGAATTCACTCTCTTTGCCACAGACTGTTGGAAAGTCAAGATGTTCATCTCCTCTCCTCGGGACATTGCTTGTTATAACATGAAGTGACTTCTTCCTTTCATCACATGCAACCGTAAAACACTTGTAACTAACATACACACACACACTAGTACGCAAAAATAAATAAATTGCATGATTTTAATTTACAATTTTTTTAGTGTTACTTCTGTGCATGTTTTTTTTACCCTATGTGAACATGAGGCTATCCCTGCTGGCATGATGTGAGTGACCCCACAACTTCTTGCTTAAAACAAAATCTTTATTTACAAGTTTTTCATGCAGCATACATTTAACCTTTTCAGTGATCTATGTAGAATGCTCTGATTCTTGAAGTATGTTGACTTGAATTTATTAGCCTTCACATAAGACAATATGAGTATATAAATTCAGCTTAGCCACAATCAGTAAAGTAGGTTAGATTAGGTTGCCTCATTTTATGACCTTTTATGACCTGTAATGTTGACTTTTGAATGGGTCTCCCATTAAGGATCAAAGTACTCTATAGTAATGGTCAACCAGACTAGCCTCACTAAACCACTTCTCCATCCTGAAGTCCTCTACTAAATAAATTTTATCTTTTTCTATTTCAAATTTTGTTAATTTCAAAGGCAAGATTGTTTATACTGTGCAATTAAAAAAACAAGTATTTTGCTTTTACAAACAAGATATTTAGTGAATTGTTTGTAAAAACAAAAAAATTATTTAAACTTCATAAGATTCTTTTTCTAACTTTAATTATAAACTGACAAACTATATTGTGAAATATTCATTCTGATTTCTTGTCTGTACACAAAAGTGATACCCAATCTCTTGACAGTAATATAAAAGCAATATTTTCTATGGATGCCATCTACAGGCCAAAGCTCATGCTTGGCAACAAACTTGACTCAACCCCTCCTTAAATTTGCTTCTGCTGTAATAAACTTGCAATAAAAAGAAACAAATATTTACTTCTGCTCCCTCCCCATGACTCACCAGGCTGTACTTCCCATTGCACTTAAAGGAAAATATGCACACACAAGACAATTGGATAAAAGAAAGTTATATAAATGCCTACAAGGGAGAGACAGAATCTTTCACACCTTCACAAGAAGAAGATCAAATGTTTGAAGGAAGACACAAAACCACATGCTCTTAATTAGACCAATGTTAATTTGCTGAAATCCAGAAGTGAATAAACCATTATTTTATGTATGAAAAAATTAGTTTAATTCAATTCAGAAACTCTGGCATGAATCACATGCAACACAGAGATGCAGATTCTTCTATAGGTAAGAATCGACTTAATTATCTATCCTCTATATCTGTATGATCATTCTGAAAGCTAACAAAATTCCAAAATGTGTCCACTCATAAGAGTTTCAGTGAAGATTTTATGACCCTATATATAATCTTAAAAATGGTTGCCTAAAAGATAATTTGATCTGAATAAGCTTTACCCACCTGAGTTGTTCTTTGGTTTGTTCTTCAGTGCGTGCCAAGAGAGATTGAACACCATTTATGATTTCAATCTCTTTCAATAACTCCCTCTGGACATTATCATGAACCAGGTCAATGCCATATCGACGTTCCCTGTAAAAATAATATGAAAGAAACAACATTTACAGTCAATTCAAATAAAAAATTAAAATTCCTAGGTTTTTAACAAAGCTGTAAGAAAAAAAAGTAGTATTATATGTAATATTATTTTTATTAACAGCTGTAGAATAACAACCTGAGAAAAAGCAGCTGAAATTAAGATGAAAGAAGTGATAGAAGAAAAATTAATAATTGGTAAAAAATATTACTACTAATATTACTACTCTCAAGTCAACATCCTGCAAAAGAGTTGATGATATTGACTATGCAGATGACCTAGCTATCACTGCAGACACCATTATCAATACCACAACTCTCCTACGTCATCTAGAAATTGCTACTAACTAAAACTGAATTCATAAGTTTCAACCAGTATGACTCAATACAAACTGTCTCAGGAGAATCAATAAAATATGTAGAATATTTTACAAACATAGAAAGTGAAATAAATTCTACTGAAAAGGATGTAAAAATTTGCATAGCTAAAGCCTTGGATGCGTTAAATAAAATAGATGTAATCTGGAAATCTGATCTACTAGACAACTTCAAATGGAGATTCTTTTGAGATACTGTAGAGGCAGCGTTAATGTATAATGCCACTGCTGGGACATTAACTAAAACCCCAGTGTCTACGTTTGATGGAACCTACACTCGGATGCTGTGAGCTATACTTAACATCTCTTGGAGACAACATGTAGATTTGAATCAATTCCCAACAAAAACAAAGTTAAGAAAGGTTTTTAAATATAAAATATTTTTATTTTCATGTTTTTACTAGGATGAAAAAGCATGCAATTTCTTTGTGTGTTTGTGTAAAAAAAGAGAGGCAAAGGAGAAAATAAGAAGGAAGGTGTAAGTGTTATGTAGCTTGGTGAGGAAGATGGGTGAATGAATAAGGGAATTTCTTTTAAGCTATGGCATCATGAATCTGTTGCAGTACATTGCTGCTCCTTCTCCTTACTCCTTGTCTAGTCTAGAAATTTTGCTTACATACTCTTCAAAGGGATCATGAAACATGATTTTATTGTCAGCGGGAACATGCCCCATTGGTTGAAAAATGTTAAATATTTATTATCAAAGGATTAATTTATTATCCGGAAGGATGCATGAACCCTCAGACTCAGAAACCATATTTTGTCATTTGGTGTTTGACTGTCTTGCTGTTTATTTCTGATATATAGGAATAAAGTGTCATTGTTGACACTGGAGTTTGAACATGGACCACCAGTGAGCAAACACAGGCAATCCCATTTTGAAGAAGTAGATCACATGATCACAAAGGAAATATATATATGGTAATTAACATGGCATCTAATTGATCACTATTTCTATTCTATCCTCTATTACTATACGGATCACTCTTTCTACACTATCCTCTATCTCTCTACTATTCACTATATTATACTCTATACTGATCATGATACGAGTTACTATTCGAGTGAGCATTATCAAGCAAATACTATTAGTGCAAGTGATATTCAAAAGCATCTGACACCAGTATTGTTCAACGGCGTTACTATAGTTGTATCTGTGATTACAAAGTCTCTGCTACAACAAGCATTATGAAAGTGACAACAAGTATTTCTTGACATTACAAAAGTGGCAATAAGTGTTCATTGACATCACAAAAATTTCCATCTTTGCTCCACAAATATCCGACTAAATCACAGTTCCATGGGCCCATTCCTGATATTTCTTCATTTTTACATGAATGCAGAATGCATTTTGCAGGACACTGCTGGCGAGCAAAACAAGAACTTGTGAGTGATCTACTGCTCTGGACACCAAGACATGGCGCAAGAACAGCTGGTCACCTAGGAACCACCTACATTGACCAGTTATGGCACAGAATGTCACCCTAATGACCTTCCTACCTTGATGCAGGACCATGATGGTTGGTGTGATAGACTCATGAATGTCCGAGCTAGCTTGATTAAATAAAAACAATTCTCTAAAGAATTAAAGGATTTATTTTTAATCTGAAATTTTTGACATTTGAAGCAATAAAATTTACTTGTGTATATAAATAAAGGGATGTGCAGGTGGTGTAATTGTTAGCAGTTCAAAACAAGAAATCAGTAAGTTTGATTTCCAGTTCAATTCAGCACATCATTCCATGACTGTTAGCTAGAAATAAAGAATAAACATGCTTGTCTTTTCTTAATGCAACAATAATTTTATTATTTAAACCACACAGCCTTCCAACTGTAAGTGCGACTAAAGATACCTTTATCCCTTTTTCTATCTTCCTATTTAGTTTTGCTAAGGCAATAAAAGTTTTACTGCTGAATGTACAATATTGTTTTTAATTTCATTCCTCTCAAGGGAACATCCCATGCAACCACAATACTTTTGGGCACCTTGGCATGGTGTAATGGTTAGCAAGCTTGTCTCACTAAAACAGTTACAACTGAATAGTGAGCTCGATCCTCACTGGGTGCTCCACACTCTCGACCATGTGCCACATCTAAGCTATGCTTAGAAAATAACCACAACCATTATACCTTCCTATATCTCTCACTCAACCACAGAGTGCTCCAATAACTTGGACTGACTTTAAATGTGAATTAAGTTTAAGTAGCTAATGATTTTTTTCTTTTTCTTTCAGATTTAACAACTTAAGTCTTTGGCAATTTCAACTATGGAAAGATTAGCAATCAAACAGTGTGTTAAAGTTATCAAAGCCTATTACAAAAATGGACGTTCAAATGATTCCGCTAGCAAAAAAATTGTCGTATTTGGGCTGACGAAAATCCAAGGAAGATTGTTGAAAAGCCACTGCATCCACAAATGGTCACTATTTGGTGTGCATTTTTTGCATCCATGCTTGTATTTGCTTAATGCTATCACCTCATACCCAAACTTCTAAACCCTCTGCAAATGTATATATACCCTTGAAACATTCTCAAAAAAGACAAAACTACAAACCTGTTGACCAAACACTGCTTGGCTATTTCCAAGTAGTCTCGGAATGCTTCCAGGGCTTTATTCACTCGTATCTTAAATGCTTCTAAATAGTCTATTTCTTTGTGGAGGTCATCCAATTTTGTGTCAAGTTCCTTCTTCCAAAAATCCAAATCTTTTAGGCGCTGGTCTGTGAAATATGAGGAAAGAGTAAAGATTTTCAGATTGGTGGTTTTACTAAATATAATGAAGTCTAAGTTAATTTCCACTTTAATTCTGACTTTAATTCTGAAAAATTTATTTTTAAGCCAATTTAAGTAGAAATTAATTGCATATTAAATGGAAAGAAAGATATACAAAAATGAATAACAGAATCCTTTCTCTTCTATTGCAATTATTTTTTACTGTAATTTACATTAATTGAAATATTTTTAATAATTTCTCCTTGAATTTTAAAATAAGAAAAAAAATCCTTGAATTTGTTTTAGTTGGCATTAACAAATATAAATAATTGGTGAATTTTCTTTGATTTTGTACATGGCAAAGGAAGTTGGGTTCCTGTGTGCATAAATATTCTCTGTGTGTGTATATGTCCTCACACTTTCAACCATCATTGGATATTTTCAAGACTTATTATATGTTATAGTTTAAAAGTTCAAGACTGGAGGCTAAATGATGTTACCTTTTGATTGTAGGGGTCATTAAGGATTTTGAGTAGTGTTGGGGAACCAAATAACCTGATGAGTTTGGAAATTCTTTCAAACAGAAAAATGGATTTATTTTTCAATCAGCTTAATCAATTCTAAACAAAATTTTGGAAGTATAGACAAAAATTCATCTTTTTTTCATTTAACAATTTTATTCTATTAAAAAAGGCCATGGAAGTAAATCTGAACAAAAAATTTGGAGCAGAGCCTTGAAAGTTGTTAGCTTTCAATACTGACAGACTTCTAGCAATTCTTGTAGCCAAGCTGGTCGCAAATGTAATACTCTGTATTCCTTTGGATCTTGACTGTATAGCTGAGAGGCAGAGGAGAGGGCATGTAGTCTGGGTAGTGTACAGCCTCTATATAACATTGTTCATGCCTGGTCTCTGGAGAGGTGACTCCAGTCACACCACTAAGGCATTGAACTTTTACCAAACAGGGTGCTATCATTATCTTATGAAATAAATGGATGTCTGCATATTTAGGACATTTTCTATTAAAAATGTTTTTGAGAAATTTAGCATTCAGAGCCACAAAACAACTAAATGCATGCTTTGTTATGGTGATAATAAAATCTGCTTCTTCTTGCACAATGTTTCTATTTATTGGGGTATGATAACATTAGAATAGCATGATAGTATTAGAATATGCGGTTGTTAGATCATTGGTAATAATTTCTATTTTAGTGCATGAGATTAGAAAATCAGTATTGCATACTAGTTAATTAATGTAGTTTGATGCTTTCCGAATGCCTCACTATTGCGGCCCTTGTGCCAAGCTTAGCTGAGCTTAGTAAATAATCATTGGTACTCACCAAATTTTCTGCTGACATCCTTTTGTGTCTTCTTGGTTCTTTTCTCAGTTTCATCCTCCAGTCTCAGACACTCAGTAATGATTCTTTCAGCATCTTCTCTCTCTGCATTGGCATTTACAGATTTGGAAAGATTGGAGCAGGTCCATTCAGCATGAGTGAATCTTGGTGGAGGTTCAACTAGTTTAGCCATGTTGCTACTCAACTGGAGCACAAAGAAAATGTATATTTTAAATAATGATGATAAAGCAATTATTTTTTAAAAATTATGAAGATTGTACTTTGTAAGTCTTCATTCTTTACATGTTGTTCTTAAGATCAATCCTCTTTTCATCACCCTATGTATTGTTTCTTGTCTATTCATAGCTATTTATCAGTCTTTCTCTATATATCTATCTAGCCAGCTAAGTACTTATCACATTCTATTTCTGTTATCTAGCTATGTATCCAGTCTGCTTCCATCTATCTATCTAGCAAGCCAGTTGTGTATCTGTTTATTTCAATTGGTTTCTATCTATCTTCCTACCTATCTATCCTATTAGCTAGCCATGTATCTACCTCATTCTGTTCTTATATATCAGACCATTCATATCTTTCAGCATATTTATCTCTTCATAACAGTCTATTTATCTATTCAAGCATTTTCATTTATCTAGTGAAATCTGTTCATATTTATCTTCTTTTTCTTTTAATCAACACACCCCAAGCAAAGGGATAATGCCACTAAGACGCAAAGGTCTACTGCGAGTGAAAGTGAATGAAAAAGTTTAGAATGAACCAGAAACCCAATCCTCAACAGAAAACAAGGAATAAACTTCTACTCCTGTTCAAAAGAGTGAGGAGGAGTGTGAGCAGGATGATAGGCAAACTTATTTTCTCCTATTGAGAGAAAATAAATAGTAAATAAAATGTCAGAGTTTAGGCAATGTTAGAAGTATAGAGTTGAAGTAGACTTTAGAAGAAACTGGAAACCCAATCTTAAACAGGAATTAAGGAATAAACCTCTACTTCTGTTCAAAAGATTGGGGAGGAGTGTGAACCAGATGATAGGTAAACCTATCTACTCTTATTTAGAGAAAATAAATAAATAAATAGTAAATAAAATTTTAGGATTTAGGCAGAGATGTTAGAAGCATAGAGTTGAAGTAGACTTTAGAAGGAACCAGAAATCCAATCCTCAATAGGAAACACGGGATAACCTCTACTACTGTTCAAAAGAGTGGGGAGGATTGTGAATTTAAGGAATGTATTTTGAAAGATCATCTCCATATAGGTAAAGTGATCTCATTTCTTACATAATAAATAACACATTGTCAACAAATGATGATACGGGTTGGATTAGTTCCATGGCTTAAGCTGATTCTAGAATAGTTACTTTGCTTATACGAGGACTAGATTTTGAAAATTCCAAAAGAAATGGTTTGAAATCATTTTTTTTTATCCATACATGCATGAAACAAGTTTCACCAACACAGCAACATGAAGTATATAAGATGTAAGAGATAAAAATTTATATAGATAAAGAGTAAAAATGTCATTGATACCATCACTATATGGTTTTTAATATCCAGAGTTGGACTAAAAGATTTTCTTGATATTTCTTGTGAAAGAAAAGTGATCCAAAGCACGAGAGAAATCATTAAACTGACAAATATCTGCATTCATTATTTATTAAAGACTGTTCATATCTCCCCCAGTATGTTCATATCAATCTCATTCTATTTAAGTAGTTGCTAATTTCTAATGGTTTCATTACCACTGATTTCCATCAAGGTTGTTCAGAGATCAGTTGTCCCTTACCACCCATTGTATTCCATCTAGGTGAGCTGAAACATTGATGTGCACAACTTTAAATGGTATGAACCTGGAGGGCCAATCCTGTATAAGATATACTGTTTAATTGAAGTGTGTATGACTGCAACCCACAGAATGCAATAAGCACTAGTTCTAAAGACTATAGTCAGCAGCAGCAATTAGCATTCCCCTATTTAAAACCTCAACTAGCAATAAAATGTCTAATTTTGACAATAAGATGGTTAAATTATGATGGTAAAAAGATAAATTTTTAAAAAGATTTAATAGTAAATATATAACATTTCAGTTATGTAAATTCTAAAAGTGTATGCACCAATTCAACAAGTTCAGAAGAAAATGAAAGGTTTTACAATGACAACAGTAGCATTATGGATGGAGTGAAAACTAATTACACCATTTTGCTGAGTGACTTCAACACAAAAATAGGAAAAAAGGAAAGATAGAGAATCTAATGTAGGAAAATTTGGAATTGGGAAAAGAATTGGGAAAAGTGAAATTTGATAATTTCTCAGAGAGATACAAAATGGTAATTATGAATATATATTTTCAAAAGCAATGGGGTCATAAATGTACTTGGAAAAGTTCAAATAAAGAAACAAAAAATATAATTGATTTTATAATTGCTCACAGAATAAGCACCATTAAAGATATAACCTGTCATAAACAAAGTTAATAGAGGAAGTATTCATAGAATGATAGAATTCAGAGTCGAATTTGTCTTTAAAATTGAAATAATCAAAATGATTCTCAAAAGTAAACATATCCTAATAAAGTCTCAGAGAATATTACTGGGTTCCAAGTAGAAATCAAAAACAGATTTGAGGCTTCTGGAATAACAAAAATAACAGAAAATATTAATAGGGAATTACATACTTACATATATAGACAAGTTTTTTGTTGAGGCAGGACTGCAATTAATTTTACACAAAGCAAGGTGGATCCTGCCTGACAAAGGATTTGTCATAATAATTTGAGGCAAGGTTTTACAAGGCCAGATGCTCTTCCTGATACTCAACTCAAATACTCACAGTAATTCAAGTACACTGAGTGTTTTTATTGAGATGCCATCTCTAGGATGAGTGTAATTTAAGCTTGAGACCCCATCTTAGCCTTATGAGATCTGATCAAAAAGTATCGGAACTGTTGCTATGGTAACAGAGCTAAAGTACACAGTAAAACTGCATGACCTTGAACACTGTCGCGCATACTAAGTTATAATGTTCACTTCTGTTGTTTATAGCAGTGCTTTGAAGAAACATGCATAGAGTGTGTGGTCATCTCCTCATACCACAGAGGTTCCATCAGTGACCATGGCTTGTGTAGAAGTTTTTGGCCAAGCACAGTATTTTTCCAGTTTGACAACCACCATATTCCCCCCAGATCTTTCCCCTTGTGACTTTTTCTCTTCAAAAATCAAATCCCACTTGAAAGGAACAAAATTTCAAGATGTCAAGGAAATCCAAGCGAATTGTAATAAGGCAGATATTCGCTATCCCCCAAAAAAGTAGTTCCAGAAATGCTTCCATAAATAAAAACGATGCTGGATAAGCTGTGTGGTTTCAGAAGGGAAGTACTTCAAAGGAGATTAAATACTGAATTGATATGTATTGTAGTTTTCTTTTTATAGCACTAGCCCCAATACTTTTCGATCAGACCTCGTATATAATTTTTAAAAATTGTTTTTACCACTAAGAGGCAAGGGGTTATTGAGTGTGACAGAATATGAGAAAAATATTCTCTATTAAAGAGAGAGGACAATAAAAGAACAAGAATTAAGAAGATAATTATTGACATTACATTTAAATTTTTGAAGATGAAAGTTGACCAGAAAGCAATAAGCCAGAAGAGAGTTCCACAAGCAAGAAGTGTGATAGAAGAAACCGTTAGCATAAAACTTATGGTTACATGTAACCACTTCAACTGCAAAATGATTTCTGAATGCCTCACTATAAGGTAAGGCACAACCAATTGATGCAAACAAGGTGCTTGTTGGTTGAGTGGCCTTAAAAGTGGTTGCCTCCTTTTGTTACCTGGGTGACACTTTGTACTTGGGTGGCAGATGTGAGCTGGCCACATGTTTCCAGGTCACGGGGAAGAAATTTCACTAGCTGCTGTCTATCCTCACTATCCTCTGCTTCCCAGTAAAGATCAAAGGTTGTGTGTAGAACACATGCTTTCACAGCACCATGCTGCATGCCAGTAAGACATGGGCCCTGAGAACAGTGGACTTCAAATGTCTGTGGTAGAATGACAGGGCTATGACATGCTAGATGTGTGGAGTGTCCACTGAGTACCAGGTCAGGTCAGACTCACTTCCCAAAATGCTAGGCCATGGTAACCTAGACCTATCAAACTGGTCAGTGAGGTGATGTTCCAAGACAGCAAAGGAAGAGGACAGCCAAAGATGACTTGGAGGAGGTTTTTCAGAAGGACAGGGAAAAATTGAGCCTAGAACTAGCTGATGCTAGTGACAAGCGTATGTGGAAAGGTAAACTGAGATCCTCTATCAGGTAGGATCCACCTTTCTTTATGTGAGATTAATCCTGTACCTGCCTCAACAAAAAACATGGCAATGATGATGATGATGATGATGATCATCATCATCATGAAATATATACAAACTATTCTCAAAAGTAGTTATAAACCAGCTAACAAACACACAAGATGAAAATCAGCTATGTGAAGATCAACCAAGTGGATAAAATGTGGACAGGTAATAGTTAAAGAAAGGTCACATGACACAGGCTATATAAGTGCCAAATTGAAAAAAAGATCTTTTCTTCTACAACATTATTCAGCCAGCAGCAAGTAAGGTTTACCACTTGTTCTGGACAGTGGCATCAGGTTATGGGAGAACCGAGCCAGCGAACTTAAAATAAATTATTGCTTTCTACAAAAGCTAGCTGTAATTTGTATTCACTTTGACAACAGTAAATCTCTTCTTCTTTTGTTCTTTATCTCTCATGTTCTTGCCACTCGTTCACAGCAGAAAAACCCACACTCCATGACGATCATATGATTTCACACAATGCCACCGTACGC
This sequence comes from Acanthosepion esculentum, assembly GCA_964036315.1. Taxonomy (NCBI): domain Eukaryota; kingdom Metazoa; phylum Mollusca; class Cephalopoda; order Sepiida; family Sepiidae; genus Acanthosepion; species Acanthosepion esculentum. The sequence continues at coordinate 61,890,130 of OZ038502.1, read as the reverse complement.
AATTTTTCATGTCATTCTACTTATCTCCCCTTCAAAATTTCTATGACACCAGCAAAATCTTGCTATGGACTGAAAAGGGAAGCTCTTCTTCAACAAGGACTGTTGATGAGAAAACTGCATACCTTTTTTTCTCTTAAGTACGTAGAAGCACATTGTCTTCAAATACTTCTTTTTTCCAGTTCTCTTTCCCCGTTTAGATATTAACTCTTTAAATAGTAAAAGTTGTGTTCTTTCTTTCTTTTTAAAAACTGTTGCCAGTTCATTTGAGCTCATTTCACTTAGTCCAACCCTAGTCCTATTATCACAGATATGTTCACCAAAAATAATTAAAATTATATAAAGATTATTGAGAATATAATATAACAGTACTATAATAATTCTTCTATACAAAAAACACAAATAAAATAAAGATTGGAAAATAATTGAGTCAAGGGAATACGATTTCAAGTAAATTATTTACAGCTTGTCCCAGAAATTAATTAGAAAAGATGTAGGGGTAAACATAAAGGATGAATATTTAAACCATCTACGATTTGCTGGCGACATTTTACTAATATCTGAAGCAGTGGATGAATTACAAGAAATTCTAAATGACCTGAATAGGGAAAGTCAATGTAGGTTGAAAATTGAACAGAAATAATAATAAAAAAAAGTACTCTTCAATAGTAACATTCCGAAAATGTCTGCCAGGGGACTTCTGGTAATGCTCGCTAGGTGACGTTGTTGTAAAAAAAAAAAAAAAAAACAGTATAGAAAGAAAGAGCACAAAACCCTGCTCTCTTTCATCTTTCTATCTGCAACCACAATGGCAAGCCATATCTCTTGTCCCTCAGAGGGGATTCTTAGACCCCAGGCAAACCATGTGTCATATCCAACACTCTACACTATCTCCTGTTCGAAAGAAAACTCATGCGACCATAATATATTTACATTCAATAAAAAGAAAATATCCAACATCAACAAACATGACAATGCTACTTCAAACTGATAACTCCCGTTAACAAACTGGAAGCCTATTACAAATTTTTCAAAGACAGTTGCTTTGCAAAACTTCCTCCATTCACGTCATCCAAATCACCATTCGGGCCATGGCCAGCAGCATTAGAAAAACCATTCGTTTCACTTTCTCACACTGTAAAAGGCAAGTAGTTCACTGAAGAATTATTTTTCTCTTCTTTTCAAGCTATATTACACCTAGTCTTGTCAAGTCAACCAAAAGTTTCCATCTTAAGAGTCAGGAGTCGAATGACCAAAATCAGTTATTTACAAATAGGCTCTGAGTGACACTTCCAGTAGCGTTGAAAATATTCAAAATTATTAATTGACCATTGACAGTGTGTCTCTCACATTTTCGAGGGAATTTTTGTGAGCCAGTACCTGCTTAAGGGAAACTATAAATACAGACTATAAAAAGCAAACACGGACAGTTGGCGAATGGATTATTACGCGTTGTCAACTAAACCACTAAAATGCTTCTCTGATGTTGATTCAACAATGAATCCAAGGTATGAACTTTCCCCTCTTTCAAGGGGTTTTATTAAACGCATCTCAGTGTGTGTTTTGTCTTGGAACTTTTCCATTTTCATGGATTTAATTAGCAAACCTCAACATGTGTCTTTGTACATTTTCATTTTAGGTGTTTATTTAAACACAGCTAAATGTGAGTACATAACTTTTGCTACTCGGTCCACGTGACCAAGGGCAGACATTATATGTCTTCATGCCACTCACATCTTTCCTCTTGTCATTTATCACTTGTCTGTACTTTCTCTAGGTAAAGATCATAAGAAGCCGCTCGAGCACTTGCTATCCTACATTTTGAGGAGAGGACACAAGCATCAGGTCGACAGAGAAGTAATTGCTATCATTGAAAGATTGAAATGAGAAAGTCAATAAATTCAGAAACAAGAGGTTAAGCAAAGCTAATGAGCACTATGCAAACATACATGTTTCAAAAATAAAAATACAAGTAAATGTTAAAAAGTTCCTGGTCTGTGTACGGGGGGCTGGGAATGCCACACTTGGCGGGTCACAAGCTCGCCTCGAGGTTGGCTTTCCTACGCCGTGCATTGACAGGAGATTCGATTATGGTGGGGATTGTCAGGGGTGCCTTCTGTTTCCTTACTATCACCCCCCCCTGTCTCACATCGTAAACCCCGGGATCAATCGGATTTCCTTCGCAAGTGTCAATATGCCTTGACGATCATTCCTCGGTCCAGTGACCTTTCTCAGCCTAGGAGGGTCTTCTATCATTATCTAGTGGAGGGGGCCGCAAAGTTTCTAGTTTTGCGCCTTCTGGTCATGAGCGCAAGTGGCGGATTACCTCAGTAACCCTGAGTTTTTGCGTACTTGGCGACTGGCTCGGAATAGGCTGCCTCTCGATGACATGACCTTTATGTGGGGTTTGGCGGATTTGCCATACTGTCAATGATGTAACCTTGGCCTAAAGGAAATGGCTTCACAAGCCTTCTACTATTGTCCTCGGGTCCGCCCCCTATGGGACCATGTTGGCGAGCTGACGGCTCGTATCGCTCCCGAAAAGCTTGTGCTCATTGATCGTTCATACGCGTGTGACGTGTCGTCCCCGTATTCTGGGGTGAAACGAATGGTGTTTCTAATGCTGCTGGCCATGGCCCGAATGGTGATTTGGATGACGCGAATGGAGGAAGTTTTGAAAAGCAATTGTCTTTCTCATCTGGATCTGATCCGATTCTTTGAGCATCAGCTCAAGATGAAGATTAGAACTGATAGAAAACGCTTGATTTCGACAGACTTTAGCGAAAGGTGGGTGGCTGAGGTGAGCTTGGTTCGTTTAAACGGGGCTAGCCTTGATTTTCTCTTGTAGGTCAACTTATATCGCATCGGGGTGGTTCCCTATGGAGCCCTCCTCTGGTTAGGCTAGACAAGCTTTGTGCACCTAGTTAATGTGAGTAAGTGTTGTTCCCGTCCTGCTCCTGGCTACATCTTTTGTTATGATCCAATTGAGATTCCCAACCTCCCCAGTTTGTTTTTAGCCCCTATTTCATCTCGACTGGGTCAGCTTTATTTATTTCCCATGTCCGTATATATTTTTTCTTTTTTCCCTCTCTCCCTTAGCGAGGTAGCCTCTTGATTTTGTCCAAGGGCAGAATACAGCAGCTTCTCTTTTCCGAAGGTTGGACAGGTCCTATTAACATCAGTTATGTATGTTTATTTTGCTTTATTTGATATTTAGTTTGTTTTGGGGTGCATCCCTTCCCACCTCATTGTAAATAATCCATGAATTTTTGTATATAAATTGTGTAATCATCAGATTTGTATGTCATGGGGTGCATTTTGTAGGTCTGTTGGGATTACTATGAGTTTGAATTTGTTATCAGAAGGTTTTAATATTAAGATGGTTAGTTTACGGGCATGTTCACCATATTAATCCACAACAATGTAGAATATAGGCATTCAAAACGAATCAATCACAAGGCAATTGAATAAGAAACAACGGTAATTTAGGTTTCAATAAAAAACAACAGACATTTATGTACAATTAATATACAATTAAAAAACTTGTGGTTTGATAATGCAAGAATTGACCATGTATAAATTGGGTGTCTTATTGATTTACAGTTCAAAATTGTTCATGTGTTAAAGAACTGGGCAAATAGAGTAAAATAGAAAATATTACTTATACAGAAATTTGTGTAGTTTGTGTGCGTGAATAAAGTAGAGTATAAATGTCTTAATTTTCTAGAGTTGTTTACCTTGGATTATTCTGTGTTTATCTTTTGTTAAATATAATTTCTATTTTAGTAGAGTGTAAGAACAATTTTCTTAGAAAGTTGTAAGTGAATTTTGAGAGAATAATGTTGGTGTTTGAGTCAGCAGTTGACGTGCGAAAAGTTTTTTAAGTCAAAATAGTGACACGTGTGAATTCGTGTGGCATCTCTGAAGCTAAGTGACTGACTGGTGAATTGGGTTGAAATGGTCCTTTTAATTTGTTTTGGGAATCCAAAGTAGGCTCCAGTGAACTTGGTGCGAAAATAGGTTTTCGACAATTGTTAAACATTTTGGTGTCGTCTCGACCAATAAAAAGTCGAGATTTGCAATGTGAGGTGTTGATTGGTTAAAACTGATTTTGATGGAAGAGTGTATTTTATCACGGGGGTGAGTAGAAAATATGGATGATTCTATCACGTACCCCTGAGAGGATGCGGTATTATGGTCCATTGAGGATTGATTGGTGGCGGATGTGTTTTTATGATGAATGCACTAATTGTAATGAGTGAATTGGATTAGCTAGGTATACGATAGTCAGTGAAGACCAGCCTCAACCCATTCTCCCCTTTTCAGCCTTGTGCCATAACTATATTTATATACAATAAATATCCCGAGAGAGGACGAGGAGAAACTTCCTACTCATTGGTCCCTACTTCCAGCATCTCTATCTCAACCTAACTCACTTGTTTGACTGGCATTATTGGACCTGTTTCTAGCTACACTAGGTCCCTGCTTTCGGCTTTCCAGTCAACCTAATTCACCTGGTTTAGGAAATTGCAGCATGTATATCATCCAGATAACCTATTCCGTACACTTCGGTTATGGAAAGTTCATCATTGGACTCGACCAGCAACTTTTCAACACTTTCACCAGACATGTGAACTTAACTTTCGAACTGTGAACTTACATACTAATTTAACCTACAAGGACTCTGGTCTATATTCTAAATAAATTTTGTATTAATTTTAAGATTTTGTCCTCTTGTTAACCTGTCAGATTTCGCGTCTTTAATCTAAAATGTTAGTGGGCCTCTTGTGACATCTATACCTTTTTGGGGCGCATGGGCCATATTATATTGAGCCCCCTTTCCAGGGGTTCCACTACATCCCTTTCAAAGGCTTTTCATTAAACACACCTAATTGTGTGTATGTTATCTTTTCCCTTTTAAGTGTGCATATGCGAACTTACCCATCTTATCAAGGGTTTTATTAACCACATGATGTATAAAATACCCAAATAATTTTTTTTTGTTGATGAACAAATCTTTATCTTCTTGTTCATTTTAAATTCATTTGTTTAAATGCCTTGCTTAATCATTGTACGTTGGCACAGCACACGGAATAATTAATAATCACTGCCACTATCTTATACAAATTAGCCACAAGAACTAAACGCTTTCTGTGCCCCATAAGTCAATTAGTTCCATAACCTGCTTCTGAGAATGTCCACTACACCAAACAGTCTTGTATATAAATTTATAAAATCCATGGATATGTTTAATACATTTATTTAATTTAGCGATTTTTAGAATTTTCAACCAAAAGCCGTAACAAATGGGAAGAAACTAAAAATGCGTATAATTCGGACTGGTAATTTGATTAAAGAAAAATGGCTGAAATGAAAAAAAAAAAACCGACTTAATGATAGGGTGGAAAACATTTAACACACACACACACACACACACACACACACACACACACACACACATATATATATAGTTAATAATATGAAATAATTAAAAATAACAAATTAACAAGTGTAAATAAACAAACTACAAACAAATATATATTATACTTGCCTGAGTTTGTCCATTACTCGTACTAAGTGTATTTTCAAGAAAGTCAGATGGTTAATAATAACAAATTGTTACATTGTGTTGTAAAAGTCTTTATTTTTAGAATTGGCAGTTAAAGAACTGACAAATTTATTTCTGACTTGGTGGATTTTTTCAAAATCAAATTCATTTTTTAAATTAAAAAATATGAAATATTTCTATTTATTGTCTAATCAAAAATCATAAATTTTGAAGTTAAGATCTAACTGGAGCCCCTTAATCTTTATATAAAGAGAAGAGGGTCAGCAGATAAGCATCAGAATGTAATCAAATTTCAAGGCAGAAGGTGGTTAGACAACAGAAGTGTCGCAGTTAGCTCCTCCTCGGTCCCTTAATCCTTCAACAGGGGTCTCTCTCTCTCCCCCCCCCCGGCTATAAATACTGGCTGACCCTTCGCCTCTCTCTCTTTTTCAACTTAGGCCTTGGGCCACTGCCTCGCGTGGAGACGAGGTAAAATCTCTCTTTTTCGACTTAGGCCAATATGTGACCTCTCACAGATACAGCGTTTCCCAAATTCTGGGAACACGCTAAGAACAATACACGTACGTACGAACACTCACAACACACACACAATTTCTCCATACAAACACTATGTAACTGTTCATGTTTTTGAGTAACTTGTTATTAATATATATTTGTTTTTACCCATATATATCGGTCTTGTTTGTTTTCTTTGTCTTCTTTGGACTTAATTAAAGTCCAACATTCTCATGTAGCTGGACTGGCCAGCAGGAAATTTTAACCTTCTGATATCTCTTCACATCTTCACCCGCACGGTCCGCTACAGAAGAGAGTCATATAAAGGGGTGGTTAAAATGTTTTACCATGATTTTCTAAAACAGAAGGGTTTCTAAAATAATTTCATTTATTTGTGAATAAGTCCTGAAAATTTCATTAAAATCCGACGATTATTTGATCCTTCAGAAGAAGGAATTTCGAAATCAAGGTGTTTTTTCACCATCAAAAAATGCTATCATTTTCTATACCCGCTGATGCAAAAAAAAAAAAAAAAATTAACCAGAATTTTGAAGGTTCTAAAAATGGTTAAAAAAAATATAATTTAATAATAAAAATTTATTTGGTCTTTCCTCTTAATAATAACATAAAGTTTTTAATGATGAAACGTTTTTATTAAGGTTGGGGCATTTTTTCATTATGTATGCTCGTTTTTTAGCGAATCTTTGGAAGTAACTAATATTATACAAAAACACCAAAGTATTGGGACAACCAACAGAAAGCTTACCAGGTGACCAAAAGACAACAATAAAAAGAAATCTAACAACCAAGAAAAACTGATAAAAGAAAACGGTAAAAACTCTGGCGACGGGTCGAAGGCGATTATCAATGTTTTTTGTGGGGTAATAATGTATCTGTTTGGTTTTAGTTTGGGTTTCTTTATTTATTTATTTTTTTACAAACACGGATTATTCGTTGAAAATTTGTACTTCCTAGCCTTCCAAAACATTTAAAATTTGAGAATATATTTACTGCCTATTATTATTTCATTGTTTTTTCTTTCTAAATATAAAAAATAGATTAAGAAAAATACTTACGCGAAAACAGCACCTTTTAATAAGATACAATCTCTGTACGTTTCAATTTGCGGTCGTCATAGCAACTGTAAACAAAAAACGGTAAACCCACTTACGTAATGAAACCTTTCTTGTCATTGGTTCATGTTAAAGTCTTAGCGCGTTCAGCAATGATGTTGTCCATTCGTCAATCTTGGGGTACGTGGCCTGACACACCCCTTATTTAAATAATCAAGCATGTTATTTATTTATTTTTAATAAAAACGTAAAATCTACTTCGTTTATCCAGTGATTTATTTTAGTGTTTCGATGGAATTTTCAAAATCCTTTCTTTTCCGCAAAATTGTTACAAAAATCCACCTTTCCCCGATTGATAAATCTTCTGCTGCTTCATCTTTATCTCCTACCCTGGCACGATCTTCTACTACTCTCACTTTTACCCTATCTTCTCCTCCACCTCCGTCTATAACGTCTACCTCCAACTCTCACTTTGGAGCGAACTACTGTTCATTTATTATTGCAAGTGGGACACATTGACCAACATGGATCCTTTGCGTGGTCGTGTTGTCGCCAATTCTGGCCTTTTTCTTCCTCCTTTTGCTCGACCCCAGTCTTATATGATGGCTGCAGCCCCATCCAGCGATTCTAAGAGTTTGAAAGGCATCATTGCAGGTAAGAAAAGATGTTGTCACTCTAAGTTATTTAAGATAACAAGCATGTTAGAGTATCGTTTTGCTGTCCTCGGGAAAGAAAGTGTTTGTTAGCACCTGATGTTTTTTTTTTTTGTCTTCATGGTGCTCTCTCTATAAAATATACCATTACGTTTACATAGGTTATAGTTCGGTGACTGGAGTTCATTATTAAATGTTGCTACGTCAAAAAAGAAAAAAAAAGAAAAACAAAACAAGAAAACTGGTTTTTAAAAAAAGACGTTCTTTTTTTCCCCAAAAAGTGCATTTAAAAATTTGTTTGTACTTTTAAAATCCATAATGTTTCTTAAAACAAAAGTTACTGAATTGCAAACTGTTTTTTGAGAAAAATGTCTTAAAAATCATGAACGTTTTCAACAGCCTTCGTTTCTATTTTCTTTAATGAAAAATGGTCTGTTCAGTCTTTTTTTTATTTTAAAACATCAATTGGTAATCAAAGAGAGGGTGAAATTATTGTCAGTTAATTTAATTATCAAAAAAACAAAACAAATGTCAACTCGAAACAAAAACCTTTCAAAGTGCCTCATTGGTGGAAAGTACACTTCACTCGTTGAGTAAAAAAAAAATCGTTTCAACCACGAATCAGGAAAAATCTTCAACGACCAAGTAAATCTGTTTTTAGTTTTGTATGTTGCATCGTTGTAATGCAGAACACAAATCTCTAAGGAAGGTTCTACAACAATCACAAGTGCTCGGTTGGTGTGAGAAGCTCGTTATCACTTTCTCACTTAACCCAAACAAAAGGCAGCGACTTGGAAAAAAAATAAATAAAATGGACAAAAAAAAAAAAAATGATAATGAAATAACTGGATGACTATTAGAAAACTGAAGCTATTCTAAGTCTCTGGAGACAGGGTAGAGCGTGAGGTATTACTACCAGATTGATTAGATTCGTTACCAAACCAAGTAATCCTCAAATTATTAATTAAATTTAGAACACAAGTTCTGATTTGGAAGTGAAGTTTTGAAAAAAAATCAGTATTTTACTTACAACTCGTGTATCTTTTTTAAAAGAATAGAGATCAATGAAGGCCGAAATAGAATCGAATTCAATCAGATTTCGATTATTCTTTATTGCGAGGCTCGTTGCCATACAATCACTTTTAAGTTTTAAAACAATGGTATTATTACTCAACTACTCACTGTTTAATTGCATAAAACCTTTTTAGTTTTTTTTTAAGATCAGTAATTAATCCCATTTCTTTTTGGAATAAGAAGTAAGAACAAGTTACTTGGCTTGTTGATTTTAGTTAGGTTTTTTTTATTTAGAAACTAGTCACTAAAATATTTTTGTTCTGAAAATAAAGACCCCCTACCCAAAAAAAACTATTATCGGGGATAGAAAAATTGGTACGAAATTTGAAAGTATTTTTAAAAACGAATGGTAAGGTAACAAAACAACATTGTTTGAGTGGAAAGAGTAACTTTTTTTTCTTTACATAAATAATTAAAGAAGTTTAGACACTGATATCAACACCGAAGGACAACAGTCTGTTTCATACTTGAACGCAACATCTGAAATATGTTATTGTTTTGTTTTCAATTTTGGTCTAAAAATATTGACACCTGTGTGTGTGTGTCGAATCGGGCCATTATTGCTTTTAATTTTTTAAGTCTTTTTTTGTTTGTTTGTCAGTGATTTTTATTTAAAAGTAAATCAATTAATGTCTTTGTTTTTTTTTTAATAATAAATTACATTTGTCTTGAGTTTTTGTTTTTTATGAAGATTTCATATTCAGTTTCTTTTCTACAGAAGGAAATGTAATGAATTGGGTGGTAGTTTTGATTTTTTACAATTATTTATTTAAAAATGATTTTTGATTGTTTTATCAGCAATTAATTACTGTGATTTACAATGAATAGTCACTTAGTCTGTTTTTTGTTTTAAAAATTATCTTAACAAGCAACACTTACTGGCTTTATTTGTTAAACCGGGACCCTCCAAAGCAAAACAATTTGGTTTTGATTTTTGAGTAGGCGTAATAATAATACAGTAGTTTCAAAACACACAGAAAATATCTACGTTTGCCGCTTATATAACCGTCAAGAACATTTTAATTTTTGTGTTTAAGCTCATAAGTTTTAAATTTTAAACTTTTTAAAAATCTCTGTTTCCTTGTTTGAAACGTGGGTGTTCGAGATGGTTCATTAAATTCAATAATTCGTTCTATAATAATAATAATGTATCGCACACACGCGCATAAAAAGCACTTTAACATCATCAGTGTTTGATTTTGTTTTTGTGGCTCCCTTAATTTTTTTTTTTTTTCATTTTCCTTCATCTGATGACCTCCATCTCCCAACTTGTAAGATATTATTGTGGCTGATATTTACTTTACGTCATATCTCCGAACGTAAAACAAAAAAGAAAGACCTTTTTGAAAACTTTGAACACCAAGAACACATCGAATCACTTGTTTTTATATTTTATTTTACAGTGGGGAAAACTAAAAATTCTTTAAGAAAAAAAACTTAATGAAGTTTTGTTTCTTAACACAACTACACCAGTCGGTAGATGTAGTATTGACTTTTGTTTTTATTGTAATTTATTTTGTTTGACTTTAATTTTATTTTACAATATTTTACATTGATTTTTTTTTTTTTTTTTTTTTTATGCATATTATTTTTTTAAACTTTTAAAATAACATTTCTGAGTTCATTGATAATCGATACTAAATCAATCAATTGGATCAGATGAGAATTGAAATAATCTTGCGAAGTGAAAGGAATACACACCCACGACATAAGCGTGAAATTACAGATTCAAAAGTTGAAAAGGTTGATAAAGGACAAGGCCGTTCATGTTACTACTAGTAGTGATTTTCATTTACTAGTTACTAGTACTACTAAGTTGTTAATATTCCATTCTTTTCTCAAATGAACCAAGTGAGTAATAGTCTGTTTTGTCAGAGATAATTCTTCTGATCAGTGTCAACAAATGTTTTAAATACTGGTTAAAAAAAAAAAAAAGCCAGGATGTAAAAATTTCAAAGCAAGTTGGTCTTTCTTTACCATGGAATAATTGTTACGCCAATCATTCAGTTGTGTAGGCGAAAGCCTATGTGAGGGAGTTTCAGAAAATAAGCCCAAGCACCCGAGGGAGGGGTGCGAGGCGTCCCTAAAACGGAGTGCCGAGGGGGCTTGGTCAATTTTTGTACTGTTAGCCGTAAACCCATTTTCCTTTAACATTCTGGAGGTGATTTTGTTTGCTTCAAAGCAAAAATTTTATCCTGCCACTGCAAGTGACTCAGATGAATTCAAACATGCTATCATTCATTCATCTGAGTTTTTTTTTTTAACCAGTATTTAAAACATTTGTTGACACTGATCAGAAGTTGTCATATCCTGCTATGGCAACAGAAAATGACCATGACTTAAATTTAGTGCAGTAGAGGAGCCTTCAAAAATAATGCAGTGGAAAGGAAAGTAGTGACTAATTAATACAATGTGTTCACGGTTAAACCATGACCTTGTGTCACATTAAGTAGCGATGTGTGCGTGCTGAAAAATACACTCTTTATTAAACATACTTGGCTCATATTTTTAAATGAATGATTAAGTTCATTCAAAAGTATGGGTAAGAGGCAACCAATGAGCGATATTACTGTTTGGAGTAAATACAAAAATATTCGAGCTTCTCTTAAAAATAGACAACTACTAATCTTTGCAACAGGTCGTGGTCAGTCGACTCAAAAATACCAGCTCACTCAAAGAGAAGTAAAGCGGTTTAAGATCAAAAGACTCACAGACAATTGAAATTACATGATAGCTTCTTTATTCACTATGCTTGTGCTTTTTTTCTCTCTTGTAATCTGTGAGTTACTAAAAAAATATGAACTTCCTTATCGACACTTATCTATTTCAACAAACATTTCAAATAAGAGTTTAGTTCACTTACTTACTATAGAAAAATACATCCGCAGAAAATCAGCTTAAATAAATTTAAAAACTTTGTAAAAAGTATAAATTACAGCTTTAAACTTTGTTATAATTATTGCAAATTTAATTAATAATTGTGACTGACTAAACACTACTCACTGCTATAGACTTTCCTCCTACACCTGAGGAAAATATGCAGCTATTTCGACCACAAGGCAGGTAATTAATTAGTAATTGCTGCAAACAAACATTTTCTCAGAGTCCCATAGTAAGCTAGGTTTAAGTCGAGCGGTTGTGGAAGCACACTTAGTGTGCTCACAACTCTCCTACAATTGAAAGGTGAGCTTTTAAGTAAAGCGCATTCGTGAAATGCGACCTTGTAACTTTGTTTTTTGAAGTTCGCTTCAAGTTCCGCAGCTACATATTTTATTTGGAAGCAAATTAATATTTTTTAATCATAGTTTCATACCCATTTTTTTTTTTTATTTATTTAAATTCTTATCTTTATTTAAACTTATTAACTTTCTTTTACATGCCTTCTTCTTAACAGAGACAGGCGTTTTTATTCAGTTTTACTTTTAGTTTTTAAACTTTTTTTACTCCACTCACCACTGCTATGGCATATTATCTTCCTTCCTGTATTAAATATTATTTAAGTAGGAAGAGAATGTAGTAAGCTCTCTCTCTCTTTTTCTTTCCACTGCGAATAAAAAGGTTTTTTAAAAGTCACTTGTGTTGGATAAGGTTCGAGACTCTAGACTGGAACATGTATAATTCAATAATATTATTAATTCTTCTAAGTAGGTTATGTTTGCAGCCTGAATAAATTGGGTCACTTGAATTGATATAAATAAACACAAGTTCGCGAAGAATTGATTTGAGCTCGGATTTTTGCTATTGTAATTACTTTTTTTGTGTTTGATTTAAATATTTTTCTATAGAAAGAATCATTTGAATTTTTTGAAACAATCTTAAATCATTTTTCCACTGAAATTTGCATGTTTTATTTTTTATAAAGAAAAGGACTCTTAAAAAAAGTTTATCACTGATTATATTGTTTCATTGAATAAAACAGATATGACTTTTTGTTTTAGTGTTAAAAAAAAAACAAAAAAATATGAAAACTGAAAATAATAATCATCGTAGTTAACTGCGTGTCGGTAAACATTTAAAGTACCTGAGTAAAAAAAAAAAAAAAAAACCCCCGCTAAATACAAACCTTGACAAAGCCACGTGGTGACTTTTTAACCAATTCACCTCTGACGTATCTGTAGGAGGGCAATGATGAACATTTCACAATCTCCCACATTATTAAATACCGACCTTGTGTCACATTCTGTTGCGACGTGTGGTCACACTGATAAAAATATTACCAGATTTAAGAAAGCATTTCAAAGCATTTTGATTTTTGATATTTGATCAGTTTCTTAGGAATTGGTTCCAGCTGAAAACTTTTCAGCATCCCACGCTTTACCGAACTAGGCAAACTCGAGTCGTTGTTTTTATTTATGCTTTCTTCCCCAGTGCAATTATTAATTAATTCACGAATATTCAAATTACATTTTGTTGTAATTTTTTTTCTCCTACGAAAAGAGAAAATTAATTGGAAACTTATTTGTTGGTGGGGAAACTGAATTTCCCGACCTTGAATCAGAATATTTTTATTTTTTAATCAAGCACAAAAAAAAGGAAGGAAACGTTTTTAATAATTTTGATTTAGTTTGTTTGCTATTGTCATAAAACTGTAGTATCTGTTACTTTTTTAGATGTCAGTTCAGTTAGTCATGTGCCATGCGTGATACGCGTAGGCGATCATGTATCTTTCGATACATGACTGACGAGGCAGATTTTTTTCCGCAGTAGGTTGCTATTTCTTTCTGCAGTAGACCAGTTGCCATTCAAGGCTACAGAACCCAGTCTGTCCTATTTAGCTGGGTGGAGAAGAGGATTCATACTTTTCCCAAGGGTATTAGCACGTAAGTGAATGTAATGGATTGAACTGGAATTCGAACACTCTCCAATTCCTCAATACAAGCCGCTATCCATTACTCCTCCTTTTTAGATGTAAATAACTTTAATTTAATAATAATACTAATTTCAGAATATGAGTTCAGGAGAAAATTCATTAAAATTATGTTAATATATTTTCTTAATGAAGAGCTTATATACATAACAGGAAAGGATAAATCCTATTTCTTACAAGAATGTCACAAATTCAATATGACATGCAAAAGTTGAACATAATTTTGTTTGAAGGTTATTCACTTTACCTGTAAAAAATCATGTGATCATTATATTATTTATGCCTTCAGGCACTTCTTCCTGGGATCCATCACTTTATGGCTGAGATCAAAGTATAGTACCACTTTTCAGGCAGATAAACTACATTTCATCTCCCAGTTGTGTCTCTCTGGACAGAGTGCAACTGGAAATATTGAGAGGTGCACAGTCTTGGGTGGAGGAAAACAGCTGCCCATGGCTTAAACCTCTCTCATTGCATTAAAGAGGGGTCGATCGGTAGTAATACCGATAACAGCGGTTGCAAGGGCAATTTTTCAACCTGGGCCCCAGTTCACGTGATGTGCTCCCCACATTAAACTAACTCTGTGTTACATCTTGCCAGTGGGGGTGAGAAAATACAATTGCTTCTTTTGGCTGAAATCAAAATGTAGTATCTGTTACCGCCTTATTTTAGATTGGAGAAGGTGCCCGGTCCTGGGTATTCCAACCCTGTAGCAGCACCTTCCTCATTACACCAAGAGTTTGGATCAGAATATAAATGCCAGCATGACAGTAGTGGGAACTGGGCAGTTTTTACCTTGGCTGTATGCACATTCATGTGTATAAGCTCCCACCTTAAAAACAACTTTGTGTCATGTCCTTGGCTGTATGCACATTCATGTGTATAAGCTCCCACCTTAAAAACAACTTTGTGTCAACTATATGGTCAGTTTGGTAATTTGAATAAAGCTGTTACTTTGTGCCCTGCTTTACTCTACATGTATGGACCCTCCCTCCCCCACAAAAATCGAAAATGAACCTTTTGTCACATCTTATCTTTGAGGGGAGGTTGGCACATGCTATTGCCACTTTTCAGACTTTTGGCCTGAGATCAAGGCATAATATCTGTTCTCTTCTGTAAACTATCGAACTCCCCCCCCCCCACGTATTTGGGATTCCGATCCTGTAACAGCATCTTCTTCACTGCATTAAAGAGGGTCGGTTAGTGAATACTAATAGCTGTGGCAATTTTTGTCCTTGGTTTTGTGAATACATGCTATTGCCCCCCGAACCCCCCCCCCCCCCCCGCCTACTCCAACTAGACAATAAAACAACTTTGTGTCACATCCTAACACTTGTGGTGGGGCGGTAAATAAATCTGTGCGTTCTGGAGAAAATATTACACATAATATACAATACAAATAAAAATAGCGTTATGTCTGTTTGCATGGATTATTTTATACTTCAGTTTTTCTAACATCAGTATTTGACAGTTTTCACTGGAGATTAAGTGACAGCAAGTCTCCTTAATTCTCCAGCACTCTCCTCGGTACTTGGATTTTATTTAATTATAGCACAATATCTCTAATTCTACTACCATTAATAAATACTACTTTAACTGCTACACCTTGAGCAATCACAAAATGTAGCAATGGGATAGCTACATACATTGGTTTCTTCCCCCCCACACCTCAAGAGAAATACACATATTTTATTGACAAATCAATTATGCATACAAATCGTATGACATGTGCTAGATCAGCTGCTTCATTTTTATTATAGACAGCGTTCTACCTTAAAATTTTCTTGACCCAATAATACAGCTCGATACTGAATTATACTTTAGAGCAGTGGTTCCCAACCCTTTTTTTCGTGTTGTTTGTTTTGTTTTTTTTTTTTTTGTTTTTTTTTTACTATATCTCGGCTAAGCATCTCTAAAATCCTTACATATAATTCTTACTATTCAAGAAAGTGAACTATTCACATGGCAGAAACCTAAAATAACATTAACTTAAGTTTTCTCAAGAACTTGAGATTGCATAGATGCAATAGTATTATCATTTAATTTTAGATTTTTACAATATTTATGAAATATATATGCACATGCATAATTACATGTTTACATACATACACAAATATTTTATACTGTATATGCACTGTATGTATTAATTGCACACAGATTCACTAGAAAAAAAAATTAACTTAGTAACTCATTCTCAAATTGTCCCCCCCCCCATTCCAGATTAATTAGTAACACTTGTATCACTAAAGCATTATCCCCACCCCCCAAAAATTATTATACATTGGAACCTCGGTTCATGAATTTAATTAATTTCTGAAGCCTGTTCGTAACCTCAAATGCTTGTAAACCAAAACTATTTTTCTGATAGGAATCAATGTAGAGAAAAAAAGTCACAGTACAATAAAACTGGAAAAGAAAAGCACAGCACAACACACGAATATATACAACATGGTGGTTGACTCAGAAATTATTCCGTTTGGGTTAACTTGGTTCACCAATGTTGTTCGATAACTGAGGCATTTCATCTTGAATTTTCTGTTCGAAAACAGATTTGTTTGACCTGTGAGATGTTCGATAACTGAGGTTTCTCTGTAATCTAAAAATATTTTCTGGCTTTAAATAACCTGCAAAGGGTTGATAAGTCATAAAAAATAAATCAGTCGCTTTTCTCTGTATATTCAGATGTATTTCTATTTTTGAATAAATTACTGCATTCTATTTATTATGTTAAATAGCTTAAAGCTGCACTTTGTGCCGACTTTTTATGCTTGTTTCTGTGGAGGGTTAATTGGGCCTCTGGCCCAGCTTAGAAAACCGCAATGATAATGTTATAGAAATAGCTTTGAATTCCTCAGTTCAGTACATGGAACTTCAAAACCTCACTTTAACTCCGATTTGGACTAGGATTTCAATTCTGATGAAAAGACTGATTTTGGCTGAAATTCCAATTCAGGCCAAAAATTGAGTTTTTCAAATAACAAACTTTGCAGAACTTCAAAACCATTGTAAAACTTCACTTTAACTCTGATTCCTTGGCATTTTGAAGAAATAGATTTTTACTTACTTAATTCACTAAATTTTGGAGACATTTTAAACTAAATTTAAAACCAAAATGTAATATCACAGTGTTTGTATTACTTTAAACTTGATATAAATTAAACTTAAAATCACTATATATACTTTTTGTTTTTCAATTTTTTATTTTTTAACTGTTCCCTCCTCATCCAGACACAAATCTCAATGCTGGACGTTCAAGTGTCAGATGGAGGGCAAATTTTCAATCCTATGATCATCCTGATTCCAAAAAGGTATAATGTCTATGTAAAGCATGTGTGGTCCGAGTTGGGTTTCAGACACCCGAACAGACAGAATTTGCTGTTTACTTATTTAGAAGATTTAAAAAAAAAACAAAAAAAAATTTGTTACAAATTTCTATTCAAATAAAGACATCTTGAATCATTCACTAATGTTCTTTAATGAGAAATTAATCTTTCCTATGTGAGGAAATGACAAACATTTGACAGAAAATAACTCTTAATGAGAGAGACTTGATTAAGAATACAGAGTAGTGATTATGATAAAAGATTAGGTTAAAGAATCAGAACTTCTCTAGTATTTGATGGTAAGGAAAAAAATGTATGTTATAAACTAAGTTCAGACTAGTGTCCTTATCTTGGTTGTTACATTCCCATTATTTTGGACAATGTACCCTCTGGTCTTTTTAGATGTTTGTTGCAATTACAATTGTATGAATGTTGAAACTAACCCTTTATTCAATCTATGGGAGTAGGCTGTTCATACTAAAAAGATATTTCATGACTTCATTCTGTACTAGACCTATATAAATCACCCTGGCAGTTCCATTCATCAAATCACTTAATAGAGTGGAAGTTTGAAGAGGAGATGAGTACTTAGCCTTTTGTAGATGTTGATGTAAAAGAACTGTAGAAATTGATTTGCAGTCTGCAATTTGCTGGACAGTCATTATTCACTTTAGACTCCTACTGAATTAATCTTGTTAGTTGGATTTTGTTTTGTTTCAGAAAGTCTATCAAATAGATGTTGCAAAGAAACCAAACACTACACTTCCATACATTTTTATGAAACTTAATTTGCCCACTGTTGTGTGTGTGTATAAAAAAAATTATAACTACATATTTTCCCTCAGTATTACATAATTTAGATATTGTTAAATATATCTGGCTATCACAATGATGAGGCAGTCCTTATGAAATTTTTTTTTTTTTTGTATTTAAAATAAATGTAACTAAAATGAAAAAAATTCATTTTATATGTAAAATAAAGTAAAAAAACAAAAAACGCACACAGCTGTGGATTTGCATGTTTTTTTTGTTTATGTCTGCCACAAATGACCTTCTCTAGGATTTTATTTCAGGCTACATTATGCCATTACCTAAATTTTTCTTTTAGGTTAATTTTGAATTTAAAATAGGTCTGTCACCTGATTGGTTATCAGGGTAAGCCCACAAACCTCATTTTAATTCTGATCTGTTGTTTTCTCATCTTCTCTTCTCTTTCAAAAAAGAGGGTATTTTTCTTTTGAAATTAAAAATAATCATTTACTCACCAGTTATTTACCATTGCCTGAAGAGGAACAACTTAGTTCCAAAATACGAAAGCTATTATATAGCAATTTTTTTCTTTAACACGTTTTTGTTTTAATCTCTTATTATAAATACTATAAAGCTCTTCTCTGTATTGAGCTATTTTTTAAAATTAAATGCTACAGTCGAATTATACTCCATTTGTTCTTATCTTATACTTGGAGATATATAATACGAGAGAGAGGACATTCACTTCAGAGAGGGACTTTCTTCCTGAAGGCTTTTATAATGTATTCAATAATAATAATAAAAATTAACTCCTTACTGCATAAGGTTCCTTTAAAATTTTAGCTCTTTTTACCTAATCTACCTTCGTAATTTTAGAGATTGCAAATTTCAAATTTTAGGTAACCTTCTCTTTAAAAATTTCTAAGACACCCTGTTTGTTAAACTGAATTGTGTCTGCCAGTGTGTACATTTGAGAGACTTCATTCTCACTGTTTTAGGCATTTACTCAAAGTGCATCCACTAAAATAACTTTTATACTAATAAGAAATAATGTTGGATTAAAAATGAAATCCGTTTTTTTTCCCCCCTTCAGAATTATATACGCCATTGTTACTAAAAACTGAACAAAAATCAGTTGATGATTCAGGGAAGTAATTGTAAGTTTTGATATCCCCCTCCATATATTACAGACTGTTGTCTTAATATATTAAATATATTTTCAAGAAAAAAAAAAAAATGAATGTGGATTCACCCTAAAACTGAATCTGTTACTCTTTGGTTTATGGTCCACCTTCCATGAAATGTCATTGGGTAACTTTTGGGGCAGACTGACAAACATGGATGAATATATAACTTTGTTGGCAGAGGTAAACTGAGAAACCACTGGTGGTCCTCTCCCCTGTTTTCTTTCTGTTTTGGTGTTTCTTGCATTGATCTTTATCATAACATAAATAGCAATTGACATAAGCCAGGCCAATGTAAAGTTCAACACAATTTATGTGCCTGTAGGAATCTCTGACATGCATTATTTATAGCAGTTTTTTTTTTTTTTTTTTTTTTGCATATTGGATTAATTACATACCCAAGATAGGCCAAAGAATGGATTTAGTGAAACTTTGTAATAAAACCGAAAAAAAAAACAGATTAATCTGTACAACTCTTGGAGTACTGATAATGATTCATCTCAGAAATTCAAACAACTCACCTGTTTATTCTTGAAGGTGAAATTTACTTCTTTAAAAATAAGGTTTTTCTTCCAACCTATAGGCTTATCACGATATTATGTTAAAACACACAATCACTGAAGTTAAGCAACATCAAATCTGGTCACTACCTAGATATTTGGGAATACCAGGTGCTGTAAACTTGGATGTGTGGGTGTTGTAATAGATAATGGCTTGGAATTTGGGAATTAGAAAACCAAGTTCCAATTCAAGTCAGGTTTGTTATATTCACTTGTGTGCCAATACCCTTGGGAAAAGTATGAATCCATCTCTTCTCCCTCAGCTATAGGTTAATTAGTAAGACTTGTATCAGCAAATCATTATCTCCCAAAAAATCTTACAAACTAAAAATAATTTATGGCTTTAAATAACTTGTGAAAGGTTGATAGTTCATAATAAAAACATCCAACCTGTAAATACAATTAGAAATATTAACACAGAACAGATTTTTAAAATTTGTCTATATTTTTAGATTTGCCATTATAATTAACCATGCTTCCATTCTTTGAAGTAGTGTTATAAAATGTGTTAATAAAATAATTTGCTTTAGCGCCATATTTATTACGTTTCGGCCTTCTTCAGGTGGTTGGAATGTCGAACTGAACCCTTTGTTTCGCTCACTGGGGTAGACTGTTCTAGTTCCACGTGCCATGTTTAATGGATGTCAGTTATCAGTTATCTCCTGTTAATTCCCCTCTCTCACACTCTTTGGGTCCTGTCACTGGATCTAACCAATGCTTTTATCCACTGTGCCATGTGTCCTTGAGGACATCTGTGTATGAATTTCTGGGTATTATAAACCTAATGTCTTCAGCAACCATTTTTACCAGTGCTCATATTGCAACTTTTGTTATTATTATTGCTTTTCTCTGGCACTCCTTATTACTGGTTCCCATATTGTATTCATTTCTATGCTTGGTCGGCTCAGGAGATTTTTGTGGCCTAGCATATGTGCTGATTCCTTAAGTTTACGAATTTTCAAATGGTGTTCCTCGTCTATGATCTCAACCTGATCCCACAGAAGGCGGTGATCTCCCTTCTCTCTCCATATGTGGTCAGCCACGCCTGATTTTTCCACATCCCCTCGTGTTACAGCTTTCTGGTGTTCTTGAAGCCTTACCTTAAGTGGGGCGGCCTGTCTCCCCTTTATATTTCTTTCTGCAGCTGCACGGGATAGCATACAACAGTCAAAATGTAATAAATTTGGCAACAAAGTTGAGGATAATAGTCCGAATAATGTACATAATACCTCATCTCAGAAATATAGACAGACAATTTGTTTTCCTTTTGCTAGTACTAGATTGCTTAGAACACCTACAAAGTCAAGTGGGTTCTAAATAATTATGTGCCAGACATTGTTATGACAATAGTAGAATCAAGAGGTATTGATAGCTTCAAAGCAAACACTGCTCACAAGGAAGGGAAAAGTAAATAAATGAGCACTTTCAGGAATAAGTGCTACTTAGGTGGAAGATACGGAGTTCCAGTCATGGGCTTATATGGAGCAGTCACAATAAGAGTAAGTCTGTTATGCACCCCCTGTTGACAGGTGACCAGTTGATGGTGGAGATATAGAGGGAAGTCAGAAAGCTGTAAGTCATGATGTAGAAATGGACAGAGAGGTGGTATGAGAGTCGAAAGTTGGTGATGGAAGAGATTTTGGGGCAAAAGAGATGATGGGGGCAGATGGATTTCTTTCTGGCCAAAGCAAAGTTCTGGTCTATTTATCTAACATTAGGAAAAGCAGAAGTAACGGTAAAAATATCCCAAGAGTCACTTATCTAACCCCCCACCCCCCAAAGACCATGACGTTTGAATCTGGATAAATAACCCAATATATCGGAAAAGGATTCATGTTTTCGTTTCTTGCTCCATGGTCATTTCATTTTCCATTTCCTTGTTGACTGTACACCCAGGGTTTTGCCAGTTTTTGTTTTTGCTCATGCAAATGAAAATAAAGATGCAGCTCTTTGCTATGGTAACCAAACTTTATGAATTTAAGCGCAATACTAGATTGAAGGTAAGGTCTCATCAGTTCAGTTGAATTGGCTAGATGTAACCGTAAGTTCTATGCTAACAGTTTCTTTTCTTGCACTTCTAACTTGTGGAACTCTCTTCCACCTCTATGCTTTCCAGTCAAATTTGATCTTCAAAAATTTAAATGCAATGTAAATCATTATCAGTTTTCTTGAATACTCTTCTATTGTACTCACTTCTTAATGTTTCAATTTTTCTTTGTAAGCAATGAGTGTGTTGAGATTGGGGAAAACATCTAAACAATTGCTCTCCCACCAACTATGGGGCATTAGGCAGAGAGGTGGGGAAAGAGATGGGAGGTAACAAAAATGACATTGCTTCAGAAACCACAGCAACTAGGAACGAAGTGCTCATGCAACTGACTTCACAAGCCACCATCTCTTGTTGACTGCTGTTTTTCTCATTGCTTTTATTAGATCTCAACCAGTTGAAGAGAGGCCTGTATCCTTTTGCTAATGGGAAAAACCTGGATGTAACTGTTGACAAACATGTCTATATGCAATCCAGGGCCTCTTTTGCATCTGTACCGGCAAGCATTCACCACCATTCTTATTGTTTCACACTCAGTGACTCCCTTTGTATCTTAGTGGCTTTACTGCCTTGTGTGGGGTAAAATTATTAAAAAACAAAATCATGGTTGATTTGTCCAGTTGGGGAAATATTGTCTAAAGGCCTTAGGGGTATGTTTACAGTTACTTTTAACACTCTTTTTTTCTTGTCGCATAAATCGTGCATGTCACAGTAGTAATTATTTTTAAAATACTACTATTGAACCCATTAACTTCCTATTAGTACTGTTTCTCTACCAGTTACATAGATAGGCAAGACTTAAATGACTAATACATTGGTTTGATTTGCAGTTGACTACAACACCATGTATAACTGAATACTATGGTTGCTAGTAGAAACTATAACCAACAGTACTGAATTCATATTTACTATGTAAATATGAAAGCAATTAAAATAAAACAGCATGACTACTAAATCTGATTCTTCATAGCACACTCACTGCTTGTCATGTAGGTCAACAAGGAGTGTGTCCCTTTGACAGAGAAGAATGGAAGAAACTAGTTGATGACGTCAAGTTCACTTGTTATAAAAGTACTGTGGGGCATTATTATGGCATTAGCACGGCAGGGTTTTCAAAAATATTTTATATCATTTAGTTAATTTTGTTATGTTGTTTTGAACTTTTTTTTTTTTTTTTTAAATCAAATTAAAAGGCTAATATTTTCAAAAGACTAAAGTTACAAAAGATCGGTTTCATTATTAGTAACTAGTTAAAACTGCTTGTAATTCACACAAATATAAATAAAACCAGACACTTTGTAGTTACTTGACTTGGAAAGCTAATCATGAAAATTTGATCTGTCACTTGCTGAGTATTAAGGAAAATATTTTGTGAGGGTGTTCAAATACTCAATGGTACTAATGGAGGGTTAATGCCCAGTGTATGAAAAGACAAAAAAAAGCAACTGGTACTAATAAAGATTAAAAAGTCATGCATTAAGCATTGGTTTATAAAAAAAAAAAAAATCTGGTATTACAAGGTAAGCTAAAAAAGTTCTTGACTTATTAAGGGGGGGAAGGTATGCAGCAAATTTGACATACCGTTAGTCCTCAAAATAATCCCCATCAGCATTAAGAACCTCTTGCTGTGCATTGCCCTGGTGGTAAAAATCCGGTATCTTTGATGCAAAGAAGTCTGTAAGTGCCTGCTGCAAGTCTGCCTAAATTGTGAAGGATATCCCACAAAGGTGGTTGCCTAGGGAATGGAAGAGGTGGTAATCTGTTGGCTCAAGATCTGGGGAGTAAGCTGGTTGGTACAGTGTCTCCCAGCCAAGTCACCATATGCTATCCCTGGTCACATGATGCCTGGCATTGTCATGTAGGAACAGTACACCCTTGTGATTAAGCAATGCTGGCTCCTTCTGCATCAGTGTTTGTTGCACATGTTTCCACTGCTGCAAGTACAGGTTCACACTGATGGTTTGGCCTGTTGGTAGCAGCTCATAGGGCACCACTTGTTGACTAGTCCACCAGATATAGAGCACGATCTTGCTTGGGTGTAGAGGTGATTCTTGTGATGTGATGCACAGGGTCTCATGGTGACACTCAAGCATGCCATGCAGGAACCTAATTTTCGTCATTGGTGAGCACTCTATCAAATATGGGTACATTGCAGTGCCATGAAAGCAACGAGAAACAGGCTGTTTGTTACTCATTGTTGTTTCTAAACAGCGTGTGGGGGGGTACTTGCTTGCTCAACTTGTACCCCTTCCTTATGCAGTGCAGGTGAAGTCTGACTGTTTCATCAGAAACCTGGAAATGTTTGGAAACCTCACCACATGTTTGGCTGTTGAGCTCCTTTTTGGCCGCCTTCAGGTCCTTATCATCTAGGACCTGTGACTAGCCACTGCAGGGTTCATCGCAAAGGGTCAGAATTTCTGGAACCAATGCCTGGTGGTGCATTGACACACAGCATTATCCCCAAAGGATTGATGTATTTGGTGACTTGATGCAGCTGTGGACAAGTCCACCTTAAAATTATAAAGCAGACAACTTGAAATGAGCTGCTTCGACATCGACAAGTTTCTTTGCCACTTCATTTTTTCTTTCTCCCCTCTTTCTTTCTTTCTCCCCTTAAGGACAACTACTTTTGTAATTTATTTAAAGAGACAAATCACAATCCTTAAAATATTTTAACTTCCCTTGTGCATTATGCTTAGATATTGTTTCATTTCCTGTATTCTGTTAACAGATTTAGGCCCCATTTTAAAATAATGCTTCAAATTTGCCAGAAACTCAATACTTGAATCTCTCATAACATCTGAGATATGAAGGCACTGCTGGATAATACTGATAATGATATATACATAGTCTTTAAATGGGTAAATGATAAAAAGTTTCTGTTAAAAATAAAATTCTTTAAACAATATTGGTGACTTCTTCACATTTTTTTTAATCTGATAAAATTATCGTGACTCACCTAAATTTTATTTGTTCTGTCTATTTTTTGTGACTTTCAGGCTCTGAAATAGTGACAGTTTTTATTTACTTTTTAACCAATTTCTAGTGGAATTGTTTTTGTATCTTATAGCATCAAATATACTATATTTTTTGCCCTAAAACAAACCTTGAAAATTTAATCATTGGACTAAATTCTTCATTTTTATTGTTTTGGGCAGAAACATTCCGGATTTCCACTGGTGTCAGTTTTGACATGAAGTTTTGAATTTTGTTCTTTCTCTCTTATCCGTGTCATATCTGGTATCTGCACTTGTGTGTTCTTGTGATTCTACTTGGGGCTCAGAACACAAAACCTTCAACTTCGACTCGTATCTTTTGATACCTCCAACTCCTCTTTATGTAATCAAGTGATTATGGCCTATGGATCTCATAAAGCCTATGCATATTCTCCTAACTTGAGTAGTCCTATATCATTATAACTGGTTTATATCAAAGAATATTGTAGCTTTTATATCATACCTATTCAATATTTTCTAACAGAATTAGCGAAAATCTTTTAAAGGATATAAAAGAAATAATAAAAATAAATTGTTATAATGTAAGACTTTTTACATACATATAGATGCCTATATCTTTGCAAATAAGAAATAAGTACAGAACAAAAATAAAACTGCTTTATAACAGAAGTTAAAATATAATCTTTTACAGGATGTAAAAGACATAAAAATAAAAATGACTTTAACAAAGAAGTTGAGATGAATTTCTTTAAAGGAAATACTAATTATAGAGTAGAAGAAATAAAAATTCTATAATGTAAGACTTTTTTTACATAAAGTGTAAATTCAACTGGAGTCCGAGTTGGTAAAGCTATAACGGCTCCAACTGCAGTGACTCCTTAATTGCTTCTGACTCCAACTCCACAACCCTTATTCTACTAGCTGGATCATGTACTAATATACAATGTTATTGGGATTTTATTCTCTTGCTCTGTTTGCTGAACCTATGACCTTTGCCAGTGACCTGCTAGCTTGATCTTTTAATTTTTTCATTGTTTTTTCCTTTTTTTTTTCATTGTTTTTTCCTTTTTTTTTTCATTGTTTTTTCCTTTTTTTTCATTGTTTTTTCCTTTTTTTTCATTTTTTTTCATTGTTTTTCCCTTTTTTTCATTGTTTTTTCCCTTTTTTTCATTGTTTTTCCCTTTTTTTCATTGTTTTTCCCTTTTTTTCATTGTTTTTTCCTTTTTTTCATTGTTTTTTCTTTTTTTTTCATTGTTTTTTCCCTCTTTTTCATTGTTTTTTCCCTCTTTTTCATTGTTTTTTCCCTCTTTTTCATTGTTTTTTCCCCGCTTTCTTTTTTTCATTGTTTTTTCCCCGCTTTCTTTTTTTCATTGTTTTTTCCCCGCTTTCTTTTTTTCATTGTTTTTTCCCCGCTTTCTTTTTTTCATTGTTTTTTCCCCGCTTTCTTTTTTTCATTGTTTTTTCCCCGCTTTCTTTTTTTCATTGTTTTTTCCCCGCTTTCTTTTTTTCATTGTTTTTTCCCCGCTTTCTTTTTTTCATTGTTTTTTCCCCGCTTTCTTTTTTTCATTGTTTTTTCCCCGCTTTCTTTTTTTCATTGTTTTTTCCCCGCTTTCTTTTTTTCATTGTTTTTTTTTTTCCCTCTTTTTTTTGTGATACATCTTGAAAACTGGACAATAGTCTGTTTGGGACAAGTATCTAACCATTTTGAGTCTCTCAAGAGCAAGTTGCAGTCAGAACTTCACTGAGCACGAATGAACAGACACACCCTTGTGAAGTTACTCCATCTTCAGTAAAATGCCATTAACTTGAGCTTACTACATAATTGTTACATTCACAATTACCCAGCAGGTATATTCATGTTTTTTTTTTTTTTTTTTTTTTTTCAGTAAAACATTGCATCACTCGGATCTTTCGTGTTCCCTCTACCTACATAGACCAGACTTTTATATATAGTTATTCTGTCAGTAATGTTTACAGTATGCATATAACAGCCATACTTGGTCAATAAGGCTTGCATAAATTTTTGACCACTGACAATCACTTTCTCCATGATTTCCAATTTTCATTATTAGTGAAATTATTATTAAGAATCTTGTGAGGCAGTTATGGCAAAAGGAATTTGCAAACTGTCTTGGAAATGGAGGTAAGTTAGGATG
Organism: Acanthosepion esculentum; assembly: GCA_964036315.1. Lineage (NCBI taxonomy): Eukaryota > Metazoa > Mollusca > Cephalopoda > Sepiida > Sepiidae > Acanthosepion > Acanthosepion esculentum. The sequence goes on along the minus strand of OZ038502.1, from coordinate 61,863,425 downwards.
TATATATGATATTGGAAAAGGAGTACTTTGAAAGGGGAGCAAGGTGTCAGCACCTAAAATAGGCTAGATTTATTTATTTTTTATACACTCTGAAGAAACTTTGTACAAAACCTGTAAAAGTTTTAAATATAAATAAATGAAACAAAACTGGTTATAAACATCCAAATATCAAAGATTTGGTTTACTGACACATTTTCTATCTAGATGATTATTACATGATCCACTGCATTACATACATATATATGAATTGGGATCAAATACGGATCAGAATCTGATAGAATGATAAGATAAGGAACAAATAGGAAACGTTTCCTATTATATATATATAAACATTCCTAACATACATTCTTCGAATTCAGTGATGTTTTCCTGGCTTCATAAAAAAATTTTGGTGTTTCTGTGGTCAGGTTTTATGACTTCTTCAGACATTATTATTTTTATTTTTTACTTTATTTTATTTATTTTTTTAAATGTTTTTACCACAATTTTGGTACCATTCAAGGTTCTTCAATGAAAATAAAGAAAATCTTTTGTTTTTTTTATTACTGTCCACTGATTTTACCACTATTTAGAAATGTAACAAAAAATTAAAATTCCTATCATGGTTATCGTGATCAAGGTTATCATGGTTGATAGTATCATCAACACATTTCACAAATACTGCAATAATAACTAAGTACTGATACATATGAAAGCATTTCATCAAATAAATTAGCAACACTGTCTGCTCATTGTAAGAATAACTGTATTTTCAAAATGTATTACTATCAGGAATTTTATCATGGTTTTATTGTTGCATTTCTGCCACTACTACGCCACTTCACATTAGTCCTTTTCTGCAAAGGAAGAAAAAGAGGGTTGAGTACTAAATTTGTCAATTTTTGACTGAAAGTATGTTTGAGCAGATATCGGCACACTCTATAGTGTTCATTATTTACACATACGCAAAACAAAATATTTTTACAAAAAAGTACTTCATTTTATTTTTCTTTGACAAAAGACAAAGGCATTCCCCAGTTTTCTCAGGCTTATATTTTGTCTAATGGCCTAATACACAATAAATATTATTCTGTCTTTTTCAATCTCTCTCTCTCTGGCCTACTATATATATACACAGTGTAACCCAGATATAAGAGAGTTGTCGGGACCGGAGAAAAAGTCTCTTATATCCGGGTTTGGTCTATTATATATAGATTAACACAGGCTCTAATTTGGGACCAGAGAAAATCTCTTATATCAGGGTCTCTTATATCCGGGTTACACTGTACACACACACACACACACACAATAAAAATACAGTTTTAAGGTATGCTATATTTATAAGTTAAAGTGCTCAATATCAGGGATAGAGCATATGTAAATATAAAAGAGGACATTGAGGTCAACACCCAATGGTGACAGTCTGTTTTATACTTAAACGCAATCTTCAGGCCATGTATATTTTTTCGCTTGACTTGGTCAGCCACTACAAGGCCCAAGAACCACTTTTGGATAAGATTGTTGGAAGAGGACATGTAAGACAGATAACAGTTGTTACATTAAGCGTATGGTTGTGAGAGAAAGGAATAACGAGAATTAGAGTAAAACCATGTTTATTGCTGGTAGATAGCACAGGAATATGGTCAGGTGTACACATAATGTTGGGATTGAATCATTTCTTCTGCCGATGTGGCCCGGCTCACAAGATCCATTTCAAGCATGTTTGCTTGATTGTGGTCACGGTTGTAGGTCGTCTTGTGGTAGATCTCTTGTATGGAACAGATGTCGCTGAGGTCGACTGTGAAGGGTGTACCTTGTAAACAAGTCAAGGTAGCATGAAGGAGGTCAAGGTAGACTGAGGTGATGGCAGGTTTCAGGAGGCCTGTTCTGTTGAATGGAGTTAGCTGTGTTGACTGCGAAGGGAGTGCCTTGTAAGCCAGTCAAAGTAGGCTGAGGTGACAGCGGGTTTAGGGAGGCCAGTTCTGTGGAACAGAGGTAGCTGTATTGCCTGCAAAGGGTGCTTCGTAAGTGAGTCGAGGTAGAGTTGTTGTGTGGAACAGGGATAGCTGCATCGACTTTGAAGGAAGTGCTTTGTAGCGAGTTGAGATAGAGCTGTTCTGTGGAATGGATGTCATTGGGGTTGACCACGAAGGGAATGCCTTGTAAGTGAGTCAGGGTAGGCCAAGTTGACGGTGCGCGTTGGTATTGATGGAGGCCTGTAGCTGGGAGTAATCTAGGTAGAGATGTTAAGTCGAAAACTGGATAGCTGAGTTTGTAGGTCAAGCCAGGATGTTGTAACGGTCATTGACATGTGTAGTCGTGTTGAGTGGTAGTGGTATTTTGCATGGTGGCCAGTCCACCACTCTGTTTTCATGGTGACTGGGTCATGGCGGTGGTAACAGCAGCAGCCTGCTTGACAGTTGGCACCCATGCCGGCTGCAACTGTCCCTTGTTCATCCTCAGCGCCTGCTTTTCTGGTAGTCCCAAGGGGCGTCTTTTTAACTGGCGGGAATGTTCATGACTGGCCTCTGCTGGAGTTCACTTTGTAGATCGGATGTTGCTGCATAAAGCCCAATGCGCAGAAACGACTTTTGTTATTTCGACCTCAGCCCTCACGGAATTCACATCTAGCTAACATGTAGAATGAATCAGAATGAGATCTAAATGCGACGTAGTATAACACAGTTGACTCTAGACTTGAAGAGGTTAAGATTTTAATGGTCAGGGAAGCATTCTCTTGGGAGTTTATTCCACAAAATAAGAGTTCTGGGCATGATTGATTGATTTGTTTTTATGGCCTATCAATCCTTTTTGGGGTTTTTAAAGCTAAAACACATTTTGAATTTTTTATTTTTATACAATAACAAAAATTTTTCTATATACAAATTCCACTATTTAACTCATAGCTGGAGGATGGCGGTAGAATTCAACCTCAGATCTCGGAATTTTCATTACCCTTTACAATATCTGCACATCCTTCTGAGAAAGAAGTTGTGTAAGTGGAACTTCCTCCTTAGCAATGGAATACAAAGAGAATGAGGATGAGTTAACATAGTGTTCATGGCATGGTGAGTCTTAACTGTGAAGGTCTGATCTGGTGGAATTAAGGAATATAGTTCATCTGAACATTGGCCATGAAAATAGCAATAGAGTATGGGTAGTAAGACTTGTATCTGGAAAAATCATTTTGTTATTCTCAAAAATACTTGAAAGTAATATTTGCTTGCAAAAAAAAAAAATAATAATTATTCATACAATCTAAAATGTTTCAGCTTTAAATAACCTAGAAAGGGTTGATAATCCATAAAAAAAATGAATCAAATTGATAAATGTAAATGGGTAAGTGAATAACAAAATGGAGAAAATTCCCAAAATGATACATTAAATCCAGAGAAGGAACATTTCAAATTAATGGTTTTATTGATGAAGTCAGTCTTATCTATTTTGGGTCAGGAGCAGAAGAAATACAAAAAAAAAAACATTTTATATTAAGAACTTGAAAGATACACCAGACCTCAAAATTTACATTTAAAGATGAGTGTCCTTGTATCTTGACGTTTAACTTAGCCCATTCAACTTACTACTGTTTTACTGCTTTTTTTTTTATCACGATTTATGTTAATTTACATCTAGATACACTAGACCTGAAAACTTAGTGCATCTTTATCTATAATATTTGAAATATAAAATTGTAACCAACATTTTTTTGTATCTTTCCTCCACATATATATAAATAATCCATCAATAAAACTATTAGTTTGAAGAAATTCTTTTTAGAGATGCAAAAAGCCACTTGTTTGAATTTTTTTTTTTTTATTCCTTTATTCATTATTAGTCTGATATATTAGTATGATATATCTTTCATAAATGTATCTCTAATGATTTCATGATAGAAATGTATTGAAAATCTGTAATGAAGGGGTTGTTGGTTAGGAACTCATGCCAACATTAACGATAGAATAAGACTGTTTCTACATATAATGAATCACTTGAATTGTAGCACCAACTCCTGTAAATCTTATAACCTTGGACAATAACCTTGGAATTTCCACAAGTTTACATATTGATACACTTTGATGGAAGACCAGCAGCAAAATAACCTTTTAGTCTTTTTGGAACATTGACTCCTTGAAGTTGTTTGTTACTATGTTGTCTTATCTATGTTAAAATGCTTTAATCGGTGCTCACAGGTATGACCCTGTTTGCATCTATTGATAATTCTTTTCCACCACCACCCCAAGCATGCAAGGTACAAATTAAGACAAGCAAAAGCAAAATAGGTCACCTTCACAATTAACTAGAATTTGTCTTGTCAGGAGTTTGAGAGAATGTTTACAATTTTTAATTTTTCGAGCATTGACCTGGTATCTCAGCTTCAGACATTGTCCCACCACCTTAACATAGCTTCTCTATAATATTTTAATGCTAAGTGTTCTGATGAGCTTTCCTTGTTGATACCTTCAACTACATGAATTGAAGTACAGTACTAGATTGGCAGATAGGTCTCATAATTTCAGTTGAACCAAGAGTAGTTTCAATGAATGCGTATTGATTTATATTTGAGTCAATGGGCATTTACTTGGTTCAGTAATAGGTAAATGTTGGCTCAATCTTTCATTGTGTAGGTATTTTTGATAAGTTTAGTCTGGCACAAGATTACAAGAGTGAGAGACTTGGAATGAAACTCCCTAAACTTGCAATGATCTATCATTGTTTTTATCAGAAGTATCCGAGCCGTATAAACTGAATATCAAAGATGTGAAATAATTTTAAAGATTTTGTATTCCCTTGTTTTTTGTATGACTTCAAATGACCTTCCCATAAAAGGTATCACTTGTCACTCTGTTTTTTGTATATCAGTTGATTCCTAACACTTGAATTAAAAACAGAAACATTGATGTTTGTTTGAAGACTGGAAATCTTTTTTTTAAAATAGAACTGTATGACCATTGTATACAAGTCAGTGTACTATTCAAACCACATAATCAAAATTTGAATCTTGGATATTTGATTAGCAATTGTGAATCAATTAAAAATAACTCGCTATTTTAAATGTGGATCAAAAGTTACTTTATTGTAATATTATTTTATTAGCAAGTTTATATTTCAAATTATACTTTGAACATTTTTTTTTTCTATATTTTTTTATTAGATATTTTTTTATTAGATATTTTTTTATTAGATATATTTTTATTAGATATATTTTTATTAGATATATTTTTATTAGATATATTTTTATTAGATATATTTTTATTAGATATATTTTTATTAGATATATTTTTATTAGATATATTTTTATTAGATATATTTTTATTAGATATATTTTTATTAGATATATTTTTATTAGATATATTTTTATTAGATATATTTTTATTAGATATATTTTTATTAGATATATTTTTATTAGATATATTTTTATTAGATATATTTTTATTAGATATATTTTTATTAGATATATTTTTATTAGATATATTTTTATTAGATATATTTTTATTAGATATATTTTTATTAGATATATTTTTATTAGATATATTTTTATTAGATATATTTTTATTAGATATATTTTTATTAGATATATTTTTATTAGATATATTTTTATTAGATATATTTTTATTAGATATATTTTTATATCCTCAAAGAGACCCTTTTCTGCCTTCCATCAGCATGGCTGATGCTGACCACCAGGAGAGTGAATCATTGTACCTTCTTGAGCTAACATTCTCTGCTGACATGAAGTAGAATGATTATATTGAATCATTTGCTAGGACTACTGATAGGAAAGTTGGTTCACTGTGTCATGCTAGACAATTTTTCTCTCCAGAATCTCTCTTGCATATTTCCATTCTTCCATGCTTTGAATATTGTTTCCACATCTGGTCTGGTGCTCCTGCTATATATTTAGAGATTCTTGATAAAATCCAAAGAATCTGCAATTTTATTGGTTATGACTTGGCATTCTCAGTTTCACTCACTTTTTCCACCACCATAATGTAGCTTCTCCATGTCTTTTCTATAAATACTTTCATGGTAATTATTCTAATGAACTTTCCTCTATGGTATGTAGACTTTATAAATTTAAGCTCAATACTAGATTGGCAGCTAGGTCTCATCATTTTACAGTTGAAATGGCTAGATGTAATTGTGAGTCCTATGCTAACAGTTTCTTCTTTCACACTTCTCACTTGTGGAACTCTCTCCCAGCTTCTTGCTTTCCAGCCAACTTTGATCTTCAAAAATTTAAATGCAATGTCAAACATTATCTACTGACTTCCTGATTCTTCTTTTATTGTTTTTACTCTTTAATGTTTTTCTTTTTTTTTTTTCTTATTTCACACTCAGTAGCCCTTTGTGGCTTTATTGCCTTGTTTAGGGTGAAATAATTTTAAAAAAATATAATTTGGTGAACTCTTTATTTCACTAACAAGTAATTTTTAGCCCACTCTGTATAGCTCTTGGTACATTAATAACATCTTATTCTTTATAATTTGTGACATTTTTTGTTATTGCTGAGAACTTTATAATTTGTTTCTTGGAAGCCATATTTGTTGATCCCATTTCACTTTGGGTTTGCCAGAAAAAATATTTATTTGCAAAATAAAAAAATCCCAAAATATACCATTTTTACTTATTTGAATCTTGCACTGTTACTATTTTTGATTCCTGCAATTTTTCTTCTTTCCTATCTTATAGTAAATTGATTTTAGACAAGATCATTATCAAGAATTTTTTTTTTTTTTTTATCTATTTACAGCCAAAGGTAAATTACAGCACATCTTTCAGAAAGCGATAGTTAATCTAATTTCTCTCTTGCAATCTGTCCATTTGTGTACATGATTGATTTTGTGAGCCCCACCCACCCAAGTTCTGGCAACTATTCCTGGAAATGAAATCAATATTCCAGTACCTTCCCTTTTCTTCAGTTTTGGTGCTATTGCCATACTTAAAGCCAAAATTCAAATTCTCTAAAGTTAATTTTGTTTTTATAGGTCAGTAATCTTTTTCTTCCACATAGCTAAAGTTCTATTAGTTGCTACTATGAGTTAGTGACATTAATTACTGCAGTCACTTTTCTCTTCAAACCATACACCTAGTCAGCACTTGGGAATACCAGGTGCTTTAAGCTTGAATGTGTGGATAGTGTAATGAATAACAGCTCAGAATTGAAAATTAGAGAGCCAAGTTCCAGTTCCAGTCAGGTTTGTTATATTCACTTATGCACAAATATGCTTGGGAAATGTATGAACCCACTTTCCCTCCAGCTATGGGTTAATTATTAGGACTTGTATCAGTAAATCATTATCCCCAAAACATTCTTTCAATCTAAAAATATTTTATGGTTTTAAATTACCTTCTGGATATATGGTGCAATGGATATATTACGCAAAAATTAAAATAGCACTGACATCTCATTTTAACAGATGTATTTACCAAAATTTCACAAAAATATCTTTTATATTTACCAAAATTTCACAAAAATATCTTTTAAATACTAAAGATTAAATTTATTCAATAAAATTGCCATTCACCTCTACTATAGCCTCCAGACGACTTCAGAATCTCCTGTAACTCTTCTGGATGGTCTCTCTGTTTAAGTTGGTGAATGCTGCCATAATCCTTGCCTTCGGGTCATTGGTGCTACAAGGAGTTATATTGGTCTCTTCCTTAATTGCACCATAAACATAATAATCAAGGAGGGGGAGTTAGGTGGCCAGATATAAGGGGTGATATGGTCACAGAAATTGTCTGACAGCAATGACTGGGTTTTCCTACTTGTGTGGCATGGTGCAGAGTCCTGTTCCCAAACATAGGGACTTCCTCTTGATCCAGGGCAGCACTACCTCTTCAAGGTACTTGGTATAGGCCCTGTGTCGAGTCTGAGGCCCTCACCAACAAATTTGGGCGTTCTTTTCTTATCAGAGTGAGTTTTCCGAGCTGCCTTACCTTCATAAATCACCATTAGACTAATCCAACTCTTTCAGATTCTTCTGCACTGTACTCAGATTGACACCCAAACACTGAAATGTTCATATTGGAGCTTCTGGCATGAATGCCAAGCACTACAGCATGCTGTTTCCGAATTTCTGGTGGAGTGAATTGTCATGGTGATCTTTTTCTCACAAATGGTGCCCAACTGACCCTAATATACTGTGCAGACAACAACAAAAAAAAACATCATGTATGTGCAAAATTAAAAATATAAAATGGCGATTACCTATAACTCTGTCTGTATGTATATACACACACACACACACACACACATTTATTTATATATATATATATATATATATATATAGTTAGTGCACCTAACTTGGTATTTCTACACTCTCCCAAAATACATTGATCCTACCTATACAGTTCCTCCAAAATTCACCTGTTACCTTAGCTCTTACAGAGCTGTTATTGATTCTGTTCGGAAGAAAAATAGACACACTGTCTTTTAAAAACAAAAAGCAAAATCCCGATACATTTCCCTCTATTATTACCCTTCTTTATGATTTGATGACGTGTAAGTTTTCTCTACCCACTATTTACATTTAATATTACAGCATTACGGAGTTAGGATGGTAGTTTATGACACTGACCTCACTGTTACCTCAAGTCCATACATGAGACCTGTTTATTTATTTATTTATTTTTTTTTTTTTTTTAAATTTTTTAATTTTTTAATTTTAATAGTAAAAATAAAAACAAGTCTGTTTACCATCAGATCCTGCAGTCAGATTGAACCAATGTTTTATACCTTGTGGCCTCCAATTCAGTAATATAGCCATATTTAATAGTTTAATCACATGCTCCTGATCCCATTAATCTGTTGACAATTTTGCCTACAGACCTTGCTGCTTCAGTTATAATACTTTAACCAATATGGACTGCTATTAATTTGATAGAAATGTGACCTTTTGGGAATTTCTGCATTTCTCTACTTTTGGTTTCATTTTTTTTTTTTTTTTTTTTTTTCTCTACAATTTTTTTCTGGAATGCATTCACTGGTTTTCTTTAACGGCTCTGAGAATTGATACAACTATTCACCTCTTAAGCAAATAAGATACATTTCTTTCTACCATTGTTTCTTCTTGCAAAGATTTTTTTTAAACATGTCTTTTTTCTGGGTTATCTGGGTTTGGAGAAATTGAGATTTTTGTTGGGATGTTTTTTCTATTCAACTTTGGATAAATAAGTTTTAAAAACAAGTCCTCCACCTCAACAAAAAAATAAAATTAAATACATCTGTTAAAAGATCTGGCACAAGGACACATTTGAGGAGGACCAAGATGAGAACTGAATTTAATACTTCTGGACTGTGAAATCAACATACTAACAGCTGCATGACAAAAGTGTTTTTTTTCTTTTCTTTTTTTAAATCCATGTAAGGTGATAATACCACCAAGACACAGAGGGGTATAGGGAATGAAAGAGAATGAGGAAACTTCAGTGAGGAAAGGACAATAAAGGAACAGAATTCAAGAAGACAAACAATGATTGACATTTCATTTACATTTTTTAGGTGGCAGGTAAGCAAGAAATCATAAGGGAGTTTCACAGGTGGGAAGTGTGAGAAAATAAATTATATAATAGAACTTAGTTACACCTAGCAATATCAACAGTAATTAGGTGAGACCTAATTGCCAATCTAGAAGTGTGCTTAAATTTATGCAGTTGAGGCACTAATGTAAAAAGCTATCAGAACATATTTTTAGAAAAATAACAATGGAAAGTTATATCACATCAGTGAGCAAGTGACTGAAGTCAAGACGCTAGATCAGGATCAATTAAATTATGGACCCCTCCCCAGCCTTCAAGAATCTCAATATATATGGCAGGAGCACCAGTGTCAAAATAATGTATTGTGCATTAATCTAATCTAATTTAAAGTAATTGGATATGGGTGTTTGAAAAACTTTGAACTCTAGGTAAATGATACGAAACAGGTTTATTTGGGGGCAAAATAAGGTTTATTTATTAAGATTTGAATGGGAAATTCAAAGGTATGCAGATTTCATGAAAGATTTCACAAGTTTTCCTGTAACACAGCACAGTCTGTAGTTCAGTTCCTGCCAAACATGCTGCAGCATGTCTTGGGTCTGTGGTGGCAGTAATTTTTTTTTTTTTTTTTTTTAACAAAGTTCACCCTGTACAAGGCCCAGGGGTCACTCAAGATATAGGGTTATGATAAGGGGTTAGTTTATATGGATAGAGAGGTAAGATAATGGTTGACTCTAGACTTGGACCTGTTAAGATTGTAGTATTGAAGAAACATCCTCTAGAGAGGCTGTTCCATAAACCAGTGGTTTGCAGGAAGAAGCTGTATGAATGGAATGTGGGCTGTGAAGGTGGAACCAGGAGAGACGGTTCATCTGAGCACTTTCCATGGTAGTAGCGATAGAGCAGTGAAAGGCTTGCCATATCCTGCCTGTGAGGGAGAGATTGGAGTGGGGAAAATAATTCTCCTCCCACAAGGACACTGAGACACTTTTGAACTCTATCAAGACTGGAAAGTGAGGTTTGGGCAGCTCCTGCCCAAATATGGCAACAGTACTCCATTTTTGGCCTGGTCTGGTTCTTATAAAGGGAGAGGATAGCATGAGGTGTCAAGTACTTAGTGGAGTGGTACAGGGAGCTGATCATTTTTACCTGCATTTTTAGCAATGGATTGTATATAGGAATTCCACTTGAGGTCGGGTGTGATTTTGAGGTCCAATATCTTTTCAAGGGGACATCCATTTATTCTGACTGGCAGTAATTTGGGGTCTGATGGTGATGAAATGTAACCAGTTTGGTTTTAGAGTCATCAATGTAACTAGCCAGTTTTTTTTTTTTTTTTTTTTTTTTTTGTTACCCCACTGTGAAGTTAGTGTTAGATCGGAAGAGAGGTCAGCCGCCAATCTCTGATTGTCAAGACATTTAGAGGTGCACCTGTGTATAATATCATCAGCATAGACATTTAGAGGTGCACCTGTGTATAATATCATCAGCATAGACATTTAGAGGTGCACCTGTGTATAATATCATCAGCATAGACATTTAGAGGTGCACCTGTGTATAATATCATCAGCATAGACATTTAGAGGTGCACCTGTGTATAATATCATCAGCATAGACATTTAGAGGTGCACCTGTGTATAATATCATCAGCATAGACATTTAGAGGTGCACCTGTGTATAATATCATCAGCATAGACATTTAGAGGTGCACCTGTGTATAATATCATCAGCATAGACATTTAGAGGTGCACCTGTGTATAATATCATCAGCATAGACATTTAGAGGTGCACCTGTGTATAATATCATCAGCATAGACATTTAGAGGTGCACCTGTGTATAATATCATCAGCATAGACATTTAGAGGTGCACCTGTGTATAATATCATCAGCATAGACATTTAGAGGTGCACCTGTGTATAATATCATCAGCATAGACATTTAGAGGTGCACCTGTGTATAATATCATCAGCATAGACATTTAGAGGTGCACCTGTGTATAATATCATCAGCATAGACATTTAGAGGTGCACCTGTGTATAATATCATCAGCATAGACATTTAGAGGTGCACCTGTGTATAATATCATCAGCATAGACATTTAGAGGTGCACCTGTGTATAATATCATCAGCATAGACATTTAGAGGTGCACCTGTGTATAATATCATCAGCATAGACATTTAGAGGTGCACCTGTGTATAATATCATCAGCATAGACATTTAGAGGTGCACCTGTGTATAATATCATCAGCATAGACATTTAGAGGTGCACCTGTGTATAATATCATCAGCATAGACATTTAGAGGTGCACCTGTGTATAATATCATCAGCATAGACATTTAGAGGTGCACCTGTGTATAATATCATCAGCATAGACATTTAGAGGTGCACCTGTGTATAATATCATCAGCATAGACATTTAGAGGTGCACCTGTGTATAATATCATCAGCATAGACATTTAGAGGTGCACCTGTGTATAATATCATCAGCATAGACATTTAGAGGTGCACCTGTGTATAATATCATCAGCATAGACATTTAGAGGTGCACCTGTGTATAATATCATCAGCATAGACATTTAGAGGTGCACCTGTGTATAATATCATCAGCATAGACATTTAGAGGTGCACCTGTGTATAATATCATCAGCATAGACATTTAGAGGTGCACCTGTGTATAATATCATCAGCATAGACATTTAGAGGTGCACCTGTGTATAATATCATCAGCATAGACATTTAGAGGTGCACCTGTGTATAATATCATCAGCATAGACATTTAGAGGTGCACCTGTGTATAATATCATCAGCATAGACATTTAGAGGTGCACCTGTGTATAATATCATCAGCATAGACATTTAGAGGTGCACCTGTGTATAATATCATCAGCATAGACATTTAGAGGTGCACCTGTGTATAATATCATCAGCATAGACATTTAGAGGTGCACCTGTGTATAATATCATCAGCATAGACATTTAGAGGTGCACCTGTGTATAATATCATCAGCATAGACATTTAGAGGTGCACCTGTGTATAATATCATCAGCATAGACATTTAGAGGTGCACCTGTGTATAATATCATCAGCATAGACATTTAGAGGTGCACCTGTGTATAATATCATCAGCATAGACATTTAGAGGTGCACCTGTGTATAATATCATCAGCATAGACATTTAGAGGTGCACCTGTGTATAATATCATCAGCATAGACATTTAGAGGTGCACCTGTGTATAATATCATCAGCATAGACATTTAGAGGTGCACCTGTGTATAATATCATCAGCATAGACATTTAGAGGTGCACCTGTGTATAATATCATCAGCATAGACATTTAGAGGTGCACCTGTGTATAATATCATCAGCATAGACATTTAGAGGTGCACCTGTGTATAATATCATCAGCATAGACATTTAGAGGTGCACCTGTGTATAATATCATCAGCATAGACATTTAGAGGTGCACCTGTGTATAATATCATCAGCATAGACATTTAGAGGTGCACCTGTGTATAATATCATCAGCATAGACATTTAGAGGTGCACCTGTGTATAATATCATCAGCATAGACATTTAGAGGTGCACCTGTGTATAATATCATCAGCATAGACATTTAGAGGTGCACCTGTGTATAATATCATCAGCATAGACATTTAGAGGTGCACCTGTGTATAATATCATCAGCATAGACATTTAGAGGTGCACCTGTGTATAATATCATCAGCATAGACATTTAGAGGTGCACCTGTGTATAATATCATCAGCATAGACATTTAGAGGTGCACCTGTGTATAATATCATCAGCATAGACATTTGCAAATGATAAGAGTATATTCTTAGGTAGATCATTTATGTAAATCAGAAAGTGGGTTGGTCAAAAAAAATGAGCCCCAGGGGATGCTTGGATTGACAGCCAAGGCCTACCTGTTAGGAAGGATTTTATAATAAAGAAAACCCTTTCAGTGATTACATAACTGGAGAGCTTGTGTTAAAAAAAAAAATAAAAATAAAAAACCTTGTTGAAGGCCTTCAAAATAGCTAATGCTATGGTCCTTGCAATATCTGTGTTGTCAATGGCTTCACTTGTTCAGTGTGTAATGGTAGATAGGACATCAGCAGTGAATTGGGCTGATCAAAACCCCTACTGCTCGTCGCACAAGAGGTTGTTCCTATCCAGGTGCTCAACCTTCTTGTTGATTAAATGGTGAAATAACTTTGCTAAAATCAGTGATAACTCTGAATTGATATTCTTAATGATGACTACTGGAATTTTGTCCAGGTTAGTGGCTTTTTTGGTTCAAGGCTTTTAAAAACTTCTCTTGCTGAAATAAGTATATTTCTGAGATTGTGCTCAGTGAGATTTGGTAATTTGGGGAGGGGATGGCCTTTGTCATCTAACATTAAGTTTGAGGCAAAGATCAAGGTGAAGAGCTTTGCCTTGTCTGTTGAGGATGATATGACCTTGGGGGCCATTTATAATAGTGGCCACAGCCGCTTTGTCTCTGTTCATAATTTGGTTAGACATCTTCCAGAATTTGCAAGATCCAATTTGTTTATTTTCAACCTTAGCCAGGACAGATCCTGTATAGCTGCACTTTGCATTTTCCAGGACCCTCTTACAGTGATTGCAGGCAGTAAGGGTCAGGCTACACTGCTCTTTGCCATAGATTTTTAAGTAGTAGTTCTGGTGAGCTATGGCTGCAACACTTTCAGCAGGGAACCAGGGCTGACTGCTTGGTTTTTGGTGGGGTATAAAACGCTCCATTCCAGAAAGGGATCCATTCAGAGATTAGGGTAGCAGTTTTGTGGGTAGCATGGTTGAAGAAGTTTGGGAGAAGAGCTTCTGTCATATAGGACCAAAAGCTCTCCCTGTCTGTCTCCGTATAGCGAAAAACCATTATATAGGACAGTAAATTAGGGGATGTCATTGATTGGGGGGGGGTTAATCTGAACTTTTACTGAACATTTGTCAGGACAGGATGTTAGAAAAGTGTTGACGCAGATCACTTGCTGTCCCGTCACATCCAGGACTTGGGTGGGTTCTTCAATGATCTGGGTTCATATGTGATGAAGTCACTGCAATATTTGCCTTCTACATCAGTTTTGTTAGAGTGGACTAACCACTCTTTCTGAAGAACATTGAAGTCACTGCATATGTTAAAGTTGGCGAAAGGAAATTCGATGAGGATATTGTCAATCTTCTCTGATATTCAATCGAATATTACCGACCTGAGGACTATACAGGAGAAAGATGAATGTGGTACTATGGATAAGAGCAATGTGGAAACACGTATACAGAAGATCAGGGTCCTCGTTTATTGTGTCCCTGCAACAATCTGTCCTTGATGTAGGCACCGAGTCTCTGAAAGAAGTCCCATATCTGGAAAGTTGGAATGTAGACCCTCTTACATCCGTGTAAGAGACGGTATACTTTTGTGTCTGTACTGACACATGTTCACCACATTCTTATTATTTCACACTCGGTGACCCCCCTTGTGTCTTAGTGGCTTTACTGCCTTGCATGGGGTAAAATTATTAAAAAAACAAAATCATGGTATTATTTGTCCAGTTGGTGAAATGTTGTCTAAAGGCCTTAGTGGTATGTTTACACTTACTACTTAAATATTTTTTTATTTTTATTTTTTTGATTTGGTTTGCTAGTTTTATTCATTTCCAGTTTGATTGCCTTCATGTTTGTTTTGGTTGGTTGGTTTAGTGAATGACTAGTAGGCGGTGAAACAGACACTCATTTGAGATACACGCATAAATAAATGACCTGGGTTGATGACTCACCCAGAGATACTGCCATAACAGTACCCATGAACATGGCATTGAGAGGACCCACCAGAGACTACTGCATGGTCCTGAAAACATTCACAAAATGCCAGTACAATAGATCTGACATTCAGATCCTTGACTATCAGGTGACTAACACCAAAGCCCAAAAAATGTTTACCTCCAGCACCCTTAATTAGAGGGCAACTAACCCAGGAAAAATTCAGGTGTGATACTTTGTGTATGTGTCTTGTCTGCTTAAAGGCCAGGGCAACAGAACTTCTCCTTGGGTCAGAAACATTGTATCATTCAGAGACCTATGGTACCAAGGTAAGCTCATATACATAAGGATTAAAATACATTGGGAGAAGTGTGGGATGGAGTGATGAAGGTTGCTCGGGGGATACATGTGCATACCCTACCTCCATTTGAGTTAGTATCTGGATCATAGTTGTTAGACTGAGAGCATTGGAGAGAAGTTAATGAGAGAGAGAGAGAGAAAAAAAGAAGTTTAGAATTAAAATGTAATTACTCCTGTCACAGACACAGGGTGGGAATTGACAGTTGTTCTGAGAATTCATTCAAATTGGCAGGCCAAAGGGGCCGGGAATTCGATGCTTGAGTTCCTCTAGGTGTGTATATAGAATGGGGAGATAGACCAGTCCCTTCACATAGCCCCAGAGAAAAAAAATCGCACAATGTCAGGTCAGAACAGGTTCACTTTTGGTGTGTCTCTCATGTATTCAGCTGTGACATGGAGATTTTCTTTGTTCCAAATGTGAACATTGTTTGTTGATTTTGCCATTATATGAAATGTAACTGCATCACGGAAAACAAGATGTCCTTCAAACTTGTCATCTTCAAGTTTCTCTTGCATATCCACACAGAACTGTTGAGCTTTTAACAATTGGTGGTGGGGGATCAGATCAGAAATCTGTGCTCATAAATTAGTCTTGCATGTCCAAAGTTAAAATATTTAGCATAAATCAAAAAGGGGGGAAAATCTGTATCTATCATTCTCAACATACAACTGCCTACTTTATCCACAGAGCCAATACCCTGTCATCCAAAGTAGCTTTCTTTTATTGGAGGGGGGTGAGAAATGCTGTGACTCGTCAAGACTGGTAGGCAAGCATATTTTGAGGCCTTACTAAAATCTTGATTTTCTTTTTCAACAAGCAGCACAGAGAACATGAATTCTTTTTTGAGATAAAACTTGTTTTTTTTTGTTTTTTTTCTTTTGTCACAACAGTATGCATAAAAACTGAGCACTGAGGAGTCCTCTCCTGATGACTTGGTACAATGGGTTAAATTTTAATCTTTTTTTTTTTTTTTTTTTTTTTTTTTAATGTATATTTTAACAGTTGTTGCTTTCTGTACAAATTTTTCTTTATATTTTATTCAGGTGGCATCACTGGTGGGATTGAAATCTGTATCACCTTCCCCACAGAATATGTGAAGACCCAGTTACAGTTGGATGAAAAATCAGGCAAAGCGAAACGTTACAAGGGTCCAATAGATTGTGTTAAGGTCACTATCAAAGAACATGGATTCCGTGGACTTTACAGAGGACTCAGTGTTCTCTTATATGGTTCCATTCCTAAGTCTGCAGTTCGGTATGTGATTTTGTTTCTTTGTTGTGTGTTGTTTTTTTTATATAATTATTATTATTATTATTTCACCTCAAGCAAGGTGGGAGTGCAACTAGTACAGAGGGGGTTACAGAGTGAAAGTAAGAGAAAAGACTGAGGATTGAGGAAAGGATAAAAGATGAACGGGGGTGGGGTTCAAGACAACAGAAGATTGTTATTTAAGCTGTATATGGTAACGAGTTACTGTTGTTGATCAACATGTTTTTATCAAACTACTACAAAGTGAAAGTATTACTCTGGACATGGGCATTAAATATACATAAAACTATAATTTTTTTTTCCTCTTTGTGTGTGTGTATTTTTCCAATATATAATTTCTAAAAAATAATTTAAAAAAAAGATAGGTTTTCACAGCTGCAGCACTGCTGAAAGGAAAGTGTTGAAAAGTAGACTAATAGTGGGTTTACAATTTATTTTGCACTATTTACAAGAATTGAGACTGAAGTTACCTTTATTCATTAAAGGACATGGATTCTGTGGACTTTACCTGAAGGAGAAGTGTCATTACTTTGACTGATTGAATAGCTATTTGACCACATGTCACCAGAGATCTCTTCATCATGAAACAAAATTTTGGATTCACTAGCTGAAAAGAACACAAGCGTAAAAACAAAGCAATTTCTAAAAAAGTAATTGATTTTTTATTTATTAATCTGGCAGCCAGTAGATGAAAATAAATAGACTGTTTAATAAATGAATGGAACGTCTACTCAAATATGGATATCCACTAAAAATAATGTTTCAAGTAAAAAATCTGTTGGATTAATAAATATGTCAATTACTACTATAGAAATTGCTTTGCTAGAATATGAAACAGAGCAGATACAGAGCTTTACACACAGACATACATATATGTGTATGTATGTATGTATGTATAAAGATAAGATTCGGTCCTCCAAATATCTATCCGGAGGCAACATCTTTTTTGGAAACAGAACCAAAGCTAAAAATTTAGCTTACTTAAATTCCTTAATTAATAGGAAGTTTGGTTCATATGTCACTACATTCAGATATATATTATTAATTTGTCTAATTATTGTTTGTCCAAGTCTGATAAGTTGGTCTTGTCCCAGGGTTTGGAATTTTGTATCCCCCCAGGAATATTGTAACAGAGGTATTTAGTAATTTTGTAATGCTCTTTGCTCAGTTATTCAAACATCGGCCAAATTCTGAAGAGAATTTGCTTCGTCTTAAAGCTTGACTGAAAGACTTAGCATACAGCTTTAATTCCTCTATTGATTCTTTTGGGTTCCTTTGGCAGAGAAACCATTTTCAAGTGGCTAAACAATTAAAAAGAAAGACAGATATTTATATTACTAAGCCTGACAAAGGTGCAGGTGTTGTAATATTAAATTATTCTGACTATGTTAGTAAAATGCTATCTATTTTAAATGATAGTAAGTTTTGGAAAATTGGAGATGTCATTTGTGACAATACTTTAAAAACTGAAGTTCAATTACAGAAGAGATTGTTGGAACTTCATAAGAGTAGATTTCTATTTAAAGAAATTTATAATAATATTCATCCTATAGGTTCTCAACATCCTCGGATGTATGGCTTACCAAAAATACAAAGTGGATGTTCCACTGAGGCCGATTTTGTCTATGCTGTTTATGCAGCATAATTTGGCCAAGTGGCTTAATGAAGTTCTTGAACCTATCTTATTATTCTATTCAGTATATTGTATGCCTGATTTGTTTGTTTGCTGATTATATACACAAATTGAAACCAAATTCTGATACTGAAGTTTTTGTATCATTTGATATAACTAGTCTGTTCATGAATGTTCCACTAGATGAAACAATTAGAAATCTGTGCAGACTTTTGTATCATGGCCCTATAAAGACTCCACCTTTCCCTGATAGTGTCTTTGTTGAGTTGATGTGGATGGCTATGAAGTCTGTCTCCTTTTAGCTTTGACAACTGCATGTATCAACAGATAGATGGAGTAGCAATGGGTAGCCCATTGGGTCGCCTGTTGGCCAACATTTTTGTTGGTTTTCATGAGAAGCAACTCTTTGATAAGATTAATAAACCTTATTGCTACTTCTGCTATGTGGATGACACTTTTAGGTCTTTTTTCCTCTTTGAGTAAAGCGGAAGTTTTTCTCTCACCTTAATCTCCATCCTTCTTTAAAATATACAATGTAGATAGAAGAGAATAATCGGCTCCCTTTCTTGGATGTACTGGTAGAATGAACACTTTTGGGCTTTCTTACCAGTATTTACCATAAACCCACTTTTACTGAGCTTTACTTAACTGGGGATTCATTTGCACCCAAATCCAGGAAGATTAATCTTATTAGTACCCTTAATCATAGTGCTTTGATGTTGTGTTCTGAGTGCAGACTTGACACCGAGTTAAAGAAAATTAAACAGCTGTTATTAATGAATGATTACTCTGAATGTGTTGTGACATCTACCATTGAGCAAACGATCGTCAAGATCAATGAGATTAAGAAATATGGTCCGTCTAAGTGTCCTGTTTATGTGAGGCTCCCATGGATTGGTCCCAGGAGTCAAACATATGCTGACAAAATTTCTAATTCTATTAAATGGTGTTTCAATTCCCTTATGGTCTGGAGTATTTTTACAACTAGGAACCCCCCCCCCGCCTACCAATCAACCAGATTTGGTAATATATCAATATAAATGTCGATGTATGATCAACTATGTGGGCAAGACCATCCAGAGGTTAGAGATTAGGATCGCCCAACATGTCCTGGGCCAGGTGTGGAGACACCAGCCTGTGACATTCCGGTGTTAAGTCATGATTCTGCAATTGGTGAGCACCTTTTAAATTATGTTGCTTGCATGACGAATTATTCTGATTTCTTTACTGCCTTGTACAGGGAACGGATGAGACTCCATGTAGGCATCTTGGTGTCTATTATTATTAACATGCAACATCCTACCCCATGTAGATAACAGGAGTTGAAATACAAGTTGGCTGTATTCGGGGAAACAATTGCCTGACTTGGAAGAAAATTAGTTTTAAAAAAAAAAGAAAAAAAAAATTTTTTTTTCTTTCTCTTCTCCCTGCCCCAAATTGCCTACATTAGTTGGTTGGCAAAAAATTTTCTTATCAACTACTTTGTTTTATATTGCCGACGATTTTGTTTCCCAAGAAGTGTTGGACGAAAGGCACCTCAAATCTTAAATGTGATACTTTTGTATCTATTTTAATAATAAAATTATGATCCTTGTCCTTAAAACTATTTTGTCTTGGTGTGGCAATAATAAAAACCTGTTATTTTATATATATATATATATATATATATATATATATATATATGAAAATGTGGAAGAGACAAAGCAAAATCCGAATATGTGAGTTTACTGTTTTTTTATAAAGAACACTCTGACTTTAGAATTTCAGTTTTTCTGTTTCTGACTAGTCCTGTATATATCATCTCTTCATTTAACTTAAATCTAATATAAATATGTCTCCATTAACCATGTCCTGAAGAAGGTCTATTTGACTGAAACGTCTGACGTCGACAGAAAAACAAAAACAAAATAAAAAACAGTAAACTCACATATTCGGATTTTGCTTTGTCTTTTCCACATTTTCATCATACCTTCGGATCTACATCCACATATTTGCTTACACACACACACACATATATATATATATATATATATATATATATATATATATATATAATCTTGTTAAAGATGACTGACAAGGTACTGCGAATAAGCTTCTTTTTTCTTTTTTTTTAAAAATATTTTTTGTGTTCACGCAAGTGTTTTCTTTTCTGGACACAGTGTGTGAAAACTGTTCAAAAGACATTAACTACAAACACAGCCACAATGTTCTGACCGTGTTTGGAAAATAAAACATTCCTATAACTTCAGACACATACATAAAACACCCACACATTCAGTTAAAAAATAAGAATGGTCCTTGATAATGGCTAAAAGAATAGCCCAAAGCACTCGGATATGCAGAACATTTGGACAGTTTTTACACACTTTGTATCCAGAAAAAACATTTGTACGAACACACAAAAAATTAAATGAAAAGCTTAATCACAGTATCTTGTCGGTCATCTTTAGCAAAACCTGCGTAAAAGAGGGATTGCTGTCCAAATATTCAATTGTCACATATAATAATGTCTGGTTGCTTGTTCCTGAGTATTCTCATCTGTTGTGTTCTAGGTATGACAATAAACTACATCTGGTAGCAAGGCTTCTGATTGGGAGATTGGAGTTTTGAGGAACGTGGAACCACCTCTTAATTGCTGTTGTTCCCAGGTCCTCCCTGACCCGGGATGGGAGAACCTGTTAGGGTCCCAGCTATGGTCAAATAGTGAACCTCCCCAAACAAAAACAAATCCCTATGATAGTATAAAAATATATTTTTATAGTAAAAATACCAACAATACATCAGTCAACATGAAAGAACTCTTTCATGACATTCATTTATATAATATCCTACAATTTCTTAAATCACTGTATTCCAAAATATAACTTTAACTACAACATAAAACACACATATCACCGCCTCTTGTAATTATGTCCACACAAACATGTATATGCACAAAAGCTGAGTATCATCTACCATGTATTTAATTGTGAAAGCAGAATGACATATATTTTTATTACTTCAAAGCTCCCAAGACAATTAAGTTTCAGCATTAAATGACCCATAAGGAGTTGATATGCCGCTAAACAAACAAACTCAAAATCCTCATTCTTGGGCAGTGTTATATTGTCATCAAATGGTCACCCATCTAGGTACTGACCAGACTAGACATTGCTTAATATTTTTGTAAAAGAAATTATTTATGCTCCAAAGAAAATTAAATTTCAGCATTAAATGACCCATAAGGTGTTGATATACTATTAAACTAACAAATCAAAATCATTCTCATTTGTTAGGGTAGCTAGCTCATCCATTACAGATGGTTGCTTGGACACATTTGTTTTTCTTCAATACCTACAAAGTCAGCTTGTGGTTTACACAACAACTATGCTGAGCGGTTACTTTTTGGGAGAGAGTGCATAATCTGGCAGAATCAACAGTTTGAACCAGGCCAGTACAATCAAACCTGTGGAGTACAGCATACCCGTATTAAAATGAGAATTTAATGCGGGATACACTGTCCACAAAACACACGCAAATTTCAAGAAAAGACAACACGATAAGGAATGTTTGTAGAAAAATAGAATATAGTATATTTAATAACATTCATACAGAATAAACAAAATTGTATATTAATGTCTCCTGTTTGCATACAAGATAAATGCTTTTTAGGTCATTTAAGTAAATGTGATTTGGATAAAAAATTATGTGTTCACTGTCTTTCAACGGAGATAATAATGTCTGTTCCTTGTTTTTGTTGTGTCTGCCGAGTTGGTGAAAAAGGAAAAAGGGGCGATCAATTTAAGTTGGAAAAGAGTGTAAATGAGAAATAAAAGATAAGAGGAAAATGTACTTATCGGGTGGAATTGTTTTTGGAGTGAGTTGTAAATTTGTTGTTGTTGTTGTTCTGCTTTCCTACCCCACTTTCTGCTCTTAGTGCCGGGTTGAGTCAGTGATGGACTTTAACTGTCAATCCTATGTCCTCTTTGATATCTGCGCCCTTCTGACCACGATTGATTTGAGTCTCTCTATTTATGGCTGACTTCCTTTTCACACTGGCTCGTTACTTTTTTCTCAGTTTAGGAAATCGCCTCCTTTCATTGGTCAGAAAATTAATTTGACACCTTATTGCGGAAAAATGTTTTTAATCGTTTTGATCCGATTTTGCGGGTGTGCAAATCTACTTTGTGTTTTCAGTATTTTGTTGGAATGTTATAGGATTTGTATCCTATAAACCTCAGTCATGATTTGTGACTTTGTGCTAGCATAAACATTGACAATATGAGTGTGTATATTATTCTATAAAAATGCTGTATATTCCATTTTCAATTTATATGTTATATAAGAATGTTATGTAATCTTTTTCTAAAGAATGTATCCCAGTAGTAAATGCAATGGGCTGGTTTTATGGGTAGGAAACTGAAGTGAAGGTTTGAGCTCATACAATGTGATGAGAATGGAGATGTGAATATTTGCAACAAGCTGTAATTCCTAAGAATTAACCTTGTCAAAACAAACCAATCTTTATAGGCTGATAAATATGCAACATTTTTAACTGATAAAAATTTGCATAACTGTTAAGAAGCTGACTTCTTATTGACTTAAATTTATATTCATAGTTTACAAAATATCTGGAGTAAATAAATTTGGTCAAGTTGCAAAATATTTGCATGTTATCTTGCCTGAATTCTGTGAAAAAATATATGGCATAATATGTTCATTGTTGTTTTCAGATGTTATGATTTGGTTTTCTGCCATTTTATTCAGGTTTGGGTCTTTTGAAGAATTCAAGAAACGAAATGTTGATGCAAATGGAAACCTGGCACCCAATAAGCGCTTACTCTGTGGATTAGGTAAGTTCTTTGTTGTTTTTGTTTCTTTAAATTGCTTTGTCTATTATTTTAATTTATCTCCCTCTTATGTCTGTTCAAGCAATAGGCAAGGCTACCTTCTTTATATACCGTGAGGTGTCAGGTGATCCAGAATCGAGTGTATCCATTTTTTTTTTTTTTTTTTTTTTTTTTTCTTTCTTCCTTCTAATCGGGAACAAAAAGAAATTGAGATCTCTTCACCCCCCTTTTTTCCCTTCATGTTTCTCTTCATTCAATAAGAGATTGTAAGCTATTTTAGGATTTGAACAGGTGTGAATTATTACATCATACCTGATCCTATTTTAATTTGAAATCTGTTACCTGTTTTATTTTGAGACAGTCAATGTTTGTATTTTGGGTGGGGGGATAATATGCATTTTTGCAGATGGAATAAAATATCTATTTGAATATAAACAATATTAAATCTGTCTCCTAAAAACAAAAATGTAACAGATTTTCACCTGGTGATGGCTTTTAAAAAAAACAAAAAAACCCTCTATCTAGCACAGATTTTGAAGTGTTCATGTTGCCTCGTCTGTTCAATTGGTTCCTTCTCTTGGATGAACTTAAAAAACTGGAGAGGCTGAATAATACAAGAAAAGAAATTGTTACAAAAGTGAAAGTTTTGTTTTTTGTTTGTTTTTTATAAAGCTTTATCAAAAAAGTTGATATTTTCATAACAAACTTTACAAGATGAAAATGTTTTGTTACATCATTCGTATAAGTGTTCATGTACTAGAAAAAAAAATTGTACTGATATAGAGAATATATAAGTATGTTTATGGAGTTCTTTGTTTCATCTTTATAAATCCAATGTTATGCAATGATTTTACTCGTATAGATGTCTGTCAAAAAATAACATACATACATACATACATATATATATATATATATATATATATATATATATATAAATTCTAGTATAGCATTTTTTTATATATCTTATCAGGATATCTACAAATTTGTATATTGTATTTCTTATCTCAATATATCCCTGAACACACCTACAAAAAGGCATATCAATATGTCTGTAGCCTGATAGTTGAATTTTATCTTAAATCTTCACTGTAAAATTTTTGATTTGTGTTATGTTCAGTATTGAATTAAATATGTAGACAAGGAGACTCCTGAGAAAAAATGGAGTTAAATAAAAGTTTGTTTTTTTTGTTTTGTTTTAGTTTCTTGTTTTTTTTAGTTTTTGTGCTTTTGTTTGTTTTTATGTTTTATTGTTTTGTTTCTGTTTTTGTGTTTCTTTTGTTTTGTTTTTGGTTTGCTTATTGTTTTGTTTGTTTTCTGTTTGTTTTTATTTTTCTCCCCCCTCTCTCTTTCATTTTCATTTGGCTACAGACTTATTGAAAGTGTTTGCATATATATCCATGCCTATACACATATATTTATTTACTTTATATGACTTGATGTTCTTTTCAGTCCTTTAGAACTGCTGTTATTGTCTGCATCTTGGATGCAACCATCTACAGGTAATCTTATTATGAACATTCCAGTTCACAGCATGGATTTTTTTGTGATCCCATCTTGCCAATTCTCTTTTTCCTTAGATCCAACTTAACCTCTTTCAAATGTTCTTACCTTCAGCTTGATATATGCACTTACAGGATCTGTTGACTGACAGAGAATCAGCAATCTTGTACACCAACCCTGCCCTTGACCTTTTATACAACCATGAAGTAGACATTTATTTTTTCATAGCACAAACATGCATTATTTTAAAAGAATATTCTCACAGCATACATAATGCAAGTTATATTTTTATAAATGTCTTTTCTTTTGAGACAGTCACTTTCAAAGTTACATTAAATGCTCTTCATCCTTATATTTTCAAAATTTAGAAAAAATGAAAACTTGCTTTTTCAGTATTTGTAGAGACTGAAGTTTTCAAGTTCATATCTTTTTTGTAAAATATAAAAGCAGCTGACTATAATTTCAGGCTGTCCTTTCTTTTTAAAAACTTGTTTCTTCTTTTTTTTTCTTTTCTGATTAATTCTTAGCTCACAATGTGTCCTGAAACCAGAACTTTGTTTTCAATTTTTCTCATACAGATGCTTCAGAGAATAAAATATATTACAAATTTTGCTCTTTTTTTTATTAGATAAGTTTTATATAGACAACCATTTTTGGTTCTTTTATTCAGAAAGGATCAAAATATTTGAGTTTTTGGACAGTAAACTTACATTTCTTGAAAAAAGTTAAATTTTAATTGGCTTATATTGTGGCAAAACGTAAGTAAGTAAGTAATCAAGCAAGCAAGCTAGACTAATCCCAACTTGAACTAAAACGTTTGCTGCAATTGTTTTTGTGATTTTATTATTCAATGATATTGTCTTGAATAACTGACTAATTGTATATTAAGGAAAGATAATGATGTGTGTGACCATTTTATACATTCTGGGCATAAAAATGTTCCTTTTAGTCATAAGAATTTCTGTCCTTAATAAAATTAACCATTTTCTCCTGATATGTTGTCACTAATTACTTATATAACTCATAACAAACACTATGAAATTCTGTATTGTTCAGCTTACATTGAGTAAATTTCAAAGTACAGGATATATAAGATTTTCATATGAAAGGAAAATTAATGTCTACTAACCAGGGTCATTGAAAATCTTATTAAAGAAAAGACACAAATACGTACATTATCCTTAATAAGACTTTCAATAATCTAAGCACATTGTTTCCACTGTTTATAAATAAACAGGGATATCTACTCAAATGCATGTAGCCATGAAAATAATGTTTATAAAAAGTAGGAATGTTATCAAGGTGAAAAAAAAATCCATTAATTGCTTATATATTTAAGCTGCAGTTTTTCATTTATATATGTGTATTTGAAAATGACTGACTTGGAATATTTTGTTATGAAATTTCTTTTCATATAAGGGAATGAATGGTTAGTTCAAAACTATGCAAAAAAATTGTCCATAGTTCTTAACCTTGGTCTGAGCACATTCACTCATTCTCCAGTCATCTTCAGGAACAAAATGTTATTTGTTAAAAAATGAGATATTCTCTGATGTTGTATTGGTGGTTTTGTTAGAGAATTTATGGTTTGTGAGTTCTGGTGTAAAATTCTTAAACAAGTGAAGCTATATAAAAAATTTAATAAACAAGTCCTTGTCTATTGTATTTAGTAACCTATATATCAATTATATTTTAAGAAAATACAAAAACACATTTAGATAAAAATATGTAATAATATATATATAGGGTTAGCCTAAAAGTTTTTCACTTATTTAGCAGAAAATTTACTTAATAAATTGAATAAATTTTTGGCCAATTCAATATATATATATATATATATATATATATATATATATTAGTTCAACTGTCAGGAATTCTATTTTATTGTTCCAATAAAATAGAATTCCTGACACTTGAACTATTTAACACTTTTTTGCCATTAGCCACTGAACTGTGACACTCAGTTTTTGACAGCAAAATTTTATGATCAATTTTTGGCACAAAAATTACTATGCTTGATTGTGATCATAATCAACCAATCAGATTGCATTTTAAACAGATAGAACTCTGAACCCCCACTTTTTTTTTATTTGTTTTTGCATAAAACAGAACTCTCCAACTCCAGTCAGATGCGAGACATATAGCATAGCCACACATCATATCTTAATTTAAATTTTGAAAATCATAGAACTGAAATCTGTAAAATAAATATTCTTAAAAACTCCAATTGCATTTTAACTTTATTTCACCCATGTGGGAGATATATTTTTGTGTATTTAGACAGCAAATTTTTGTTTAGGCATGTCTGATTAAATAAATTACAGACATTATGTCTGCTAGTTTTTAACAAAATCCATTCATACTCATGAATAACCTTCCGTGTATTGATATTAAATGATGTGAGAAATGTGCTATAACTGGTTAAATCACTTTTATTTCCCATTTCCCAAGTACATTCGATCTTCTTCCAAGTCATCTTCAGGGGTGCAATTTGTACAAAACTGTTTTTCAGGGTTATAAATTGTAATACAAAGCTGTGTGTTGTTATCCATTACTGTAATTTTTCATTATGCTTTTAAATACAACGGTTGACAGTCATGCTTAATGTTCATTAGAACATCAAAAAAATTATCCATTATGGAATTTTTTCTTCATTGTTATGTCACAGTCATGCACACATTAAAGTGTGAAAAACTGTTCCTTTATAGGCATTTCAAAATATTACTGCAGTATTCATCATTGATTCTGTTCAGTACCAGCTTTAATTTTTTAATATACATTGCTTTGCGGATCTGTAGCTTGAATTTGTTATTTTCTTGGTGTAGGATAGTTGTGTTGTCAATCAGTAATTTTTTATTTTGTGAATGTGAAGAGGAATGTTGTAGTAGATGTCTCGCAATGGATAAATGGTCAGATGTGTAGTACAAGACATCTTGTTAATGTAATTGTCGTATATCAAACACACACACACACACACATATATATATTTTTTTTTTTTTTTTTTTTTTTTTGTCAGATACATTCTCCCAAGGGACATTTGAATTGGTATATAATGTTAGTTTTACGTATGACATCAGTTGGGGAATTTTTATTGCGAATAATTAAATTATTGTATTTTTTTTTTTTTTTGTAATACATGATTAATTTTTTTTTTTTTTTTTTATTATAATAGATGGAAGATATGTTAGTATAAATTTTTTTTTTTTTTTTTTTTCATCCTGTTTGTAGTTAGCATGCATCTTGTTATAATATAGTAGTTTGATATATTTAGGGTCTCTTGAGGAAGTACTCAATTCGATTTGATGTGTGTTGAGGTTTTTTATATATCGCCTTATTTGTTCATCTACAATATGGTTTGGGAAGTCATTATTAATGAGAGCCTGCTTAATATTTTTTAGTTCAGTGTAGAAAATCTTTTTGTGGAGCAATTAATTTGTGCTTGGTTAATTAAATTCTGTATAAGTGCTATTTTATAGTAATCAGGACTTTCACTCTTATAATTGAAAGTGCAAGAGTTTTTAATGGTCGTTTATTTTATATGGGGAGGTAATAAATGTGTTATTTGTGTGTATTAAAATGTCAAGGGATTTTGTTAAGTTCATACGTGAACTTGAGAATGGAGGTTTTTTTTTTTTTTTTTTTTTTTTTTTTAAACTAAAATAAGTATATCATCTACATATCTTAGGTAGATGGAGGGTTTCTTGGTGGTGCTAAATATATTATTTTCTAGGTTGGCCATGTAGAAGGTTTAACCCAGAACTGAGCCCATTGAAACGCCATCATGTTGCACATATACGTTATTTCTATGATCATAGACTGGCATTTTGGTGGTACAGGTTAAAAGTAATTTTCTTAATATTTTAGGTTTAATTTTTAATGAGGGTAGAGATGAATTATTATATATATTTTTAATAATAATGTCAATGGTTTCTCTAACTGGAACATTAGTGAACAGCTTTTCAACGTCAAGTGATGCTATGGTTTCATTGTTAGGTTTTCAGTTTTTAATATTTGTATAAGTTCAAGGGTTGAATTAATGCTGTATTTGTTAGGTATGTATAGCGTAACTAATTGGTTAAGCATTTTAGTTAGTTGGTAGATAGGAATGGGAATTTGGGATATAATAGTGGAGTGGAAAGTTAGGCTTGTGCGTTTTGATAGAATCTTAAATATATCCTTGTTGATAGTCTCTGATTATTTTGGTAAGTTTTAGATTGTCTTGTTCCACATTATTAGCTATGATTTAATTTATTAATTTTCACTTTTAGCTGAGTAGTAGGATTATTAGTAAGTTTTCTAAATTTGGTGTGATTGTCAAGTAGCTGTTCAATTTTTGAGTTCTAGTCAGACTCGTTTAAAACAACAAAGATGGTTGCTATATCAAATTTCTTAATTACTATTTCAGGATGGTTGCATAATTCTTTTGCAACAAGATTTAGTGATTTATTTAGGAGTTTAGATGAATTTTTCCTTTTATCATGTCTGTCTTTTATAGATTCAGCCTTAAGTAGATCACAGATTTCTGGTTTTGTGGTATTTAGCTACTGCTCTTGGAGTTTACTTATGCTTTGGTACAGTGTCGCAATCTCAATTTTTATGTAGTCCATTATATTTTTTGTATATATGGCAGTTAGGTCCGAGGTTGAGTAGTTCTTTTTGGTTGTCAGTTAAATCATACTCAGAAATGTTTATAAATCTTTCAGTTATTTGGGAAGTATATAGTTCCTTTATAAAATGTATTGAGTTTTCTTTTAATTTTTAACCTTTGTTTACATTTCGATCTGTTAGTAATTTCTTTTAGTCTATTTAGAATTTGTTTAAGCTGTTCTGGGGTGGTTGTCCTTTTTAGTGTGTTGTGCATCTCCTGCTTCCGTTGTTGAGAGTTATTAAGCTATCATTAGTTACTTTGATTTGCCTTTTCACGAGGCCACATTTAAATTGCCAGGTTATGTTGTTCTGGTGGGCTGCTGGATTTTATAATTTAAAATTTGTGCATTTAGGCAGCAAATTCTTTTTTAGGCATGTCTGATTGAATAAATTACACACAGCTTTGTATAACTACTTGTGCCCCTGAACAACACACAGTTTTGTACTACTTGCACCCCTGAAGATGATCTTGGAAGAAGATCAAAAGTAATTGGAAAATGGGAAATAAAAGCAATTTAAATAGTTATAGCAAATTTCTCACATCATTTAATATCAATACATGGAAGGTTATTCGTGAGTATGAACAGAATTTGTTACAAATTAGCAGACATAATATCTGTAATTTTATTTAATCAGACATGCCTTTTTATATATATATATATATATATATCTGCTTGTTTTGTTTTTGTCTCAATTTTGAAGGTGAGGAATGATTCTTATTGCACACTGATTTGTTCAGACTAACATCCTCAGCATTTTGACCATTGTATTCTCTGAATTTCTTAAAAAAAGACAAAAGGTCAGAGGGTACAACAGCTGGATCTTTTATTGCAAGATGAGGATATTAATCCAAATAAATCAGTGTATAGTGTATTTTGTTCTTTATTTATATTTTTTGTTTTACAGTAAATCCCAAGAAGTATTTATCTTTCCTTGTATATATATATGAAATAAAAATATGTATATCATTCTTGTATTCAAGTTAATAGCCTGTACCACATGTTAATTGGAAGATATTCTATTGGCAGATATGAGAACAAAATAACATCAACTAGATTTATCATTGTGAACTGTGAGTTATGGCTTACAATCTCAACATGGTTCTCATCTGTCACTAAAGTTAAGTAATATCAAGCCTGATCAGTATTCAGATGGGTGATTGCTAGTCTGTGGTCTTGTGCTAGACAAAGCTTAGTAAATAAAGGGAATTTTGTTAGGAAGATAAGTCAGTAATCATTGTGCACCACATCAATTTCCAACTGAATAGAATTCATCTCCTGATTTTACTGTAAAAAAAATTCAAAATGTTTAAAAAAAAAAAAACTTCTATAAGACAAAATATGACTTTATCAATCACACAACCTGATCACTCCTGTTTAATGAGATATTCCGTTGTTATGGTAACAGGAGGCATTACCCAATGCAAGTAATTGGACATAACGGAATATTTCATTACAAGTCGGAGATCTCAGACTACTAATTGCTTTTGTTTCATGATATGTATGTAAAGAATTAATGGATTTATTTTTAATCCAACATTTTTATTACTTCAAATAGTTATTATAGTGGATACTGTATTTGATTATTTGTAGGAAGATTCTTAAGAATCTCATTAACAGCCATAATGTTCTTTGGATAATTGAATCCATTTTTCATAGCCTTGATGTTTTGTTGTGTTAATGACATCAACTATAATGTG
Organism: Acanthosepion esculentum; assembly: GCA_964036315.1. Taxonomy (NCBI): domain Eukaryota; kingdom Metazoa; phylum Mollusca; class Cephalopoda; order Sepiida; family Sepiidae; genus Acanthosepion; species Acanthosepion esculentum. The sequence continues at coordinate 61,832,243 of OZ038502.1, read as the reverse complement.
CGGCTTATGGGGTTTGTAAACAATTAAGGCTACCTCTTCCTGCTGGGCTTCATGGTCAATGACACTGCTTACATTGAGGCCCTGAATCAAGCGAGTGTATCAGAAGAGGGTCAATGAAAAATGGGTAGATTATAATTATATTCGATACAGACGGAACTGCAAGTGTGCAGAACCTGTGGTTAAAGTGGGCTTGCATCCAATGAAGGTGTTACTGTCCATTTGGTCGGATTGCAGAAGGATAATTCACTTTGAGCTTCTTCCAGCCGGCAAAACAATAACTGCAAAGAAGTATTGCAACCAACTTGCCAATCTCAATGCAGAAAAATGGCTGATTTTGGCAAATTGAAAAGTTGTCATTTTCCACCAAGACAATGCAAGACAACATGTTGCAAAACAGATCTTGCAGAAGCTTAGAATTGAAATGGGAAACCCTCTGCACCAACCATATTCTCCTAACTTGGTTCCTTCAGATTCTCTTTTGTTCTGGTCTTTACAGAACAAATGACAAATTTAAATGACTGTACATTCAGTCAAAAACTACCTCTCAACCGTCTTCCAACAAAAAACACAGTTTCTATGAAAATTGCAACAGCAAATTTGTAGAATGATGGGAGACAGTTAAGAATGAAATATAAGTATTTTTTTTTTTTTGCGTATGTAAAATTTTGTTTTCAATTTTCAAATTGGGCACAGACTTTTGCTATGATATATAAATTTTATTTATTCAAAAATTATAGCATATGTTATAACATCACTGCAAAAATAGCCATTTTGTTTCAACACTTCTGGTGTCTTAAGTGATGGCGTTAATTGTAGAATAAAGAGTTTTAAAAGGTTATATATAGATATATATATAATTTATCTCTTATATATATCTACTATCTCTATTTCTCATGTTGTCTGTTGTGGGCGTTGTTACCTCACCCAGGCCGCATTTCTCACCCGATTTCGATGCGGTTTTCACAAGTTTGCAAATGGCTGACGTAAAGGACATGACGGAGCCAGATTTTTGAGTTCGGACTCAGGTTTCGAAAAAAAATCGATAATTGAAAAAATCTGCTTACAGAAGGCATGATCATATTTCAACCAAATTTGACACCCTCTTAGAGTCTACCATTAGAAGTGTTGTCCAGAAGTTTCATGACCACGGACCCCTAAACAGTGCATAAAATCGCTAAAACCCAAAAACCGATACGCCCAGATTGCAGCTGAACCGCATGTCGGTTTTTAGCAAAAACCGACCGGATTTATAAGGAGGCCATTGGGAGTCACCATGTGAAGTTTCAACTCTGTGTGCTCCCCAAACAGAGTGCAAATCGACAATCGGTCAACCCTTAAAAATGTTTTTCCAGTTGGGTATTTCCTAAATGCAGATTAATTTAAGGTCACACTATGCACTGGAAGAAACAGGTCAGTACGTGCAGTGCAGTGGAAGAAAACATTTGACCTCAAATTCTGGAATGGGTGCAGGGCCATTGAAATTCGGCTTTTTTATCCCTGCTAACAGGTCTGACTTTGAGCCACAAATGACATATTCGACTTTGTCAACACTTTTGCTTTAATCGTCGCATCTTACCAAAATAAGCACTTCCTTTCTTCGCGTCTTTACTGAAAAAAAACCTGCATATGTGCTGAGAGAAAATGGTTCTGCCCTCAGCAGTCCATTTTCCAATTCTTTAAACATTTTCCCCTAGCCCAGGTCGCATCCCAGACCTGATGAGGAGTTTTTGCGCTAAAACAGCAGGGCTTCCTCCCAATCCATTTCAAAGCTAATGCCGGCAAACGGTTAGTGGCTTTTTGTTGTTGCACAAACCAAACGAGCAAACGCTTCATTGCAGCTCCTTGCATTCTCATCGCCAGCATCACATGTGCCAAGGGTCAAGGTGCCAAGCTGCATATGCAGCAGGCACCTTGACCCCGTTTACGGCCAAGTCTTGCGCTTGCTAAATCATGCGCGCGTGCATGAATGCGCACTAGCATCTTCCATTTTGTGTGAGCTCATTCATTGGTCTAAGTCATGGCCATTGTTCAGGCTACACCAATCAATGACAAGTCACGCTCCCTTTAAATACCTTCAGCGTGGCTGCATCCGCACTCACGTCTTGATTTGATCACCGTTAACACATCTGTCCTTGGAATAATTGAGAGCTTCCTGCTACCGCAAGTTACCTATTTGCTTAAACGTTTGCATTACCCATTTTATCTCCACGTGCTGCCTCTACTGCGCATCCCATTCCATCTTGGTGTTCCATACCTATTTCTACCTTTTCGTAGTTCAGTTTAGCTATTAGACAGTTAACTGTTGTCGCAAGTTACTTATTTACTCACTCGTTTGCCCAACTTATTTTACCTCCATGTTACAGTTTTCACTCTAAGTTGAAGTGTACTGCCTTTACTACGCAGCCCAGTACACCTCAGTACTTCACTGCCTATTTGCTTAAATGTTTGCATTACCGATTTCATCTCTGCATGCTGCCTTTACTGCACAGCCCAGTCCATCTTGGCATTCCATACCTATTTCTACCTTTTCGTAGTTCAGTTTTACTATTAGACAGTTAACTGCTGTTGCAAGTTACTTCTCTTCTGCCTTTACTACGTGGCCCAGTACACCTCAGTGTTTCACTACTTTTTAACCTTCAACGCTTCAATGTTTTGGTTGCGTAACCTCTTCCTACACCCATGTTTTCGTGCTGCCAGAAAGCACGGCCCATAGCTAGGAGAAGCTTTTTCCATACCGCACCACTGCATTTTTAGTTTTCGTATACAACAAGGTTGCACCGCTTCAACTTCGGCATCAACTTCTATTCGCATTCTTACACAGCATTTCTACAACCCTTCAAATGGCTCCTACATGACGAACATCTGCAACTGAAGACCTCTAACACTGTTAACGTTACACATGCAGAACAGGAGACTGCAGAGGAGCACATAATAACTCTGGTTACAGATGATCATATAGCGTCTACTTCAACTTCTGCTTTGCACTCTTCTGCGTGCCGTGGCGATGACCAACCCAGCAGCTCTGCAAAAAAGGCTGCAAAAACACCCAGGCGAGGCAATCTTGACAGGTGTTCTAAAATAGCCTCACTGGCTAAGGAGAAACTGGAGCAGGATTCCATTGAGTGCACCTCCTTGGGGGAGAAGCGGCTGGTGTCTACTTCAACCTCTGCTTTGCACTCTTCTGAGTGCCGTGGCGATGACTGACCCGGCAGCTTTGCTAAGCGTGCCAAAATACCATGGCGAGGCAACCTTAGCAGGCATTCTAAAAGAGCCTCTGCTGCAAAGAGAAAGTGGGAGGAGGAAACCGAGGTAGAGGCCTCTTTGAGGCTTTCCAGTCAATTTCAACGGAGGCAGTATGTTTTGTCGCATGAAACGCTTGGTGAGCGTAACTACCATTTGTACTGCAAATCAGTTTACACATATTCATTGAAAAGTAAGAGGAAACTACCTAAATGTACGATTTTTGAATCGAGCACGGGCAATGCCGGGCCAGGCTGCTAGTATATATATATATATATATATATCATTTCAACCCAAGTAAGGCACAGTCACTAATGCACATGAGGTTACTGAGTGAAAAGCATTATTAAGGAGCATACAATAATAAAAGAACAGAAATTAAGAAGTCTATACAAAATTTAGACAAAAAAAAAATATATCTACAGTAGTGCCTTGAAATATGAGTTTAAGTCATTCGAACACCGAGCTTGTAACACAAGACTTGTATCTCAAATCAATTTTCCCCATTGAAATTAATGGGAATATTTCCGATCCGTTCCAGATCCCTAAAAATTCACCACTGCTTTTTAAACTTACTTTCTTTTGATCCATGGTGTCACTAAAGGAATTTTGCAAAATAATGGCAAAAAAGACAACACAACAAAACTGAGACCCTTCCAGAGCAGATGTGAACATATATACCTCGGATTCTTAACTGAAACTTGTTTACATCTCAAAATTCAACTCTTATCTCAAGGCAAAAAATCAGCCAAACTCCAGCTTGTATCTCTAAAAAAACTTGCATGTCAGAATGCTCTTATCTCAAAGTATTACTGTATTATGTAAATTGCAAATTTTGTTTCTCATGGTTACGGTGGTTTTTTTTATATCCCTTCCTTTACTAGATATTTTGTGGAAAGGAAATCTTTGAGGTAATTCTGTTTCAAAAGTCGTCACTGCAATTCAACTGAAATATTTTCAATGGCAGTTTAATTAACCATGCCCATTGTAATAAAAGATACATCCTGGCAATCTTCCACAATACCCAAAAGAAACTATCTATTTTTTCCTGCCCTGTCATAAAATACTTTTATATAGTGAGTTTGTTATTTTAAATATAAAAACTTGATTTGTTTTTCATTTTAATGACGAATCAATAACAAATCCTGAAATATTTATCCCCTTATATGACAATGCTTTTAGCCACTGCTATGTTTGTCAATGTGTATATAAATTATATTATATATTAAAAATAAATATTGGAATTTTTAAAGAATAAATGGATTTATTTTTTATCTGACATTTTTATTATGTCAAATGTTATTATAGTGGATACTCATATTTGAAATGTTGGATGCAGGTTTGATCCCTGCCAGAGAGCACAATTTCTCTATTATGATTTTTCAAATGCACAGACTGATAAATATAATATGCACTGTTTAAAATAAAAATGAGGTGTCTATTTCAAATACGAGTATCAACTATAACAACATTTGAAGCAATAATAATATTGAGTAATTTTGTGTTTTCAAGACTTTGAAATTAGAACACTTTCATTCTTTCTTCCCCATCCTTAATGTTTTTATTTTCTTTCTAATTACAGCCTCACTAATTATCTTTTATACTTTATTTTGTATCTCAAATTTCTACATCAGTAATTTCTGGATTTCAAATGCCAGTTTCCAAAGTGTGTATAATATTTACTAAGCTTAACTCAAAGTACAAGTGCAATGAGATAAGGTCAAATGATAACAGGATATGGTTGGGAGGAAAGCTTCTGATTGGCTGTTTGGTGGAAGGCAAACTGAATGTACTGGAGTGTATCTCACTTCCTGAATGACTTTTTTTTATGCTATGCCCTTTCAGGATGTAGGCGATCATGGCTCTCCACAGATTCCTTTTACTACACCTTTTTAGGAAAGATAAAGCAGTAATTCCTCATTGCCTTCTACACAGTTTAGGATTTCAGAAGTTTCACTGGTTGCCAACCAAGACTACAGATCTGTTTACCTTCTACAGTTTAACCCTTAACTGAAGGGAGAAGAAATGGATGTTTTTCCCCAAGGGCATTTACGCAAAAGTGAATGCAATAGACTAGGTCAGATTTTGATCTTTGCATGAAGGACAATTGATAAATTCTAATTTTTTTGAACAGCAATTACCTCTTATAATAATTTGTTAATACATTTGTGTCTATAAAGAAGCCTTTTGTTGTGATCCATTTGGGACAAGGTCTTTTGGATAACAATTACCTCTTATGATAATGTGTTAATACATTTGTGTCTATAACGAAGCCTTTTGTTGTGATCAATTTGGGACAAGGTCTTTTGGATAACAATTACCTCTTATGATAATTTGTTAATACATTTGTGTCTATAAAGAAGCCTCTTGTTGTGATCCATTTGGGACAAGGTCTTTTGGATAACAATTACCTCTTATGATAATGTGTTAATACATTTATGCATTATTATAAATAATGTATTTATGTAAATAACCTGCTGATAATATTAAGCAAATGATATAAAAATTAGAACAGTTTACATTTATTCTTACAATTTGACATTATAAAAATTAATGCAAAATACATTGACTATTTGGCTTCCTAGAAGATTTTAAGACACTGATTTTAATAACTGAAGAACATTATTTGCCCTTCCAATAAACGGCTTCTTCTGAATCTAAAGTAAAATAAACATACTTACAATCACAAAGATACAATTAAAAATTCTAGGACACATGAGGAAAAAAGATTTAGAAAATTTGACACTTACAGGACATTGATGTCAAGAGTAAAATAGTAAATTAATGAGTTTGTGTAAATGGATAGCAGAACAGTGGGAGGAATAGTAAAAAGACAAACATTACTAAGAGATACAATGGATAAGTTGTGGAGAGCTATAATCACGTGTTTTGAAAGGATAGTGAATGTAGATGTGATTTAAGAAAAAAAATGAGGTAAAGTCTGAACAACTCTTGTAAATTTCTGTCTAAATTTTTGGGATGATTTCACATTATTTGCAGCTATACTAATATCCTCATCTTTGTTATTATCACAATGTTTCAGCCATTGTTCTCTCCAGCCTTCTTCAGGTGACTGTCAGTCTGTAATCTTGAGCTTAGAGTGTTAGTTTGCGAATTTTGGTGGCATAGTAATTGTGAGTTCAATCCCAGGGCTGGATAGTACAGACTCCAACTCTGTGGAAATGGGATTAGCAATAACTAAACAGTGCCAAAAAGAAGGTGAGATATCTCTAGATATGGACAGTGGGACAAGAACAATCTATCCCTGTAGTTTAAATAAAGGTTCAGTTTGAAATTTCCTCAAAGTTATCCAAATTTACAGGCACCTGACAAAGGCTTAGAGCACAATGGCCATGTTTTATCCCAGGCTGTTCAGATGAGAAAAGAAACAAACAAAAAAAAAACAGATGAAAATAAGACGGGTGTATTTTAACACATAATAAATCAACATTTATTCATTTATTGTCTGAGAACAGCAAGGAAAATTTTGAATTGAAACCATAAATTCCACCTGCGTGTCAGCCTCCTCTTGTGTTCAATTCAAAAGTTCCGCACTCCTCTTCAAAGACAAAGAAAGTAACTCCTTTGCATTTTGAGTTATTGTCTTTTATAGGGGAAGGAAAAATACCTTCCCCTAACAGACCAAAATGTGATAACAACAAAAATTAGTTTATAATCAGGTTAATATCCTATGTTAACAAGGATAAAAGGAGACGTACAAAACACATTAAGAACAAATTTATATTTATGAACATGACAACATTGTTTTTTTTGCGTTCAAATTTATTCTGAAAAGTAAAGAGTTAGTTTAACCAATGAGAAGCTTCTGTAAAGTCACATGACACTTGCTGTCATACTCTGATGATTCTGTTTTCTTCTTGCTGCTGTCTAACTGCTGTGTGTGTGTGCAAATTTTTGTTTAATTTTTCCATTTTCATTTATATCTTTCTCTAACATCAAATGTTTTTTTTTTTTGCTGTTCTGTGTTGTCATTAACATTGGCTGAATAAAATACTTTAACCTTTCATTGCATGTTTTTGACAATCCCAGTCATTTCCTGCAAAGTATTTCTTACATCTGCAACTGTTTGGGACTTTTCTCTTGTTCATATTCATTGGTATTTTTAAAACATTTTTTGTGTGTGTGTGTGTGTGTACACACACCTGATGATACTTACGGCCACATCACATTGAAACACTAGTTCCCATATGATTACCGAAGCTAAGCAACATTGTTCCTGGTTATTACCTAGATGGGTGACCACCTTGGAATACCAGGTGCTGTAAGCTTGGCTGTACACATGGCATAATGGATAATGGCTTAGAATTGTTAATCAGAGAGCAGAGTTCCAATTCCAGTTGGGTTCATTATATTCACTTATGCACAAATACCCTTGGGAAAGCTATGAATCTACTTCTCCTCCAGCTATGGATTAATTAGTAAGACTTGTATCCCTAAATCATTATCTGAAAAAGAAAAAATTCTTATAATCTAAAAATATTTTCTGACTTTAAATAACCTGCAATGGATTAAGTTTTAGAAAACGAAACTGATGAGCTCTTTGCTATTGTAACTAGACTTTATGAATTTAAGTATAGTATTAGATTGGCAACAAGGTCTCATCAATTTACAGTTGAATTGGCTAGATGTAACCATAAGTTCTGTGCTAATAGTTTCTTTACTCACACTTCTCACTTATGGAACTCTCTTCCGGTTTCTTGCATTCCAGACAACTTCAGTTTTCAAAAATTTAAATGCAATGTCAATCGTTATCTACTATCCTCTTGGTTACACTTCTATTGTTATCACTCCTTAATAATGTTTCTGTTTTTTAATTCTTTCACACCCAGTAACCCCTTGTGTCTTAGGGGCTTTACTGCCTTGCATGGGATGAATTCAACTAAAAATAAATAAATAAATAAATAAAAACAAAAAAAAAAACTGATGATCCAACATCTCTTCTCAAAGTACAGGTATTCCTTGCCTATTGAAAGGTTGACTTGTATCGTTTTTTATTTTTTATTTTTTTAAAGGCCAACATTAGTCATGGTTCCATCATTTTAAGTGTTTACAGCTCAGTCTTGTCATACCACATACACTGAGTTGTCTTGTACTCATTTCTCAGGCAGTTTCTTCCCCAGAACTCTTTCAGTGTGGAACAGATTCTTAAGGAGATGCTTCCTGGAGCACTACAATCTTAACTAAAGTTGAGGGTCAACTGTTATCTATTTTACATCTATCTTCATAATATGCAACCCTAGTTCTCTCTAAATATGCCCTTTAAAACATTTTCATTCTGTAACCCTCTACCTTGAGTGGCTCATGGGCCTTGTATTGGATGAACAGTTGTAAAAAGTATTGGTTATCCCTACTATCAAAGAATGGCATAGTGTGAATAAACAGTCCTATTAGAATTCTACTTGTTCCTCCATTAACATGTGTGTTTCTTCTGCCATTACCTCAGATAAATAATGATTTTGATTGCAAGGAAAGACTGAAGAAAAAGATATCAAATGTGCTTTTGTTTAAGGTAATGAAAGAAAAAGATGAAGGAAATGATAACGATAAAGCTCCATGCATTTAAGGTCTGAGAAATGACAAACTGTGTCAATTTTTAACCTTTGAATTTGTACCCTCTTACTACTTTAAATAATGACCTGCATTCATACTTTTAATTGTTCTTGCAATATTTTAAGTTTAATTATTTAATAATACAATAAAGGGTTTTTCAATAAGTATTTTAGACATAGAACTTTCATGGTGCCCATTCAATCCTTAAGTTG
>OZ038502.1:61800720-61818220 GCA_964036315.1 Acanthosepion esculentum | reverse complement strand
TAATTCTTCCTACATTTTTTTTCCTTTACTCCGTGGTAGCGGCTACAAATTTAAATATTAATTTGACATAAAATCAGGTTTTGAATATATTTGAGCACTCTTCTATAATGGCAGTGCAAAGTTTGAAACAGTTTATTTTTCTTAAAGGAAAAAAAAGGAAAATTTCATTAAAACAAATATAGTTATACTCAACTACTATATAATATCAGTCCTATCTAGCAATGAATGTTGGATATTTCCTTACAGAATAAGGAAATAGGACTTGGAAAATTTGGCACTCACATGACAAGAAGGGCAATTAGCTTCCCTAAAGAGCTTGTGTAAATGGTTGGCAGAACATGAAGGGCAAGGAATAAAGCAACAGACATTACTTTGTACTACAAGGGATAGGAAGTTGTGGGGAGTCATAATCTTCTTGAAGAGACACAGCAAATAAAAGAAATTCTGTTTTGAAGACAATATAAATTTTAAAACTGGCTAAACTTTTCTGTTTATTGATCAAATATTAAAAATGACAAGTGACGGTCATTTTCAAACATTATTTGAGAATTACTTTAAATAATAAAAGTAATTGGAAATTTACATTTAGTTTGTTGTAATAATTCACTTTGATTCGAATTTTAGTTTAAGTATCATTTTGCAGGATATTTGTAAATGAGATTTAGTGAGTCGTCATTTTGCGGTGTTTTTAAAATTTTATTCTATTTTTTTTAGTAAGTTAGATTCTAAAACAATGAAAAAGCAGTCACCTATAATGAGTTCTAAGAGACGTAAAGTCGACTTTAAATGCCATATTTTTAATAATGAATGGACTGAAAAGTATTTCTTCATAGAAAATGGTACAAAAGCTGTCTGCCTGATTTGCCATGATACTTGTGCAGTATTCAAGGAATATAATTTGAAAAGACATTTTCAGTCAAGACATGACACCTTCAGCCAAAACTTTTCCACACAAGAACTGAAAAACAAAGCAATGGACATGGTTAAAAATCTGAAACCCCAACAAGGCATACTTTTTAAATGTTACATCTTGCAATAAAGGCTAGGCTTATATTGCAAAACATGAGCCATTTCCGGATGCAGAATTTGTGAAAGCCTGTATGATCGATGCAATTGCTACTGTGGGTCCAGAAGTAAAGTCAAAAGTAAAAATAATTTAATTGTCACGGAGAACTATTGTTTGTAGAATAGATGCCATTGCTGAAAACTTGCATGGAAACCTTTTGGATGCTGCTTTAGATGAGAACACAGACATGGTAGTTATTGCACGGTTGCTGATTTTCATTCACTGTATCACAGAAGAACTGTTGTCAATGGAGAGTCTCAAAGACACTACTTCTGGGAATGATTTGTATGAAAGTCTTGTATACTGTTGGGAAATTTCAGTTATGCCTTGATAAATTTGTGAGCATAACTGATGGGGCACCTGCACTAACTGGTCTACATTGTAGACTTGTCAGACAGCTTTGTCATGACAAGATTCAGTCAAATTTTCCACTTCACAAATTGCTTTCATTTAATGCATAATTCACCAAAAAAAGTCTTTGCAAAGCAAAATTGGATTTTAAACATGTGATTAATTTAGTCTTATATGCAGTAAATGTGATTAGATCAAGGGGACTAAACCACAGTCTTAAAATTTGTTGCAAGAAATGGAGTCTGATTTTTCTGATGTGTTCTATAAAGTGGCTAAGTCTTGAAAAAGTTTTGAAAAAAGTATGGAACCTCAAAGAAGAGATTTTCATTTTTTTTTTTTTTAAATAAAGGATGTGGCTTGTGACTTCTGCACCAAAACAAAGGATGCAGAATGGGTGTGTGATTTTTGCATTTGCTACAGATACCATGCAAAAAATGGATGAACTCAACACAAAACTTCAAGGTAAAGATGTCTTTGCTCATGATTTATTTCTGGAGGTAAAATCCTTTTAGACAAAGTTTACACTTTTTACTAAACAACTGACTGATCAAAACTTTGATCACTTCCCTCTTCTGAAAGATCAGCCTGTTGAATATACATCTGCACAAAAATACACTGGATAGATCACAGCCTTGAAGGAAGAATTTGCTCAGAGATTTGCAGATTTCAAAGCAATGGAGCTGCAGTTCAACATGCTGAAGTCTCCATTCACCTCTGACATTGAAACTGTGGCTAATGAACTACAAATGAAACTCATAGACCTCCAAACTGACAATGCTTTAAAGTATAGATTTGAAAACAAATCTTTTAATTGGATTTTAAAAATGCATCTCTTTACCCAGAGTATTTAAAAAAATTGAAAGACTTTTCAAGAAAATTGTTTGTTCTGTTTGCACCCACTTATATATGTAAGCAAACTTTTTCAAGTGTGAAAATTATCAAAAGCAAAAATAAATCTTTTTTGACAAATTCAAATCTTCAAGCAGCATTAAGAATTAGCACAAGCAGATTGGAGCCAGATATAAGTAAACTAGTAGACGACTGACGTAGACTACATCAATCTCATTAATTATACACTTACTATTGTTCTTAAAATACATTTTTCTTGCATTTTGTCAATTATTTATGCTGTAATACAATTTTTACATTATAGTGAATTGTAATTAAACTTTTCAACTAGCAAGATGTTTTAATAAATTAACTGATCATGAAAATTTTTCACTGATGCTGTTACATTTTTCAATATACAGTCTTCAAAAGCGTCTAGCCCAGTAGCCATGTCCATAGTAACAATGTGGCCCACTAAGAAAAGTAATTGCCTATCCCTGATCTAGATGAAGATACTTAATTACCAACAAGCTGTTTACTTTCTGCACTACCAAATGCAAAAAGTTTGAAAGGAAACTGTCATCAATAATAGAAAGAGCAATAACAGTGGACTTGAAGCATGATTTCTTGAAAAACAATTTAATAAAAAAGCTCAGAATGAACCCAAGATGAGTGTAACAAACCAATAAAATAAACATAAAAGAAATGGCATCAATTGTTTTTAATGTGATTACTCAATAGATTGCCCCCCCCCAAATGAAAATCTATTAGAATATTATTTAAATTTGTCCTATGTAACTGATCCTTCTGAAGTCAGATGAAACTTCTGCAATGTAATGACTGAGTATGAAAACTAATTAACTGAGAACAAAAATAGCAATCAGTTATTTGGTAAATGGCTGAAGTAACAAATTACTGATTATATCCTTGATATTGACTACTTTTATCCTTAAATATACTTTAAAAATAAAAAATACTTGTGTGTGTGTGTGTGTGTGTATATATATATATAATATATATATATATATATATATATATATATATATAGTCTTTTTTACTTTAAATTTTTTTAGTGGGTACAATCTTTCTTTTTTAATAAAAAAATCAAATCAGATCAGGGATAGCAACTCAAATATGTGTACCCACTAAATTTAGTGTTTATAGTAATAAAGAAATAATGTCAGATAAAAAAAAATCCATTCATGGAAAAAAAATATATATACGTTGGGGAGGCAAAATTTGCACTAAAAATTTTACTTGTTTTTTCTCATGAAGCAGTTCAACTAATTTTATGAAACCTGGTGCATTCTATTATCATAACCTTGCTTAATAATTACCCACATTTTTTTTTTTTTTTTTTTTTTTTTTTTTTTTTTCAGATAATTGTGTAAAAGATAAGTATTGGGGAAAGCAAATGTCAAAAGGTGTGTGATGAGATAAACGCATATTTTAATCCACAGAAGATTTCAAGCATAGTTGGATTATCCTTACGGACATTTTTTAATCTGAAGAAGAGAATGATTATGATGGAAACTATTCAGAGAAAGTGGTGGAATCAACAAAAAGCCCAATAATGATTTCATCAACACTCTCAAATCCAAAATCTCTAAAGGCCCAATGAAATCCATGAGAAAATTAGCAACTGAACTTAAGGCAGATGCTAAAAATATCGGAACAGCAGTGACTTCAAGCTAAAATCTTACACAAGAACACCAAGACATTTGCTGACACGACGTATGAAGGCCAGAAGATTGGAAAGATGCAAAAAAAGTTCTTAAAAGAAACATGTCCACTAAAAATTTTCTCAAACTAAAAGATCATTACTGTTGACACTGTTCTGAATCACTGGAATGACAAATACATTGCACACACTCAAAAGCTCATGTCAAGGGAACTTTCAGAACGAAGCATCCAGCTCAAGTTATGGTCTTTAGGATTGTGGCCTCCAATGGGGAAAAAAAAAATGCCTATCAAATTTTACAAACCTGGTGAAAAAGTTAATGCTGATGCCTATTACAAGACTCTGAGATACAATGTATTGACATGGCTCAAAGCCAACTACTCGGAGGGAAACAATGTACAGGCTCATGATGGTGCTTCTGCTCATAAAGCCAAAAAAGTACAGAATTTCTGCAAATCCAATTTTGCCGATCTTTGGCCATCACACTTCTGGCCCTCTTCCAGCCCAGATCTCAACCCTCTAGATTATGCTGTTTGGAGCATTTTAGAACATGCTACTAATAGCACCTTTCTTCTAAACGTTAACTCTCTTATAGATACCATCAGAAGAGTGGAATGAGATGTCCTCTAGTTTTTTTGGAAAAGTGTTGTAGAAGTTTTGGGGCTTGTGTGAAGGCAATAATTGAGAAACAAGGAGGACATATCAAATAAAATGTTTCGTTTTGTATTTGTATGTTGGAACCATTCATGTTTCTCTAAATAAACTAATTAATCATCTATAAGGCTTTTTGTTTCAATACCAAAATTATGCAACATTTGCCTCCCCACTAATATATATATATATATATATATATATATATATATATATATATATATATATATATATATATATATGAATTGGCAGTGTCTGACCAAGTATTATTCAAAGGCATTACTATATTGTATCTGTGATTTTGTGATTTACAAAGTCTCGCCTACAAATTGGCATTACAAAACTGAAAAACAAATTTCATGTTGATTTTTAGGAATTCTTTCTTTTGAAATTAGATTTTACTAATTTCAACTCTGTTTTTATTTATATATACATTTATCTTAACATTTTTCGCATCTCATGTTGTTTCTATACCAGTTTAGTAAGAATGAATAAGAGGCTCAGTTGTATATTAACTGCAGGGGATTTGGAGATCATGCCTTCAATACATATTTGTCTGACCACTGTGACTGTTAATAGTTATTAAAACAAATTTTTTTTTCAAAATTCTTTTCCGAGGGTTCTGCATAAATTATAATGGCAAAATTTCATAAAATTTTGTCACTTTTTTTTTTTTTTTTTTAATCAATAGATTTCAAGGTTTCTATGTATTTTATTTGAAAGATTTAGTCTATATTTTGCATGGATGTGCAGGTAATGTAGTGGATGGCAGCTAAGAACTTGAACTAAGTTCAACTTCTAGTCAGGTTTGTTACATTCACTTATGTGCAAATACCCTTGGAAAAGGTATGGCTTCATCTCCTCAGCCCAGCAATGGGTTAAATAGTAGGGCTTCTATCTGGGGTGGTGGGGACCATTGTTATTCTAAGAAAGAATTCTTAATACAATATTCACTTGCAAAAAAAAAAAGAAAGAATTATTCTTCGAATCCAAAATTAGTTTTGGTTTTAAATAACCCACAAAGAGTTGTTAAACTGTACAAATCAATCAATCTATATTTTGTTTTCATTTTCATGAGTTTAACATTAATTTTCAGTGAAATCATTGGATGAAAATGCTAGATTTTAGTGAAAAATGTGAGATTTAATGAATTTGATACATTAATGTTTTTTTCCCAAAGTTAACTTTATGATCTATCATTCTTTGGCAGGAAATTGGATTTTCCGAACAAAATTGTTTTTTCTGTTCTAACAAAATTGCTAATAACTAAAAAAAAAAAAAATAAAAAAAATATAAATAATACTAACATATCTGATTTACACACCTTGCCAAAAATTTTGGAAGTAATTTCAGTAGATGGGTTAAAGAGCAGAATGTCTTGTTATTGAAATTTAATATTCATGGTCGAATGAAAAATGACAAGAGACAAACAAATTACAACACATACATACATACATACATATATATATATATATATATATATATATATATATATATATATATATATACATACATACACACACACACACGTGTATGGGCACTGAAGTCAATGCCGAGTGGTGATAGTCAATCTTGAATGCAATCTTCAGGCCATTATATCAGATCATTGCAGAAGTTTGTGTCCAATTTTCATTTTTAATATAAAATGACTGCAACTTGACACTAGCATTTGTTTTGGTGCCAGCTTCTGGTGCAAGTCGGATTTTGTTGAATGTTGACATTTTGTCCACAAATGAATACCTTAAGAAGAGGAGATGAAAAATTGGACTTTTGCCATATTATGCTCTATGAATTTTTTTTAAAGGAGTTAGCATTGGAACTGCAACACAAAACATTCAGAAGGTTTATTTGGATCATGCTCCACCTTTGCAGATGGTCAAAAAGTGGTTTGGCAGATTTTGTCAGGATGGTTTTTAACCTAATCTATCAACTACGCTCTGGGTGACCTTCCAACATCAAGACCAAAAAAGCAAACATGTGAAGGAAAAAAATATTGCTAGAATATTACTCGCTTATTTTTGCATAATCAAACTTTGAATTATGGCACTTTGTGTTTGCCACGTGTTTTGACGTTTCAACCACCTGATGAATATTCATAAAAATTCTCAAATTTAAAATTCTCAAGCTTAACATAAGAATCGTGATGAAATTGATCATAAACAAAAATGTTCATCATTAATTAATCATAGCTAAGGATCAGAAGCTCATGAAGGATTGAAATAAAATTTAAATATATATTATTCCAGGATCATTTTCCAACTTATTCAAGATGATCTTTGCCCTTTCTAACCTAACTCTCTGTCCTGGAGTAACAAGGTACCTCACAGGTTTCACATTTCATTTTCAATTTTTTTTTTTTTTTTCACTGCTCTTTGGACTGTCATAGCTGAAACTCCTCTCTCACGTGCCAAACATTTTATGGATTGAATTGGATCTTTTCTAATTCATCTCTTTAGCTTGAAGTTGAATGATGATCCCTCTTCCTATTGTGACTATCTGATCCAGTTTTCCTCTCTACTGTCCCCTCTTTTTAAAACTTATTCACCATTTTCTTGATGGTTCTTGAATGGACTTGGAAGATAGAAGTCAGAGTATAAATGTTGGCACCATTGTTGAAGACCTGAATAATTTTTTTCCTCTCACCATTGCTCATTTGGGAAGACTGTGGGTCTGACACGCAAAAATTTTTCAACCTGTTCTCTTTCTAGCTGAGTAACTGAAAGTGTTTTTCAGTGATTCCACAACAAATAGTATCAAGATGGCTAAATGTCTGATCTAAAAACCTGGGAAAAAGAAATTCAATTAGTTTTTTTTTGGGGGGGGGGCCTTATAGATATTAAACATTTTGTTGTATGGACAATTTTGCTGTTACTCTGTGTGTGTGTGTGTGTGTGTGTGTGCACGCGCACACACACACACGGTTAACAAGCTATATTTAGAAAAGGATATATTTTCTTTCTTTTTAAATATGTCTGTGTGTGTTTTTTTTTTCTTCTACTTTCCTTTTCTCTAATTCTTTTTGCCTTTCTTACCCTTCAACATTTTTGCACAAAGTGAAAATGACAGTAACTTCTCGTTTCAGGTGCTGGTGTATCTGAGGCAATACTTGCTGTCACTCCAATGGAGACATTGAAGGTGAAATTCATCAATGACCAAACCTCAGCCAACCCAAAGTACAAGGGCTTCTTTCATGGTGTAAAACACATAATTAAAGAACAAGGTAAGTACTTGAATCTGAATTAGACTATGGCGTATCAGTAGTCCAGGTGTGTAAGCGAGAACATGGGAGAAAATGAATTCTTCCCAACATTTCAATTTTGAGCGATCGAGGTGTTTCCAACAGTGCAGCATCACACATCGAATAAAAGCACTCGATCTGCACTGCTCATATTTACCATTTATTATCTGATTTACAATAAAAGACTATCATTTTCAAGTCAATTTAACAATAAACCTATCCACTCGACATCATAGACACACTGAATTAGACTATGGCATATCAGTAGTCTAGGTGAGTACCCTGGGCTTGAGCATAAGCAATAGCAAGGGAGAAAATGAATTTTTCCTGACATTTTGATTTTACACAATCACTTCTTCCAACAGTTCAGCGTCACACATCAAATAAAAGCACTCGCTCTGTACTACTTGTATTTACCATTTATTATCTGATTTACAATAAAAGACTAATCATTTTCAAGTGATTTTTAGGATTGAAGCGATTACTGGTATCTAAATTTTTGTCTAAACAGAGCGGCCCACACTCGATAAGTAAATACCACTCAATCACGTTTCTTATATTTTAATATATAAGCAAAGTTTTGAAATAATGGTAAATACTTGAAAATATTTAACAAATATTAATTATATTTACGTTAAAAAGAGCCATATAACCTCCAGATTATAGTGCGACTTATCTTTTTTACACTTTGTGATACATTTTTCCTCCCATATATATATATATATATATATATATATATATATATATATATATATATATAATGAATACAAATATAAGATTAATTACTTAGCTGATTGATGTTATATTCAACACATCAACTCCAGATTTTTGTAGACAAACCTTTTTTGTAATCATTCAGTCCAGAGGTATCAGCAATTGACCGGCAATATCCTCCCACCATCTTTGTTAATTTTATATTGTTAAATAATAATTTGTGTGCTTTTTACTGATGTTAGCTTGATTTCTTCTTTCTTTGTGTGTGTGTGTGTGTGTGTATATATATATATATATATATATATATATATATATATATACACACACCAAAGAATTGCTTAACTGTAATTTTCCCCAACTCTGCAGTTTTGTGGTAATATGTCCACTGTTCAAAAGGTTTATCTGTATATTAAATGTTGTTTTTTTTTTCAATTTTTATATCTGTCTTTTTCTTAACTCCATTATAGACACGTGCAATCATTTTTTTTACATGTGCTCACGTGTTCCTTCATAAACGCAGTTATTTTTCAATTGTATATTTTTCAATTTTTATATCTTTGTTTTTTTGTGTGTGTGTGTGTGTGTATATATATAAAATTTATATATAGTGTTATATTATTATTTAATTTATATTATTTTCTGTTGTGTTTATTATGTTATATTAGTATATAAGTTGTAAAGTAAATATTTATTAAAATGTCTGCATTTATCCATTAATTCATTTCTTTTGTTTAATAATTCGATTATTGAAATTTATTATATAAAATTATTCTTCTGAACTGTCTACATTTTCTATTATTAATATTATATCTGGGTACCTTTTTATGATTTCCCATTTAATTTTAGTTGATATTTTTTTTCCTTTTTGACTGCATACATATTTTGATAATGTTGTTATTTGCGTATCTGTTTATTTTAAATTACATTTTATGATTATTAAATCATTCTTTAAAAGTTGTTTCAGTTGCTCCTATATAAATTTTTTTATTCTGTGTTAATGTTATTTGATGCAGTTGCTTTATATATTATATTATTAGTTAGGCATTCATTGAGTGTGCATTTGTTTGACAATTACAATTATTGTTGATATTTTGCAGGCTTGTGTAGTTGCTATTATTTTTTTGTTTTTTTTATTATGTTTATTTATTATTTTATTACATACATATATACACACATACACACACATATATAATTTGTGTGGTATATACAAGCCATGTGTAAATATAATTGAATAGGCATGAAAGGCCTATTGTCTACTTCATTTGAATATGTTATTTATAACATTTGAATGAATTTTATATGTGAAATGTGCTTGACCAATTAGTGCTTAATGCAATTAGCATTTGTAATCATTTAATCAGTATTTCAATTTTCATTGGATACTTGGTGGTTTGGCACCTGCTTACTGTTAGATGTGTCACCGAAAGCTTAAGTATTGTATCTTAGGAAGTAAAATGCCTTGTTTCTTCCCCACCGATTCCAATGTCTAAAGAAAAGAGGCTAATTCTAAATTAAGTGTGATTAATTAGGCATTATGTACCAAACCAAACTAAATAATAGTTTGTTGGGTTTTTTTTTTTTTTTTTTGGTTTTTTTATTGGGCTTACATTCTCAGCTGACATGAAGTGGAAAGATTATATTGAATCCATTGCCAGGTCAGCTGCTAAGAAAGTTGGTTCACTGTGTTGGGCAAGACCATTCTTCTCTCTGGAATCTATCTTATATATCTATAAGTCTACCATTCATCCATGCTTAGAATATTGCTGCCACATTTGGTCTGGTGTCTCTGCTATTAACCTTGAGCTCTTTGATAAAATCCAAAGAATCAGCAATATTATCAGTCCTGATCTGGCAGCTTCAGATTCCCACATTCCTTTTCTATAAATACTTTCTCAGTAATTGTTTGGATGAGCTCTTCACTATGGTACCTAGACTTTTTGAATTTAAGCACAAGACTGGTATTGAGATCTCATTAATTTATATTTGAGCTATGTAGATGTAATCGTAAATTCTATGCTAACAGTTTCTTTTCTCGCTTGTAGAACTCCCTTTCAACTTCATACTTTCCAGCCAATTTTAATATGCGAAAATTTAAATGCAATGTCAATTGCTATCTACTGTCCTGATTACTCTTTTTCTCTTTCCACTTGCTATTAATGTTTCTGTTCCTAATTCTTCCACACCATTTGTTTTAGTAGCTTTCCTGCCTTTTATTTATTTATTTTTTTTTTTTTTCAAAAAACTTTCTTCAAAATAAGAGTGTATCTTATACACTGATAACTATATAGCCGTTTTACAAACTTGAGAAAATATAAAAATCTGACTGAAAAATCGCAAAAGATTCCTTGACTTAACTCAGCTTTGCTACATTGCTATATTCATATGGCATCAAATGTTTTTACACGGGTCTCCCCCCACACCGGCATTATAATGAATGTTCCTAACACAAACTTAATTTTTCTTTGAATAAATTTTTTTTAAAATGTCTGAAAATTTTTTTCTTTTCCAAGCATGTGCTTTGTTTGCCATTTAGGAATCCGAGGAACATACCAAGGTTTGACACCAACAATCTTGAAGCAGGGCTCTAATCAAGCAATGCGGTTCTTTGTGATGGAAACATTAAAAGATAAGTACCGTGGAGGTGATCCCAATATCAAAGTGCCAACACTTCTGACTGGGTTATTTGGAGCTCTGGCCGGTGCAGTCTCCGTGTTTGGAAATACACCAATTGATGTGATCAAGACCCGCATGCAAGTAAGATTCAAAAAAAACTTTTATTTCTTGTGATGTCACAGGTAGGATTTACTAAACTTTTTCCATTAGACCTTTCATGGGCACTAATGATTTCTTACTAGTATAAACGTTAAATTTAATGAATACTTATGTTTGAGTAGACATCTTTGTTCTTTTAAAGTGTAATTTTTGTCTGAATTTCTGAGATGTGACTTTACACACAGGAAAATAGTTTAATGGATTGAAATGTTGGTTCATGAAGTTGTTAACGTAGTAATTGTGAGTTCAATTCTTGGGCCAGGCAGTGGGTACTTGAACTCTGTGGGAACAGGGTGAGCAATAACTGAATCTTACTAAGAATAAGAACTAGACGAGATATCCCTAGGCACGAGCTGTGGAATGAGGGCGGTCTACTCCTATAGATTATATAAAGGGTTCAATTCAAAATCCCTTGAAGGTTACCTGGAACAACATCTGATGAAGGCTGGAGGGCACAATGGCCGAAACGTGTTAGCAACAACAAAGATGAGGAAAATAGTTCACATGTAAGTAGTGTAATTGATATCTAACAGCCTGTCCAATTGAATGTATAATAATAAAAAAATTGTGCCTTTCATCATGGATCAAGCCTGTATTCTCCTTATATTGGGTGAAACTATTTTTTAAGCAAAGCGTGCTTTAGACTACTCAGCCAAAAGAAGACCTAGCTTAAAGGTGGTCTCCTCAATATAAAAGGACAAAGGTTTGATACTTGTCAAAAGGCACATTTTCTTTATTAAGACTTTTTGATTGCCCAGTCCTGTAGACATCAATTAATAAGATTGGCCATTTCCATATAGGAAGCATTCAGCATTTATTGACTGAACAGTTAATCTTAATTTCAGTTGAATTTTTCAGAAAAATAGGTTTCTCAAGTCTGTTTATTAGTATTGATGAGTTTCTTTCCTAACCTGTTGTTTTTGGTAGTGTGGAAAGTTAACACCTTGACTATACTCATTGGCCTTTTGAACAGGAGTAGTGGTTTATCCCTTGTTTCCTGTTTAGGATTGGGTTTTCCAATTTTTTCTAAAGTCTTTTTTATTTAAACACAAAATTAAGACCCACAATTATGTAGTCATGTACAGCCTTAAAGTAGATATTCTAAAATACTCCTGATGCTTGTACTTTCCTATGCTAATATAAGTCCATGCAGTAACCCTCTACCATGAGTGACACTTGGCCTTATATTTGGTAAATATTAGTAAAAAAAAAAAATTATTTTCACTTGTCTGTGTGCTATCCATTTTAGTGGTTGCTGCAGTTGGAAGTCAAGTGATGTGGGTTTTATTTAGTAAAGTTTTTGTAATTCTGTAGCACCAGACTTGTGTGATATTGCAGTGAATGCCAGATGGTTTCCTCACAGAAGAGATTTGAGGCAACAGGTGTAGTTTTACAGAAAGATATTGAGAATACTATAGACAGAGCATGTGAGCAACAGGGATGTTTTAAAGAAAATGTAAACGAAAAGAACAATTATACTTAGAAAGACAGTTGAAATTTTTGGGACACATAATGTGGAAAGGGGGCTTGGAGAATTTGATACCCGCGGGACATATTAACGGCAAGAAGGGTAGAGTGAAATCGTGAATAACATTCCTAACAGGCTTGTGTAGATTGATAGCAGGATAGGGACTGGGAGATATAGTAAGGAGACAAACATTACTTAGAGCTACAAAGGATAGGAAACTGGGGAGGGCCATAAACACCTAGCACATAAAAGCAAGATTTCTGCCGTTTTTATAACTACCCACTAACAATTGTCTTGCTAGCTACTTGGCTTTAGACATTTTATGCTAAATATTTCTAGCAGTAGGATCATTGGGATGGTTTTTGGATACCTGTGCAGTAACTAACTAGTTCCCTCCACATATCTGGGTTGAAAGCATTAGGCACCTCAAGGTGGTGTAATGGCTAGCAAGCTCGTCTTGCTAAAACAAACGACTGAGTAGTGAGTTTGATTCTCACTGGGTGCCCCTTACTTTCGGCCTTGTCACATTCAAGCTATGCTTGGAAAATCAAAGGGCACCTCAAGGCGGTGTAATGGTTAGCATGCTTGTCTCGCGAGAACAATTACGACTGGGTAGTGAGTTCTATCCTCACTGGGTGCCCCCATACTTTTGGCCTTGTGCCACATCTAAGCTACATTTAGAAAATCACTATCTGGGTTGAAAGCCAGAGAGGTAGTCATGTATGTGTATCGTGTTGTGGGTAAGTAGACCTGGCAGAGATCATCCCTCTGCAGCCAATATGAAGGCTCAAACACATAGCTGTTGATTCCATTAGGGGAACTCTTCACTCTGGCTGTTGACTTCAGTCTCAAAAAACACTAGTTAAGCAACATCGAGCCTGGTCAGTACCTAGATGGATGACCTCTAGGTGCTGTAAGCTTGGATGTACAAGTGGTATAATGGATAATGGCTCAGAATTGTTAATTGCAGAGCCAAGTTCCAATTCCAGTTGGGTTCGTTATATTCACTTAGATGCAAATACACTTGGGAAAGGTATGAATTCACCTCTCCGCTCCAGTTATGGGCTAATTAGTAAGACTTGTATCACTAAACTATTATCTTGAGGGGGGGGAAAAAAAAAATTCTTACAATTTAAAAATATTTTCTGGCTTTAAATAACCTGCAAAAGGTTAAGCCATAAAATAACAAATCAGTGAATCAGTTTCAGAAGCCCTCCACCCAGTGATGTCATCAACACACTGGCTGTATACATAACTGTAGAACCTAGTCTACCTTATTTGTGTTAGATGACCCCTACAAGAAGGTTCACCCACCCTTTGACATGTCTTGTTTTTAATCCTGCTGGGTATCTAGCCACCCTCCTTGCCCAAAAGTTTACAGCCAAATAACGCTGAAAACCCTGGTACTCATTCCTCTCACTACTGTTAAGCATTGTCAAGACTGGTCAGTACTTAGATGGGGGACTGCTTGGGAACACTAGGTGCTGTAAGCAACTTCCTGCAATCTTAATGATTCATTTTTAAATAAACCACAAAGGGTTGATAAGCCATAAAAAACAAATCTGTCAACTTCACCAGAAAAGCCTGGTAGTGGAGCCAGGTTAGCTGCTGAAGACCTGCCCATGCAGAAGGTAATACTAGGTGACATGATACCAGGAGCACTCACAGACTGACCTGAGATGTCAGTAGGAAGAAAAATTGATTAAAATTTTGCAAATTTTAGCTGAAAATGTATTGACCATGGTTAAATATAATTGTCAGAAATGCCCAAAAAACAGAATTGTCAAAGTTTCCAATAAACCATAACAAATGAAAGAACAGAGAACAATAATACTAAGCAAACAATATATGCAAGGGTTCAATTCAAAATCCTTTGAAGGTTACCTGGAACAACATACATCTGATGAAGGCTGGAGGGCACAATGGCCGAAACGTTGTGTTAGCAACAACAAAGATGAGGAAAATAGTTCACATGTAAGTAGTGTAATTGATATCTAACAGCCTGCCCAATTGAATGTCTTAATAAAAAAAAACATTGTGCCTTTCATCATGGATCAAGCCTGTATTCTCCTTATATTGGGTGAAACTATTTTTTAAGCAAAGTGTGCTTTAGACTACTCAGCCAAAAGAAGACCTAGCTTAAAGGTGGTCTCCTCAACTTTGTATAAATACTTAGGCAAAGCAACAGTAATGAGGTAAAAAAGTGTTCACAAACTAACACCGGTGTTAACACACAAAAGGGATACAAGCAACTGATTACAATGTTCAGACATCAAGATAAGAAAGAACAGAAATAGGCCACTTCTGTCTTATCTGATCTATCTTAATGGTTAGGGAGAAATCCCAGCATGCATCTGTATGTTTTGCCTATAAATTTGTTGAGGAGGATATTTTTTGCAGTCATTCCTATATAGTGTAAACCACCACCACCACCACCACCACAGTCAAATGGATGAGTGCCCTTGTTTCCTTCCTTTTCCTCTCTCTCCATGGGGCTAATAAGTACAAACTAGATACATATAAATATTTACAATTGTTTTTGCATTTTTCTCTTTTTTATATAATATTTTTTGATATTTCAAAACTTATTTTAAGTTTGTTTTTTTTTTTTCCCCCCTTTTTTTAAAAATCTTTTTTTTTTTTTTTTTTTTAAATCACAAAAGAAATAAGTAAAACGTAATGGACAGAAAAAAAACTGGAGTAACAAAAAAGTTGGTGAGCCAGAGATTCAGGTTTGTGCTTCATTTAGAGCATTAAAAATTTACTTGATTTCACTCTGCCGATAGGTTTAGTAAATAAGTCGGCAACATTATGGTTGGACAAATAAATTATATTGAATAACTAATTGCTGTTAGTCTTTACAGACAATAGATACGCTATGGGGGAGAAAGTTTTATAATCTATACCAGCCTTTTGCAAGTAACTTTTTGCAATGAATCAAGCCTTGTATTGTTTGTCACCAGTTTTAATAGTATAGACCCACCAACTTCCAATGATTTTCACTGGTTGGGAATGTAGTTAATTCGTATGTATCATTCATTTTTAGAGCATTTATCTTTCTTTCTTTTTTTTTTTCTTTTTTTTCCATGGCCTCACACCATTTTATAGTCATTTGATGTGATAGCTTCAATAGAAGTATTGTGTATATATTTTATCAAACAACAATAGTCTATAGTCAAATTTACTACATCATCTAAATTTGTAACAATGTAATCTTTTAAGTATTCAGGCATTTTTGTAACCTGCTGGAGTAAACTTCTGCCAGGTATTTCTGCACTAGGATTATCTCCTTTATTATTGGTTGGATTTTTTGATTGTGCAATTTTCTTTCCGTGTTTTTCCTTCCCACGAGGATTATTCTCCAAATAGTTGGGAGGTAATGTTGCATTTCCTTCAATTGTAGTAGGAGTTTCCAAATTTTCAGTAAATCTTGGACATCTCACTCTTTTCACATTTTTAATTTCTGGCCTATATGCTAGATAGGCAGGACTTGATTTATCGTAGCCTATGGAAATTGCTTTTTCACATTTAGTGTTCAATTTCTTCCCACCTTGTATGAAGGCATAACAAACTGTGCCAGATATATGCATATTACTGAGGTTATGTTTGTGACCTTTAAACATTTTGAAGGCAATTTACTGACTTCTTATGTATGCATCTGTCATAGCGTATGACCACAAAAATTTTGGTAGTGTTGATTCAATTAGTAGACATCTTCCCATTTCAGATAGAAATTGCCAAGATCTTTCTGCAGTGCCATTTTGGTATGCAGAGTATTGGGCCAATTTCTTATGTTTAATATGATTATTGATTAGAAGAGTTTCAAGATTTTCAGAAGTGAATTCTATGCTGTTATTGCTTCTTAGGCATTTTACAGAACCATATGGAGCAATGTCTTACAAATATTCTACATCTACAACAACATTCCTGTTCACATTCACAATACAAAAATTACTAATCGACAACACAAATATCCTACAGCATGAAAACAACAAATCTAGATTACAGATACTAGAAGCAATTTATATTAAAAAAAATTAAAGCTGGCACTGAACAGAATCAACTATGAATACTGCAGTAATGTTCTGAAATGCCTGTAAAGGAACAGTTTTTTACGCTTTAATGTACACATGACCATAACATAATTTAGAGAATAAAATTCTATAATGGATAATTTTTTCGCATTCTAATGAACATTCAGCACATTGTAAACTGTTTTGCATTTAAAAGCATAATGAAAAAATTACAGTGTTGCATAACAATGCACAACTTTGTATAAATACTTATATTAATGAACAACATAGTTTTGTATTACTTGCACCTGAAGATGGTCTTGGAAGACAAAAGTAATTGGGAAATGAAAATAAAAAAATATTTATTTTATTTTTATGTTATATTTATATAACAGTTATAGCATGTTTCTCTCATCCTTTAACATCATTACACGAAAGGTTATTCGTGAGTATGAACAGATTTTATTAAAAATTAGCAGACATAATATCTAATTTATTCAATCAGAGAAAAGAGAATATTTCTTTGTAGCACAAGACATATCACCTTTTTGTCTAAGAAAATAAACCTTGATTAGACTGCAATAGTCATTGATTAAACAAAGTGTATATTTGAAACCATTCAAAGATCTCTGCTCAATCAGACCAGCTAGATCACAATGAGGGTCTCATATTTTATTTGACCATCTGTTGGATAGTTTAGGCTTACATTGCACCACTT
>OZ038502.1:61643220-61795720 GCA_964036315.1 Acanthosepion esculentum | reverse complement strand
TTCTCTCTCTTTTCTTCTCTCTCTTTTCTTCTCTCTCTTTTCTTCTCTCTCTTTTCTTCTCTCTCTTTTCTTCTCTCTCTTTTCTTCTCTCTCTTTTCTTCTCTCTCTTTTCTTCTCTCTCTTTTCTTCTCTCTCTTTTCTTCTCTCTCTTTTCTTCTCTCTCTTTTCTTCTCTCTCTTTTCTTCTCTCTCTTTTCTTCTCTCTCTTTTCTTCTCTCTCTTTTCTTCTCTCTCTTTTCTTCTCTCTCTTTTCTTCTCTCTCTTTTCTTCTCTCTCTTTTCTTCTCTCTCTTTTCTTCTCTCTCTTTTCTTCTCTCTCTTTTCTTCTCTCTCTTTTCTTCTCTCTCTTTTCTTCTCTCCCTCCACTCCCCCCACTTTTTTTTTTTTTTTTTCTCAAATAAAATGCAAAACCACTTTGTTGCAATAAAACTCTTCTAATTTCTGGCCTTTGTTTCTTGTCTGCAGCTTTTATAAAGGAACCATTCCCCGACTGAGTCGAGTTTGCTTGGATGTAGCCATCACGTTTATGATTTATGATAGTTTCATGCAGTTCTTCAACAAGATTTGGATCACATAGAACTTGCATGTCAACATTCCTCTACTGATACTGCCAACACCGTTTGCTGCTGCTGCTGCTACCACTGCTTTAACCCTGGACATGACATGACGAAAGCACCAACCAGCTCCCAGCCAGACACGTCCATGACAGCTATATTGGACAAGGAAAAATTCAGCTGCTCCAGAAAAGTAGTCTCCCTTGATTTGTTCAGGTCATAAGTGACTTCTTCAGTTTGTTTCATGATGTAATTTAGTTTCTTATTTAGCCATAATCATTAATTTTTTTTTTGTTTTGTTTTGTTTTGTTTTGTTTTTTATCAGATAATGAATATGCATTTTATAAAACTTCAACAAAAAATTTTTTAAAGAAAAAAAAAACATACTGAAAATCTCGGGTTTTATTTAAAATTTACTTCTCTTCATGGATGACTAAAATATTCACATGTTGTATAATAGATATCCTTTAAACTGCTGTTGACTTTTTTTTTTTTTTTTTTTTCGAGAAAAATCCACCCCCCTCCGCACAGAATCTTTAATCTTCAAGGCTGTAAAGTTATTAAATGCATAGAACTAAACTAAACAAAATCTTTGCCATTTCTATTTCCAAATGAGTTATCTTAAGGGTCAAAGTTGAACTTGAACTAATTTTCTTATATGGGGGGAAAATGATATATAAATTTTTATATATCAAAAATCAATTTTAGGGAAGAAAAAAAAAACTATAACAAAGTAGGAAAAGTTTTTATCTAACGCATTTCATCCTTTAGGACTTCATCAGACTAAAGTGATGTTTACATTGATAAAACTACACATGTGCGTGAAGGAGAGGGGATGGTGAGAATTTTTTTTTTTTTTTTTTTTAGTCTATACCCAAAACAGATATTTAAAAAAAAAAAAAAAACTTAAAATTCTCACCATCCCCTCTTCCTCATGTGCATGTGCAGTTGCTTCATTTCCACCTTTTGGTTAAAATCATGTAATGCTCTGGTCATTTTGTTGATTCAAATCCAAGTTGAGGATCAACTGCCTAAATCTTTGGAAAGTCTTTCATAGAATATAAAACCTACTCGTGTGCTTGTAACATCTACAAAATATATGTGAAAGCTTCAGCACCAAATGGTGACAATTTGTTTCATGCTTGAATGTAATCTTCAGGTCATGTGGGTTTGATGGTAGCTTGATTATTTATACATGTTAGTTATTGTGGCATTATGGATAGCAAGGCTTATTCTGTTAAAAGAACAGAAGTAGCTGTTCCCACCCATTCAACAGCTGTTAGAATAACTCACTAAACTGGAAATAGCTGACCTTGCTACCCATAATAAATAGTTGTCATTCAGCCCACATAACCTGAACATTGTATTAAACAGACTGTTGCCATTCGGGGATGACCTGTATCATGAATATTGAACTCTTTCACCCCATAAAGAAGGCATACCTTGAAACTATACTTTGATATATGTAGGGAGGTGGACTAGTTAAAGAAATTGCCTTCTTTTTAAAATTTAAGAAAATGTCATTATATTTAATTTTGAAGAATCAATCTCAGTGTTAAGTGTTATTGAAGGAAGAGGAAAATTCAAATCTCAGTGGATGTAAACAGAAGAGTATGTATGTATGTGCACACACACACACACACACACACACACATATTTTGAACTAGGTTTGTTTAGATTGATGAAACTACACATGCGCATGTACAAGAGACACTGGAGATTGTCATTCATTTATTAATCTTTTATAAAAGAAAAAATTAATGTTGAATGATTAACCATGACTTTTTATTTGTAATTAAACTTTTTTGTACTTAACAATTTTACATTGTTTCATATTGCAAGTATACTTTGTTTATAATTTGGCAAATTGTAATTTTTTTTTTCTTAGGTCATAACAAATAAATGAATATTAAAAACAATAATTTGTATCATAGAATTGAAAGCTTAGTGTTTTATGCCATAGAGTATAATGTTATCCTTATACTTTTCAGTATAAGGATCACATTATATATTTGGCACATTTTTATGGGACAAAGGAAAAATCAGTTTTATTAATTCCGCATCTTTATTTGTAGTCAGAATGTGCCACAGCAGCAACACCTAGTATGGTGTGGCTATGGTCTTAGACTCAACTATCTACAGAGTTAATGCATGCATGCACACACACACACACACACACACACACACATACATACATACATACATAAGAGAGAAATCTGTTAAAAAGTAGCAAAATCATGGAGTGGGCTGGATGTTTAGTCTGGGGGTTTTATTATGGAAATCCCTAATATATAGAGTAAGGGAAAAAATAATAATAATAAAACATTGATTTTCTGTAATGTTTTTTCATGTTGCTTAATTTCTAAGATTTCAGAAGTTAAGGGTAAACATGTTATTTTTAATAAATTATTTGGACTTCATCTAATGGTATATATCTGGTTAGAAAGAAAGTTCTCACAGTTTGTAAAATGTTTAATTTATTTAGAAACAGCAAAAACTTTCCTTCCAGCTACATATAATCTGAATATGGTATCTTTTAAAAACTAAAAATGGTTGTAAATGCAGTCAAAATATGTATTTGCTATATGAAACAAGGTAAAAAAAAATCATAAAAAGTCTATCAAATTTTGTTGTATTGTTATTACCTTTTGTTATTGGAAAGGCTTACTTTTATTTTACATAAAAAGTTCTTTTCAATATAGGTTCATGTTAAAATTATGTAATCAACTTTTTTTTCTTTTCAAGACTTTCTAAAATGCTTCTGCTTTATTCACTTATTTTTAAAGAAATAATAACACCACTTTGAAAGATTCTTTTTTTTATTGAAAGTGGGGAAACATTTTGTTTTCTTTTTTTGTTTTTTTTTTTGTTTTTTTTTTTCGTTTTTTTTTTTCTCTCTTTATTAAGAAGGGAAACAAAAAAAAAATAAAATGGCGGGAGTTGCTGAGTGCTCAAACCAAAAAATTAGGTTAGTTATGTACATTGGTAACCAATAGACAGTTTTAAAAAAATATTGTATTTTTTGTTTTTTTTAAATATCTTTGAAATATTCATTGTGTTTTATCAGAATTGTATCAATATCTTAGATCCATGTTGTTTTATAGAACAAACAAGCAGACAAAATGGTGTTTTCTATTTTTGTGAGTGAGATTCTGAAAAGTGGGGAAAAGGCAACTCCTTTTCTTTTTTTTTCATTGGAAAGTGAAACTCTTCCACATTCCAAAAAGCAGGAATATATTGACAAAAAATTATATTGGATAGGATGACTGAATAAAGAACATCTTAATAAATATGACATTTTTTTCACTCTTTATTTAGCTTTATCAGAAATCTTGGAATGCTAAAAAGGGAAATGAAATATTCATCATATCATGCCTAAATTTTAATACATACTTAAACTAAGATAACATTTTAAAAATTAAGTTTATACACAGATACCATGAGATATAAATGGTATGTTCCACGCAACCAATAAAAACAAAACAAGCATAGAATTTAAAAACTAAAATACAAGTCCAAATCATTCCAAATTTGTGATGAAACTAAATAAATAGTAAAACATGTTAAATTTATAAAGCTTTCCTCATTGTTCCTTATTCAATTGTTCTGTTGGATTTAATTCATATTTTCAACTCAGTGGATAGAATATTTAAATCTATTGTATTTTTAAATTCTTTGTATACAAAAAAAAAGAAAAAATATAACCTAAATAGGAGATCTTTATTCTCTTTCTGCTAATATTTTCCACAAGGATTCCGAAAATGAACTCAAAGATCAAAATTCCATTTTAAAGACGAAGAATTTTGGTATTTGGTAGAGAATCAAGGCAAATATTTAATTTCTTATATATATATATATATTTTTTTTTTTTTTTTTTTTTTAAAAAAAAAACACTTTCTAGTTTTGGTAAAATTTTATATTTGCTATTTTTAAGGTGCTTTTTCTTTTTGTTTTTTTTTCTCTTCCTTATAGGGTGCACCAGGTAATTGAGAACAAATTATAAGAAAGAAACAGGTAATTTCTGTCTGAATCTCTAGGATGAGGTGTTATTATTATTTATATAGCAACTATTATCCTCATCTTTGTTGTTGTTAGCCATCAAATGATTGGCACAGATGTCAAACTACCTGACATTTCTATACAGATATAGCGATTTAAAGCTAGTTCTACCAGGCATATCAATAAAGACATCAATCAGTTCCACAAGAGCACAAAGGGTAGTGGAAAGAGCCCACCTTTTGGGAAGAAAAGCTTCTCCACAACTGCTGGAAGAAACATCAGCTTCAACATGAGCTCTCTAAACAGACTAGGATATGATACCAACAAAGAGGTGGACAATAAGATGTGTGTAAATATTGTATTTAAAAACAGATATTCAATGTTTTTTTTTTTTTTTTTTTTTTTTTTTTAATCATTTTCACATGTTCAACTTTGAATAATTTTTTTTCTGTTTTTATGAGTTGAACATGTGCATAAATTATTTTGAAAATATGATTTTTCCTTTAATATCTTCTTAAATTTTACTTTTTTATCGAATCTTTGTTTTTATTTACATTATCATTTTTTAAATTTACATTGACCCAACTGTATGCCCAGATCAGTCCGTTCTTATTCATAATGTCCATCACATCCATAATGACAGCCTTCAATGAAGTCTTAGTATTGTAGGACTGCTGGGTTGTCTCCCTTTTGCTAATTCATCAGAAATAGTAATCTAGCGAAGTCAGTAGGTGTTTTTATAATCTTAGAAATTCTAAGATACAGAGGCCATGTTTGAAGGACAAGCGTTTTAGCCCATTTCAAGAAGCTGGCTATTTCCAAGATGCTATGGTTGGCAGCTAATGCCAAGAGCATAACCTACTTTTTCATTTCCTCTGTCAAATTGGAAACTGATGTTAATGCTCCTGGTACATCTGAAAGAGAAATGAATATCTTAAAGTTTGGGTCATGCTGCATCATATTGTGTTACGGTCATCTTCTATTTATGGCCATTTTAAAGATGTGTTTTCAAATACCTTATGCACCATATATAGGTATCCAAACAAGTTTGATTAAAAAGAACCAAAAATGTCTGTCTGTTTAAATTTTTATTGTATTTTTTTGAATAAAGTGTTTAGTATTGTGCTTGAAGTTGTGGATAAACTATCTGAAGTTCATATTTTGTTATTGTTTTGTCCAAATGCTTTCAAACATCAGTCATTTTCAAGAACCAATATTGTGTCCATGTCATAGGCAGAATTCCTTTGTTTACATAATAGTATAAAGAATTCTGCTAACCACACAGACATCACATTAGCTCTTGAAAATGAGTACTATGATTGAAAGTACTTGAATAATAACAAAGTATGAATTTCAGACAGTTTATCCACAACCTCAAACACAATCCTCAACATCTTATTCAAAAATTTTTAAAAAATACATAAAATATTATACACAGACTTTTCAGCTCTCTCTCTCTCTCTCTCTCTCTCTATATATATATATATATATATATATATATATATATATATATATATAAATAAAAGCAAGTGAATGACAGTGGGAAAATTTTGTGTAATACATTTTGTCCTTGCAGAAGGACTTCATTGGGATAAAGTAATGGAATTACTTATTGATGGAATTATGTATGCATAGGTGGGGAGGGACATGTAAACGTTGATTATAATTATGCAATGCGGGGGT
Source organism: Acanthosepion esculentum (assembly GCA_964036315.1). NCBI lineage: Eukaryota > Metazoa > Mollusca > Cephalopoda > Sepiida > Sepiidae > Acanthosepion > Acanthosepion esculentum. Next base: position 61,789,486 of record OZ038502.1, on the reverse strand, counting down.
GGGTGTTAAAGATGTGGGAATGCTAAATTTAATTTTTTTTTTTTTTTTTTCACAATCCAATGTTTCATTAATCCATTAATTTTTCTTATGTCTTTGTTTTTAATCATTGTTGCTTTTAGAGAAACAAAAAGTGTTGTGCAGGGTTTTTCCCCTTTGTCATTCAGTTGACTAATATATATAAGTGAAACGAAAAATGTAGAAGAATAAAACTAAAAACCTGAGTTCCACGTTGAGAATCTTTACATAAAAATTGCCCAGCATGGAACTGGCAGTTTTGGTTTTATTTCTGAATGTCTTTAATACATTTTTACTCCACCTTATTATATTGAGATTTGTTGTTCACACACACACACACACACACACACATATATAAATATAAAAGATTGCTTGTTGGGATTCATCCCCTGTTAACAACTGCTTATGTACCAAATACCTGTCATTTATTTTCTGCTTACAGGTAAATCTTTATTATCTCTCTTTGATAAAAGAAATGGGTTTTTTTTTCAGCACTTTTTAAACATGAAAAAAAAATGTTTCAGCAACCTAAAAATTAAATACACTTCTCAGATCTATGGTTCAATCCTGATCTCTGTAAATCAATTGCAGACAATCTGATTTTTCACATTCAAATTGAAATTTTATGAAATGTTTGGTTGTCTCTCAAGAAAGGAAAAGAGTGTGTTCTACTAATTCATTAACTTTTGTTTTAATACATTATAACATTGGATGGAAACCTTTTGTGGATGTTTTTAGACTTTTGGCAGTTAACGTTATTGGTCTGAAGAATTTTTTCTTGTTACTATTCTTTTTTTTCCTTTTTTGATTTCCCACTTTTTTCTTTTGTGTCTTTTCTTTTGTGCCTTTTCTTGTCCTTTTTGTGTCTTTTCTTGTCTTCCGAAGTCCTTTTTAAAACAATTATATTTAAAGGAATAGATATTTATTGTTATCATCAGACATTCATATATATATATATATATATATATATATATATTTATTTATTTTCTGTTTGTTATTTTTATAGATATAATTTAAGTAAATGCTCTGTTTTTTAATTAAACGTTATTAATTAAATTTATTAGCCTGATTGTTTGAGAAATTTTATAGAAAATACGCACTCTCTGACTGGAATTCATAATTTCTATGAAATTTCTCGAACATTTAGGCCAGTAAATGTAATTAATACTGTTTAATTAAAAAAAAAAAACAGCATTTACTTATCTATAAAATATCATATGAACAGAAAATATCTTAAATAATTGTCAGACTTAATCCATTTCATATATATATATATATATATATATATGATCAGTTTTCAAAATAAGCTTTATTGGTATATAAATATGACCTTCCTGTTTTCTGTTTCAATTCTTTTATCGGAAAGATTTAATAAACCTAAAAAATGAAACTGTAGAATCTTATTGGAGATGCATTTTGTATTTACTTTACAAATATGATTGGACTTTGACTGTAAAATGTCACCCATCATCATTAACTTTTTACATTCCACATTGACGTGATAAATCATACTGATCTGGTTGCCTTTTTTACACTCACAACACTTTAAAAATTATTTATCACCAAATCAAGGGAGATAATAATGATACTCATTGATAGCTTCTTTTCTATTTGTTAAATGAGGCTCTATATTATTATGCTAGTTACATATATTTGGGAGATGATATATGTTTCAATCAAATTTTACAAATTTGATTGAATTTTCTTTTTTATTCAGCTCTTACAGAAGTAATCAAGAGAAGATAAACTCTTCATCTTTTTGTATTAATTTTAGTTTAATCATGGAAAATAGTTTTGTTGAATAAGTAGTGAGAATTTTTAGTGTTGTTTAGCAACGTTTACAAATTGTCTGCTTTATTTAATCATTTTTGCAACAGCTGGTAAAATGTGAAATCGAAATATTTGAAAATCTTCTTGATGTTTTAAGAAATTGCTGACGAAAAGTAACAAAGAAAGATAACTCTGGATTACTTGAGTTTTTCTCGCTTCGTTCTTTTCAAAGTCTTATATGAATGCTCGCCCAACAAGCTTTCTTAATTTATAAAACTAGAAGTCAATTTTTATCTTCTCATCAAATCCAAACACCACAAGAAAAAAGAAATTCACTGAGTTTTTCTTTCTTTCTTTCTTTCTTTCTTTCCAGGAATCCATCCAAATAATTATTTCACAAATGACTTGGAAAATCACTTCATTAAAGCAATCATTCAATGGATAGAGAAGTCGGCTTAATTTTGTTTCAGCACTACAAAATCTAGTTATTATGAAAATAATTCCTTGTTAGAATATTGAGTTTATTTTGGTAAAAAGGTAGTTATTTATTGGATTAAACCAATTTTTAATAGAACCAGTTAAGGAACAAAATAACTTTCAATGGCTTCTGAGATTAACATAAAATATACTTCTAGATTAAAAACTTCAATTACTTTTCAAGGGATTTTTTTTAAAATTTGCATTTAATATGGAAAATAGTAGTCTGCATGATTGATCAGATAATATTGTATATTTCTCACCAGCAAAAGTGGTTTGTATTCAAGCCCAAGTAAAAGCTTGTATTACAAATGCTGATTTTCAAAGTAGACTCTCTCAAGGGAGATTGGTGCAACACAATCTTTCTACAATTTTGGGTTGTATGCAGTCAGATATTAGTTTTTCTGAATTCTAGAATTGGATTTGAGACCCTATTCAAAATAATGCTTCCAAATTTCCAGATTCTCAATACTTGAATGTGTCTAATCTGAAACAAAATGGCACAGATTATTGTCAGACTTAAGAGTGGCACTACATTTAGATGAATTAGTATAATGAGGTAACATGTTGTTCTAATAAAATAGATGTTGCCCAGTTTTGGAATGTTAGACCTTACTACCCATAATGTACCATTTATCCGCATGTATAACTAGCCGAGCCAAAACACAACACACATGGTCTGACTGAATATCACATTCAAGAAGCTCGAAACAGACTGTTGCCGCTTGGTGTTGACCATATAATATATATAAGGTTATAGTTGTTCAACAAGAGAAAAATGTATATTTTAAAAAAAGAGAAACTGCGAACATTTTTGGTTATAATGTGTATATATAATATTTTATTCTAGTGCATATAATATTTTATTCTTCATATTTCTGCTACACACGTTTCTGGTCTTGTGACCTTCTTCAGGAAAATAAAAGGAATAAATTTCTTATGTTCTTTTAATGTTTTGTTGTTCATTTTCTGTATTTGTAGTGAGCCTTGATCTCGTCTTTGGAGTGTTGGCAAAAGTGAATTTCTGCCTGAGTGGAAATAAAACTGTTAGGTTTGGTCTGAGAGGTTGTGATGATAGATGTGTTGATGGGAGATGTTTTCCTATCCCTACATTACCCCTGGGAGTGTCAAATCTATTTCCATTTTTGTATATTGTGTGCGTGCATGTTCCTGTTAGCTTGCATGTGTATATTCCTCGCCACATATACATACTGTCTTATAAGAATACCTCTCAGACCAAACCTAATGGTTTTATTACCACTTAGGCAGAAATACACTTTTGCCAACAGTCCAGAAATGAGATCAAGGCTCACTACAAATACAGAAAACAAACAATGAAACATTAAAAGAACATAAGGAAAATTTATTCCTTTTATCTGCCTGAGGAAGGTCACGAGACTGGAAACACATGCAGCAGAAATATAAAGAATAAAATATAATATATACACTAAAACAAATCCACATTATTACCAAAAACGTTTGCAGTTATCTCTTTTAAAAAATATATATATATATATATATATATATCTATATCTCATAATATAGGGACATCACAAACACAAGGTACACCACTGGTACAGCTGAACAGTATAGAGTAAAACAATATATTGGATCCTACATGGTTTTTATTTATGATTCTCTTATATATTATTATATGTAAACATGAAATAAGCTTTGGAGTAAAAGTTTATAAAAAAAATACACCACATAGCATTATTAAAAGCAAATATAATGGAAATGAAAGAAAGTGAATCATTTTTAGCTTTGTTTATTCAGTTGATCAATAATCTTTTTCCTGGCTTCTTGGTTGATTTTAAAGACTCCATATCAACTAAAAGTGATACAAAAAATGACCTACTAATGTGGGAACTCGGTTACTAAATTTCTTACATTTCAATGTAAAGAATTATAAATACTTCATAAAATTAGAAAAACTTTTCTTTGTAATATTTCTTGGAACTTAATGAAGTGATGCTGGAAGTTTTACTATCCAGGTATGTCCTTTGTGAAATAATGTCCCATTTAACTCCCACTTGTAGCTGGCTGTATCAAAATTGTTCTAAAACAATACTGTCTCTTCAAATTCCTTGTTCAGGGGGCAGCCAAGCTATGTTCTAAAGCAATAATTTCCCTTTATCAAGACCCAAGCAATATTTTTTTTTATTGCTTGCTGAGAAAAAAAAATGTGATAAAAACTATTTATCATACACTTTTTGTATGTTTGTTACAACAAAAAATATTTTGGATGTAAAATGAAAATTTTCCTCACAATTTCAGTGTTAATAATGTTGTCCTCCAAAGTGAAATTAGTTTAATATTCTCCTTGTATTAAAATAACAAATCAACATTGGTTACCTTGAATCGGGAATCAAGGTATCTTACATTGCAGAAGAGTTGATATTTTTTTGTTGTTCTCTTGCAATAAGTAATTGTTTTTTTTTATTGTTTCCATCTTGCTTCTCTGTTCTGTAAACTGTTTATTTTTTATGGCAAGAAAAAATAATTTTTCTTCCAGATTTAATTCAATTTCTTAAAAGGACCAAGTGATTATGTGACTTATAAATTTAATTTCTTTAAAAGCTATTTGTTTATGACAAATATTGTGGATTTTTGCATCTCAGTGGGTTATTTTATTTTGGGGGCTTCATCTTTAAGGGACAATATATACTGTACTTTTTTTCTTTTTTTTTTCTTTTTTTTAATATGTTTATTCACTCTTTTGTGATGTCTGATGATTTTTTTATAAATATTAGGTGAGTTTATCAGGAGAACAAGTCTGAAAAGTGAAACCTCCATTCTCCCTATTTCAGTTGACAAATCATCTTTGCAATAATCAATTTCTCCTGCGAAATCAGAGACTCCCCTCCACCTCCCAATATACCTAACATTTTTCTTAATTTTTTTTTCTTTTCTTTTGAATTTCAATTCTTTCTTTGTTTTTATTTTCAGAAACAATTATTTTCTCTTATTTTTAATAATTATTTTTCAAATTTCGTATATTACTTTAAAAATAAAATTTGTTATTTTTATTTTCAAACTGTTTTGGATTTATTTAATTTCTCTGGCAAGGATTCATAAAAATCAATGAAAATAATTTCTTATCACTAAAATTTTGTATACTTTTGAAAAGGTGTTTTGTAAAATTTTCAAATTTTAGCAAAAAGAAACAAAAAACATAGGATTACTTCAAATGAAAAACCTTGAACCTTATTTCTCTCTCTTAGTTCTATTTTTCAGCACCCCATTGATAATAAAAAAAATTTGTTTTTAGCCAGTGCTTTTTTTTTTTTTTTTTTTTTTCACAAAAAAGCAAAAATTAAAAAAAAAAAAAGTCATTTTAATTTTTTTTTTTTTTTTTTAAAGTTATCAATGTTTTTTTGTTTTTTTTTTGGGGGGGGGGGGTTAATCATTTCATCCTGAATGTTAGAATGTAAAAAAAATAAAAATACTATTAAGGAGAGAGAGAATAATAAAATAATTTAGACAGAAGATAATGATTGACATTACATTTAAATTTTTGAAGATCAAAGTTGAGAAGTGTGATAGAAGAAACTTAGCATAAAACTTACGGTTACATCTAGCAATTTCAACTAATCAGAGAAATGTAAACATGACCAAGGATACCTAAGCAGTTGTTTATTTTCTTGATTTTTTTTTTTTATGATTATATTAGTTGGGCTTGTTTGATATTGAGCACCTTCATAAGGTGGATACAGGTTTAGAGAATCTGTCTTCTTTATTAAAGATTTTGAAAACCCAAAGTCAATAGACAAAAATTATATTGTTTAAAAACAGATAACTACTCAAACTATATGTATCCACAGAATAGAACATATATAGAAATAACATTGGACTATGAATAATAATCAATTAAATCCTTAGAAATTACTTCGTTTTTGTATCTGAAATCTAAATAATGTGAGATGTACTTTCATTTATATATATATATATATATATATATATATATATATATATAAACTTTGCATCCAGGTTCTTGCATTTTGCCATTCTTGGCAAGTTTTCTATTATTACAATGTGAGATATAACAAAAGTTTTGGAAACAAACAAAATGAAAAAGAATCTAAATGAAATCAGCTAGATTATATACCCAAAATGCATATAAAAAAAAAAAAAAAAAATTTAATTTCTAGCATCTTTTGTTTGCGTGCTTGTATAGTCACATTAACTTAGTCTGAAGTCCTAAAGGACGAAACATTTTCCATTTTGTTATACTTCTTTCTCCTAAAATTGTTCTCTATAAAACCTTTTTTTATATATCATTATCTTACATATATATACGTCGATTGTCCTTCGAATTTGAAAATGACGTATCATTTCTGCATCTCATCTGTGAACTCGGAGGTGGCTCAGCAACCCCAGGCTGGAGGTGCAGAGTCTGGAACAGTGGGGATGCTGAAAGTCTGTTGTCATAATCACTGCTGACGATGCCCTATGACGTTGATCTCTGGCAGCGGTGAGTTTCCGGCATTGAGCATCCTTGAAGGTGACAGCAGCATCATGGATTGTGATTCACCAACATGGTCAGTCACTGGCGCACTCCTCCAATTCTATGGGTTTGAGCTTGCACCCCTGGAGATTTGCTTTCACAGTGTCTTTGTACCACTTTTTCTTTTTGAATGGCCTTGGTTTCTCTTGCCATGCAGGAGCTCTCTGCACAGCAGACATTTTGGCAAACAGTGCTCCTCCATGCAGATGACATGCCCGACCCAATTATATACAATATAATTACACACACACACACTCTATTTTACCTGGTCTGGATTAAGAAGCCAACGGAAAGAGTTGTAAGCTAAATATACTTGCCATTAATCAATACCTGTTCATAATTTTTTTTTTTTTTTTTTCGTCCTACCTCATTACTTCCAATTCTGTTTATATTATAGGAAGAAAAGAAAAAAAGTATCCCCCCTCTGCCCCGCACTTGTCTTTACAGCTTAAATTTTCTCTGAATGCCTTCCTCGAGATAATTGACAACCTCTCTGCCTACCTACCCTCCCACTTCCCCCAAATTACTTTTTCTACTGAAAAACTCTTCACTTGTAGAAAACTTGTGGCCATAGTTTTGATATTGAAACTTCAGACAATAAAATTTCAGTAAAAAAAAAAAAAAAAAAAAAAACTTGTAAGGATTTTCTCTTTGCTCATAGCAAGGATTTTTTTTTTTTGTTTTCATAGTGAATAATAGGAACAAAGAAATACTTACAAGAAAATAAAGGTATATTTATTTTAAAACTTGTTTATTTTTATTTATTCTACCTGCTTTGGTTTATATAGTTATTACTTACCATAATTTGGAACAAGGCTTCCATATTCAATGTTTTTAAGATAAAATTAGACTATCCTAAATGAAGGAAGTTGTGCTATACCACAAGTTATAGAATGGAATATATCCGTTTCCGACACACAACTGGAGAGTGACGGAAACCAACAACCCAAAGGATTGTTTGCAAACCATATATTTAAAAAAAAAAAAAAATTTGGTATTAAATAACTGACGGTTGTTATTCCATTAAAACGGAACAATCAAAGAGAACTTTAATATTAGTGCACCCAGTGAGGATCAAGCTCGAGTCATAATTTCCTAATCACCACTCCATAGAGTAGCAATTACCATAATGTAAAATGGGATTGAATTCCAGTTGCGTTTGTTTTTGCAAAAATACTCTTGAAAATCTATTAATCTGTCTCTTCTCCACATTGGCATGACAGTGGGCGTTGGGGACTAGGCAATGTCGATATTACACTGACCCTCAATGCAGAGTGAGCTATCTTCTCTCTCGTGGTTTTATTTAAAGATATATTCATTTTTGTTTTTGTTTTTGGTAAAGAACTTTATTTGTTATTCTGTAGTGCCAATCTATAGGATAATAATAGAGGACCTTATCAAAGTCATTTTTAACCATTTATCTATAAAAATGAAAATGGTTACATATAGATGATAGTATGCCATTCATGACATCTATACGAGTTGAGATCTGGCAGGGCTATTTAAGAACATGGCTCAAGTTTTCAGCTTAATATTTTAGTCTTTGGACAGCCCAATACAAACTATCCTGTGTTCAACTTCCTTATCTCCTATATGTAGTTTTAGTAAATAGCTATAAAACTTCAAACTCTCCCCCACTTACAAGTTATGAACTTTCAGAGATATAAACAAACCCATCAATAAATCAATTTTTGACCACCATGCTAATTTGGAAGCTCTACTGATGTGTAATGAATGACATTACTGTATGTAATTACCTGACATCTAGACCAAAGGCAGGATGTGACACAAGGTCCTTTGTGTGTGTGTGTGTGTAGAAAGCCCATACACAAAGTACAAAAATTGCTTAGTCCCCAACGCCCACTGTCATGCCAATGTAGATATTACACTGACCCTCATTTCTCTTGGTTCAATGAGGGAGGTACTGCTGCAGGGTTGGAATACCCTGGGTTCCTTCTCCCATCTAAAATGAGAACAGTTTACTCCACTTCTGGCCAAAAGTGAACACCTGTGCCAGGTAAGTATGGTATTACTGTAGCTGTTCAGCATCAGTCTATAGGCACAATCTACTTATCTCTCTCTGGTGTCACAGATTTGTGGTTATCCATCGTTTTCACAAATGCATCTTGTAGATATTTAAGCTCAGAATTTATCTTATTTAAAAACGGGGCCATTATTTATTTATTAGAATAATATTAAAATATCCATTACTTTCCTTAAATTTTTAAAACTGAATGATATGCTATAATCAGATTATGTAAGAATAATTAGAAATCAGTATTTAACTGCTCTTACCTACTTGGTAAGCAGAAACAAATAAATCAAGTTTTAATTCTGCAAAATGAAACCAGAGAAGAAATATACAAATATGCATAAAGGTTTTTTTTTTGTTTTTTTTTGTATCAATGGAAAGAGTTAAAATAATTTTTTTCTATGAGCAAATTATTTTTGCTAGAAAACCTGTGAAAATTTCAGTTTTCCTATTTGAATTTTCTGATGAATCTTAATTCTTGAGTTAATGATTGAATAACCTCCTGTTGAGTTCTATGACAATAAAATATCCCTAGAAATTCTTTTGCATTGTTAAATATTTGACTTTAACAAAATATGAATACTGGTCGTTATTTTAAGTAGGTACAAATGAAAAGATTTGAAATTGACGACTTTTCTATTTCACTGAAACAGCTGTTAAGCACTTCTGTCTTTCTTTCGTTCATTTTCTCTATGAAACCAAGTAGTGTTTTTTCCCCTCTTTCCACATGATCAAAACTGAATAGTCCATTATTTATGAGGTGCTGGCAGGGCATAACGGTCATGCCAACTAACGAAGGGAGGGACAAGCACAGTTATAATGGGAGTTAAGTTTTCATTTACTCCATTAATTCCCATCGTCTTTTTATTGGAATAGTGTAAATTAATGATTTATAGGTAAAAACTGATAATTAATACCATATCTCTATCTATAAAAGGCAGGATGTGTTTGTGTGTGTGTAACAATTTTCGACAGATTTGCACCAAAATTTACATGCACATGCTCCAAGTTAGCGGGAAGGCCAAGACCGACTTTGCATTTCCCAACTCCGATCGATAGTGGAAATAATCAATTTTTTCTTGCTTCTACGGCAGTTTTCATGTAGTTTGCGGCCATATTCTACTGGCCAGAGTGAGAGCTGGCTGCCACGAATAGGCAGGAAGATTCTATTGGCCAGCGTGAGAGCCAACAGCTGACTGACACGAATGTTAACTAGCATGCAAAAAAAATCGATAGCTGCATTCGTCACAAGTGGGGAAAATTTAAATGTGCATGGCACTTTACTCCAATTGGCTCATTCGCTTGCTTAAACTCAACGTTGATTCTGATTCCACAGAACTGGGTTGGATGTGAAAAAGTATTTAACATTTTTTTTTTCATTTGGTTTTTCCAGTTACGAGTCCTTTTTTAAAGCTGATCGTTTTGTCTTCATTTTGTTTAGTTCTTTTTTCGTAACAGATTTAATGTTTAGTATAGAGCTTAGAAAAAATTTGCAGTGTGAGATAGGCAAGAAGTAAAGCATGTAGCAACATCAGCACGGTAAAGGGCACTCCTTTAAAGGCTAGGAAGGGCAAAAATATTTTAAGTGATAGCGATTGCTGTATGAGTCGTACGATTTTTGAATCAAGCCCGGGCAACACTGGGCCATGCTGCTAGTGCTTTATAAAGCTATAATTAATAGATTTTTATTTTATTTTTGACAATACTGGTTTTTATAGATGGCATTATTTTTTTTTCATATCAACTATAATTTATTCATACAAACGGGTATTTATTTATTTTTTAAATTTTTCTTAATCTATTAATAATGAACATCCTGCTATAATGTCGGATTATAAGTAGAAACCTATACTGTATTTTCTTGTGCATAATTTGAGAAATTTTGAACAAAAATTCAAGGCAAAATCAGAGATTTTTACTCAGCTTAAAATAAAAAACTCTTGAAACAGCAAAATTGCAAATACACCGAGCACAATTGATGATAAAACAAAAATAGGCAGATGTTGATTAATTGTTTTACAATAGGTATTTAATATGTCTGGCAATATTTGTTTGGGAATCAGTGTAATTCATTGTCTTTTGTCTCAGTTTTGCTCACAAGATGAAGTTTGTTTATATTTTGATTTCCTTGTTTTTTGGGGGTTTTTTTCTAACATTTTCTCCCTTCTTTCTTGCTATCAAATAAAAAAAATATGATAGATTAATTAACACTTTAAAATGTATAGTTAGCACCTTTTCCTAGAAAATAAGTTTTGAAATGGAAATTAGAAGAAACATGTAATGGCTAAACATCTGGTTCATTTCTATTCTTTAATATCATGAAAAATTATATATTCTATTGAAATACAGGGTGCGATGGATAAATTGTCGTTTAAACTATGCAAAAATGAAAATAACACTGACCTCTCATTTTAACTAATGTATTAACCACAATTACACAATGCTAAAGAATAAATTTATTCAATAAAATCGCCATTAGCTTCAACCCTGTCCTCCAGTCGACTTTGAAATCTCCAGCACCTCTTCTGGATGATCTCCTTGTTTAAGTTGGTGAATGCTGCCTTAATCTTTGCCTTCAGTTCATCTTTAGTGTTACAAGGAGTTTTGTTGGTCTCTCGCTCAACTCCACCCCACACATAATACTCAGATGTAAGGGGTGATGTGGTTACAGAAATTGTCTGACAGCCATGACTGAGTTCTCCTGCTTGTGTGGCATGATGCAGAGTACTGTTGCCAGACAGCAGCCACCCTCTTGAACCAGGGCAGAACTACCTCCTCAAGACACTTTATGTAGGCCTCCATGTTGAGTTTGAGGCCCTCACCCACAAATTTGGGAGTTTTTATCAAAATGAGCTTTCTGAGCTGTCAAACCTTCATAATCACCATTTGACTCTTTCTACAGTGTCCTCAGATTGACACCCAAACACTCTGAAATGCTCATATTGGAGCTTCCAGCATGTGTTCCCAGCAGTACAACATACTGTTTCCAAATTTCTGGCAGAGTGAATTGTGTCATGGCGCTCTTTTTCTCACAGACATTGCCTGACTGACCCTATTATACTGTGTAGTCATCAAAAACAAACAACATACACAAAATTAAAAATATAAAATGGTGACACTTTACCGATCACTTCCTGTACATGTATGACATTGAAATTTTAATGGATAATATTAGTGCAGCTTTTCAAAAAAGATTCATAAACTGTAATATGGGATCGTATGAAATTCATGACTCAACGATGTAATTTATTTCGTTTTTAGCTTCAGAAACACAGAAACACAATACTCAAGTTTTCAAGTTGAAAATATGGTAATTAATGCCGGATTTTACCGTTGATATTAATAAATGGGTTAAGCAAGCAAGGTAATGTCAAGAATAAAATATAATATAAAATATAATATAGCAATATTATAAATATCATCATCATCATCATTATTCTGCACTTAAAAATGCATAAACCTATCCTTTATGTAAGTAGAGGATTTATCTGTTTGCCAATGTGTTGGTGTAGTGAGTTTTATCCTCAATACAGCTGCACTCAATCAGTTATGTGCCATGCGTGATACACACGTAGGTGATCATGTATCTTTCAATACATGACTGACGAGGCAGATTTTTTTTCTGCAGTAGGTTGCCATTTCTTTCTCCTGTAGACCAGTTGCCATCCAAGGCTACAGAACCCAGTCTGTCCTGCTATTTACCCATAGCTGGTAGGGGGGGGAGAAGAGGATACATACCTTTCCCAAGGGTATAAGCATGTAAATGAATTTCAGTCAGTTATGTGCCATGCATGATACATGCTTAGGCGATCATGTATCTTTCAATATATGACTGACAAGGCAGATTCTTTTTTTTTTTTCCCACAGTAGGCTGCCATTTCATTCTGCAGTAGACCAGTTGCCATGCAAGGCTATAGAACCTGGTCTGTCCTGCTATTTACCCATAGCTGGGTGAAGAAGAGGATTCGTACCTTTCCCAAGGGTATTAGCATGTAGTTGAATGTAATGGATTTGACTGGAATTCGAACTCGACTCTCCGATTCCTTAGTCCAAGCCGCTATCCATTACTCAATCATAGCTGCACTAGTTGGTCATAATTCAGATAAATCTAAGCTTAGTAAAGAAGCTTAGTCTATTTAGATGCATATTTGCCAGTGGTCGGTACATCAGTCCAGGCAAAAAGCCACAACTATAAATGACCAAAGAAAAGAAGACCCTCTACACAAATCTGACTTCATTAAACTTTGTATTGTATTCTTCTTTTATATGCTGTATTCCTTCAAAACCTGGATGATCATTGCTCTCCACAACTTCCTATTTGTTGTACATTTAAGTAATATTTGTTTCCCAGTCCCTGTTCTGCCATCCATTTAAACAAGCTCATTAGGTAGATTACTGTTTCCCCCTGTCCCTTCAAGACAAAGATGATTATGGCTCTCCACAATTTCCTATCCTTTGTAGTTCTAAGTAATGTTTGTCGCCATATTCTCTCACCCAGACCCTGTTCTGCCATCTATTTAAACAAGCTCATTAAGTAGGTTACTCACTGTTTCCCTCTGTTTCTCTTGCCTTCAGTATGTCCTGTGAATGTATTATTCTCCAAGCCCTCTTTCCTCAATTGTACAATCCAAAATTCCAACTACCTCTTTCTGATTCTAAGTATACGTTTCATTTCCATTTTTTTTCCTAAAACGTCCTTGTTGCTCACATGTTTTGATCTCTGGTATTCTCAGCATTCTTTGTCATAATCACATCTTTGTTGCCTCAAGTTATCTCTTCATCTGTAATGAAATTGTCCCCCTATAGAAGGATTAATATTACCTGACAGTTCAGCTCTCTTGTTTCTAATGCAATTTTCCTGTTAATCCTTTGCTTATCTTTTGGAAGACATTTTTCATTACGTGTCTTCAGATTTCTGTATCATATTTTCTGTTGTCTGTTATAACACTTACAGTCAAATCAGGCTGAAACACCATTTCTCGTCTGACCACCAAAGTTAAGCAATGTTGAATCTAGTCAGTACTTAAATGGTGGGCTGCTTGGGAACATCAGTTAGTGTAAGCCGATTGGTCATGGGGCTAACAACATCATCCTATAAAATATTACTTGTTATGAAAACCACAGCAAAGACACCTAGTGTTGTTGAGAACTGTGGCTCTATACTCCTCAGGGGAGTGTACAGAAATAAAGGAGGGGGTGATTATAACACTTCTCAGAAATTTCAATTGGTTCTTTTTTTTATTGTTAGTATAAGTGTTCCTGTTTACTTTGAAACTTCCTCGTTGCTTACATGTGCTCTCTGTGGCATTCTCAACAGCCTTCTGTAGAACCACATTTCTGTTGTTTCAAGGCTTGTCTTCATCTGTAAGGAACTTGTCCTACATTCACTGCCAGACAGGTGGATTGATATTACATTGCAGCTCAGCATTCTTTTCTTTGATTTTGTTGAAATTTTTCTCTTAATACTTTGCGTAGTTTCTGGAAGGAGATTAATTTTTTGTAATATACAACCTTGAAGAAGAGTTACTTGTAGTATTTGTGCACTTTTCTTAGGATCAAGGTGTAGTATCTTTTCACTCAGAGTCTAGTTACTTGGCCCTCAGGCAAGGATCCAAATATTAATTCCTTTTCAGTCACATTCTCATCTTTGGGTGGGACATATCACCATGTTCTTGTCATCAGGTCGGACACACTAAAGTTGCAAGGCAAGTTTGGTCCTGGGAATTCTGATTCTGGAGCAACACGTATTTTAATGGGAGCGTTTGAGTATTCAGATGCCGTTGTAACACTGACTGCAGAAATTATGTGGGGGAGGGACTGGCAAATGAGAGAACTCATCTAACAAAGACAAAGACCGCAATGTAAATGCTCCTATGAACCCCACCTGCCAATGCACGCAATCACAAACTATGGAACATATATAAAATGCAGTGTGTATCAATATATGAGGCATGACAATTTAATTCTCAGTTTGCCCCAATTTTGAAGATCCATGCACACTTAACAACCTTGAAACCATAACACCCTAATCAAGGCTCTCTGTGAAATATTGGATGAGAATAAGAAGATGATGAATATGCTACAAAGAAATAGTGTTTTTTGAGTGGCACAGGCAATTCATGATGACATAAGCATCCCAAAACACAACATGCATATGTGGACAGTGTGAATCTTAGTTCGTGTTCAAATGGAAGATAAAGTGTGTGACTGATAGCAAAAGAAATGAATATGAATAAAAAAACATACAGCAGATTCTAATAGAAGATTTGGTGTCTTGAATCTTGACAGTTTAATTCCTAGAATGTCCCTGTGAAAGCAAAGTTTACCTACCTGGTCACTATTGACTGCTGTCACCTTTTAAGTACTTACTTTGGGAAACTAGGGACAGTAGTGACCGGATAAACAGCATTTGCTTTCAAAAGATGATTCTGAGAATAAAATTGTCATGCCTCATATATACACTGCATTTTATATATGTGCATTATTCAAACAAGTAATGTTTTCTTTGGTGTTTTAATCAATCAGTAGGATCTCCAACCTTATTCAAGGGCATATTTATTCTTGTAATATCCTACTTTTCTACTGCTCCTCCCTTTGTTGATTCAAGTGGTCTGCCTACTCAACTGGTTCACACTCCTCTCTGGTCTTTAGAACAGGAGGTTCCTGTTTAAGATTGAGTTTCTGGTTCCTTCTAAAGTCTTCTCATTCTCTTTCACTCCCAGTAACCCCTTGTGGCTTAGTGGCTTTATCGCCTTGCTTGGGGTGAAATGATTAAAAGAAAAAGATAAAAATTCATCTAGAAATAAATTTACATCATCAAACCAAACATTGTTTTACGACAACATTTTGCTTGGTATGCATTCCAACCTTCTTCAGGTATCTCTTGTATCTGGTAATCTCCAGGAAATTTAGAATGGACTTGCAATGGGTGTGTCAAAATCAAGATAGTCTGAAAGAGACCATCCCTCTTCAGGTTGGTTTTGAATTCAAAGCCGTCCATCTCTGACTTGTTTCTCTGTTGAGACTATAGAGCTGAGTCTATTCTGCTATTTAACCCATAGCTGGAGTATTTTCTAAGCGTGGCTTAGATGCAGCACATGGCCAAAAGTATGGGGCGCCCAGTGAGGATCTAACTCACTTTTCAGTTGTAATTGTTTTAGCAAGACCAGCTTGCTAATCATTACACCACGACTAGGAATCCAACCCATAGCTGGAGTAAGATGGATTCATGTCTTATCTAAAGGCATTAAAGTGAAATGAACCAAACTCAGAATTTGAAATCTTCACACCAATTCCATTCTTAGCACCAAAAACCATTACACTATCTGCACATCTGACATGGCATAACTTTGCTAAAAATATTAATCTTTGAAAGACAATGTTAATGTTTGAAAGACATAGATTAATATTTTTCAAAAATATGTTTCAAAAATTGTTAATTTGAACTGTATAGTTAATATTTGTTAAATATTTTTAAAAAACTGAATTAACAGAATTTTAGGCCAAATAAAAAACAAAACAAAAAAAAAAACAAAGATTAAGAATAAAAACAAAGATTTTTCTGGTGGCAAATTTATTTTATTTGATTCGTATCCAACATTGCTAAAACAAACGATAAAGAGAGATGGGAATTTATACATAAGAACATACATACTGAAAAAAGACAAAAGTATTAGGAGCCTGAAGTTGGCTGTCAGAGTGGATGGGGGTGGTGGTGGTTGCATGAAGCTGTACACAGCACAAGGGGGTCTCGGGGAGGGGCAAATATGCTGTAAATGGACATGCATGCACACAAAGTCGCACGTACTGACATAGACCAAAATCATACACTCATTTATGAGTTACCAAAAAGTTGTACACCTGATTGAAGGAAGGAAAACAAAGAAGAAAGAAGAAAAAGAAAGGAAGAAAAAGAAAGAAAGCAGAAGAAAAAGAAAGAAAGAACAAAACACAGTCAAATAAAGATGATGCTGATATTCATGCCCAGGTAAGACAGAGTCAAAGCCTTTTCATAGTTAAATCAGTAGCTATTAAAATAACATTAAAACAAAAAAAATATATTGTTTATCTAACAACCCAAATTAAGTTCTCTTTAAATCTTATTTTGGTTTCAAAACAATCGTCTTTTTGTTAATTTTTATTTTAAAATCCACAAAACAGTCCGCAATTCACAACTCCCTTTAATTAAACGTTTGACATGCTTCTAAATTGCTAACAAGTATTTTTTTTCTTTTTCTTAATGACTTTCATGCCAGATATTAAAAGACAGCAATAACCATTCGCTGCTATCATTTTACTCTGCCAATAATAAGTAATGCCCTTTCAAATATTTTCTTTTAAAAATCATGCAAGCTTTCTCAAAATGCACATACATATATACCAGGTGATTCAAGGAGAAACTTCTACCAGTATATGGATCAAAGTAACTTGAATCATAATAATGTTTTATTTCCTGGTTATTTACCCCCTTCATTTTTGGGTGCATTAAAGAGAATATTTAGATAGAAAATTATGGTTAGTTGAAAATTTTTTTAACCATAATTAGCACTCATATACAAACACACACACACACACACACACACAAATTATTTTTTCATTTTTATTCTTGTTTCTAACATCTAAAAAGCTACTCTTTGACTTCAAATACAATTCTCCCAGGTAAGTAAAATGGGTAAAATTGCTGGGTAAAATAAATTGTTTTTCCCCCTTAGTAAAGTTTATAAACACATTGTTAGCACAAGCCAATTTTTAAAGACAATATAAAATAAATTCCCATAATGCAACATACATAATGTTTGCCTCTCTTTATAAGATCACAATCTTGACCTTACAAAAATAAAATAAAATTAAAAAAATGAGTAAGAAAAATAGATAAAAATAAAAAGGTAAATCATTGTTTTGTTTTTTTTTTGTTTTTTTTTAAATCAACTAAAAAAACAGTTGCCAAAAAGTCATATACATTTATTATATTACGTGGCTATTGGTAGAATTTCTTTCAATACATGAAGCTTATGTTTATTTTATGACCCAATCTTTTAAAGCTTCTTTGTTTATTTAACTTCTGACATAAGTTTAGTGTCATTTCTTTTTAAGGCTTCATCTGAAGCCAGAAAAAGATTAACACAACAATAATCCTTAATTAACATTTATTAATCTGTGTCAAAACTCATCAGAAGCTCAGACTGAACAAATTCAACAAATGCTTTAATGAATATAGATATTAAAAATATGATCATATTTGTATCATATATCAGCACACAAATATTTATAGACACACAGGCATACTTGAAAAACAATACTACTTCTATATATAGAATATATATATTAGCAGACACCCATATACAAATGCACAAATCATACACATTTGAAATAAAACTACAACTGATGGCTGTATAGAGTGGGGTGGGAATGTTAATGATGCTCTTACACTACTTGATCCCCCCCCCCCAAAAAATCTTTTAACAGTTAAAAGGAGGATTTTTTTAAAAAGGTGGGCAGTTTAAGGATTTACCGATTTTCTTGCAGGAAATCAAAGACAATGTTAGTCAGGTACATTTGGTGGGAAAAAATATGATTTCTTAGGTATCTAAAATGTCTCTATTAAAATATAGATATAATCATACAGGAAGCAAATATATATGTATTTTATTCTTAATTAAGAGATTTGATTTTTCTGCATATTAGCAGGAGTTTTAATACTTAAATCTTTGATTAAATAATTACTTAAAATATAATTTTCTCTCATATATGAGAGTGAGAAAGAAAGACATTGCATGCATATGTTTTTCCATATACCTGTTTATATAAAGATATAATAACTATATAATAAAATAATAATAGATATGCACAAATTTATATAATTCAACATGAATAAAAACAAAACAAAAAAGCTGCTGCGTTTCATTCTCTGATGGACTTTCTCAAGGCAAATGCGAGGATTTTATTTTGTAACAAGTATTTATATACAAGACTTACTTTCATTTATTAGACATTGAATTGTGTCACTTTGTGTCTTCCATAGCTTACCTGACGTTTCAGCTAACCTGCTGAATATTTATGAGTGTTCCTAAACATAAATATTTTGAAATACAAATAACATTTTTGCTCTTGTATATAAATACTCGTTGCAAAAATAAAATCCTCACATTTGTGAAAGGACGAAATGCATTGGCTGAAATAAGCTTTTCTTGTCTTTATTCATATTGTCTTTTTACAGATATATTCTGTCGCAAAGTTTTACACATATCAACATATGTCAAGAATTTGTGCCAATAAAGTGCTTGATTGATGATAGACAATAATTATTGAATCAGGAGTAATATAAATTGACAATACTTATTGTATACTTATTGGAGTTTCATAATTTTTCATCTGTCAGGAATCAGATAAGAATTATTGTATTAATTATAGAATCTATGTAATTAATATGATCTGTAATTGTAATTAATACAATTAATTAATATAAGATTTAAGACATTCTGTAATTGATACAATCATTCTTATCCAAGTCCTGATGAGTAAGAAATCACAAAACTTGAGTTGACCACTGATAAGTACTGTCAAATTATATTACTGATTCAATAATATATAAAGATATATATCAATCTTTGTACATTGATTCCTACACTATCAAATACTTCCTTCAGCTTTTATTAGAAAAGGTCTGTCTGTAAACAATCTGTGGTTTAAAGAGCAACTTTCAACAAAATAAAAACAAAACATACACAACTGATAGAAAACACCTCAGCTAAAATAGAGACTTCAACTCTCAAATAAAACATCACTCAGTTCAGATTATTCAGAATCTAGCAGGGCTCTCCAAGTGACACAATAGCAGTTATTGAAAAAATATAAAAGCAGAGCCTTTGAGCTGATTTTTTTTCTTTTATATTTTATAGAACTAATTATCAAAGCTTTTATATACCATCTTCCAAAAATTATCTGTATATTTATTAAGCTTATCTTAGCTTGGTACAAGGTTAAAAATATGAAACACACAGTGAGGATCAAAGTCATTCCACAGTAGTAATGGTTTGCAAGAATATTTCATTAACCGTTAACTCATACCAAGTATATTAATCAAAGTAGGTTTGTTTTGTTTAAACAGGTGTTAAATGTCAATCCTGCCAACATATATATATTCAAACATTCATAGCATTAATTTAAATGAGGGCTCAATACCAAGAGTAGAGCAATAATTATTTATTATAAAGATGTTGCATACAGACAAACAAGTACTCATGAGAAAGGTGCATTTAATAGGTGAGGAACGAAGATGGTAAACGTCTTTGTTCCTCACCTGTCGAGATGCATTTGCATTGAAACAAAAATGCATCTTTGTCGTGAGTACTTGTTTGTCTGTATGTAACATCTTTATATAAAGTGGACACTGAGGTCAACAGAAAGCCTGAAGACTGCATTCAAGCATGAAACACAATGTTGACTTGTCTCCACTTTATATCTACATATGCTCTATCCCTGATATTGAGCACTTTTATCCATAAATATAGCATACCTTAAAACTAGATTTATATCATATATATATATATATATATATATTCTGTGTATTTAGGCATCAAATGTTCTTTAAGGCAAATACTATTAAAAACAACAGACATTCTGTGTCAATTAATTTTAATGGTCAACTTTTCTAAATTACGAATAATCCTTTTCATACAAGGAGGAAATTATGTCATAAATTGTCCAAAGTTCATTTTGGAAGAAAAGACGGAATTTTCTTGTCTGAGAAGGATTATTCATAATATGGAAAATTCAATCATTAAAATTAATAAACACAAACTGTCATTTTGAATATATATCACATACATACATACATACATACACACACATTATATATATATATATATATATATATATATATATATATATATATATATATATATATGTACTCATATATAAGCATATATACTTTAAATCGGCTCTTGCTTACTTATAATGCCTAATACAATATAAATAATTGTTATACTGCATATATTTAAAAAAGTATTTGACAATCAACTGAAACCTGAGAAAAAAAAATCACAAACTATAAAAGTAAATTTTATCATCAAAATCTTTGCCAATAGTAAAAAAACAAGAAATAAACAAAAAAATATGAGAAAATTCTAATTTAAAAATTATTTTTGTACAATTTTTAAAACTGGAGGTATATATAAGAACTTATTTGTCTGTAAACAAAATAAATCATAATCTGAATGAGAAAATTTATCAGCTAAAAAGTTCCTGATTTTAAAAATATAACAAAAATCAACCAATTATTGGATTTTAATAAACTTTTTAGTACTTATGGGTGGATGCTGAAAAGTTCTCTGCTAAACCTACTTCTCAAAATCTGACCAAATGACCAAATGTTTTTGAGGATTTCTTGTTTGGATCAAGTAGCTTTCAGCAACACATCATATTTAACGAAGTACAAAATTTTTTATGTTTCTATTCTGAATTTAGGAGTTAATAAAAACGTGCACACTGCAAATCACAAGACACAAGGCAAAATACTCAAACAATGTGAGAGAGAAAGGAAAAATGAAGTGAGAGATTACAGCTGGGTCAATCCTTTCATTTGTTAGGTTTTATCAATCCAAATTTTGCTTCTGTAGCTTTCCTAGCATATTTTTGATTTGAATATTTTCAAACTGCAAAATTGGTTGAATCGACAAAAACTGCACATATAAAGGACTGACTATATAAACATAATCACCAGAATACACACAAAATTATCTATTTCTATCTCTCATATATATATATATATATATATATATATATATATATATATATAATTTTTTTATATATCAAGAATAATTTTGGAGGAAAGATGTATGACAAAGTGGAAAACGTTTTTCAATAACTTTTACACTTTGTAATACATCATTGCCCTCTCTCTCATATATATATAAACACCGATCAAAATAAAAGAATAAATAAATAAATATATAAGATAAAAAATAAAAATAAAAAAACAAACAAAAAAACAAGCAAAATAATTTGACATAAATAAATAAACAAATAAGCGACTTCCGGTAAAAGTAACCGCCAAAATATACTACCCATAATGCACCACTGACCCTTATATAAACAGCCGAGAAAAATAACAGCACTAGTCGCCTGACGATTGCACTAGCATGAAACAGACTGTCGCCTCTAAGTGCTGACTTCCATGTCCACTTTTATATTTACACACGCTCTATCTCTGATATTGAGCACTTTACCCCATAAATATAGCACACTTTAAGACTATATTTCTGTATGTATATATATATATATAGCTAGCCTCCTGTGAGTGTGTGTGTGTATGTAATATTGTGTTTGTGTAGGCAGATATTTGTCTCTGTGCATTTACACTTGTATGTATATATGTGCAAGCATAAATTTGTCTCTATATGTAACCTTGTATGTGCATACATTTGTCTGTGTATATATCTTTTTGTGTGTGTGTGCATGTAACCTTGTGTGTATTATGTCTGTGTGTGCATAAATTTGTTTCTGTGCATAGTTTAGTCTCCTGATATTGAGCACTTTAATTGCAAACATTGCTCACCTTAAAAGCATTATCTTCCAGAAATACACTTGTTAAATTTTTTTTTTGTGTGGTGGGTACATGTTATGTACAAAAGTAGGGAGAATCTTATCAACAAACACCTATAGACATATATATATCTGCACTTATACTACATCACTGAATGCAAACACATATACACACATTCACACACATATATAATTCGTAACCTCCTGTTATTTAGAATATATGATACATAAATTTATTCCATGCTAGAATAATTGAAATAATAATTGCATAAAAAAATTCAATAACATCATTTACTCACTTTCGTTTATTAGACATTAAATTACATCATGAAGCATCCTCTATAATTTACCTAGACTTTTCAGTTAACCTGAAGAATGTTTACGAGCGTCTCTTAAATTTAAACATTTTGAAAAACTAGCAACATTTTTACTTTTGTTTATAAATACTTAATGCAGAATAAAATCTTTATATTTGCCTTGATAAAGTTCATCAGAAAACTAAGCTAAGTTTTCCTTTTGTCTTTACTTATCAAATTAAACATAAATCAATATATATCTCAATAGTAAGTTATAAGGTTACTAATTATTAACAACAACAACAACAACAATGTGCTGCAGCAGGTAAAAACACTAGAATAAAAAAGTGGAAGTAAAGTGAAAGTTTTAAATTTTCTTGAAGCCTTCAAGTTTAGAAGCTGTTGTCAGTGTAGGCATTGGCTAATTGTCATGGTAACTGAAAGCAAACTGTGCAAAAACAATGTAGTTATAAATGCAGTGCCTGGCATTACAAAGAGGATCCAATTAACTTGATCATACCAAAAAGATTGCAAAACAGGAAAAAAGAGAGATAAACAGTTATATATATATATATATATATATATATATATATATATATATATATAATATATATATATATATATATATAAAGGTATCTTAATCCCAATTGTAAAGAAAATTTGTTCTGTTTAATGAAAATAAACATTGAGTGCTCTTTTGTGTCAGTTTTAACATATTTCAAATTCTATGTTGTGACTCGCCTGGATTATACCAACGGATTACTACCTGTATGTATGTATGTGTGTGTGTGTATATATATATATATATATATGAGAGAGAGAGATAGAATTGATATGAAGAATTTTTTTTTCACTTAATTCATGTTTACTACAAAGTTTTGTGGCTGTATAGGTATAACTACTCATTAGAACATTTAATTTTGCTGTAATTTCAGGAAAATCAAGAAATTACAGCAGATTAACTCTGTTCTAATAAGTGGTTATACCAATATATCAACAGAACTGGGAAGTAAACATGAGTTAAGTAAAAAAATAAAAATTTTCATATAAATTCTATTAATGCTTAATTTCTGGTTTCAATATTGATCACTCTACCACAAAGCCTGCTTGCCTTAAATGACTCCTTATCAGCAAACCACTAAAAAGCCAGCAATTTTGGCTTCAAAAACAGTATTTCAAATTAACACACACACACACGTGTGTGTATATATATATATATATATATATATATATATATATATATATATATATATATATATATATATATATAATATAGGTAACTATACTCGTGTCGAAAAACCTTCGAATTCTTGATTCTATAGCATTATATAATAAACCTAATGATCTACTAAATTCTAAAACCGAGATCCTTAACAAATGTAGACAACAGAAATGCTTGGTTACTGAAATAAGCCTCTCTCTCCCGATTGTAGCGTTATCATTATTGTTTGTGTTTTCTTAAATATCCCCTCTCCTTTTAATTATTTGAATCTATACACCATCCCTCACGGTGTCGCTTTTTCTTTTTCTCTTTCTTTTTTCTTTCGTTTTTTTTTTTTTTCCTTGGTCACGTGGTGTTGTCTTGGTTGTCGTCTATATATACGCCGTTTTGCTGTTGCCTCTTTAGCCAGCCGACCCTGACGATCTGCCTAAGTGAAACCTTGGTAGGTTTGTCTGGCTCATTAGGTTCGACTATAATATATATATATATATATATATATATATATATATATATATATATATACACACACAAGTGGTTGCTGAAGGGATGTAAAAAAATATCTATTTGGTCAGATTTTGGAAAGTGAACTCGACTGAGAACTTTTCACCACCCCCACCTCATCTGTGTTGCTGGTTTGTTTGCATGTGTGAAGATAGACGGCTGAAGAGACAGAAAGTGTATTAAAAAAATACAGAAAGAAGTTAAGCAGGAATTAAGTAGAGAAAGCAATAAGAAACCATACAAGGAGAGGGAGGTAGAGATGCAGAGAGAATTGTGTTATCAGAAACATGGAGAAAGGAAGAATGTATTAGAAGTGAGAGGAAGTGAGAAAGAGAGAAATAATAGATAACATCAAGAGAAATACAGACCCTTTCATCTGGCATATTGAGGACCAGCTATTCATTCCTAAGGCAAGGCTTGAAACTGCCACCTTATAATCTAATTTAATCTCAGAAGCCATTAAAAATAATCAGTATATCATCAGCAGTTAATTTATCAGACTTTTCAATTCTATCAACTTCATGCAATGATAAATGAATGTATAGAATAGCTTTGAGATTCCAGAATGTTATATTCATGAATATATTTTTAAAACAAACAATAATAACAAAGTTACATATGTCAAAATGGACTTTTTAAAATACTGTATCATTATTTTAAATTTCTGTAGACTATCATATTATTTTCTAAAGTTAAACCTTTTTATTGTACAGAGAATGAAAAATAAAAGTTAATAGCAGTCAAGATGAAGAATCTTATCATCCTCTACCTATGTTTTTGATTTATTCACATCTGTTCTTTTATTTCTCCCAGTTTAAAACCACAATAATGACCAGTATCATTTTGAATTTAAAATTTATATATATGAAAGTTTTCGAATTTTAATCTTAATGCTACAAGTACAGAGAACATCCTGATATCAAAGAGTGGAATTAATACGGAAAACAAGGGAGATAAACATGAAGGGGAGATAACTAAAATATTTTTTAGGTTGCTTTATGTTTACTTACACTACACAGTGTGTGTACTATTTTTCAACAATTATACTCCATGTATCAAGACTATTGGACTTTTACATTTTGTTTATTTAAAGACAGAGATAAAAAATATGATACATAAAATATGTCTGCAAAGAGAAATACAAAGAAAGGGATGATAAATGTTTATGAAGAAGAAAACAGTAGAAATGGTAGAGAAGAGGAAGTAAAACAAAAATAGACATGAGAATAGAAAGAATTAATAGACAAAGGTAAAAAAATAAACACTATATAATATATAGAGAGAAGAATAAAGCATAAATAATTTAAAGTGGATTGTATTGAAAGCAGACGGATAGTAATATGTTGTAGAAGGAATGAAGAAAATATATTGTGTTGAGAGAAAGTGAGTGAAACGTAGAGCTGTTTCACTGAAGCAAAAGGGAGATAACCATAAAGGGGAGATAACTAAAATAGAAAATGTTCAAAGTGAGAAATATATTTAAGAGGATTAGATTACTTTACAATAAATGCAAAGATTTAACTTAAAAAAATTTATAGTTTTAAAACCAGTCTATAAAAAAAGAATAATTATGTTTTACGGTCGTAGATCAAAAGATAAATTTATATAATTTAAAAGGTATTTTTTCTTTTTAAACATTTGGTCATAGTACACTAGTACATGTAACAATAGACAAATACACATACATACACACACACACACACACACACACAATCTTCTTGGTCTCCAATGTTCTCTTTTTAATGAGAAGCAGTAAAAACAATATCAACAATTTCTAAACAAATATTACATATTACAGCCACCAGTAGACAAATTGGCTTCTGGTAAAAATAAAAAAAATAAAAATAAACAATTGGGAAAAAAGGAAAAAAAGATACATTTTTATTTACTTTATTTTTCTGATTAATGTACTATAATTAGAAGCCACCAAAGAAGGGGTAAAAAAAAAAAAAGATTTTTTTCTCAAATACATCTGAAAGCCAAAATTATAATAACATAAAAATAGTACAACTAAGTTTGGACAAAAGTAGAAAAAACCTCAAATGATATTAAAAACAAAATTACATTAAAAAAAAATAATATATATTATATATATATATATATGTTTATATATATTGAAATATACTGAATTGGAAATATAATGATTAAACTTGGTATCATTATATATATATATATATCTCAAAGGGGATATTTTTGTTATGATAACCAATTATTTTTTTAAGGAAAAACAAACCCACAATTTTGTTTGTCTTAAAAATTAAATGCCTTTTTTCTTCGTCTTGTTACAATTAGAACTCTTAAATTTTAAAGTTCAATTTTTTGTTTTCGTAAATTATTATTTTATTGACAGACTAAATTAACAAGTCTGTGAAAAAAAAGACATTAACAACAACAACAGAGTTACATATGCCAAAATGGATGTTTTTTTTTTATCTCTTTTCAAATTCTTTTCTTTTCTTGTTAATACTGTGCTATTATTTTCACACTTCTGTAGGCTGTTGTATTTTTTCTTTGATTTAAAAAATTTTTTTTTTATTGTACAGCCAATCAAAACAAAAAATACAGTTGGTGGTCAGGGTGGGGGCTTGTTCAAATTTGATGCTATTCAGCTAATTTTCCTTTTGGCTAAATTGAAAAAGCAGTGATTTGCCATCATTTTTTTTTTCTATTCAGTCAAGTTTGTTCTTTTGTTTCCCCAGTCCAAAACATACAATGACATGCCACAATGACAACAATGACGACAACTATGAAGGAGACAAGAAGAAGCAGATTTACAGGTATCGCATTTTTTTTCTTGTTACCTGTCACTAAACAAAAAAGGCCACCAATGATATTTTCAGTATTATCATTCTCATTAATATGGACATCATTTAGTCAATTATTTTATTTTCATTAAGGAATTTTATTTTGCATTTTTGATTCCCAGTGATTAAATTTTTTTTTTTTTTTCATTCATTACAAATTCTCATAAAAGAATTTTATTCAAAAATCTTTTTTTTATCTGTCATGAGTTTTTTAAAATTTATTTTTTATTTTCCAGATTAATCTGACCAATTTATGGATGGGGAAAAGATTGGAGGATGCTGGGATACATGGGCTGCAAAAAAAAAATTTCCTTGGTTGTTTTTGCTTTTCAGCCTGTTAATGGACTTCAAGTGCAATATATGCAGAAATTGAAAAAAAAAAATATTTTCAATGAAAATTTTATTTTTATAGTTAAATGCAAACTTGCCAAGGGTCATGACCTTATAATTTTGGTAACTTTCTAAAAACCAACATTTTGTGGCTCTTATTTGGATAAATGCGTACAAGGCAAGGCAATTCCACAAGTTGCTTCTCAAATAAAAGTAATCAAAAGAAACCTTATATACAGAAATAAATTAGGAAAAGACTACATGATAATTGTTTATTAACTACTGATCCCTAACTTGGGAGCAAATCAACTTAATAATATGGATAACCCCAATAAATTTACTAATATTTTAAAACAGTATGCATTAAACCCACATTTGCTAATGACATAACCTACCAATACACATGAAACATTAACAATTCTAAAAATCATTAACCCTCAAACACTGTATGAAATATAATTCAATTTTCTAATACAATATTCTGATGATTGGAGTTTTTTTAGGGTTAACCTTCATTTCTAAATTATTTGAAATTTTATGGACAACAAGAAACTCTATATACATTTTAATTACGAACTAAATCTACTGATTACTCAGAATTTTTTTGTTTTCTTGATAATGTGTTTTTATATTTTATCTTTTTTTTTTAAAATCAAGATGGCAAGTCTGAGGATGTTTTATTATTTTTGAACAGGTTTATTATCTACCTCTGGAAAAGAGGGAGAACAAAACAAAGCAACTCAAAAATGGAGGAATTTTTTTTTTTTTTAAAAAAAAAAAAAAAGAAAAGAAAGATTCAGACTAAAAGACAGAAGCAAAGAATTTTCTTTCTTTTTTTTTTTTAAAAAATAGACAAAATTAAGAAGAATAATGAATTGTGAGTTAAGAAAAGTCTTAAACGATAAATTATTATTTTTTTTTTTTTCAGTTATCATGAAAGAAATGGGAATATAGTTAAATGCTTTAAAAGAAAAAATAAATAAAAAAAGTAGACAGAATTTAAAAATAAAAGATGTCAGAATTAAAAACTGGGAGGAGAATTAATTAAAAGAAAGAATAAATATTGAGAACGATGCAAAAATAAGCACAGATGGAGTGATGCATTTTCATAGGCAGGCAGAGAACATAGTGTTTTTGTGGATCAGTTAATCGATCAAAGCTCAGGAGGAGAAAAAGAATCAAAAGAAAAGAGTTCCCCTCGGGAAGGGAATTAATATATTTCTGTTTCCCTTCAGCTATGTCTTCAACCCATGACGACTGTGGTTGTTGCTGTCTTGCACCACACTACCTCAGAAATTTGGCAAACACTGCAGAGAACAGAAAAGTGACAGTTGTAGCATGTAAAGTCGGTTAGATAAGTAACTTATGACAGTAGGTTAGAAGCCAAAAAGAAATGTTAAAAATGGTTGTTTCTACAGAGCAGAAAGAAGAGAGGAAGGGTAGGGAGATACCTTCCTCTTTGGCCTTTTCTTTCTACTTCACATTTCACCTACACTTAGGCATACGGAAACCTCCCACCCCTGATCCGCTTATCACCCACATCATTATCATGAAAATAACAGAATAACGTAGTGCTATATCTTCAGGTGTGTTTTTTTCAATGTCACAAATCTACCTGCTTGTTCTTATAGTCCTTCGTCAGTTCCTATGCCCACCTGAGCTTTCCATTTATTCTTCAAAAAAAATTCTTTCTTCTCTTTTCACCTTATTTATATCTGCTTAGTTTAGGCAGTTGATTCTTTGAGATTGTCCAGATAGTCTTTGAACTGGTCATATGTGAGGCCCATTGCCTCGTAGTCCCATTCGGGTGGGGCTGTTGCATTGTCCGTGCTACTATTACCACTGCCTGTGGCCGCTTCAGGTGGTAGAGGGTTTGCTGTGATACGAATGCTACATTCAGAGCCCATATATGTCGACACGGTACTGTTGCGGTTGCTGCTGCTGCCAGCTCCTCCTCCACTTCCTCCATTGCCGCTTCCGCCACTACCTGCCCCACCAGATGCTGCAGATGAGGCAGATGCAGAGGCGGAAGAACCAGTACTGCCCGTGCCGCTGTAGAGCCTTGCCCGCATTTGGTTTCCGTTAAAGTCCTCCTCGGGCATCAGTGTCTGGGAGCAGCGAGTGTTGATGGCATTACGTTCAAGTGTTGCCTGTCCAACCCAAACCCAGTCTCGAGCACTAGTTACAGGCTCAGTGCCAGATCTTGTATCTTTCGGCATCTGCTTGCGCCTGTAACGCACAGTGAACACAACACAGTTCACCGTGAATACAATAATAGCCATGCAGAAGACAGCCAGCAAAACATACATGATGATCTCCAACACTGATAGACGAGGGGCCTTGACCACCTGCTGTAGCTGGGGTTCTGACTTGGGCCCTGCATGTGGAGCAGCAGTGTCTTCGTCCATGTAGCCTTCAACGGAGACAATTTGCTGCGGGCGTTTGTCCTTCGTGATGGGCTTGGTGCCTCCCTTCACCTTATCCAGGTATATTTTGTTGTTATTCTGAGCACTGACATCAATTGTGGCAACTGATTCCGAAGATTTTGGTGCAGGCTTATTCCACCGGTCACTCACTTTGTTGTCATAGTGGCCATCACTCTGCAGGTTGTCCAAGTAGGTCTGCTTCTTTGTGAACTGGACATGCACCTGAGTCAGTTCTGACACAAGGGGATGCATGTTCTTACGAGAGCAGCGATGCACAAGACGCAGAGAGACGTTAAGCAGTGGACCCTCTCCAGATCCGGTAGCAATAATGGCGGGTTGGTATGGCAGGCCAAATGGACGAGGGACCTTGATCACTTGGCGGTTGAGTGAAACAACTTCCAGCTTATAATCAACAGGGGAAATGTCTTTCAGAGCAACTGTGGTCTTGTCTGTGAATTCAAGAGCAATGTCTAATATTGCTTCCTGTTAAGAAAAAGAAAAGGAGATTATGTAAAAAAATAAGATTGTACAAAGAAAAGGCAAATGTTTTTTGTGATAAGAAATAAGAAAGAAAGCATGACTATCAAATCTTGAGAATGCTAAGTTAAAAAACAATTTGAAAACAAAAAAATGTGAACCCATTATCTCTTGTTGTTCCTAAATTATTGTATCAAGCCTTTAGAAGTCACTGCTTCTTTCATTACTAACACAAAGTTTAAGCCAATACATTCTCCAACCATCCTCAAGTGAATGTTGTACATCTTAAGAAGTATTTGTTGAAAACAACGAAAGTAAAGAAGTTGTGTAGAAACATGAATTAGAATTCATTTTAATAGACTATTTCAGACTATTCTTTTTCTACTTTTGTTGTCACTGATAAAATGAGTTGCTTTATCCATTCTTTTAATTTTAGGCATGGAATGATTAAAAGACTCTCAGAGCTTTAGAAATCAATGAGATACATTTTAACAATAAGTAATATCAAGTAACTTTGGCAAAATGAAATGAAAAATCTACACAATTATTTCAATTTTATGAAGAATAATTGAGATTATGGTTTTAGTCAAACAGTTGTAACAAATATCAAAGGAACTTCACTAATGAAATGCTGCATAATGACCAATTTCTTAATCACCGAAGAAGCCATAAAGTTAAGACGCCTGTTCAAATAAGATTTTATGATGTGCACGCAATGCTGTCAGAAAGCAATTAAATCAATTACTTATTTTCCAATCAGCAACCTCTTTCCCCACAGACAATGTCGCAAGTCTGTCTCTACCCTATTGCTATTTCCATGATTTTTTAATCATTTCACCTCAAGCAAAGTAATAAAGCCACTAAGATGCAAGAGGTTACTGAGTGTGAAAGAATATGAAAAAAAAAGAAAAATGTTATTAAGGAGCAAGAACAATAAAATAACAGGTATTAAGAAGACAGAAGATAACGAGTGATATTGCATTTAAGACTTTGAAGATCAAAGTTGACTGGGAAGCAAGAGAATTTGACAAGCAAGAGAAGGAACTGTTAGCATAGAACTTACAGTTACATCTTAGCAAATTCAACTGTAAAGTGATGGAATGTTTCAAATGTTCAGAAGAGCTCTATTCTTTATTTCCACCAGTACTGCTAGGACACGCCATGTCATGCGACATCCACAGAGTTGAATCACCAAATGTAAAAGGGAAGTTCAAATTTGACAGCTTTGTGGAACTAGCACCTGCATGGGTGCTTCCCTGAAGAGTCCAATCTTAACCTCTTGAAGTCACAGGAAATTGTAATCTATCCTCATAATCTCCACTTCCTGCCATATTCACATTCATCATTACCATTTTGATTGTAACTCTTTACCTTGAGTGTCTCTGAAGCTTTATATTGGGTGATATTTATTATAAAAAGAAAAGATCAACCCAAATAAACCTTGTGATTATCTCATGATAACCAGTTAAACAAGTCATGGAAGATAATGTTTTAACTCATGATGAACATTAAAATTTGTCAACTAGTCACTGGGGAAACTCTGGTAAGACATTTTGTTTAATTAACTAAAAACATTTGAAACTCACAAGCATATATACAGCTAATTACCTGGAATTTAGCCTTGAGTTTGTTTTCAACATGGAGGAGTGCCAAAATAGTTGTGGGGTCATTCAGGGCTGCTTCCCTCACCTCAAGGTTGATGCCACTTACAATGTTCACCACAAGTCTCTGGACAGACACCTTGTCATGACCAACACGGATTTCCTTGGCTGCCATCACACGGCCTGTTGGGGACAACACCTGAAAGAAAAAAAGGAAGTAGAAAAAATGTTAAAATTGACTGAACTGGAAAAAGATACTGTTTAGAATTAAATCACTTTTTCATTTCATCTAAATTTGTGTAATAATAAAAAAAATGTACCAGCAATAACTGAGTATAAATAAATACATACAGGGTAAATTTATATTTTTATAAATACATACAGGGTACATTTTATATTTTTAATTTCATGCATGCACATTTGATTTTGTTGACTCCACAGTATTGTAGGGTCAGTTAGCCATCATCTGTGAAAAAAACAGAACCATGACACAATTCACTCCACCAGAAATTTGGAAACAGCATGCTGTACTGCTTGACATTTGTGGCAGAAGCTTCAATACAAACATTTCAGAATGTTTGGGTGTCAATCTGAGGACAGTGCAGAGGATTCAGAAAGAGTTTGATGAGTCTAATGGTGATTACGAAGATGTTTGGAGTGATCATGATGTTATGCCTCCATTCATCTTTCCACGGGGCCTCAGACTCAATACAGAGGCCTACATCAAGTGAGGAGGTAGTGCTTCCCTGGGTCAAGAGGGTGAGTGCTGGAAGACCCTATATCTGGCAACAGAATTCTGCCCCATGCCACACAAGCAGGAGAACCCAGTCATGGCTGTCAGACAATTTCTGCAACCATATCAACCCTTACATCTGGCCACCTAACTCCCCATACTTCAGATTGTGTGGAGCACAGTTGAACAAGAAATCAACAAAACTCCTTATAAAACCAAAGATGAACTGAAGGAAGAATTATGGCAGCATTCACCAACTTAAACCATCCGGAAGAATTGCAGGGATATTCCAAAGTTGTCTGGAGGCTGTGGTTGAAGCCAATAGTGATATTATTGAATAAAATTACTTTTTAGTATTTCGGGATATTTTTGTGTAATTTTGTTAAATATATCTGTTAAAATGAGATGTCAGTGTTGTTTTAATTTTTGTGTAATTTAGACGACAATTTATCCATCGCACTCAGTACATTATACATGGAGTATTTACCAAATTCAAAGTTATTTATATTCACACAAATGGTTTAGGCTAATGGTCATATCATGTTGAAACATTGGTTCTCATATAATCACTAAGTTGATTTTAGTCAATATCTACATGTGTGACAGCTTAGAAATATCAGGTGCTCTAAGCTTGGATAAGCAAATGGCGTAATAAATGATATGAATTGGAAATCAGAGGTCCAAGTTTCAATTTCAGTCAGGTTTGTTATATTCAGTTACATGCAAATACCCTTGAGAAAGGTAAAAAAAATCTATGTCTTCTCCCTCCTCTATCAATCATATGCAGTCAGTTAAAATTGTGAATTCATCCATGAACCATCACCAGACAGTTTACATTATTTACATTTGGTCTAATGTCCTTATCTTTGTTCACTTACATGCAAATACACTTGGGAAAGGTATGAATCCGTCTCTTCTACCCCCAGCTATGGGTTAATTGGTAGGACTTGTATCAGTAAATCATCAAATTCTAACAACCTAAAAATATTTTCTGGCTTTAAATAACCTGCATAAAGGTTGATAAGCCATAAAAAAACAAATCAATTAATCAGTCACAGTTGGTTTAAATATCTTTGAGCAATACTCTGCAGATATTTGATAATATAAAAAAATAATTGAAGTGAATCCCATAACCCAATATAGGGTCATTGGGGCATTATATGTACTTCAGCCACAGCAAGGGTTGTGCTTCGAGCAATATAGTCTTTGTCTGGCTAACTTTGAATTCAGAGTTGCCCTTCATCTAAACTGATTGCTCCATCAATCATATGTTGTTAATTACATGAAATTTAGCCTTGAATTTGTTTTCCGTATGGACATTGAGTGATTGCTTTTTGGCTTATCAATCCTTTGAAATTTATTGAAAGCTGAAACATAATTTAGATTGTAAAAATAACTGTTGACTTTTTTGCAGGTGCATATTGTATTAAGAATTTTTTTGGAATATAACAATGATTTTTTCCATATACAAGTCCAACTATTTAACTCATAGCTGGAGAGAGGTGATGAATTCATACCTTTCCCATATGTGACTGTAACAAACCTAACTGAACATGGAGGAGTGCCAAAATAGTTGTGGGCTCATTTAGGTTGTGTCTAGAATAAGCTAGCTTAGTGGAGCTTTCTTTAGGCTGGCTTTGAATTCAGAGTTGTCCTTTAGATTGATTGCTCTATGAATCATATACAATTAATTACATGGAAATTAACTTTGAGTTTATTATCCAAATGGGTTCCAGAAATTTCAACTATTCTCTTTCTGATTCTAAGTACAAGTCTCCTTTTTGTTCCCCTTTCCCTTAAAACTCTTCCATTAATCACATGCTCTATCCATGGTATTCTCACAATGGACAGAGGATGTGAGTAACATGGAAGTTTATACAAAATACAAATTCCAAACTATAGAAAGGGTGTATGTTGACCCGTGTTCACTGTCAGAATTTGTAATAGCTTTTGTTGTGAAGGAAAGGTTGTCTAGTGTAAAACTAATATATTACCTGCAATAATTCTTTCTTCTTTTATGTGTCATGTTCACTCAGGATGGAGATGATCATGGCTCTCCACAAATTCCCATCTTTGGTAGCTCTAAGTAATTATTGGCTCACATGCTCCATCAATATTTAATTATTCAGCTGAGCTAGTTCAAACATTCATGAGTTTATCATGCCAACCATCGTGATCCTGCATCAAGATCAGAAGGTTAGTAGGGCAGCATTCTGTTTCATAACATAGCTGGTCAATGTAGGCGGTTGCTGGGCAACCAACCCATCTTGTTCCATGGCTATGTGTCCAAAGCAATAAATCACTTACAAGTTCTTGTTTTGCTCACCTGCAAAGTGCATATGTAGAAATATCAGGGATGGGTCCATAAAACCGTGATTTAGTTGTATGTTGTCTCCAAGAGATGTTAAGTATAGCACTCAGCTTCTGAGTGGAGGTTCCATCAAACTTAGGCTCTAGGGTTATAGTCAATGTCCAGGCAGTGGCATCATACATTAACACCATCTCTACTGTGGTTTGAAAGATTTGCATCTGTCAACTTTTTTGCAGGATACTGAACTGGAGAGTTTTGGTGATAAAGTAAAACCTAGATGATGATGTTTGTTGAGGAAAGTTCTCAGTACATAGTCAAGAGTGATAATAAAGAGAAAAAGTGTAAGGGTGTCACCCTGAAGGACTTCTGCTTTGATGTCTTCCTTCTGTCTCCAATCTAACCAAACACCAAATACCAAATCTTTGGTTAGATTCCCGTCAATAGTAATCTCAGTATTCTACTGTAGAATCACATTTCTGTTACTTTAAGTCTCTACTTCATCCTCTGAGTAGAGGGAAAAAATATTTTTCCCCAAATTTCTATTACTTTGTAGAGACATTATTATTATTATTATTATTATTATTATTAATAAAAAATATAAATGATATCAGTAATAATGAATATCATAAATAAAATACAATAAAACAAATAACATTAAAATGTTGTTTAAAATAAATAAAATGTTATCCTAGAACATAACAGAAACATTTTCTGCCAGAAAAAGGACTTCAGGCTCTCTGCCACTGACTGTTGGAAGGTCAAAATGTCCAACACTTCTCTCCAGGACATTGTTTGTCATAATATGAAGTGACTTTTTCCTTTTATCACCTTAAAACACTTATAACAAAAATGCACACACACACCAGTACAGAAAAATAAATAAATTGTATGATTTTAATTTACAATTTAACATGCTTTAGTGTTATTTCTGTGCATGTGTTTTTATTTCTGTGAACACAAAGCTATTTCTGCTGCTATGATGTGTGTGACGCCACAACTTCAAGTCTCTACTGCATCCTCTGAATAGAAAGAAAAAATATTTTTCCTCAAGGACTATTGTATTTCTTGACCGTTATTGTATGTTAAGGGTAATGGCATTTTAGCAAATAATATGAAATATTTTTTAGGTATAAATAAAATATATGAACAAGAAGGTTACAGTAATCCTTACAAATTTTTCTACCAGAATTATTACAACTTTTACATTACAGTGAAGTGCTTGTAATTCACACAAATAGTACGACTAAAACCAGAAACTCAGAAAGTAACTTGACCAATCATGAAAATTTGACTTGCCACTTGCTAAATATTAAGGAAAAACATTTTGCAGAGGTGTTCAAACATGCCACTGTATTTTAACATAGGGTTAAAGCAACACAACGGTGGTGGTGTTGAAAACATTTTTTTCTTATTTATCAAGAATAGCTTCCCTTACATTAAAGCCAGTTCATTTGTCAGAATAAAAAAAATATTGATTTTTTTAAGATGAGTCCTGTTCATAATATAAATACAATACCAAATCGGTCACTGACTTCTTAAAGAGTTATCTGTACTTTGTTCATATTTACAAATGTCAAGTTTGAAACTTGGCATCTCGACTCTCAGTCATTTTCTCACCAACATAATGTGATTTTCCTCTATCATTTCTTCAAATATTTTCATGGCAATTGTCCTGATGAGCTTGATGTCTCAACTGCATGAATTTAAGTGTGCTACTAGATTGGCAACTAGGTTTCATCATTTTACTGTTGAGTGAGCTAGATGCAACCATAAGTAATAGTTTCTTTTCTTGCCTGTGGAACTCCCTTCTGATTTCTTGCTTCCCTGATAACTACAATCTTCAAAAATTTAAATGCAACGTCAATCGCCATCTTCTGTCTTCCTGAATCCTGTATTTTTATTGTCCTTTCTCCTCACTAAACTCCTCTCATTCTCTTTCACTCCCAGTAACCCCTTGCATCCTAATGGCATTATTGTCTTGCCTGGTATGAAATGATTAAAATAAAAAATATCATTGATAACTGTGTGCTGTTATGAATTAGGAAAAAAAAAGAAGACATCAGTTGTTTAATAAATATCTATTACTTCTTTATAAAGCAATTAAAGCAAATTTCTATTTTCATTTCATCAATGACATACTACTAGAAGAGATACTACTAGTATTAATTAATATTTCGAAGTTTGTGTGTGTGCATATTTGCACATCCTGGTTAATGGATATGGTTAGAGTTAGATATGGGAATTGCTGAAAAATATTAGCCAAACTAAAGAATAGAGCTTGAAAGAAGGGTATCTGTACCTGGATTTCAGTGAGTCCAGGTGCCTGACCAACAATGATATTTCCATTGAGAGATGCAATTCTGGGGTCAGACATCCTCAGACGATCCTTCACTAAATCTGTCACTCTCAGATAGGTTTTCTTGCCTGTGTAATACTGCAGTTTTCCATTCTCCAGGATGCAAAAGCTAGCATAAACATCAACAGTTGTTTGCTGGTAGCGAAGTCGGCACATACTACGGTGAGGATCTTCTGCTGTGTTTGAATGATGGTTGTTCTTTTCACGTTTCTTGCGACGACTGAAATAAGAGAAAAATATAAATATCAGAATTGATTTCACTGTTAGATGCTGAATATGTATGTGTGTGTATATATATATATATATGTAAATGTGTACACAACTCTTGCTCATTCTTCGGCAGTCCCCTTTGAACTTTATGATCGATTTTGTCTCAGATTAGTTCAATTGCTGAAAGATCTGGAGACTGAGGGAGCCAAGTCATGATTTGCAAAATTCCCTTATCTTCCTTTGATTTTAGATAATTTGTACATAGTAATGAGGTGTGTTTTGGATCATTACCTTGTTGCAAAACAATATTTTGTCCAATAATGTGGCAGCCAGAAAGAATTTTTATGAACTTTTTATGAACTTCAAGAAACAGTTCGGAGTGGTCCCAAACTTTTGATCAGTAGTATATATATATATATATATATATATATATATATATATATATATATATAATACCATCTACCAGCCTGAATATTCAAGAAAACTTTGGAGGGCACATCTTTTCTTTAATAAGATTTCTCAAAGATTCAAACTGAGACATGAAAATAAATAAATAAATATACTCTTTAGTAAATATACGAAATGTCTACTCAGATATGGATATCCACTAAAAAATAATGTTTAAAATGATAAACTCTGTCAAATTAATAAATATCTATTACTTCTTTATAAATTGCTTTGTTTATGTTCAAATATGAAACTGAGCAGATATGAACTTTTGGGAATCTGAAAAGGATTTGTACTTATAAGGCACTGTTTGGCTTTGCATGATTGGTGAGACCCTTCATGACTGAGTTGGTTTAAAAATATACGCACACGCACACACAAAATACAGCATTCAGGTACAAATATATGTAGATTGTAAGTACAATAGCTACCACATTTGAAAGCCTAAAATAAAAGTAACATGTGATATAAAGGAAAGATTTTTTATTAACAAATCAAGCAATAAGTAAAATGAATATTTCTCAACAAATGAGCCACCATTGTCAGTGCAAATTTGCAATCTTTCATGAAATCTTTGAATAGCATAACGACAGATTTCAATGAAATTCTTTAATTCTCAAAGTGTTTTGGGTTTTCTTTCATAAACCAAATTTTTAATATAACTTCCAAACAAAAATAAAATATCTCTACCTTAACTTGATATCAGGTAACCTTGCTGACCAAATAAGGGGTCCTAATCACCCAGCTATTGATTTTGTAATTTTCTATTTTATAAACCCTTTGAGTAATGTCCCACTGAAAGATCATTGATCATTCCTTTTGGAAAGTGGTAGGAAAAAAAAAGTAATGGCCAAACATGTTCAAGAAGTTTTCCTTGGTAATGTTTCCATCCATATGGAAGTTACTTTATTTATAATGGTTGGTAACTCATTTCTGACCACACCCATCTACTAGGGTTGATTAGTCAGTCCCTGTCGCAGATGCCGGCACAGGCACATTTGGGCTTCACACTTGTGATTTATACTGCAATTATACGGAGTAGGTCTTAGTTACAGTTTCTGGGAGAGAGCTCATCATCTGCTGTTATCAACAGTTTGAACAAGGCCAGTACACTCAAACCCTCAGTCATGATGACTTGTGAGTTTGTGCTAGAACAATTATCAACAGCCTTCAAACAGTTACTTCTTCCTAATTTTGCTCACAGAGTATGTGTAAACCTGTGGAATGATTTTCAGACACTTTACAAAGGTGCTGTACACTGGGATCACCTCTTCAGGCCAATAACATGAAGAAGTCACCTTCCTGACCATAATGAGATTCAAATCCGAGTCTCTTGGTCAGAAAACAAGCATTCTACCCACTTGACCATGCACCTATAGTATACTTTATTTATATCCAGTATAATATGCAAAATAATACATAAGTACATATATACCATGCACATGTGTGTGCATGTGTCCATAGTATAATTCCCCAAAATCATTTTATCTGACAAATACTTATTTTCTATTTATGTAGGGAAAATTTCAGATACAAATTCAGCTATGTACATATCAGGCCACAGACTTATTGATACATTCTCCCTCTCTCTCACACACACACACACACACATATATATATGAGAGGGAGAATATATCAATATGCATGAATGTATATGAGATAACGGTATATATTTTTATATATCAAGAACAGTATTGATGAAATTGTAAGTTTATTTGTGACATGTTTCATTCATTTCTTAATACTTTGATTACACTATTTAAAAAAACATGTCTACCCAAACATATGTAAATATAATGTTTGCAGTAATAAGAAATAATGTCAGATTATAAATAAAATGAATTCCTTAGAAAATAGAATAATAATGGTACTTACATTGCAGTTCCATCTTTGGGTGTTTTCCATCTTTTAATTTGGCTGAGTTTGTTATCTGAAAGCTGGACATTGAGCCTCTCCTCAGGCATCCAAACAGTGACGTGGGTGAAGGCTACTAACTGACGAGATTTGGCAATAACTGTCACATTACGTGAACCAAGTTTCTCTTTCCCATCAACATAAATGAAGGAACAGTTTTTGGACACCTGAAAAAGGGAAAACAAAAAAAAACATACTTGAAATGAAGACTTTTCCAGGTGTAAGAGCATATTTTACAGAAATTAAGGAATAAAAATTGTATGCTTCTTAAACATCCTCCTCCTCTTTGTGCCATTAGACTTTTCTGAAGAGTATAGAGCCACAGCTTCACCACACTAGGTGTTGCTGCTGTGGTTTCCATATCAAGTAAGTTTTTATATGGGGTGGCATTTCTAACTGGTTTTGAATTCAGAATTGACCTTCTCTTAGACTAGTTGCCAAAACAAGGCTAGAAATTCATAGCTGGAGATATATTTACAGAGAGGTTTATTGAATAAACAGATTAGTGCAAATTAGAAAAGATGGTATATGTAGCAAGCAATCTCAGAGTAAGAGGCACAGTTTATGGGAATATGGAGGTTACGATTGTCGTGATCAAGAAAGCATCATGTTGAGATTCTATTTCACAGAACAGTGGTTTGCGGGATGTATTCATACTTTTTTCAACACCATTTGTGTGAAAGTGAACATGACAAACTTGGCTGGAATTTGAACAAGACATGTTAGTTCTACCTTACATGCTGATAACCACAACACTATGAGCACATCGAAAATTGGGCTTACGGCTATATCATGTTGAAACACTGGTTCCTGTATGATTACCAAAGTTAAGCAACATCGAGCCTGGTCAGTACCTAGAAGGGTGATCGCTTAGTAATATCAGGTGCTGTAAGTTTGGATGTGTGGGCAGTATAATGGATAATGGCATGGAATTGTTAACCGGAGAGTTAAGTTCTAATTCCAGTTAGATTTGTTTTATTCATTTATGCACAGATACACTTAGGAAAGGCATGAATCCACCTCTTTTCCCCCTTCAGCTATGGGTTAATTAGTAAGACTTGTATCACTAAATCATTCTCAAAAAAAAAATTCTCACAATCTTAAAATATTTTCTGGCTTTAAATAAACTGCAGAGGGTTGATAAGCTGCAGAAAACAAATCAATTAATATCGAAAATCTTAACTTTCGTCAGTTTTCATTATTCTCATGTATTTTGTCTGTATCTATGGTTATCGCCTTTTGCACTAGCGACACCAAGTGACGGTGTTTTAGTTATGACTTTAGCTGAGTGTGTGAAGACATTTATAAAGTTGGGAGCTATAAAGGACTAGCTCCATGAAAGATTTCTGTTGCCTCAAGTTTCTTCTTCATCTGTGAGGAGATAGTTTGGCATTTACTGCCATATAGGAGAACCAGTATTGCATAACAGCCTCCAACCCAAAACTAAAGTGACCTCTGACCCAGCCTAGAAAACAGCAATGATAACTTTGAAGAAATAACTTTGAATTCCTCAATTCACTCCATAAACCTTCAAAACCTCAATTTTACATTTGTTTCAGGTTATAAATCTAATTGTGGCCAAAAGAGTGATATGAGCCAAAACTCCAATTTAGCCTGAAATTCCAATTCAGGCTGAAAACCGAGGTCTTCAGATCACAAACTCAGTGAAACTTCAACTGAGTTGAGTTCTTCAAATCACAAACTCTGCGGAACTTTAAAATTTCACATCACAAAACCTCTCATTTTAACCTTGATTCCTTGAAATTTTGAAGAAATAAAACTGATTTCCTCAATTCGCAATGTTTTGGGGATATTTTAAACTGAATTTAAAACAATTTTTTTAAATACACAAAGTTGTGTTACTTTAAATTCAATATAAATTAGAAACTTTTAAAATCACTAATTTTATCAGTTATTTTAAAATTTAAATTTATAACTGTTCCCTCCTCATCTGGACACAAATCCCAATGCTGGATGTTCAAGCACCAGATGACGGGCAGATTTTCAATCATCCTGATTCCAAAAAGGTATAATATGTCTATGTAGAGCAAATATGGCCTGAGTTAGAGGGCTTTCAGACACACAGACAGAAATTACTGTTTATTTATTGAGAATTATTGAGAGAGAAATGAACTGAATATGTAAATTTCAGGAAATATTTTCACATAACATCTTTCAACTTGAGAAAATAATATTTTGATGTGATCTTAAGACGAGGTCAAATATCCAAAGAATAAGATAATGGGAGGACATCCACATTCGACTGGAATCAGAGACTGAAATAAAGAGTCATATTATTATTATTATGTTTGTTTCTTTGTTAGTCAGTATGTTAGTTAGCACATGTCATGCATGTCATTGCCTCAGATAAATAATGGACCATTCCATTTTGATTGCAAAGGAGGATGGAAGAAAAAGATATATTAGAGGCGCTGTTTGGTTTTAGTGAGGAAAAGAAAACATACATAATAATAAGAAGAAAGAGAGAGAGAGAGAGAGAAGATAACTGTCATGTGTCTAATGTCTGCTTCATTGAAATGGAAAGCCTTTTTTAAAATTTTAAATCTTTTAATTTGCAATTTGCACCCGATTCTTTAAATAACAATCTGCATTCATACGTATGATTGTTAATGCAAAGATGTTAAGCTCAAATATTTGACAATGAAACAGGAATTGCTATGGAGCTTGCAAAGAGCTTATTCAATTAATAACTTAATAATTATGATTCATCATTAAATTGAAATAGGGAAACCAAGAAAATTTTCAAAGTTATTGCTAGTAAAATTGTAAATTTAATTTTAATAACATTTGTTTGTAAAACAATGCAAAAACATTTTTTCTTTTTTAGTCTTTAACATCTGTCATGCAAATAGGCAGGGTTTAGTCAAGAAAATTTAGAAATTTACAAGAAAGAGAATGTTGTGTTATGAAAGTTTCAGTTTACCTTTAGAACATTGTCATTGCTGGAATGACAAGAAGTAAGCCAAGTGACGTCATGAATATTGCCTTCATCATTTACTACGAAGATCTGTAGAGGGTAAGTCTGGATTTGACCAGTGAGAGCAGCCACATTCATTATTTCTGTAACCTAAAAAATAGAAAAAGATAATACCTCCGTAAAAAAAGGGGAAAAAAAAAAGAAAAGAATTGGTCAGGGTGGCATATGTTCAAAAATAAAACTCATTTAGGACAATGGTTCAGTGGACATAAATAAGGAAGTAGAATTTTTATGCAAAGAATTCTGCTGAATATGATCAGTTAAGCGCCATACATAATACATGCTTGGGTGATCATGTCTCTTTTGGTTCATGACTGACTAGGCAGAAGATTTTCCTGCGGTAGGTTGCCATTGTTTCTGTGGTAGACTGGTTGCAAGGCTTTAGGATCCAGTCTATCCTGATATTCCATCCATAGCTGGGTGGAGAAGAGATCGGTCTATACCTTTACCAAGGGTACTTTGTACGTAAATGAATGCAACAAACTTGACTATAATTTGAACTTGGCTCCCTAATTTCTCATTCTGAGCCATTATCCATTACACCACATCCCATAATATGATATATAACTCTCAAAAGAAGTGCAATTAGGAAAAGAGAGAATGATAGAAAGAAAGTCAAGAGAGAAAAGAAAGTCAAGAGAGAAAAGAAGAAAAAATGATTAAGAGAAAGAGTAGAAGAAATGAGAAACTGGGCAAAGGATGAATTAAAAGGAGAATTCTGTTTAGTTCATTAAGAGAGAAGACAGGAGGGAGAAAGGAAGGAAGGGATGAATTATAAGAGAGAGAGGAAGAGAAATGTTCATTTTTAACAATGTCAAGTTAAACAAAGATGACAATGATAAAAATTCCAACCAAAGATTTAAGGTTATCATGATATCACGAAAAAAGCATCTCCTTATTTAGCTTAATGGTTCATCCAGTTCTGCTCAAAGTAAAAAAAGTAATCATATCTTTGATACTAGATCCAGATTAAAAAAAGGACAATACTGTTTCATGTGATCAAAATAAAAATTGTGAAATATTTAAGTGCCAGAACTATCAGCACTTGGAATTCCTTCAGACAAGACTAAGGGTTACAATTTCAACAAATATAGTCTCTTGACTGAACAGATAAAGTTCCTTAATATCATTTCTTTTTTTTAAATGCCATGTTATTTCAGAACAAAGGCAATTGTGATTCTCCACAGATTGATTTTTTTATTATCTAAGAATTGACATGACTTCTTAGGAAAAGACAATGGAGCAATTGGTTTCTCAAAAGTTTTGGATTCAGATTAATCTTTCTCCTACACTGGTTAAACCAGGATTTTAGAGATTTAAAAATAAGACATTGATTATTTTTTTAATCCCATATCATTTTCAGATGTAGGAGATCATGGCTCTCCACAGATTCCCTTTCTTTATTATGTAAGAATTGACATGACTTTTTGAGAAAGATAGTGGAGCAGTTTTCCATTGGTTTCTCATTGGATTCAGATTAATCCTCCTATACTGGTTGTCTTATGAAGGCTGAAGATCCCAGTTTACCCTGATATTTAACCTATAGATAAAGGGAGATGAGATGGAAAGGCATCAGTGCAAAAGTACAGTAACATCTTAATAGCTTTATTGCTTTTCTTGGGGTGAAATGATAAAAAAATACCCAGAAAAAAAATGACTAGGATCTTGGCTGGCTAATTCCATTTTCTGCATTGATAACCATTATGCCACCAACACATCCTTAATATCATACTGAGATCAAACTCTCTCTTTGAATGACAGAAACATAATTCATTATTTATTATATTCATAATATAATTATCATAATTCATTATTTATTAGATGCATTGTTTAATATATAAAAATTTGATTATAAAAAGCCTACTCAGACAAAAATACATCTATAAATGTTTTCATATGGATATGGATTATAAATTCTAAAACCAAACCACTAAAAAAAATATTAACAAATTGTCAAGAACTTAACCCATTAATGCTGACCAACCCATTTTGG
This sequence comes from Acanthosepion esculentum, assembly GCA_964036315.1. Taxonomy (NCBI): domain Eukaryota; kingdom Metazoa; phylum Mollusca; class Cephalopoda; order Sepiida; family Sepiidae; genus Acanthosepion; species Acanthosepion esculentum. The sequence continues at coordinate 61,744,524 of OZ038502.1, read as the reverse complement.
GTCTACCATGATCTTCGACAGGAATACAGGTTCGATTCCTGTCGGACAAGGTATATTTTCTATAAAATATCTTGAACATTTGGGCCGATAAATGTAATTAATACTGTTTAATTAAAACAGAACATTTACTTAAATAAATTGTATCTATAAAAATAATGTATAAACAGAAAATATATTAAATATTTCTTGGACTTTCATTATATGTTGTCATTGTTTACATTAAGATACATTTTGTGAGCAGATATGATCAATCAAGAAAAGCTGTCGTAGATTGTGTGTTTATAAACAGTAATTTGGACTTTGCTAACCAGATGATTCTTTGTAGCTGAATGGTACAGCACACCAGGTCAAATGACGGTTTCTGTATAGGGATACAGGTTGGATTCCTGTCAGAGAACACATATTTTCTACAAAATTTCTCAAACATTCGAGCAGGTAAATGTACTTAATGCTGTTTAATTAAAAACAGAGCATTTACTTAAATAAATTGTATCTATAAAAATAACGTATAGACAGAAAATATATGCAAGGTGCGATGGATAAATTGTCATCTAAATTATGCAAAAGTGAAAATAACACTGACATCTCATTTTAGCAGATATATTTAACAAAATCACACAAAAATATCTTGAAATACTAAAGAGCAAATTTATTCAATAAAATTGCCACTGGCTTCAACCACAGCCTCCAGATGACTCTTCTGGATGGTCTCCTTGTTTAAGTTGATGACTGCTGCCTTAATTCTTGCCTTCAGTTCATCTTTGGGGCTACAAGGAATTTTGTTGGTCTCTCACTCAAATGCACCCCAAACATAATAATCAAGGGGGTTGCAGTCTGGGCTGGGGAGTTAGATGGCCAGATGTAAGGGGTGATGTGGTTGCAGAAATTCTCTGACAGCCATCACTGGGTTCTCCTGCATGTGTGGCACGGTGTAGAGTCCTGTTGCCAGCAGTCACCCTCTTGAACCAGGGCAGCACTACCTCCTCAAGGCACTTGATGTAGGCCTCCATATTAAGTCTGAGGCCTTCACCAATAAATTTTGGAGTTCTTTTCTTATCAGAATGATTAGAGTGAGTTTTCTGAGCTGTCGTACCATCGTAATTACCATTAGACTTGAAAATATGGATTAAATCTGACAGAATGAGTAAATAAGTTGAAAAATCTTTGAAAATTTATAAAGATTTCCTTACTTGTTCCTTATTTTATATATATATATATATATATATATATATATAGATATAGATAGAGAGAGAGAGAGAGAGAGAGAGAGAGACAATGTGTTTCCCATATATGAATATTATGATCTTGATCAGTCCAGAAATATTAATTTAATCTCAATGATTTTTTTCAGAGTTTACAGTTCACCTTGAGTAATAAAGGCTAACGCCCTCACTAAAATCACCCCAACACAACCTCAAACCCCCAAAATAAACACCCTGCTACCAATCAATAAAAGAAAAAGAAAATACTTAAATTTGATAGAATATGCCCATTACTATCATGTGTTCATTACCCAAAAGGGGGTGCTGAAAAATTTTCAGCCTGACCCATTTCACAAATTCTAAACAAATGACCAAGCATCAGATTTCTTTTTTCTTGGGCGGGCTGAGAACTTTTCAGCACCTTCTCACTTCATAAAAGAATCCATTTTTTTTTTTAATCTAAAGATAAATATATTGTGACTTTTTCTTTCTTTCTTAATATCCCAGGAGTCATTCATTCCAGTTAGCAATAAAAATAATTAGTATTTCATCAAATCTCATTGATAGATTTAAATCCTTTTCGACAAATTCTTCAAGAATTTTCAATAACTGTTTAGACTTGATTTTTATCAACAGAATGCATCAGTTTATTTCTATTTCAGCAATGTCTGCTGCATTAAAAAATGTCTGCTGCATCAGAATTTAATTCAACTCCGAATTGGCAGCACAAAATTGTTGAATATTGATAAGGATGTCAAAATCTGAGATTTATGTCAGACTGCAAATACTACTTGAATAAATAAAATATGTTGTACATATTTTATTTATTTTTAACAGAAGTATGAATGATAATATATTAAAGACTTACTTTAATGCAATAGTTTCAATGGCTAAAATAGGGTGGCTGAATTGGGTGACTTTTGAAAGCCCAGTGCTATGAAATTTTGAATTTCACTATTTGTGATTTGGGGGGTTACTTTTTAAAATAAGCAGACCTAATTTGACATACTAATGTCAATTAAAAATTTAGTAGCATTGGGCTTTCAAATATGCATATTTGAAAACAGTATTCATGGGCTTCATGCATTTCTAAGTGATGAATGATTGCTGCTGTTCCCATTTTTCTCTACATTTGCAGAAAGGAAGTATAAATAAATCCATGAAAGAAAGGATAAAATCATAAGGAAAGAAAATGTGGATCTAATTTTCCGAAAATGAAGTTCAGAAATAAAAAAAGAAGATGACAAGCACATTAGGCCAGACATTTATTTTTGTCCATTGAAAATTACCACACCACAAGGCAATATATTTCCTTGTACCTCCAGCCCAAAATGACATTGCAAGTAAGAAGGCCATAAGACAATATATTTCCTTGTACCTCCAGCCCAAAATGACATTGCAAGTAAGAAGGCCATAAGACAATATATTTCCTTGTACCTCCAGCCCAAAATGACATTGCAAACATGAAAGCCACAAGACAATATATTTCCTTGTACCTCCAGCCCAAAATGACATTGCAAACATGAAAGCCACAAGACAATATATTTCCTTGTGCCTCCAGCCCCAAATGACATTGCAAACATGAAAGCCACAAGACAATATATTTCCTTGTACCTCCAGCCCAAAATGACATTGCAAACATGAAAGCCACAAGACAATATATTTCCTTGTACCTCCAGCCCAAAATGACATTGCAAACATGAAAGCCACAAGACAATATATTTCCTTGTACCTCCAGCCCAAAATGACATTGCAAACATGAAAGCCACAAGACAATATATTTCCTTGTGCCTCCAGCCCCAAATGAAATTGCAAACATGAAAGCCACAAGACAATATATTTCCTTGTACCTCCAGCCCCAAATGACATTGCAAACATGAAAGCCACAAAACAATATATTTCCTTGCACCTCCAGCCCAAAATGACATTGCAAACATGAAAGCCACAAGACAATATATTTCCTTGTACCTCCAGCCCAAAATGACATTGCAAACATGAAAGCCACAAGACAATATATTTCCTTGTACCTCCAGCCCAAAATGACATTGCAAACATGAAAGCCACAAGACAATATATTTCCTTGTACCTCCAGCCCAAAATGACATTGCAAACATGAAAGCCACAAGACAATATATTTCCTTGTACCTCCAGCCCAAAATGACATTGCAAACATGAAAGCCACAAGACAATATATTTCCTTGTACCTCCAGCCCAAAATGACATTGCAAACATGAAAGCCACAAGACAATATATTTCCTTGTGCCTCCAGCCCCAAATGAAATTGCAAACATGAAAGCCACAAGACAATATATTTCCTTGTACCTCCAGCCCCAAATGACATTGCAAACATGAAAGCCACAAGACAATATATTTCCTTGTACCTCCAGCCCAAAATGACATTGCAAACATGAAAGCCACAAGACAATATATTTCCTTGTACCTCCAGCCCAAAATGACATTGCAAACATGAAAGCCACAAGACAATATATTTCCTTGTGCCTCCAGCCCCAAATGACATTGCAAACATGAAAGCCACAAGACAATATATTTCCTTGTACCTCCAACCCAAAATAACATTGCATGTGCCAAGGCTGCAGATCAATATCATTTCTTGCACTCCCTGACCAAACTGATATTGTACAATAATCCACATGCTATGCTTGCCAGTCTGCTACAGTTTTTTTCAGCAGTGTCTGTTTCAACTGACAATTCTGCCAGATTTCAATCTAATTCCTCTCAGATCTGCCAACAAAGACAGACTGAGAATTAACAACTGTGTAAAAGTTAGATATTCTTATAATTCATACAAACTAAATGTAAAAAATATAAAGATACAGAAGTTGTCACTTGAATCATTAATTTTGTCAGTTATCAGCAAGAAGGATTGCAACAACTAAATCTCTAAGCACTTGACATGCTGATGTTGGCATGATATTGAAAAGAAAACAATGAATGACATGCGTCTGGAATTAAAAAGTTGCTAAAATTCTTTTAAGGAAAAAAAAAAAAAAAATCAATCTAGCCTATTTTCTTTTAAGCTCTTAGAAGAGTATTTTCATTATTCCATGCATTTTTTTCATATCTTTTATTCAAAATGTTTCAAACATCAAAGAATAAGAAAATGGACTAAGCCACTTTTATAGATTATAGGAGGATTTTAATTTAAAAAAATAAGAATTACAAAAAGCCACAAAATATATTGATGAAATGTGTTTAAAAACAACACAAATAATTCAATTGGAATAGGTTCATGGTTAGGTTAAGTTGGTTAATTTAGTGACATATCAACCTTTGCTGGGATATTTATATAAGTTTTATATGACAATAATCACAATGAATTAATAGATAGATAAACACAGGTCTAGTTTACAGTAAACTCAAAAAGGTATACACATATCCAATTTACATTAAAGTAAAAAATATAGATCTGGTTTATACTATAGTCAAAAAGGTAGGTATAAATCCCAATTGTACTATAGTCAAAAAGGTAGGTATAAATCCCAATTGTACTATAGTCAAAAAGGTAGGCATGCACCCAGTTTATACTACAGTCAAAGAAGTAGGCATATGCCCAGTGTACACTAGAGTTGAAAAGGTAGGCCTATGTCTGGTTTATACTAGAGTAAAAAAAAAAGTAGTGTTTGTGGCACATGGTACACCATTTCTCTGTTATCAGTTCTGTGGCTGATTCTTCGCTACTAGATTCATGTCATCTGTGTGAGTAGTCTACCAGTTCAGTTCTAAAATGAACTGTTAGGACCTCATATATCAAAATTGACAGGAAAACTCGCTCGCTCTCTATATGTGTGTGTGTGTGTGTGTGTGTGTGTGTGTATATATTATGAAATGGATGTGTCCTTCAACAGGAATCAAACCTGTATCCTATACAGAACTGTAATATAGCCTGATGTGCTATACCAGTTTAGCTACAAAGGAAGTGTCTGGTTAGCAAGGTTGATTTGCTGCTTTTAAACTACAAATTTCCCATGATTTCCCTCAAACGTTCATATCTGCTCAAAGCGTATCTTAATGTAAACAAATGATGTCATATATTATGAAATGGACTAAGTCTGACAATTATTTTAATATATTTTATTGTTATATATTACTAGCAGCATGGCCCGGTGTTGCCCGCACTTGATTCAAAAATCGTACGACTCATACAGCAATCGCTATCACTTGACTTAAAATGTCTTTGCCCTTCCTTGCCTTTAAAGGAGTGCCCTTTGCCGTGCTGATGTTGCTACATGCCTTACTTCTTGCCTATCTCACACTGCAAATTTTTTCTAAGCTCTATACTAAACATTAAATCTGTTACGAAAAAAAAAACGAATGAAAAAAGAATGTTAACAACAAATACTTTTTCACACCCAACCCAGTTCTGCGGAATCAGAATCAACGTTGAGTTTAAGCAAGCGAATGAGCCAATTGGAGTAAAGTGCCATGCACATTTAAATTTTTCCCACTTGTGACGAATGCAGCTATTGATTTTTTTTGCATGCTAGCATGCTAGTTAACATTCGTGTCAGTCAGCTTTTGGCTCTCACACTGGCCAATAGAATCTTCCTGCCTATTCGTGGCAGCCAGCTATAGTCTCTCACTCTGGCCAGTAGAAAATAGCTGCAAACTATATGAAAACTGCCGTAGAAGCATGAAAAAAATCTATTATTTCCACTCTTGATGGGAGTTGGGAAATGCAAAGTCGGTCTTGGCCTTCCCACTAACTTGGAGCATGTGCATGTAAATTTTGGTACAAATCCGTCGAAAATTGCGGCTGTGCATTCGTTACACACACACACACACACACACACACACACACACACACATCCTGCCTTTTATAGATAGAGATTTATATAGACACAAATATTTAAGTAAATGTTCTGTTTATAATAACCATAATGCTAATCAGACGCTTCCTTTGTAACTAAGCTGGTATAGCACCTCAGGCTATATGACAGTTCCGTGTAGGATGCAGGTTCGATTTCTGTTGGAGGACACATATTTTCTATGAAATTTCTTGGACATTCAGGCCAGTAAATGTTGTTAGTACTGTTTATTATCATTATTATGTTTATTATACATAGCAAATATCTAAGTATTCTAGCTGTAAAGCAATAAGCAATAAGGTTGTTTTTCAGACCATCGAATCATTAGTAAATTTGATCCATATTGATTACTCTAAAATATTAGCCATGTGCCAGATTAAGTTTAAGAAAACACTTCAAGTATTTGGATGTGTGAATCATGCCATATTGCATTATAATTAACCTGCTTATGTTTCTTCACCTTTCTCATAGCCATCACCTCTTTTCTCTCTCTTAGTTGACTTTCCATACTACCTTAAACAAAAATACAGGAAGGAAACTCCCATCAGTACTCAAAAGAGTGATAACAATGGACTCATTACATATTGGTTTATAATAACAAAAATCATAAAAAATCAATAAAATACATCTACTGGATATTCTAAAGTGCATTGTCATTTTTAGTGGGTTATCTCCAAATTATAAATGATAAAGACAACAAAGAAAGTTTTATCTAGATTTTGAAGGAGATTTGGTGAACATTTTGAGCTTATCACAATTGCTAATGATTTTGCTGCTGTTGTCATACCATATTTTAGGAAGGCGAACAATTCTTTTTTTGCTTATGTGAACAAAATCTCAGGTGAGAAGGAACTGGTTGGAGTAAAACAAGAACTGGAATATAAGCAAAATGAAGTTGAATCCATAAATCATCTTTGTGCTCTGCTTGACAAAGATAGGAAAAGGGGAATAGTGGGAGGAAATAAAGATAGAGGAAAAAACAATGCGAGAGATAAAGAGAGAGAGAGACAGAAAGATAAAGAGAATGAGGGAGGAAAGAATAGCTGAAGATAGAGAGAGAAAGAAAAGATAATAGGTGAAGAGAGGGAGAGAAAGGAAAAGATGACAGTGGATAGAGGGAGGGGAAAGGTTAACAGAAGATGAAGATAGAAAAAGGGAATGAGGGATGGAAAGAGAAAGAGAAAGGAAAAGAAGGATGACAAAAGATAAAAAAGAGAAGGATGATGGGAGAGAGAGAAGAAGAAGCAGGGGACAAGAGAGAAGGTGGACAAGAGAAAATAGAAGAGAGAGAAGGATGATAGAAGATAGAGAGAAGGCGGAGAAGGGAGACAAAGGAAATGAAAAGTAGAGAGAATGAGAGGAAGGACGAAAGTTAATACAGAAAGGAAAGGAAAGATGACAAGAGAGAGAAAAGAAGAAAGATAACAAGGGAAAGGGAGCAAGGGAAGGCAGACAAGAGATAGGAGAAGAAGGATGACAAAAGATAGAGAGAAGGAGAAGAAGGATGACAGGAGATAGAAGAAGAAGAAGGTTGAAAGAAAGATAAGAGAAAGAGAAAAGAAGGATAATAAGAGACAGAGAGAAAGAGAAGAAGGGGGACAAGAGAGAGAGAGAGAAGGATAAGAAGTAGGACAAGAGAGAGAAAATGAGGAGGAAGAAGACAAGAGAGAGAAGAAGAAGGATGGTAGGAAATCTAGAAAGGAAAGGAAGGATGACAAGAGACAGATGGAAGGAAGTATAACCTTAGATAAAGATGAGGACATAAATTGGTAATATTATTGGCTAATTTGTTTCATCCATCTTCCATAGTTATTACTGAATTTTAAGAATGATCTAACCGTTGTTTTTTATATAGGACAAATGTTTGTTATTTTAGATTTTACATCTACAAAATGACTAAACATACATTTTTCTTTTTAACAACAATAGTTTCAAGTTTGTAATACTATTATCAACAAACCAAAATTGCAGTAAATTTAACGTAATGGGATTTAATTCAGGATCGACTGTCTAATGGATATTGACACATGGACATTTTTGAATTAGACAAATCAATGAGCTTTCTTTTCCTTCAATTTCTAATTTTTTGTGGGGAGGGGGGTTGTTTGTTGGGCTAACTGATGATTATATAAGCAGAATTAATCCTTAAATCTGTTTCAGTGAGCTATGAAGCCTGCAGATTAAGAAATGGAGGAAGATTAAACAGTGTGGGCAGCAAAAATTGCTTTAATGGCGCAGAAGATCCCAACTCAAATATTGGAAACTTGACAACTGAAGTTTGAGCTTGGAAATATTTACAGCCTCATCGTCACTTGAGTGTGGTCCATTTTCTTCCATCAACCATCAACTGTATGGTAGCCTGATGCCTTCTGAAACTAATGCAATATATTTGGAGCTGAAGAATGATATATCAAAATAAAAAACAGAATCGTCAGAGTTTCAATTGCAAATGAAACTGCTTGCATCCACTTAGTGCAAATGCCCTTGAAAAAAAATGAATTCAGCAATTCCAACTCACTATCTCATTGTCAGACATTTTGACAAAATGTTTCACCAAAAGACAATTGTTAAAACAAATATTTTTCTAAAAGCAAATGTTTTTCAGAAACTGACAATGGATATATTTTTAAGAAAACCATGTGAAAATGTTTTATAGACACTTGAAATGTGCACAACAGACAATAAAAAAATATTAAATTAACACTTTCACCATAGCCTGATTGTACTGACTCATTTTGTGAAAAATAGGAAATTGCTATTGACTGGAAATCATTTTTTTGTTTTTTTCTAATCATTCACTACAAGCAAGGTAATAATACCACTAAACAGCAAGGGGATACTGGGAGTGAAAGAGAATAAGAAGACCTTAGAAGGAACTGGAAACCCAATCCTAAACAGGAAATAAGGGATAAACTTCTACTTCTGTAAATGGCTATGAAAAGAAGCTGACAGCAATTTATCATGGCTGCCACCATTTTGGTTTCAATCAGATACTGTGAAATACAAATTGAGTGAAACAACAGCCCTCAACACACAATATAATAAAAATACATAACAAAAAAGTTGTATTGTATGCTATTATATGCCAAAACTGCTTCTCCTTCAGGTGATCATGACTCTCCACAACTTTCTTGTGTGACTCTCAGTTTTTCTACCTTTGCTAAGGTCCTTGCTCCAAATTGCATCCATTCACACAAGTATGTCAGGTAAGTGGTTTGCTGCCTTCCCCTATCTCTCTGTCCTTCAATATATCCTGTGAGAGTTAAGTTTTCCAAGCCCTCTTTCCTCATTATATTTCCAAGGAATTTAAGCTATCTCTTCCTGATTCTGTTGCCATTTTCTTAAAGACTTCCTTATTGCTTACTTTTTCCATTCATGGAATTTTTAGTATCCTTCTGTACAACCACATTTCTGCTGCCGTTTAATTTTTTTCCCTCTTCCATGGGAAAATTGTCCAACATTCAATACCCATATAAGAGGATGGATATCACATAGCAACCCAGCACTTTATTCTTTGTTTTTAACAATATTTTTTTATTTCTCAGCACCTTGCTTAGCTTTTGGAAGGCTTCTTTCATAAGTCCAATATGTATTCAGATCCTCGTGTCACATTTTCAATACTTCATTAAAACACTTCCCAGATATTTGAACTTCTTCACCTGCTTGATGTTTATACCTCCATTTCGTAACTCACATCTTTGGCTTTTTCTCTTGCTGATGACCATACTTTGTTTTCTTGCAGCTGATGTTTAGTCCTTTTTCTTCTCGTTTTCTTCCACCACTCTAGTTTTTATTACTTAAACACAATTGACTGACATTTCATGGTGTCCTGAAAATCTATATATACATTGAGAGCAGGCAATCTAAGTTTTGTAAATACGTATATCTTGAAAATGTGTCGTAATGATGTATAATATATCACACACACGCATATATATATGTGTGTGTACATATATATGTCAATAGCAGACAGTATAAATTCTGTAAAGACATTTAAGCATGTCCACAGCAGGGGAAATGTTAATCAATTTTCTTTTTACATGTTTGCATTTTATTAAAAGATAAGAAAACTATTAACAAGGAGCAATTTCCTCTAGAAACACTTTGCAAGTAAATATTTCACAAATATCCTACTTATATAGAGACATGCAATAACCACTGGTTTTTAAAGCATGTTCTTCAGTGAATGGAGTGTTTTCTTACCATAAGTACCTGCATGCATACATAGAAAAGTATCCATCCATTTTGAATATCTACAGAATTCAAATGGCTTTAATAAGAATTGGCAACCAACAAAAGAAGTCTTGTCACATCATGAGTCCTGTAATCTGCCAGGGTCCTAGAGGTACCACATATACTGTAGTGGTGTGTTTAAGGCAAGATAACCTGATGGAGTCCCATCCCTCTTCAGGTTGGTTTTCAATTCAGAATTTTTCTTCTCCTTGACTGGTTGCCACCTCAAGGCAAGAGGCCCTAGTCAGTGCTGTTATTTAACCCATAGCTGGGTGGAGGGAGAGAAAAAAGGTGGATTCATACTTTTCTTACTGGTATTTGTGCAAAAGTAAACTCAGCCGGGTTGCAAACTCCGCTTGCCAATATCTCTTACCAATTTGCTAACAATTACACTATCTGCACATTCATATAACCAAAGAAGACATTATGGCATATGCATGAACAGACATTCTCCTACAGAGTTACTCAGTCCATATTAGGGTGTTATAGCAAGATTGAGTAATGTACCATTAAAATTAACTAAGTAGATCAGTAAAATCATATGCAGAGATTTTGACAAAACATTGCCTCAAAAAAAGTCTGTCAGCCTCTCCACAGTCCTGATTTTGCCCCCCAGGCTATTGCCATTGAAAGGGTAAAGAGAAGGTTAAGGAGAATGTGACAAGGGAGCTGAAAGAGGACTTTGTAAACTGTTTAAAATAGTGGAATGGACACTGGTATGAATGCCTGTGGTCTTAACCTTTTAAGGTTAGAAGTTCCTAAATGTGCCCACAAGTTTCACATGCCTACAGTCCAGGAGTGTCTGAATACAGCTGCAATTGAGTAGCATTGTATTTCAATACACAACATTAATACCTATCATATGATCAACTAACGATGCCAGACATCTACAACTTTTAAAAAGTTATAGATTTCCAAAATCATAACATAACCAGTAATACAAAGAAGATGTTAAATTTTATATCATTGGAATAGAAACAAATTTACTTTCATTTAAAATTGACTTGTATGACTTCATTTTCAACAGTTTTTGTGATATATCAATTTAATTGCATGCACTAGGGATAGTTTCATCCAACACAACAAATAACTATGAAACCAAAACATTAACCTAAAAACTTGAGTCATGTTCTTAAATAGCCTTGTCAGATCAAAACTTTCATATGGATATCATGCATTGTATCAAACCTGTTCAGAAATATCTAAACTGTCAGTTATATGCAACTGCTTTCTAAAATCAATGATTAAAAATGGCTTTGAGTGAATGAAATCTGTAGATCTTTGTGAATACCACTCTTGATTGAACCTCATGGACTGGTGCTACAAAATTACAAAGAACTGTACCAAATAACAGAAACCACATAACCTGAGGACTTTCAACAACACCAACTACTAAAATGGCTGGCACATGTAATTCAAAGAGAAAATAATGACATAATAAAGGTGTTGATATTCCATACTATTTCAAACAAAAGGTTTGGAAGGAAACACCCATTAATACTGGAAAGAGTGATAACAGCTTGAGAAAACTATTTTCCAGAAAAAATGTTTTAAAAGAAAGATTTGATGAATCTGAACTTATGGCAGCACTGGCTGCTCCGTCAATGACATTAAATGTTTCATTATAAGGTAATGGTTAATAATACCATTATCATTACCAACATTATATATTCAGATTTTTTTATCAATTTAGTCAGCATTCCAAGAATTTAACAATTGAAATCTCTTAAGGGCTGATAGGGTTAAAAAGGAGTACATTGAAGAGGACTTTACACTACTGTGAAGAGAATTTAACAATTGAAATCTCTTAAGCGCTGATAGGATTAAAAGGTGTACATTGAAGAGGACTTTACACTACTGTGAAGAGAATTTAACAATTGAAATCTCTTAAGGGCTGATAGGATTAAAAGGAGTACATTGAAGAGGACTTTATACTACTGTGAAGAGAATTTAACAATTGAAATCTCTTAAGCGCTGATAGGATTAAAAGGTGTACATTGAAGAGGACTTTACACTACTGTGAAGAGAATTTAACAATTGAAATCTCTTAAGGGCTGATAGGATTAAAAGGAGTACATTGAAGAGGACTTTACACTACTGTGAAGAGAATTTAACAATTGAAATCTCTTAAGCGCTGATAGGATTAAAAGGAGTACATTGAAGAGGACTTTACACTACTGTGAAGAGAATTTAACAATTGAAATCTCTTAAGGGCTGATAGGGTTAAAAAGGAGTACATTGAAGAGGACTTTACACTACTGTGAAGAGAATTTAACAATTGAAATCTCTTAAGGGCTGATAGGATTAAAAGGAGTACATTGAAGAGGACTTTACACTACTGTGAAGAGAATTTAACAATTGAAATCTCTTAAGGGCTGATAGGGTTAAAAAGGAGTACATTGAAGAGGACTTTACACTACTGTGAAGAGAATTTAACAATTGAAATCTCTTAAGGGCTGATAGGATTAAAAGGAGTACATTGAAGAGGACTTTACACTACTGTGAAGAGAATTTAACAATTGAAATCTCTTAAGGGCTGATAGGGTTAAAAAGGAGTACATTGAAGAGGACTTTACACTACTGTGAAGAGAATTTAACAATTGAAATCTCTTAAGGGCTGATAGGATTAAAAGGAGTACATTGAAGAGGACTTTACACTACTGTGAAGAGAATTTAACAATTGAAATCTCTTAAGGGCTGATAGGGTTAAAAGGAGTACATTGAAGAGGACTTTACACTACTGTGAAGAGAATTTAACAATTGAAATCTCTTAAGGGCTGATAGGATTAAAAAGAGTACATTGAAGAGGACTTTACACTACTGTGAAGAGAATTTAACAATTGAAATCTCTTAAGCGCTGATAGGATTAAAAGGAGTACATTGAAGAGGACTTTACACTACTGTGAAGAGAATTTAACAATTGAAATCTCTTAAGGGCTGATAGGGTTAAAAAGGAGTACATTGAAGAGGACTTTACACTACTGTGAAGAGAATTTAACAATTGAAATCTCTTAAGGGCTGATAGGATTAAAAGGAGTACATTGAAGAGGACTTTACACTACTGTGAAGAGAATTTAACAATTGAAATCTCTTAAGGGCTGATAGGGTTAAAAGGAGTACATTGAAGAGGACTTTACACTACTGTGAAGAGAATTTAACAATTGAAATCTCTTAAGGGCTGATAGGATTAAAAGGAGTACATTGAAGAGGACTTTACACTACTGTGAAGAGAATTTAACAATTGAAATCTCTTAAGGGCTGATAGGGTTAAAAAGGAGTACATTGAAGAGGACTTTACACTACTGTGAAGAGAATTTAACAATTGAAATCTCTTAAGGGCTGATAGTGTTAAAAAGGAGTACATTGAAGAGGACTTTACACTACTGTGAAGAGAATTTAACAATTGAAATCTCTTAAGCGCTGATAGGATTAAAAGGAGTACATTGAAGAGGACTTTACACTACTGTGAAGAGAATTTAACAATTGAAATCTCTTAAGGGCTGATAGGGTTAAAAAGGAGTACATTGAAGAGGACTTTACACTACTGTGAAGAGAATTTAACAATTGAAATCTCTTAAGCGCTGATAGGATTAAAAGGAGTACATTGAAGAGGACTTTACACTACTGTGAAGAGAATTTAACAATTGAAATCTCTTAAGGGCTGATAGGATTAAAAGGAGTACATTGAAGAGGACTTTACACTACTGTGAAGAGAATTTAACAATTGAAATCTCTTAAGGGCTGATAGGGTTAAAAAGGAGTACATTGAAGAGGACTTTACACTACTGTGAAGAGAATTTAACAATTGAAATCTCTTAAGGGCTGATATAGTTAAATTGCTGGATCATTTATGGATAAACATTTTATTGTAGCTAATGAGCTTGATTCATTGAGTGTTGCACAACTGTGGATTTGTACCAAATTTCAGCTAAGGATATATTTATATTTATCCAGCAACTAATTTACTCTAATATCTTGATTTTAAGATGCGAGCACAGCCCAAACAAACATAAAATATTTCAAAGTTCTTTATCTTGCATTGAGTTGCCATGATCCATATGTATTTAAGAGATCATGTCACAACATGATAATGATAGTAATAATGTTGTGAATACAGCTGTTCATTGGAACAGATATTTTACTAGTTGACTTCTTTCTTTTAGAACACCAAAAGAAGATCTCACTGTTTATATTGAATTCTTGTATTGTATCTTTATTAGTTTTTTTAAACCAACATTTATACAGTATCTCTTTATTATCGTCATTCCTAATTTAGTTCTTGAGACTGACAGTGCAGTCTAAAAGATTCACCTTTGGTTATATGGCTAGCTGCTTGTCATCAAAGTCTTTCATGTCCAACTTGGCTATATGTATAGCAAAATGAAATTATAGGATAAGTGAACAAACCATTTTTCTATCAACTAACAACCTTTCACTTTAAAAACAGAAAAAAACCATTAACTATCAAAATCAATTCAAAATGTATAGACTTGCTTTAAATTTTTCCATGTTGAAAAGAAGAAATTTAAGAGAAGCAATAATGTAGATACAACTTCTTTTGCAATCTGCTTTTAAATCCCAAATCTTCTAGATTGCTTCCCATATACCATGTTGTTATAAAACAGGATAATACTATATTTTGCTTTCTTTACAGATTTCCTAAATTTTGAATCATAAGACTGACTGTAGGGAAGAAGGGTACATTATTTTATCCAAAAGTTAAGAAAAATGTCAATGATTCTTCATACAGCTTAAATTGTGAATCTTGCAACCTCTGGTTGAAATTTGTACCCAGTTAACCCTCCTTACATAATAAGTCTTCTTATTTTATACATATGTCCCTTAATGACATGGGCAATCATGGCTCTAGAGCAATTAAAGCTTTTATTGTTGATTTTTGTCTGTCTGTAAACAGAATAACAGGTACCAGTCTTGTTTGCCAAACTGCATGACAGACTTGTTGATAGACATACACAGATGTTGATCCGCCATTGATGTCAACAATGAAATCAAAGGGATGACATAAACACAGTTGTTGAGGAGTTCAACTGAGTTGGTCTCTTGCCAGAAGCACTCAATGTTCAGTATTTAATCAATGTAAGCCAGTTCAGTATGATGACATACAAACAAAAATAATACAACTATAACTTCCAAAAGGTTACAACTAGCATATTACCCATCAAAAATGTTGGAAATGTTTACACATGGTTCAGTACTTCTGCCTAAGATTAGAGTGTAATATCTGTGTGCTCTGACTATGATGTTAAAATAATTATATTATTATTATAGTCCTCTACAGCTTTCTTTGCTTTCAGAGGTAAAAAGCAGGCTATTGGGTATCCCCTATCACTGGGTTAGTCTCACTGTGAAGTTGTGAGAGGTGAGAGTCAAGACCATATCTAGGACCAAAGAAGAAGGTCAGAAGCTCATACTCATAGAGTAATTGTGTTGCAATATGCACCCAAGGTTGTGCACTATTCATGTTCTACTCATGGCTGTGTGCTGCAGATAATTGTCAGCTTTATTACTGATATAACTTTAAGGGTGGTAATACTGAGTCAGTCAACATTGTTATTATAGTCATTAAGTCAGTCCACCACATCTGATAATTCATCAGATACAATATATCACTTGTTATATACCACATATGGTTGCAAAAGAACAAACAAAAAAATAAAGTACTGCCTGTGAGACAGAAAGAAGTGTAGACAATATTTTGGTCTATAAATCTGAGATGAAGTTATTGTAACTAATTACACTATTTACATTGTTCAGACTGTTGTCTTCATCTTTATTGCCATATTCACAACACTTCAGCCATTGTACACTTTGGCTTTCTTCAAGTGATATTAGCTGGAACTAATGTCACCTGAAGAAAGCCACAGAAGGCTGAAACATCATGAATATGACAATAAAGATGAGGATAACAGTCCAAACAATATAAATAGAGACAAGATATATCAAAATTAAGTTCCGTGTATTGCCGGTATAAATGATCAGGGTGGAATGTCTCTTTGTATTCAAGGAAAGCAACCTGGAAGATGGAGGAGTTAGTAGGGCCTAGAATTGTAGCTTGTGTCAGGTCAGTGGGCTCTAGCCCAGTGGTTAAGCCCAGTATTTTGAATGGGTTCTTTTAAGCCATCAGGGTGGATACATGACTCAGCATTTTTTGTCATGCTATTACTTCAGTGACAATGTTCATGACTGGATCTGAAGTTTATAATTGTATTTCATATTTTGTGGGAATTTGTTTTGTGAATTGATGCTCAGAGCCTCTACACAAAGAGAGACATTTTATTTTTAATTTGGCTTTCATAGGTTGCTGTGCAAATCCATTCTGCACAGCTATAGATGTCATCAAAACAATGGTTGACCAAACACAAAGAAGCAACAGAGAAGAAACAGTATGCAAGTGTGCACAAGAAAAAGAAATATATATATATATATATATATATTACAGTTCAAAAGGTTGACACCACCCCTGGTAAATTTTTAAATTGGCCCCAAAAGTAGTTGTTTTGTACTTTAAATAACAGAAAATTATTATACATGGTTAAAAAAAATATATATATATATGATTAATGCAAATAAAATTTGTTACTTAGCAGATTGAGGTTATATTCAGTACCTCAACTTCAGAGTTTTATAGATGAACCTTTTTGTAATCACATATCAGGAGGTTTCAGCAACTGACCGCCATTTTTCTCAATGTGTGAAAGGTTGTGGTTATTTCTCCTTTTCATTATTTTCTTGTCTCCTCATACTCTCTATTACTTTTCTTTTCTTTCTTTTTTCTCTATTGGCTCTGTTGTCAAAGAGTATATATATATTCACATATAATGCATGTATGTGTGAATATAAAAGTGTGAATGTAATGTAAAAGTGTGTATGTGTACAAAAATGTATGTCCAGCTAAAACTTTGCTTATGTGTACTTGTGCAAAATTGTACAAAAATATATAAATGTATCTATTTATATTTTAATATTTTCAAAGTTTTCTGTGTACACTAACTGCATATGTACATGTGTGTGTGTGGGGTGTGTAGGCTATGCAAAACTGTGTGTATGTGGATTAAAAAAAAAGTTTACCTACCTTCAACACTGGAATGAGTTTCTTCTCTTCCAAGGGTTGAATATTGATTTTGCTGACAAATCTCGGGTCGGGATTGAAATAATGTTCTTGGGCTTTTCCATCCACCTCGTACTCAATGCTCCAGATGATGCGACCAACCTCAAAACCAGAAAGATGCTCATCAACCTGCAACATCCAATGGAACACTTCCTGAGGCCTGAAGAAGACAACAAAAAAGAGAGAAAATATTAGTAAATTGCTTTATGAGATCATGCCAATGTTATGTTTCTCTCTGTGAATTTTAAAGGTTTAGCAATAGCATTGGGATGCAGTGAAATCTGTCTAATTTATGGAAGCCCCCAAAGCATAAAAATAGTCCTAGGTATAATGATAAACTACATCTGGCAACAAGGGATCTAATCCAGAGATTGGAGGTTTTGAGGAGCATGGAACCAACTGCTGTTGTTCCCAGATCCACCTTGACCTGAGGTAGTAGCACCTGTTAGGGTCCCAGCTATAAGCAAATAGTGAACCATCAAATAAAACAAAACATTATGAAAGTATAAAAATACATTTTTATAGTAAAAATACCAGCAATACATTTTTATATAAAACAAAAGGCCAGCAATACATTTTATTTGTAGTTGAAGGCATACAAATGCACTCAAAATATTTAGATTTTGGCATTAAATAACCTATAGAGGTTGATATGCCACTAAACAAAATCAACCAAACAAACAAACAGCCATCAGGAAAGAACTCTTTCATGACATTAATCCATATAATATCCTAAAATTTATTAAGAAATCAAACTCTATTTCAAAATATGACTTCAAGAAAACTACATCATAAAACATATATCACTGCCTTTAGTAATCATGTCCACACAAACATGTATATGCACAAAAACTGAGTATCAACTACCATGTATACAGTTGTGAAAGTAGAATAACATATATCTTTATATACATTTTTATTACTTCAAAGCTCCCAAGAAAATGAAATTTTGGTATTAAATGACCAATAAAGAGTTGATATTCCATTAAACTAACAAATCAAATCAAAGCATTAAAAATGTAACAAATTAGCTCCAGTCTGAACAATACATTTTTGAATGGTTCTTATTTCATATTAATAAATATGGAGGTGAAGGCAACCTAATGTTGAATAGTGTGTGTGTGTGTGTGTGTGTGTGTGTGTGTGTATATATATATATATATGCATGTTTCATTAAAAATGACTGACAGGGTACTGCAGTTAAGGTTTTTATTTAATTTTTTGGATTCATTTGGAAAATAAAGTTCTAACTCTAGATCCATACATAAATCAATCCATACATTCAGTTAAAAGTAAAAATGAAATTCATCCTTGACGATGGCTGAAAGTATAGTTGAAAGTGCTTGGACATACAAAACATTTGGACAATTTCTCTATAATTTACATCCAGACTAGAAAAAATTACAAGATCACATGAAAAATTAAATAAAAAACTTAACTGCAATACCTTGTCAGTTGTTTTTAATGAAACTTGCATAAGAGAGGGATTGGTGGCCAGATACACAATTATTATTATTATTTTAAATAAGGAAAAAATTAAATATTAATCATATTAAAAACATCTCCTTGGAATAATCTCTACCACCTAAAGATTTGGTATTATATATATATATATATATATATATATATATATATATAGGTAAAAAGATTTGTTAGAAAGATTCTGTACAAAAACTTATTGTATAGACTAAAATGAGGATTGGAAAAAAAGCACGTAATATTTAATATAGTGATATTTATTTATAATATATGAATTTTTTGAGAAGAATTAAAACTTTTTTCAGTGTTTTTTTCTTAGAAAAATAATTTGTTGTTTTCCTTTTTTATAAACTTTTTTTTACTTTAACTGGTTTTGCTTAACTTTTCAGAACCATATATATATATATATATATATATATATATATATATATATATATATATATATATACACATATATATGGTTCTCAACCTAGAAGAATGACTATTTGGCTCCTGAAAAATTAATTTCGGTTGAGCTCTGTGGGAATGAAGCGTGTGTTTGAAAACAGTGACTATTAAAGCTAATATAGCAAGACTCTTCAGCAGAATTGAGTCACTCTCAGTCACTGTGTGTTTATTTAAATCTAAAAATAAATATGCTAAAATTCACCTTCATCCCTGCCGTGTGCCGACGGCTTAGTGGTAGAATTTCCGACTGACGCCAAATCAGTCGGGTTTCGATCCTAGCTAGAGGCAACCGGATGTCTAGCCACACTGATGAGCTGTGATACAGCAAAACAGTCTGTCTGTGGATGACAATTATATATATATATATATATATATATATATATATATATCTCATAATCTTCTGGTGTGAGTCTGATTGACTATGATTGTCAGTTTCCTGTGAGCTTTGCACACATTTTTCAGCTGGTTGCCATTGGACATTCATTTATCTGTCTTTTTATTCCTGCTGGTGTATACTTACAGCTACAGTCACCAAATGCCCTTATGGCCAAGAATGGAATAGCTGTAAAGTCACTGTTATTTTAAAAATATATAAAACTATTGATTCCTTACAAATATGTGTGTGTGTGTGTGTGTGTGTGTGTGTGTGTGTGTGTGTGTGTGTGTGTGTGTGTGTGTGTGTGTGTGTGTGTGTTTGTTTTTTCAGAAGTGAGAAATGATTATGTTTCACTTAGTCACAATAAAGGATTCGACCCTGAATACTTGAATGTCTCCAGTTTATGGTTTTCTCTATCAATCCATCTCTTGATGAAATAAAAGATACAAAAATATCATTCATATTTTGCCATGTGATGAGTTTGCAGATGGCAATGAACATAAAAGAAATGTCTTGGATAGAATTGGTAGGGGAAGAATCATCAAAATAGCAGTGGCCATGGATGTTGCTGGCCACTGCAATGTTGAAGAAAAATACGGCACTTTCACTCAATATGGTATGAATATTGATTCAAATATTTCTATACATCTAGCAAAATTAGAACTTATTAAAAGATGGAGCCTAGTCTGTGGTAGAGGGATTAAAGATTAAGGAGAGAGAGAGAGAGAGATACAAAGAAAGGAAAAGAAAGGGAATGGGGAAAAGTAGGAAATGAGGGGGTATAGGAAGACAGAAGATGAGGAAGAAGAGTCAAGGAAAGAAAGAGAGAAGACAAATGAAGATAAAGATGAGGGAGGACATTAGAAAAGTGAGGGAGCAAAAGTGTACACTAACAAACAGTGAGAGAAGAAGAAATAAAGGGAAATGAAAGAGAAGAAGAAAGGGGAAGATTGGAAAAAAACAAAGAGGAGGATATTAGGAAAGAGAGAGCAAGAAAATGAGGATAAAGGAGCCTAGGAAAGTAAGAGAAGAGAAAGCTAAAAAAGAATGAGAGAGGAGAAGAAATTGAAGAGAGGAAAGAAAAAGAAAGTAAAGGAGAAGGCATGGGAATATGAGGGAATAGAGGAAAACAGGAAATGGGAAAGGCAGAGAAGAAGAGCCTAGGTTTGGTTTGGTTTGGTTTGGTTTGTTTTATGGCATATCAACCTCAATGGGTTATTTAATGCCGACAAGATTTTTATTGCTGGTAATATTTTTTTTTTCAAATGTATTGCTGGTAAAAATTTTTCTTTCAAAAATCTATTCCTGGTAATATTTTTTTTTTCAAATGTATTGCTGGTAAAAATTTTTTCTTTCAAAAATCTATTTCTGGTAATATTATTTTTTTTTCAAATGTATTGCTGGTAAAAATTTTTCTTTCAAAAATCTATTCCTGGTAAAAAATTTTTTTTCAAATGTATTGCTGGTAAAATTTTTTTCTTTCAAAAATCTATTTCTGGTAATATTTTTTCTTCAACAAATGTATCGCTTGTAATTTTTTTCAAAAAAGTATAGCTGGTAATAACTTATTTTACAAAGTATTTCTGGTATTGAAACCTATTTTTACACTTTCATAGTGTTTTGACCCCAGTTTGGGGGTTAACTATTTGTCCATCCTCTCTCCTCAAAACCTCTTGATCTGAGAGAGGCCTTGCTGTCGGACGTAGTTTATCGTCTTACCAGGGATGCAGATGTAGTTTATCATCATACCCAGGCCGGAGAAGAGCCTAGGAAAAAGAGAGAAGACAAATGAAGATATAGAGGAAGAAGTTTAAGAAAGAGAGAGGACAAATGAAGATATAGAGGAAGAAGGTAAAGAAAGAGAAAGAGTGAAAGAGAAGAGGTGGCTGCTAGGAAAGAGTGAGAGATGAGAAGGAGGTGAATAAAGAAAGCTATAAGGGGAAAGGAGGAAATGAAAGGAGAGTGGAAAGAGGAAGATGTAAAAAAAAAACAAGAAAGAAGAGACTAGAAAAGAGAGAGAAAATGAAGATATAGAGAGGAAGTAAGCTAGAAAAGAGTAAGAGAAGAGAAGGATGTGAAGAAGGAGAGAGAGGAGAAGGCAGAATGGTAATGGTGATGGTAATATTAGCTGTTTCCTTATAGGGAAACATTCAGCATTCATTGACCAAGTAGCAAGTGTGACTTTTAGTTGAAATTCATAAAATCTTATTTTTAAAACAATTTTTCAAGGAAATGAGAGGAGAGCAAAGAGGATAATGGGAAAAACAGAGAAGAGAAGCCTAGGAAAAAGAGAAAGAGAGAGAGAGAGCAGAAGGAGGAGAAGAAAGAGAAGAGAAAAGGCAAATGAGAAAGAAAAGGAGAATGTGGTTGGAGAAGAGGTCAATTAAAAGAGGTAGAGGAAGAAGTAAAAAAAGATAGATCAAACATTATACAATGAAAATTTCATATCAAAATTCAGCTAATAATTGTGTGCAGGGCTACAGACTTATTGATCCACTTTTATATGTGTTTTTATGAGGATGCATAAATAAGTTCATAATTTCAGAAAATAAAAGGTTTAATAATAAAAAATAGTAAAAATATTAAAACCACCCTTTGCCTTGAGGGTATACTTGTTGCAATCACCCTTAAGGACATACTTGTTGCAATGACAGGACTCCCCATGCTTGGATTAGGTGGTTCTCATTCATATTAGCCATTATGTCTTTGCTGGCAGCCTTCAATGAGTTTTTGCAATTGTGGTGATGCTGGCTGATCACCCTGTTGATAACATTCCTAAACATAATAGTCTAAGGAATTCAAATCAGGAGAGATAGGATGCCATATGTTGGCAGGTGACACGCTTGTGAAAATTCTCAACCAGACATTTCTGGGTCATTTTGGCCATGTTTTTTTTAAAAAATCATTTCACCCCCAAGTAATGCGATAATACCCACTAGGATGCAGGGAGTTACAGAGGATGGAGAAAAAAAACTTTAGTGAGGAGTAGACAATAAAAGAACAGGACTCAGGGAGACAGAAGATGGTGACTGATGTTGCATTTAAATTTTTGAAGATTGTAAGTGACAGGGAAGCAAGAAATCTGAAGGGAGTTCCACAAATAAGAAAAAAAACTATTAGAATAGAACACACACTTCAATTTAGCTAGTTCAACAATAAGACGGTGAGACCTACTTGCCAATCTAGTAGCATGCTTAAATTCATGCACTTGAGGCACTACAGAAAGAAGCTCATCAAGACAGTTGCCATGGAAATATTTGTATAAATATTCTCAGTTATATGCAATATCATCAGGTGAATATTATATCTGCCTGATGATTGCTACTGCATGAAACTCTAAGAAGTACTTTTTGAAATTATTGTATTAATAATATTATTAAACACACATAGACACACACAAGCAGCGTGAACATCATGACTGGGTGGCAACAGTGTTGCATGATTTGATGATTGTGTTTAAAAATGTTAGAAACTGCTACCATCCAGTGTTTATGCCTATGTCCTTACTGTTTGTATTTACATATGCTCTGTCCCTGTTACCGAACAATTTCTTCCATAAAGATAGCATATCTTAAAAACTATATTTTAGAAGATGAGATACATACATACATATATATACATATATTTATATATATATATATAATTTATTCAAAAATTATAACATAAATATGTTATAAAATCACTACAAAAATAGTCATTTTGTTTCAACACTTATGGTGTTTTATCAAGTGAACACCATCACTTGATAAGACATCAGAGGTGTTGAAACAAAATGGCTATTTTCATAATGATTTTATAACATATTTATGTTATAATTTTTGAATAAATTATATTTGCTCTACTTTGTATTGAGCACTCTTTTAAGAATAGTATTTTTTGGTTATTGGAATTTATTTCATATACACCAATCCTATACTTGGATACACACACACACACACACACACACACACACATATATATATATATATATAAAGTGAAATAAATATAAATAAATATAAAAGTGAACATTGAAGTCAACACTTAGAGGCGACAGGCTGTTTTACTTGATTGCATCTAGCATGAAACAGCCTGCTGCCTCTAAGTGTTGGCTTCAATGTTCACATTTATATTTACACACGCTCTATCTTTGATATTGAGCACTTTATCCCATAAATATAGCACACCTTAAGAGTATATTTCTTCATATATATATATATATATATATATATATATATATATATATATATCTGTGTGTGTGATAAAAATATAGTTTTAATGTATGCTATATTTATGGGCCAAAGTGCTCAATATCAGGGATAGAGTGTATGTAAATATAAAAGCAGACATTGAGGTCAACACCCAGTGGCCACAGTCTATTTCTATTAAACACAAATCCAAAAAAAAAATCAAGATGTGGTATGAATGATTTTTTTTATAAAAATCAAGCAATAAATCAAATAAAGGTTTCTTAACAAATGACGACACTACTGCCAATACAAATTAACAATCATTTCTGAAAACTTTGAGAAGCACTTTGACACATTTCAAGCTTTATTGAACCTGTTTCTTCAATCCTGAAATGTTTCAGATGCTCTGTTGTAAATTCTTAAGGTCCCAAGAAAAGAAAAATCTAAATTTCATATCAGGGGAACTTGCACTTCAAATCATTGGTCCTTTTCCTTCAAGTTATTGATTTGGCAATTTTCTACCCCAAAAAACTCTGATGAAAACATGAGTAATGTGCAGATGCATCAGCTTGCTGAAAGATCATTGGAAAAAAAATTGTCCAAAGGTAGTTTTCACCTGTAATGTTTCCATCAATAAAAAAGGGTCTGTGAACACTTCCTGATGTCAACCTTATCCAGAAATTTATATTTACACTTCAGTAACCATTAATAATTATTTCTATTAATAGTTCATTGCTCCAAAAAACATTTTCTGAATTAAATAATCTGGGGGTAGGGAGGGTGGCACAAAATTTTATTTGGGCTTTAAAAACATACATTTTAAAAGTATAGATAAAAATATATACAAATATATCAAAACAAAGAAAGAGGAACAGTAAGGATAAGCAAAAAAAGAATCATTATTCACTGTAATGTGGTGAATTGGAAAATTTAACAAATATGTAACAACAAAAAAATCTAACTGGTTATCGCTCTTTGGAGCTCAATCTAGGACAAAACTTATAGATGTGTGCATAATAACTAAAAAAAGGGAAAGAAAAATACAACCAGAGAAACATCAGTATAAATCACAGACAGATTACATTTCTAAATGTAGTCTGTCTGTAATTAATATTTATATGTTTTATCCTCGATTGATGAGCAAGAGCAGTAACCACTTAAATTCTTTGTTTTTGGCTTTTGTTGCTTCTTTTTTGTTACTTTTTTCAGTAATGGTAATCATTTTTTTTCTTATTCTTCTGGCCTGTTTTAATATATTTGTGTATATATTTATATATATTTTTTTAAAATGTACATCTTTGAAGCTCTAATAATTTTCCTTATTGTTTGATTAGTTAATAAAAAGGATTTTTCTTTATATCACCTTTTACTTTAATTCTATTTTTGATTTCAAATGTGGTAGTTATTTTATTTACACTCTGGGTATATAAGCATATATATAAACACATTTATTATATGTAAGTAGGAGATACATCTGCTTGATATTTTATATATGCGTTAACAATAATTTTTTTTAGATAAATTTTCTGATTTAGGAATGTAATTTCTTTTATACTGAACTGGTTTCTCTAATGTAAGTCAGAAGCAGCGTGCTCTCACCTTGCTTATAATTTTAAGTAAGGATGATTCATTTTCATTTGTCCTTCAAAATGATTAAATTTTTTAAAGATTAAGATATAAGTAATAAGACATCAAAAAAGAGACATGGAAATATCGCTTCAGAAAACAAGATTTTTATCAAGTTGGATGAATGAAAAGATAAAAAGAAAAAACAACAAAAATAAATTACAATTTTTCTTGAAAATGTAGATAGAACGCTCCCCCCACCCTGCCACCAAAAAAGGGGGGTATACAAGAATTAATAAGTAAATGAATAGAAGAAAAAATAATGACTGATTAGGCAAAGAGATTTTTCAGAAAAAGGAATACAAAACTTGAATGAGAGCATGAATGAAAGAAGAAATGAATAAAAGAAAAAAATGATGAAAAAGGAAATGAATGAAAGCAGAAATCAATGAAAGAAGAAATGAATAAAAGAAAAAAATGATGAAAAAGGAAATGAATGAAAGCAGAAATGAATGAAAGAAGAAATGAATAAAAGAAAAAATGATGAAAAAGGAAATGAATGAAAGCAGAAATGAATGAAAGAAGAAATGAATAAAAGAAAAAATGATGAAAAAGGAAATCAATGAAAGCAGAAATGAATGAAAGAAGAAATGAATAAAAGAAAAAATGATGAAAAAGGAAATGAATGAAAGCAGAAATGAATGAAAGAAGAAATGAATAAAAGAAAAAATGATGAAAAAGGAAATCAATGAAAGCAGAAATGAATGAAAGAAGAAATGAATAAAAGAAAAAATGATGAAAAAGGAAATGAATGAAAGCAGAAATGAATGAAAGAAGAAATGAATAAAAGAAAAAATGATGAAAAAGGAAATCAATGAAAGCAGAAATGAATGAAAGAAGAAATGAATAAAAGAAAAAATGATGAAAAAGGAAATGAATGAAAGCAGAAATGAATGAAAGAAGAAATGAATAAAAGAAAAAATGATGAAAAAGG
Source organism: Acanthosepion esculentum (assembly GCA_964036315.1). Classification (NCBI taxonomy): domain Eukaryota; kingdom Metazoa; phylum Mollusca; class Cephalopoda; order Sepiida; family Sepiidae; genus Acanthosepion; species Acanthosepion esculentum. Next base: position 61,718,106 of record OZ038502.1, on the reverse strand, counting down.
AAATGAATGAAAGCAGAAATGAATGAAAGAAGAAATGAATGAAAGAAGAAATGAATGAAAGAAGAAATGAATGTTGTGAATGCAATAAGTTTTGAAAAAAGTTATAAACCAGAAATTAATGGAAATGCTAATGAATAAATTAGAAAGAAAGACTAAGAAAAATTAAGGGAATAAATTAACAAAAAGGTATTAATGAAGGAATGAATTATTCAGAAAAAGAGACACCATTTACTTGGCAGATATGAGTCATTCTGTAGTTGTAGCAATTCACTTTAAACAAACATGGAAATTAAAAAATAGATTTAAAAAATTGATCATAAATAAATAAAAACTATTTCATCCGGGGAGTTGGGTGGGTTAAAGCAATCTGCAAAAATAAAAACATAAAAAAACGTTTTAAGAAATGATATTCAATAGAAATAAAATTGAGATTTCAATTTCTTGGCATAATTATATTGAGTTCTCTTTTAGAACTTGATGGTTTCTTTGATTGATTCCTCTTTTTTTGTATAAGACAAGTGAGAATAAAATGATCAACAGAGAGACGGCACAAAAGGGGGAAGAGAGAAAGTATTAATTCAAATATACAGGGAGGGGGGGGCATAGTAACTTGAACACAAGAATCAATAGGTAAATAAAAGAGAGAAAAGTAAAACAAAAATAAAAGGAGGGAAAATTGTGATAATAAAGCCAAAAAAAGAAACGAAGAAGACAAAATAGAGGAAAGGGTGGTAACAAATAAAGAAAGAGAAAAAGACAGCAAAATGAAGGATGATGCACTTGTAATGTTACAAGATTGTTTTAATTTACATTCCCCCTAACCTGAAAAATCAAGTTAGCCTTGGAATTAATAGCTAACTATAAACATTTAATTCCAGATGTATTCTCATGCCTGTAAAACCGATTGACAAGTAATTTCTGTTGAAACTTCAGGTTTGATTTTTTTAATTTGAAGCCGATAAAAATCATTGAGGGATCATTTAAAGCAATCTGTGCCCTTGATATTGTTTTTGATGGTGAACTTTATTATTATTATTTTTAACAATAACTATTATTAGTCCTACTAATTATAGAATTTTCCCACCAGTAGTAATTGGTAAGATTCAATGGGATCAGGACTCAGGGAGTCTGCAAAATAATCCAGCACTCAATATTCTTACAGGTTTTAATAATACTACCACCTATGTGTTTCCAGTTCTTCCAGTCTCTTCAGGACTTTTTCAAGCGTGCCACTAATGATGGGTCTTAATAATACTGCCATCTTGGTGGTTCAAATTACTGCAGTTGCTTCAGATCTGTTTTGAATGTAACACTAATGATAGGTTATCTTATTATTACTATTATTGTCATTATGATGATGATGATTATTATTATTATTAATATCAGCAGCAGCAGCAACAACAACAACTATTACTATTATTTTCTTTTTCCCAGTCCTGTTGAAAAAATATCAGCAATATATAAGTTTTTTTGATATTTTTTATAAATACAATGAGATAAAAAAACATTACTATCCATTTATCTGTGTGGCAAAAAAAATAAATTAAAACAAATAAATGTTGATGTTTTCTTTATCAAATTTAAGATAAAAAATTAATTACTAGCACACAAGAAGAGTTCACTATATAGAAATAGGCAATGAACACATCTTTATGTAGTAGGCTCATCTGGTGATGCAGAAACATTTTGCATACACATACACGGAAACACATCACATTTGATAACATATTGTAGTTGTTATTGTACATAAATTTATTTTTCTGTTTATGATGATGATACTTTATTTGTTCTTTTCTCAATTCTTTACCATTATTATCATCATCATCTTCTTCTTCTTTTGCTATATCTGCTTAGTATAATCCCTTACATGACTTGGGTCATTCATTATCCAAGTTAAAGGAAGGTAGTAAATATATGCATTCTGTTTTCACAAATTCTGATGTTAAGTGATACTTAACATGTTCATTGGTTATGGAGCTGAAAACTTACTTCATTCAATAATGTTATTGTTCTCTTAATTTGTTGTTTCCATGGAAATAAATAAAAGGTATTACTTTCAGAACATCCCTCATATAGATACTTATATAACCAATTAAAAATATTAAATTTTGTTAAATTTAGTTATCATACCAACATTTTATATCCTTACATAATATTAGACTTAAAAATTATATCATTAAAATTATATCAAGTATAAATGTGAAATTTTGTTAAATTTAATTATTAATATTATACCAAAATTTTCTTACATAATACTACAGACTTAGAAATTATTTCATTAAAATATTATTTCATTATGTATAAATGTGAAATTTTGTTTTATTTCTTCTATATGTTACATCCTCCTCAGGACATGGGCAATGATGGCTCTCCAAACTTCCTATTCCTTGTGGTTTTAGCAGTCTTTCTTACGTTTACTAAGGCTTCTGTCCTCCATTTAATAATCTATTAACACAAGCTCAACATGTAGGTAGATAGGTGGTTAACAGCCTTCCCCTATCTCTCTTGTACTCAATATGCCATGTGAGGGTTAAGCTTTCCAAGCCTTCCTTCCTTATTATGTGTCCAAGAAATTTCAGTTATCATTACCTGATCCTGAGTATAAGTGCTCTTTTTTGTTGCCATTTTCTTTAAGATTTCCTAGTTGCTTACTTGTTCCATCCATGAAATTCTTAGTATCCTTCTGTAGAACCACATTTCTGTTGCCTCCAGTTTTCTCCTCATCTGCAGGAAGATTGTCCAGCATTTACTATCATATAAGAGGATGGATATCACACAGTAATCCAGAATATTTTTTTCAGTAGATGAGCAGTTCCACAGAGTGACATTTTGTGGATTTCTTGTAAACAGTGACTCTCTTCTTTTATGTGCCATGTCCCTTCAGGATATAGTCGATCATGGCCCTTCACATCTTCCTGTCCCTTATAGCTCTTAATAGATTTAGTCTTTTTGTTATTTCTCCCAAACCATGTTTTACCATCCATTTATTCAAGCTCATCAAGTATGTTATATGCTACTTTCCTCTGTACCTCTTTCGCTCAATCTGTCTTATGAGTATCAGATTTTCAAAGCCCTCCTTCCTCATTATGTGCCCCAGAAATTTCAATTGCTTCTTCCTGATGTTAAGTATAAGTTTTCTTTTTGTTTCCATTTTCTCCGAAATCTTATTGTTGTTCACATGTTTGGTCCATGGTATGCTCAGCTTCTGTTGGTACAAGTCTCTTCTTCATCTTTGAGGAGATTGTCCAGTATTCACTGCCATACAGGAGGACAGATATCATGTAACAGTTCTTTGTTTCTTGAGAAGTTTTTCTGTCTCTTAATATTCTGCTTAGCTTTAGGAATGCATCTTTGGCCATCCCAATACATCTTTAGATCTCAGTGTCATACTTTCTGTACTCTGTTAGAACAATTCCCAGATATTTAAATTTTTGTACTTGTTTGTAGGATCTTATTTATGTGTTTGTCTATCTATTGTTGTTGATTTGTTGTTGCTAGCAGCAGCAGTAACAGTCATAGTAGTAGTAGTAGTAGTCAGTCAGTGAGTTCCTATAAAATGGCATATAAGAACATGCCTTCATCTAAGGTATGTTAATGAAATAACAATTTTCGCAGATCCAGAAATCTGGTATGAAGAACTAGCTTCAAACAAGGCTCAAACTCCCATAGCTCATCAGGAACTCATTATTCATGGATGATACGTTAACAAATTAAACTACTGAAACTATTTGGATTAACAGTAGGCATGCTGAAATATATGTGGGCATAGGGGGCTCTGGATAGGGGCAGTACTTTTGATGTCTAGCACACTACACTTTTGGGTGGACAGGCATCACTGGTCCTCAACCATCTCCTAAATCTCTCACATGATAGCTCCAAGTTGCCATGCACCAGTAAACCGTTTCAGATGGTGGGCTAAACTCATTTGAGGAGGTGTTGTTAACATGGTACCACTGGGTGAAGGACCTCCTCGACACAGGTCGCTGGCCAGGGTAGAAGGGTTCCTCAGATGAACTACAATGATCATGTATTCACGACCAAGACAAGTCACCTAGTTGGAGGTTATTGACTCTAGTGTAACCTGGAGAGGGATGGGCTCCGTCAGGTTAAAGCGCCCAAGACACACCACATGATGAGCACACCAAGAAACCATTCATGGAGACCCAGGTTCTGACACACAACCATGACAGATGGAGGAGAATTGTATACATCTCAGCAACCCAGTGACTCCTTCTAGAGTTAAGAGCGAAAGAAGAAGAAAATTTTTATTCTGATTTCCTATGTATTAACAGCCAAAGAATAGAAGGCAACAAAGAAAGCTATTCCAAATATTTGTAATAATGTAAATACTTCATCTCCAAATGTCAAAGCAACAAGAGTATTTAATATATATCAGGATTTCTAAATCTCGAAAGACGAACTTGCCAACTGTTCTACTGAGTATTGGCCTTCTAAACCATTCTTTAAAGACTTGGTCTACAATTACAAGAATGCAGATGGGAAAAAAGACACAAAATTGGCAATGTTTAAATGGGGAATAGATAAAATAAGGTCTGGAAGAGAGGTCAAGGGTTCAAGTCTGCTGGCTGTTTGATTTATTGCTGGACTATTTATATTTTGGTCAGTTACATAAAATGGAATAGCTTCAAGAAAGGGTCAGACAGATAAGGATGATGTGGAGGAAAATCAAAGAAGAAAACACATTCTCTGCAAAACATACTAAATTGAAAACAATAGTCAATCTTATGCTAAAATCTCTTGTAGCAATTTCACCTCTTTCTAAGTCTACTCACAGCTTCTTCCTCCACTTATCCACTCTGATCAGAAATGCCAAAACAATTTGGCATTGTTTCAGGTAGACATTTTTGTCTAATAACCTGCTGTAAATAAGTTCCAGCCATGAAAAGCAAATAAGAGACATGCTTCAGCTTTATCTTTGATCTTAAATAGAGCAGATTAATCCCAGCATGAAAACAGTTAACAAATAATGTAAGAATTTGGTAGAGTTGTACAATAGGCCCCCTTGACCAGAAATAACCATTGTTAAAAAATCTTTTTTTCATTTTCCTATAGTACTCCAGATAACAAATATCAAAAAAAAAATTTTTTTTATAGAAGTTAATAGGCAGGGTTTTTATGTCACAGTTTGAAACCAAAACAAAATATGCTCATAACACGTGACTTCTTAAAAACAAAAAAAAAAATAAAACATAAAAATTGAAATTCTTAATCTGGAGTGTTTTTTGGGTTTTTTTTCTTCAGATAGTACTATCAATTAAGCAATCTAGATTATGAATTTAATAAAAAAAACTACTTTTTTACATTTTAAGAAATTACATGGTATGGACATATTTTGTTTTGGCTTCCATAGGCAAATCAATTTACAATGAATTTACATAGCAAAGCACCAACCCCCTACTCAATTTTTATAAAGTATAATTGATTTTTTATTTTCATGTTCTGGAACACTTATTTATGATAATATAAATAATTCATAATAATATGAAATATGAAATTCATAATTCATAATATGAAATATGAAAACAAATTTGAATAAAGTGATTTCTGGTCACTGTGCCTATTGTACAATTCTACCAAGAATTAATTTAATTTCTATCTATCCTGTTTTCCTCTGTTTTTTTAATTACAGTAAAATCCCAGCTTAAGGACACATCACATTGAAATACAAGTTCCCATTAATCAAAGTTAAACAACATCGAACCTGGTGATACAAGTCTTACTAATTAACCCATAGCTAGAGGGAGAAGAGGTGGATTCATACCTTTCTCAAGGTTATTTGCATGTAAGTGAATATAACAAACCTAACTATAATTGGAACTTGTCTCTCCAATTAACAATTCTGAGCTATTATCTGTTATACCACCTGCACATCCAAGTATTCCCAAATGGTCACCCATCTAGGTACTGACCAGGTTCAATGTTGCTTAACTTCGGTGATTGTACAGTAATCAGTGTTTCAACGTGATGTGGCCGTAAGCCTAGAAGTAGAATAAACTATTAATTGTGTAGCTTATGTGGATGTATTGAAAATAAAAGATTTTCTATCATGCAATAAAGACATTCAGAATTAGAGATATAAAACATTTGGTATTGAGAAATCGAAGAGCCGAGTTTGAATTCCAAATTCTTGTTTCAATGTTGAGAATTTGATTCATTCGGCTATGACCAACCTATTCTTTGGTTGAATATTTCTCAATATTATTTCTTTAACTTCCTTAAATGTCAAGTTTTCAATTTTAGCTGGGTAAGTCATTAACGAAATCTGCCAAAAATAAATGCATGATTCCTTTCTATCCTTCAGATGTTTGATCATCTTGTAACTTTTTTTATTCTGGCACGTGCCTCAAAGCAATTTATCCAAATCTTTACATTTTCAGGTTCTTCTGTGTTCAACAGAGCTTTGTCAGGGAAATTACTATGATTCTAGATAAAGTGGGGGATCAATTTCATTTTGTCTTTAAGTGTTGGAAGGAAACAGTTTAGCTGTTGATGATTCGATCATGCAGTACTGGGTTGCAGGTATCAGTAGCACTCATAAAGGGACCTGACATAAGGCATGAGTAAAATAGTTTTTAATAATTTGTGCCTATGTTTATTGTCGTTAACAAAAAAGGTTTACTTAAGAACAGAATTACACATAAAAATCTGCTTCATCAGAAAAACTAAAAGAAGTAAAGTAATTTGAGTAATCTATCCTCAGACTAGAAACAAATAAAAATGAAAAATACAAAAGATACAATTTCTATGACAATCTCTTAATTTATACTATGAATTGGTCTCAAAGAAAAAAATAACAGTGAGTAGGTTAGCACCAAGGCAAGATTTGGAAAATACCATTCTCTATCTTTGGAGTTCTGAAAGACACTCCCCAAATTGGCATGATGCCACTGAAGTACTCTATTCTTCAAGTGCAAACAGTGTAAAGTCTTTGAGTGCAGCTAGCAGACAAACCTGACAGAAGGAGGAGTAGATGTTGGTGTCTAGCCACGTGGGGGTAAGTGACTGGTTGAGATTGATGAGGTCACAGAGAGAAGTGTGTATGACATAAAAGATCACAGGATTTGACAAGGGTAAAAAAATACATAAATAAAGGTAAGAAATGTCAGAAACTGAAAAGATATCTTTAAAAATCCTGAAGGAAGATGTCAGCCATTCAACCAAGAACTGACTGGAAGTGAGAATGATGGGAAAAGAAAAATGAATGCAAAATTGAAGAAAGTTAAAGGAATAAAGGAAAAGAAAAGAAATCAGTAAATGAATGAATATGATAGAAGGAAGAATTGAAAAAGCAAAGGCAAAATCATGCAAATGAAGAAAGTAATGAATGGAAAAAGGAAGTTAAGAAAGAAAAGAATGGAGAGAAAAAAGAGTGAGAGAAGACAGGAGAGAAAGAATGGAAAGGAAGGAGTGATTAAAAGAAGGAAAGAAAGAAGGAAAGAAAAAAGGTGAGATTTAAAGAAAGAAGGAAAGAAGAAAGGTGTGATTGAAAGAAAGAAAGAAGAAAGGCAAAATTAAAGAAGAAAGGAAAGCAAGAAACGAAAGAAAGGTGAGATTAAAGGAAGGAAAGAAAAAAGGAAATAAAGAAAGAAAGTGAAAAAGAAAGGAGTGAAGAAAAGACGGGAGAAGAAAGGAAAGAAAAGGATGGAGAGAAGAAAGGAGAAAAGGAAAAAGGAAAGAAGAGAAAAAAGAATTTAAGAGAAAAAAAGGAGAGAAAAGAAAAAAGGAGAGAAAAGAAAAAAGGGAAGTTGGAGGAAATAAGAATGAAAAAATCAGAGCAAAGATTTTAGAAGATAATAAAAAAATTGAAAAATAAGTAAAAAAAGGAAAAAGAAATAAAAGAAAGAATAAAAGAAAAATGCAAAAAAAAATCAACAGAGGAAATTCTGAAAGAAGAATTTAAGATCATTGAAAAAAATTTCATTTTTTTTATTATTTCCTTGATTAAACAATCTTCTTTTCATATCCCAAGTTCAAGGCTGCATTAAACTTAGCTTTTATCAAAACAAGTAAAGATTTTATATAGAATACTTCCAATAAAAAAATATTAAGATTCATTTATAAGTATTGAAGACAGGTGTTTCTTTGGACATAGCTCAAATTATTTTATTGATAGTGACTTTTTATAGAATGACATATCCAAGAACACCAAAGTTGGCATATTCTGCTGGCTCTGTTGAGATAGATGTGTTTCAGTCAGTTTGCCTTATAATCCTGAAATAGCACTAAAATGAAAAACTGCACAAAAAGTGTTGCAAAATCCCAAGCTAAGATAGAAAGATTAGAATTATTTGTAACAAGGTCATGACTGGAGTGCAACTTGCAAGAAGCTGATATAAGCTAGGCAAGACGAAACAGTTGAGAGCAATTTGATGGAACCCATTTGTGTGAGGTTTTTACTATCACTAAGATCAAAATTGTAAACTATATGCATCAGTTAAAAACAGAGAAGTGTCTATGTATATAAAGAAAAAACCTCATTTCAATCATGGTACATAGGTCACTAGCTGTACAGAAAAACAATGTAAATTTTGTCCATAAAAAATTAACACTTATCTGTGCCAGTTCAATATCCATATATATCTAGAGCTTGAACATCATTGGATGCTCCTTAATCTCAGCCTTGTGCCACAACTAAGCTATATTTAATAAATATATATATAAAGAATTATTTATTTTTGAATCCAACATATTTTTATTACTTCAAATGTTATTTTTAGCTTATTTTGTCTACTGGTACATTTCTTTAATAAGTTTTCTTGAGATTGCAGGCAAGTAGACAAAATAAATACTATATAAAATAAAACTGAGTGTCTACTCAAATATGGGTATCCACTAAAAATAACCTTTCAAGTAATATATATATAAGCCACAATGTGCTAACCGTATTCGGAAATTAAAAACATCTCTACTACACTCTAAGACATACACATAATGTACACACTCAATTAAGCTGAAAAATCGAATCATCCTTGATAATGGCTAAAGGTATAGCCGAAAGCGCTCGGAAACATAAAACATTTGGACAGTTCCTACACACCTTTTGTCCTGTAAAGAAAGCTCTTGTTCGAACACAAGAAAAATTAAATAAAAAGCTCAATCGTAGTACCTTGTCTGTCGTTTTTAATGAAACATACATATATATATATATATATATATATATATATATATATATATATATATAAAATGATAAAAATATGCTATATTTATGATTATGTATGTGTGTGTATGTGATGGCTTCATGGATATACTTTTTAATATACACTTGTTTTCTTAAGGATTTCTTTCCTCCTTAACTCACAATAAACTTAAAACAATATTATAAAATATATGTCATATTCCTACTTTGATAGAATCTGTCAAGAGTAACGGGGAGGGGGGGGGATTATAATTCACATAACCCCCACCTGACATACACCTGCCAAACACTCTCTCTCTCTTCCATCTCAATTTATTCTGATGACTCCTTGGATTGGGGCAATTAAGGTTAAAAGAGGATTTTCCTTCAAAAGTGTTTTTAACTTTTTCATTCTTTCCTCATCTTTTTTTCCAACCCATCTCTTTCAATAAGTTTTATCACATCTTCTCCCAACTTTATATTTCTGTTTTACTGCCTGGCGAGTGTTTTGTGTAAAATAAAAGACAATTGATAGAAAAATACATAGTAAAGTTTGCTTTTTTTAACAGTGAAGTCAGTGATTAGAGGAATTTATAAAAACACTGAAAGATAATATTTACCAGGATACATAGCCATTTCAATGGAAAAAAACAGTGATGAGTTTGCCTCTAGTGCCATCAATTTTAAAATTTATGACCCACCTGAAGAGGGATGGGCTTCTCCAGGTATACCTCACCAAGTTATTGTATTCTTTGCTATGTATAAATCAATACTTTCCTGGCTTTCAACCCAGATATGTGGAGGGAACTGGTCAGGTTCTCAGCAGCACAGTAACCTATGACCACACCCAGTCATGGGACTGATAAGGATGTTAATGATGATGACTCACCAAACCCATATATGAGAAACTGACATTTTGGTATAAACTGAGCAAATATCTATATTTATTAACCATACTTCTACTAAGTATTTTCCTTGGAATTCTAATTATCATTATTCATAAGATTTGATATTTGAATCAACATGCTCATCTTGGTTGTTATGCTCATACTGTTTCAACCATTGTACTCTACAGCTTCCCTTAGTGTATGTCTTTGTATTTGGTAACCTTCTTGGAATTTCAAATCAAATCCTTTATTCAATCCACAATCATGAAAGGAAAGCTATCCTAAATGGCCACTCTTCTAGATCCTTTTGTACTAATACAGGTGTCATAAAGGGCTCTATCCTTGGTCCAACTTTATTTTTAAGTTTCATTAATGACCTTCTCAATGGCATCAGATCTCAACTTGGTGTCTATATTGATGATACAACCATTTACTCCTGTCTTTACAGTAAGTCTGTTCAACTTGTTATGGTCAAATTGGCGGCTGATATCAAAAACGATCTTCAATCTGTTGTTAACTGGAGCAAAGAATGGCTCATTAATTCTAATGCCTCCAAAACTAAATTGTTCTCTATTAATCATCTGAGAAATCCCTTTCTGCCTTCCATCAGAATGGCTGATGCCAACCTCCAGGAGAATGACTTGTTGTTCCTTCTTGAGCTAACATTCTTGACTGACATGAAGACTATATTGAATCCATTGCTAGGTCACTGTGTCTCTCCAGAATCTATCTTAGGTATCTATAAGTCTACCATTTATTCATGCTTAGAATATTGCTGCCACATATGGTCTGTTGCTCCTGCTATATACTTAAAGATTCTTGATAAATTCTAAAGAAGCATCAGCAACATTATTGGTCCTGACCTGGCGTCTGGGCTTCAGTCACTTTCCCACTGTTGTAAAGTTGCTTTCCTCTGACTTTTCCATAAATACTTTCATGGTAATCATTTAGATGAACTCTTCACTATGGTACATAGACTTTATGAATTTAAGTGCAGTACTAGATTGGCAATAAGGTCTCATCAATTTACAGTTGCATTGGTGAGATGTAACCACAACTTCTATGCTAACAGTTTCTTCTATCACATTACTGGTGACATCCTTTCCAGCCAACTTTAATCTTCAAAACTTTAAATGCAATATCAACTGCTATCTGCTGTCCTCCTGATTACTCTTCTTTTGTTCTTGCTTTTTTGTAATGTTTCTGTTTTCTAATTCTTCCATACCCAGTAATCCCTTGTGTCTTAGTGGCTTTACAGCCTTGCTTGGGGTGAATTCAATTCAAAACAAAAAAATATACACTTGTAAATGTACACAACTGTATGTGTATGTAAAGTTATTTATATGCCAACTGGATTATGGTAATAAATAAATTGAGAAGACAAACCTTGTAGGTAGAAATTCAATAAAACATTTTTGAATGTATAGGGTGAGATGGAATGAAAAGAACACTGACATCTCATTTTAACAGATATATTTACAATAATTACACAAAAATATCTTGAAATACTAAAGAGTAAATTTATTCAATAAAATCACCATTGGCTTCAACCCTAACCCTGCCGATGACATTGGAATCTCCTGCTTTTCTTCTGCATTGAACTCACTAATGTTGCTGTCATATGATGGTGTTTTAATGTTTGGAATATGTTTTTGTGATTGTTTGTAATATAAGGTTTTGGTATTTTTGATTTTATATTTTTAAGTTTTCCTCACCTCCCATGAGAATTTTTGTGAAATTTCATTATATATAGGTAAGGAAATCTGAATCAACATCCATGTGTCTTTTGAAGCTAACAGGTTACAGACATCTGGAGTAAACAAATATATTTTCCCCTATATTTTCAGTTTATCATCAGTTATCACATGAAATATAGTCAAGAGTTATTGTGAATTGTACAATCCTTTCCATGTTAATATAGTATGTGCTTCACCAAGCTCCATACAGTTTTGAATTCAGAATTGTCCTTCTCCGAGACTGGTCGGCAACCATGGCTAGAGAGCCCAGCATATTCTGCTACTTGACCCATTGCTGAGGAGAGAAGAGATGGAGTCATGCCTTTTCCCAGGGTATTTGCACAAAAATGAATGTAATAAACTCGACTGGAAGTTTATCTGATCTGAATTTAACTATCTTTTTCACTGAAGTCTTCTAAGATTGAAGTATAGTATCTGTTTCATTCATTCCAAAATAGAGAAGAAAACCTACTAATTTGAATGTTATTTAACTGTATAAATATTTGCAAACTAGATGCTAAGTTTTAAATGTGAATATAAAATTTCTGATAAAAATGACTGAAGATTTTCTATTAATAAAACTTAACACTTTGGAAAAACAAGGATATTTTTTCACCCATAAAAACAAAACATGCACATCTCTGGCTGTATGAGAATAGCTATGCATGTGCACTGATCGTGGCTAACATATCCCATTACCAAATGCAAATAAAAAACCTGGTTTCAATGTGTGTTTCTCCACAGTAATAGACATTTACTTGAAGCTTTGATGACAAACAAAAATAAAAGATGAAAATGGTAGAAAAACTTGCTTCATATCTTTGCACTCTAAAACTTTAGATAATCTCAAAGGAAGCCCCATCTGATGTTGTATAACAGACATAAAAAAAATCGGGTAAAATTTTTATTATAAGCAGAGATCTAGTGTGCAGATCAAAGTGAGAAGGATTCAATATTAGCAAGGAGAGACCAAAGTGAAGAGGAGGCAGCGGTGAGGAGAAGGAGTAGGCAGCGGTGAAGAGAAACCAGAGTGAGGAGGAGGAGGCATAGGTGAAGAGAAAGAAGTAGGAGTAGGCATAGGTAAAGAGAAACCAGAGGGAGGAGGAGTAAGCATAAGTAAAGAGAAACCAGAGTAAGGAGGAGTAGGCATAAGTGAAGAGAGACTAGGCAAAAGTGAAAAACTAGTGGAGGAGGAGGTAGTGGCAAGAAGAAAGAATAACCAGAAGTGAAATTTAATGAGGGTGATGAGGAGGAGGCAGTAACAAGGAGAAAATGTAGGTAGAAGCAAGGAGAAACCAGGGAGATTAGAGTTAGAGTAGGCAGAGGTAAAGAAAAACCAGAGAAGGAGGCATTATCAAGGAGAACGAGTAAGCAGAGGGGAAGAGAGACCAAAGTGAGGAGGAGGAGGTGAAGAGAGATCAGAGTGAGGAAGAGGTGGAGGCAGCAGTGAGGAGAAATCAAGTAGAATGAGTAAGCAGAGATAAAGAAAGACCAGAATGAAAAAAAAGGCAGTGGCAATGTGTAATCGGGAGGGTGAGAAGAAATAGGTAGATGAAAAGAGAGCCTAGAAAGGATGAAGTCGCAAAGAGAAAATGGGGTGAGAAGAAGGTGTAGGTGAAGGAAAGGAGAAGGCAGAGTAAGAAGCAGAAGTAGTCAGTGGCAAAAAGTGACCAAAGTGAGGAGTGGGAGGCAGCAGCAAAGGAAAATTGGTGTGAGGAAGAGGAGTAGGCAGAAAGTAAAGGGAGAACACAATGAGCAAAAGGGAGTTGCTGGCAAGGAGAAATCAGAGTGAGAAGAGTAGAGTGACAAGGAGAAATCAGCTAAGATGCATAAGAGAGACCAGATTGAGGAAAAGACAGTAGTATGGAGAAGGAATAGGCAGTCGAGACAAAAGTGAGTAGAAAGAGGAAGTGACAAAGAGTAATCAGTGCGAGGAGAAGGAGTAGGAGGAAGAAAGGAGAAAGTAGAGTGAGGATCAGGAGGCAATGACAAATAGAAATGAGGAGTTTTCAGTTGCATGAAAATATGAGAGGAGGCATTGGCAAAGAGAAAATGTTAAGAGACCGGAGTGAAAAAAAATGTTTACCAAATGTCTGAGACAGCATTTTGAGGCTCTCGGTAGCAGAATTACTGCAAAATTTGATGCAGACATATTGCTTTAATTTTTTAGGGATTATAAAGATCACAGAACTGTTTATGAAAGTTTGCATAATTTGAAAATAAGTCTTTTTCTTCTGTGTGTCATGTCCCTTCAGGATGTTGGTCATCATGGCTCTCCTCAACTTCCTGTCCTTTGAAACTTTTCAATACATTTTGTCTTTTTATCTCTCCTAAACCTTGTTCTGCAACCCATTTATTCAAGCTTGCTAGGTAGGTTATGCATTGTTTTTATCTATCTCAATTTCTCCTGTGAGTATCAAATTTTCCAAGCTCTCTTTCCTCATCATGTGCCTTAGGAGTTTCAATTGCCTCTTTTTGATTCAAAGTATAAGTTTCCTTTTTGCTTCCATTTTCTCTAAAACTTTGTTGTTGCTCACATGGTCGGTCAATGGTATTCTCATCATCCTTCTGTACGATCACATTTATGTTGCATCGAGTCTCTTCAGAAATATTATGTAATAATTCAATACTATTTTCTTTGTGTTTAACAAAATTTTCCTATTTCTTAATACTTTACTGAGCTTTTGAAAAGCATCTTCATCACAGTTCAATGAACATAATACACCTGGTTAAAAATAAAAATGGGACGTCTATTTCAAATACAAGTATCCATTATAATAACGTTTGTAATGTCAGAATCAAAATAAATACATTAATTCTTTATCATTAAATAAAATGATAAAAGAGACAGAGAACATTTAGATATAAAAAGCTAAGTTCAAGATCAAATATATGATGCTTGGGCGTATGTTCCTGGGAAAGTAGTGAATATTTATGATTCACAGTGTTTTTTTTCTTTTTTTGTCTTCGACCAGAGAAGGAAATTGTAAAAATGAATTGCTTACAGGCTACAAGAAGCCAAATATAATTCCAAGAACTGAATGAGATTATCTGAAAATGCTGGCAGGTCATTTCAGGATATGAGAGTAATATAAAAACAGAAAAATATTTCTCTAAGGTGAATAGACTGTACATCCATCTTGGACTAAGATGTAAATTACATTATTTCAGTTGATATCTGAGGTCATGCATGTATATGCATGCATGAATGTGTGTCGAGTGTTCGCAGTGCAAATATAATACATGAAGACAGGTTACATAAAACACTGTTGAAATGTAATATCATTTTTCCTACATAGCAGTGAATTTTCCTCACAGATGAAGAGGAATCTTGAAGGAATAGAGATGTGGTTCTACAAAAAGATGCTGAGAATACCATGGACATAACATATGAGCAATGAGGAAGTCTTAAGGAAAATGGAAACAAAAAGGACACTTGTATTTAGAATCAAAAGAAGACAGTTAAATCTTTTGGATACATAATGGGGATGAGGCTTGGAAAGTTTGACACTCACAAGACATATTGAAGACAAGATGGAGCAGAGGGAAACAGCAGATAACCTACCTAATGAGTTTGTGTAAATGAATAACAAAACAAGGATTGGTAGGGATAGTAAGACAAAAATTACTTAGAGCTACAAAGGATAGGAAGTTGTGGCAGGGCTTGATCATCCATGTCCTGAAGGAAACAGTAAGTAAACTTAACGAGCTTGCATAAATGAATGGCAGAACAGGGACTCTGTGAGATAGTAAGGAGACAAACATCACTTACAACTACAAAAGATAGGAAGTTGTGGAGATCCATAATCACCTGTATCTTGACGGAACAGAGGGGAAAATAACCTACCTAACAAGCTTGGGTAAATGGATTGCAGAAGGAGTGGGAAGGTTAGTAAGTAGACAAAAATTATGTAGAACTACAAAGAATAGGAAGTTGTGGAGATCCATAATCACCTGTGGCTTGACGGGACAGAGAGGAACAATAACCTACCTAGCAAGCTTGGGTAAATGGATTGCAGAAGGAGTGGGAAGGTTAGTAAGTAGACAAAAATTATGTAGAACTACAAAGAATAGGAAGTTGTGGAGAGTCAAGATGGCTCAGGTCCTGAAAAGATATGGCACATCTCTTGAGACATGGTACATGTCTCTTTCAGAACCTGGGCAACATTTGAAATAATCAAATGTCTTCCTTCATGTTGCTTATAAAAAAAAATAGATACATTTTGATTGGATGTGTCATGGGAGAGTGGTGAATAGTCTAGTCTTTACTTCCACCAGTTCAGACCTTCACAGCTAGGACTTACCATGCTACATGTATAGAGTTGAATCACTCATATATTCTCTCTATTACATTTGCAAGAATGAAGTTTTATTCAGATAGCTTTTTCTTGAAAATTGTTATGCTGTGGAACATACTTCTACATGTATGTTTCCCTGAAAATTACAATCTTAATCTCTTCAAGGGCCAATCATTATCTATCCTCCTTATCCTCATAATTTTCATTTCTTTCTATCTCTTCTTATATTCAATAACACTCTATAATTGAACCTTTTATTGGGTGAACCTAAGTATTCAAAAAACTAAGATGGTAACTGCTGAAGTGAGTTCAGTCTTCACTGAGTGCTTTACATGTGCCATCCTATGTAGAGATTAATGAATATAGATTAGAGTGCCTTGCCATTGTGTAATAGTGAACAATCTCATCTTGTTCGTGATACTTTAGGTGCCGAATGACAGCACTTTTACCTTTGAGAAAAGCAGACAAAAACGTTTTTGAAGGAAACTCTTGAGACAACAAATTCAAACAAAAGAAATTTCCCATCAGCTTCTCAGCAACATCTGATATATTTTCTGTACCAACGGTGCTTGATATGTTAAAAGTGAATCTGACAAAACAAAATTAACCAGCAATGATTCTTGTACTGAAAATTGATTTAAATGGGAATACTGTCAACTTTTTTATTTTATTTTCGCAGTAAATTTACTGACATGTCTTGACATTGAAGAGACACAAAATTCTAAGATACATCATTTGTCCAAACAAACGGTGGAAAAATACATTCTCTATAATTAAGTTTAAGTCTGTAAGTAAGTAAGGTGATGTTTGATTTGGAAGATACAGGGTAAATTGTCAAGGTTTATTTTAGGAAGAAACAGTGTCTTTGATGCCAAAAAATAAGAAGTAACATGAACTCTAGAAGATTCCTTTATACTTTCAACATTAAAATACAAAAACTAATTCTTCAAAACTCACTTCTCATAATCTGAACAAATGACCAAACATCAAATTTGTTGGGAATCCTCTCCCTAACGGGACTGAGAACAATTCACCAACCTCTTTATATATATATATATATATATAAATATATATATATATATATATATATATATATATATATATATATATATATATATATATAATGAACTAAGTTTGAATATATATAAATATAGTTTATGCCTGCTGATGACTATACACATGAAATTTTGAGTAGCATCAGTTGATAAATAACAACAATATAATTCTTTTAATATATATCTTAGCTCTATCATTTTACATCAAGCACTGTGTTTTTACTCCCACCATACTATATTATGTTTCTCACATATATAATATAGTATTTTATGTGTCCTTAAAATACTTATAATTTATTTATTAACTATAATTTTTACAAGAAATGGATCTGAGAGGAAAGAGTTTAGCATGAGGTTTTATTTAAAATTCGATATGGGTACCAGATTTTGCTAAATGCTTCTCAAGCCAACCAGAAATTGCGTCAACTGATTTCACCAGGAACTCTTGTGATATGGAAGACATATCTTCTTGTATTTGCCCTGTAATTAATGTCAACTCAGGATAGTAGCAGTATAAACCACAGACTGGCTCCATGGGTGTTGAAGTGTTTTGAAGCTTAAGTTTTTCAAACATTTTCATACCACCTTGTCTGTATTTATGTTGCTCTATATATATGAAAGTGAAAGTGACAGATTTATTTGTAGACAATTGTTTCTTACGTATATATTTAATGTAAAAGTTTTATTTATAAAAATGTATCAGCACATACCCTAACAGAAGTAGATACATGATTACAACAAGATCAACTTAATAATTCTGTTGAAACTTGATATCTTTATGAAGATATTCTATTCAATTACAAAGCATTGTCTGTGAGGCACAGCATTATCATTAGTGGAGACATGCCATCCCCTGGGTATAGCTTTTATCACTCATGCTTTTTCACTTATTCCTACTTTTCCAACAAATAAAACAATGAAATTAACTTCTCTGTGATGAATTCCAATTTACTATTATCATCTCTGCTTTCATTGTCACTATAATGGCATTTGTAGATGATAATAATTGAAATATTAGACAGAACAGATAATGGAAATCTGGAATTCTTGCAGAGGGAGTGGATTTAAAGTGAACATATATATGGCAGATACCCAGGATTAGAATTAAAATTGTGGTCTGTCTGATGAAGAAGAGAAGGAAAGAACGAAGGTGAAGAAGATTTTGCTTGATATATATATATATATATATATATATATATATATATATATATTATCACTATACATCAAGTAGATAGCACCATTAAAGTAATAAGGTTGAAGAGAGGCAATTATACAAGTCTGGTCATGTGATTTTTTTTTAAGCTGCTCATCAGCTGAGCACTGAATTTATGAATTGGATCAGTAATTGCTATTCATCTGTTGAACCCAGGGTCCATTTAACAGCTGCAAAATAACAAGTTGTGATTGGCTGTTGACATCCACAGATATACCTTGAGGAATGTGAACACTTTGCAGGTAAATTAAATTAAGAATGAGACCCAAGCCATAGTATTAATTTGAAGAACTATTGCTATATTGTTCAGGTATTAAGATCGGTACATTATTTAGATTCTACTCAATAGTGTTTTTTAACTAGTGAAAATGAACAAGTAACATCAGAAATGATGTCTACATTGAGTAATAAAAAGTATATAATGATCTTTTTTTTAATTTCAAAAGGTTAAAAGTAAAATATGAAGTTAGATGGTCCTTGGTAAAATATAAAGTTAGATGATCCTGATTCATATATATATATATATATATATATATATATATATATATATATATATATATATATGAAATGGGATCAAATACAAATCAAATATGGCTCGGAATCTGATAGAATGATAAAATAAATAACAAATAGGAAATATTTATCAATCTAGCATCTTTCACTTGCATTAAAGCTTCATCAGAGAATCAGATATGAGGAAAAAGAAGATGCTGGTATTTTTATTTTTCTGTTGTTTGATTTTTATTGGTTAATCAGGTTTCAAATGAATTAACTTCTTAAACAAATGCTAGTATAAATTATGGTGTTCCGACTTCCGAATATATATATATATATATATATATATATATATATATATATATATATATATATATATATATATATATATATTGAAAAAAGGTATATATAATTGGAAAAAGATATGCAAATTTTTATATATCAGAACAAATTTATGAAAACCTATGACAAAATGTAAAAATGTAAAAAAATAAACAAGCAAAGCAGTAAAGACATTGACTCACAAGAGATTACTTGGTGTGGAAGAATTATAAAACAGAAACTTACTAAGGAGTAAGAACAAAAGAAGAGTAATCAAGAGCACAGTGGAAAGTGATTGACATTGCATTTAAATTTTTCCAGATTAAAGTTGGCTAGAAGAGTGTTCTATAATCAAGAAGTGCAAGAAAAGAAACTGTTAGCATAGAATTTATGGTTACATCTAACTAGCTCAACCGTATATTGATGAGCCCTCATCGCCAGTCTAGTATTGCGCTTAAATTCATAAGATCTAGGCACCCTGGTGAAGGGATCATACAAACAGTTGCCATGGAAGTATTTATAGAAAAGGCAGAAGGAGGCAACTTTATTGCAGTGGGAAAATGACTGAAGCCAAGATGACAGATCAGGACCAATAATATTGCTGATTCTTCTTTGGATTTTATCAAGGATCTCTAGATATATGGCCGGAATACCAGACCATATATAGCAGCAATATACTAAGCATTGGTGAATAATATAGGCTTATAGATATTGTTACGTTAGCCCAATAGTTGTACCCTCGCCTCAGATTTTATAAGCATATTTTAAGTACATTGTGTATTTGCGACGAAACATAGGAATATTAATAACTTCTTTAATTCATGAATATGCAGATTCTGGGATATATTTTTTTCACACCCAGTTGAATCAGGGCCAGTTCTCAGAAGAGAACCTTCCCTTTCCCCCCATTTCCTGTCTGGTCTTTGATCGTAGACCAGACGAACGCTGTTTGACAGATAAGTGCGAATGACCATAACAGAGTTGCATGAATGATGCCTACTCATTTTCGTAGGCCAACCCGTGACTGAACCCGTAACAGTTTCGTTTTGTGTGTGTTGAGGTAACAATGACTTCACTTAGTTTATTGCCCTCAGAGGAAGTGGACGCCACCAAAATCAGTCTTAGCTGTTTGCAGTTGGAAGAAGCAGATGTCACCAAAACCAGACTTTGCTGTTTGCTACCCGGGGAATTAGATGCCACCAAAAACCAAAGGATTGACGAGAGAATCTAGAACAATATCTCCCACCCAAGTCGGCTACACTCCTATGATTTATATGTGTGTACTTCTCGCCACCAACACGGATTGGACGTCATCAATCAAAAACTCATATTAGAACATTGACAATCCCACCCTCTACTTTCAGAGAAGTGTATGAACATTTCCATCAATCTGTACCCCTGATAATAACTGATCGGCATCGATCCCAACCTTATGTAAATTTTTGCATGTTTTTCTATATCTTATAGTCTGCTGTCTCTGTATTCATCTGTATTTTGTCACATTAATATCTGTTTAATTGGTAACTTATCTCCCCATCCCATGTACTATTTAGTTTTCTTTTTCTTTTTCTTACTTCCACACTTTGTATATTTATAAATAAAATATTTGTGCTATATACTCTCGTGTCGTCTTCTGTTATTTTGTGTCTGCACATTGTTTGTTTTCTCACTCTGTTTACTGACGTCCGGAATTGGAGAATTCCCCTCCCATCATTCTTTTCTTTATTTTTGCAACGGACCCTGGGATCTCTTAGATTTTTTTTTATTTTCTCGTTGCGTTACAGCTATCATAGTCCCAACAAAACCCCGGGTGTAACAATATGTAAGATAGATTCAGGAGAGAAATATTTGACTAGCATGACACAGTGAGCCAACTTTCTTAGTAGCTGACCTAGCAATTGATTCAATATAGTCTTTCAGTCTTTCCACATCATGATTCAATATAGTCTTTTCACATCACGTTAGATTGAGAAGCTATATATATATATATATATAAATAAAAAGAAAGAACAGTAAGATATAAAATCCGGTGTTCTTATAGATATTTTTATTTTTACACAATAGTGCTCAATGTAAATTTACAGAGCATTAATATTATAAATTAATTGATTTAAAATATGGGTTTTTCGCTACACAGACTCCAAAATTCACTTGACGAGGAAATGGAACTGATGTCTTTGGTTTAATAACAAAATTAAATTCGAAGGCTTTAGCTTCCATTTCTGAAACATGGTTATCACTGTGTAGCGAAAAACCCAAATCAATTAATTTATAATATATATATATATATATATATATATATATATATATATATATATATATATACACACACACACACATACGTAACAGCAAAATTGTCCAAATCATGTAACAGCCTGGGATAATTGTCCATTTCACAAAATGTTTAATATCTAAAAAACCACAAAACTAAACTGAGTTTCTTTTTTCCAGGTTTTCAGATAAGCCATCTTGACATCATTTGTTGTAAGAATCACTGAAAAATCCCTTGAGTTATTCAGCTAGAAAGTGAACAGATTAAAATCATTTTGTGTCAGCCCCACTGTCTTCCCAAATAGGCAATGGTGAGAGGAAAAAGATCATTCAGTAATGGTACCAACAGTCATACTCTGGCTTCCATCTTCAAAGTCCATTAAACAACCATCAAGAGAATAGCGAATAGGTTTAAAAAAGAGGGAACAGTAGAGAGGAAAACTGGATCAGGAGGTCACAACAGGAAGTGAGATCATCATTTCAACTAAGGGCAAAAGATATCAATTAGAAAAGATTCAACTCAATCCATAAGACATTTGACACTTAGAGGAGTTTCAGCTATGAGAGTCCAAAGAGCAGTGAAAAAGACTTGAAAATGAAATCATAAGGTGCCTTGTTACTCCAGGATAAAAAGATAGGTTATAGAAGGTGAAAATCATCTTGAATAAGTTGAAAAATGATCCTGGAATACTCCTATATATATATATATATTTGAACTTTATTTCAATACTTCATGCACTTCCAATCCTTAATGATGAGCATGTCATTTTCATTTATGATTGATTTCATCATTATTCTTCTGCATAAGCTTGGAGAGTAATCATACATTCTTATAGCTCAAAATAGAGTCCAATAGTGTTATAAAAAAACTCAAAGAATTCCAGTAAGATAACTTTAATCATTTCTAAGATACAATGATTCAAAGCTTAATCTAAGAAATGGACAATTTTGCTGTTACATAGGTATATATATATATATATATATATATATATATATATATATATATATATATATATATATATATATATAATTAAGTAAAAACACCACTGACACTCTAAAAATATCTGTTAACAAACTCATAACATCTAACAATGCTAATGTAGGACCCTTGAAAATCAATAAAATTAATGAAGATTGACAACCAGGATATCTATTCAGAAATGTTAAAATACACAAACCCATTATGACCTATCATTTCACAGATACCAGCACCTATATACCAATTGTCAAAATTCCTCAACGACATTATTACTCCATATCTATCTACCAATTATAGCATCAAATCAAATCATGAATTTCTCCACATCCTTAAAGCTACAAAACCAAACCAAGACATTCTACCATCACTTGATGTAGAAAATTTATTTACAAATGTCCCTGTTGATGAAACCATTAATATAATCCTTAACTCTGTACATAAAAATAATTCAATTCCACTTCCATCCATCAAACCCAATATTCTCAAAATATTATTGCATGACTGCACAACTGAAGTCCCCTTTTATGACCATAATGACAAAATTTACACTTAAACTAATGGAGAAATCCTCTCGGTCCATTCTTTCCTAATTATTACATGTCCCATGTAGAAACCACAGTATTCAAAAATGTTACTTAACCGAAAATATATATCTTCTACATAGATGATATTTTTTATTTTAGCTGAGAATAAAAATGAAATTGATAATCTACATTTGAAAAAAATTCCATCCACAAATTTACTTATGAACTTAGCCAAAAGAATAAACTCCCATTCTTGGATGTTTTTGTGGTGTCCAGTAATAATACATTCACTACTTTGTTATATAAAATAGCCACAAGTAAAAACTCTTGCCATCTTAATTTTACTAGTCAATGTCCTCTCAGATATAAAATAGGTGTTATTAAAAATTTCCTTATGAGAATGCACGAGAATTCACCTTCTCATTCACTTTTCTTTAAAGAACTTAATAACACGGAAGAAATGCTTGTTAATAACAGTTTTCCAAACCATTTTATAGATTACCATATTAGATTTTTTTCTTTCTAAGGTAACCAATAGCAACACTGAACACACAGAAAATAACGTTAATATTTTTTACAAAAATCAAATGCATAGTAACTATAAGCAAGACAAATCTTCACTTAGGAACTGATGTGAAGTCGAGGTTTAGCACTAGTCTGTCGCTAGGCTTGTCCTTTTTACGTTATTCTCAGTGATGAGTTATATATAGGCTTTCTCTTGCACTTATGCAAATTAGGCATATTAATTTGCCAGTGTCACTACATCTCCCTGAAACGTATAGGTTTTATACCTCTAGTAGTTCTTGTACTTCTTCGCATGATAGTTTCATTACTTTGCTCTACTTCTCCCTCTCCCGTATTTCTTTCTCTGGGAGACCTACATCTGTCCTGTGCTAAGCTGTAATCATAGGCATTTTCTTGCATTATTTGACCTTCGTCCAAACTTTCAAACTCATTCTGGCCCACTTGATCCTGCATTATTTTGTCTTCTGATGTTTTATTTTGTAACGGTTGTTCTAATAAATCATTAACGGACGGAATTGTAGACATTTCTTCTTCATTTTGCTCTTCATTCCTTCTGGGTCCTTATTTGATCTGCATGGGCTAATACACTGTTGCCGTTTTCTCTATTTATAATAGCTGTATTGTGGCCTTTTTGCATGATAAATTCTGCCCTTTCCGGATTTGCTTCTTTGTTCTTTTTGTGCCAAATTTTTTCATTTGTGGTGTACGACATCATTAGCGGAGCTCTAATTTATCTTCCCGTTAAAGCTGATGTGCTTTCTAGTCTTCCCGCGTGTGGTATTGTGCGATAGCTTAAAAGCAGCCTCGGTAGAAAAACTTCTACTTTTTCTTTTTGCTGAGAGCATGCTTTCAGTCCCGTTTTTACGGTCTGCACCATTCTTTCCACTAACCTGTTCGACTGAGGGTGATATGGGGGTGTCTTATACGGTTTACATCCTATTTTTTATAACCATAAATTAAGATCTTCATCACAAAATTCTGGTGCATTTTCAGATACCAGGGTTTTTGGTATGCCATTTCTGGAAAATATGACCCTTTGAATCTGTTTTATCGTAGAACTTTTCTTGTCTGGCACCCAGATTATTTCAGGCCAGCCTGAAAAAGAGTCTACTAGAATTAATAAGAGTCCCACTCCGTTAATATACGCATGATCTATATGCACCCGACTCCATGGCTTCACTTCTCTAGACCACAAATGTAAAGTAGTCTGTGTAAAGTTTCTTAATTCTTTACATTTTTTGCACCTTTTTATATATTCTTCGACATCTCTTGAATATCCTGGCCACCATGCTTCTAATTTTATCCTTTTTTGTGTAGCCGCTACTCCACAGTGTATATCATCATGTACACTTTTTATTACCAATTTTCTTTGTGTTTCTGGGGGAATTACCAGATCCCTATTCTATCATTAATTTCTGTCTTATTTCTTTGTAGGGTTTTTCCACCCTAGAACAATTTCCCCATGAGTTTTTTCTTATTCTCGATATTATCCTACTTAGTACTGGATCATGTCTAGTTTCTGCAGCCATTCTATCTAAAGACAAAACATCAGTCTCTAGCCAATGTAAGAATGCATCTTCAAATTCTTCTTCTGTTTTATCTTTTGACTCCTTGTAAAATCGCAATCTTGATAGTGCATCTACGTGTGGAATTGAATTTCCTTTGACATATTCTATATCAAAGTCAAATGCCATTAATCTTATTGCCCATCTTAGTATACTCGATGTCGTGGCTTTGGGTAATTCTTTCCTTGGGTTAAATATAAACTCTAATTGTCTATGATCACTTCTTAACAGAAATTTTTTTCCAATTAAAAATTGTTGTGCTCTATTAGTTGTCCACACGATAGCTAATGCTTCTTTCTCTATATTTGAATAATTAAATTCGGTGTTCATTAGTCTTCTTGATAAATACATTATCGGATGTCCTTCTTGTGATAATATTCCCGATATTGAATGTTCGCTTGCATCTGTGGTTAACGTCATGTCCTTTTTTGGATCAAACATTTTCACTACTGGTTTCTTTGCCATAATTACTTTTAATCTATCAAAAGCTTTTTGTTGTTCCTCTGACCAAATAAATTCAACATTCTTTTTTCTTAAATTTGCAAATGGTTCAGTCAAGTCCATGTATTTTGGTACATATCACCTGTAAAAATTCACCAATCCCCAAAAAGACTCCAGTTCTTTTTTATTTGTAGGTGTAGCTACTTTTAGTATTTTTTCTATCAAGGCTTGGTCTGGTGATATACCTTCTTTTGAAATGGATTAACCTAAAAAAGATATTTTACTACAATTGCTTACACATTTTTTTTCATTTATTGTCATTCCAGCATTTCTTAATCTATTCAAGATTATGTCGTTTTTTTTTTTAAATTCCTTTTCATTAGTAGCTCCTATGCATATATCGTCTTGGTAACAAATCATGTTATTCATATTTTCTAAAACCCGTTTGATGGCCCTTTGAAATACGGCGCTTGCGGTTTTTATTCCATATGACATCCTTTTCCATCTTAGTAACCCTATTGGCGTATTTATCGTGGTTACTTCTTTGAAGTTATCGTCTATTGGTATTTGGTGGTATGCCGTTTTTAAATCTTTTTTTGGTAAAAACGCTCATTCCTGCCAGTGCATGTAATGCAACTTCAACATTCGGAATGGGATATGAATCCGAACAGACTTTGTGATTTACGCCTATTTTGTAATCTCCACAAATACGTAAATCACCATCTGTTTTCCTCAACACTACAATGGGTGATGCCCACTTGCTACCCCCCAGAGGGAACATGTTCAAGAAGGTCTTGTTCTATTAATTTTCGTAGTTTTGTTACTACTAATGGCAAAAAATGTACTGGTAATTTTCATGCCTCATAATAAGAAGGGGAGACATTTTCTTTTAATTTTAAACTGGCTTTATAGTTTTTTAACTTTCCGATTTTTTCCATTTTTATCTCATTAATTAATTTGGTAGAATTTATGTTAAGCACGTCGTTTCCAAGAAGTCCGTGGTTCTTTTTACAACTTGTGACAATTATAGGTATTACTTCAAATTTATCTTCTAACTCCAAGGAACCTTCAAAGTATCCTAAAGTTTTTATGACCGACCCATCAAATTGGCGGAGTTGTAAACTGCTCTTTTGTAAAGGTGGCTTTCCAATGCATTTCCCAAAATATTTTGGTATCAGCGTTACTTCACTCCCAGTATCAATTTGCATATCTAAATTGCAGTTGTTAATTTTAACCTTTACTATAATGTCTTTTTTCTTTGGTTCAATTTTTTCTATATTCTTATCTTTTAATGTGAAGACTTCCATATTGGTTTCATTTTTTTCAACGGTTTTCTTTTTGAATTTGCATACTGCTTGAAAATGTTTCTTTTTTAAGCAATTTGTACAGGTATTTCCAAATGCTGGGCATTTTTCCCTTTTTATTTCATGTTCACGTCCACAATACGCACATTTTCTTATCTTTTTTAACATGAATTATCAGCGAATATTTGTTTGCTGGGTTGACTTTTATGATGGTTGTATTTCTGTATTAATTCTTGTTGCTGTATAAAGTCAATGCATGTATTTAAAGACATATTTCCTATTTGTAGTTGTTCCATTATTTTATATCGGTGTGGTGCATTGCACATACCTTCAATTAACCTTAATTGAATCAAGTCCTCTTCAATAGTCTGTCCGTCTTGTCCAAGTTTTTCAAATTCGCAATATCTACTCGCATTTCATAGACAGTGTAGATATTTTATAATTGGTTCATCAATTTCCTGTTTCATCGACATGAACTTCGTTCTTTCTGCCACTACTAGCCTTTTTTTGGTCTCATATTTCTCCTTATAATCTGACTTATTTTTTCGAAAGTCAGGTCTTCCAAGTTTGTGGGATATGCCATGGTGGAGACTTTCATTATTGCCTCGCATCCAGCTGTAGCCAAGAATAAATCCATAATTTCATTTTCACCTCCCTTCTCTTTGTTGTCTTTCAGCTTTTTACTTCTCGCACTGGCAGAAAAACAGCGGATCCATGCATCCACAAAATCAGAATCTTCTAGAGACAATTGGTATCCTATCGGTGATGCCATTGATGTGAAGTCAAGGTTTAGCACTAGTCCGTCGCTAAGCTTGTCCTTTTCACGTTATTCTCAGTGACGAGTTATATAGGCTTTCTCTTGCACTTATGCAAATTAGGCATATTAATTTGCCAGTGTCACTACAGAAACATTGTAAAGAAATGCACAACTCTAGTTGACAAAAACTATGAAACTTGTTTTTGTCAACTAGAGTTGTGTATTTCTTTACAATGTTTCTGTAGTGACACTGGCAAATTAATATGCCTAATCAATTATTTCTTACAAAAATTAGAAACTGCTAACCTCATTGTCAAAAATAATAATTCACCTGCAAGATCTAAATTACAGGGAACCAATATTATTTATGAATTCATATGCCCATTAAGGAACTGTGTTCCTGACCAAATTTGTAAATAATGTGCTGACTTTGGGAAATAAAACATTCCTATAACTCTAGATACATACATAAAACAATTCATATATTTAATTAAAAGTAAAATAAAATTCATGCGTGATAATGGGTGAAAGTATCGCCAAAAGTGTTTGGATATATAAAACATTCAGACAATTTTTATATAATTTATGTGCATTTTTTTTTAAGAAAAAAAAATTATATAAAGACATGAAAAATTTTTACCTTCTCAGTCATTATTAACAAAACTTTCAGATATTCATATTTATATATATTTATATATTCAAATAAGAGACTCCTTGAAAAATGGATACTTCCAAGAAACTTCAAAATCAGGGAAATAAGATATGATATGAACAATTACAGTTAAGTAATTTTTCTGTATATAAAAATAATATTGTCAAAGCTTTTTTTTTTTTTTTTTTATCTAACTCCTTGGTGTTGACAAGACCGGTCTGGGTAAAATGGCCATATATCATATGGGGTGTTGAATTTTATCTACATGTAAATCATATATGCTCTATAATAAATATATTGAGATCTCTTTTGTGGATCATTTTAAAAATTTTATATTACTAGGATTCACTTGGATTACTTACCATGGATTCCTATATATATATATATATATATATATATATATATATATATATATTATGAAATGGATTAAGTCCAACAATTATTTTAATATATTTATTATTTATGCATTATTTTTACAGATACAAATATTTAAGTAAATGCTCTGTTTATAATAAACAGTATTAACAACATTTACTGGCCTGAATGTCCAAGAAATTTCACAGAAAATATGTGTCCTCTGACAGGAATCGAACCTGTATCCTACATGGAACCATCATATAGCCTGATGTGCTAGACTATTTAGCTACAGAGGAAGTATCTGGTTAGCAAGATAGAATTATTGCTTTTAACCATGCTAACCTGATATTGAGCACTTTTACCCATAAATATAGCATACGTTAAAACTGTATTTTTATCATATATATATATATATATATATATATATATATATATATATATATATATATATATATATACACACACACAAGTATTTTTTTCACTATATCATGATATTTTTTTTTCCAATAAAATTATATAGCTTGCCTTATACCTAAAATATTTATGCATTTTCTACAAATGTCAAAGGTATACAAAAATACAACAAAATCTATTTCACGAAAAACATCAGCATCTCACATTTGAATTTAGACTGATAAGTAGTTGGTGTTTGACACAACACGTGTTCATATGCCAATTTTCAAAACAGACAGGCTATGCCTGGTGAAACACAATCTTGCAGCATTCACTTCCATTTCCCTACACCCATTTAACTTAGAGCCATAGTAAAATATGCATAATAAATATAAGCAAAAGTAAATTTTGAACCGTATGCCTCATCATAGCTTTATTCTAATGTTCAAACCATTGAACTCTTACCTTGTTTGCATAAACAGCAATAAGCCATTTTTGACCTTTTATGTCCAGTTGTTAATAATCTTCTCTGATGTATCAATATTACAACCAAAACAAGATAATTGCTTAAGGGTCAGCTGAGGAATGGTACTTATGCTTGTCAAGAAGAATCATGGGGGTTTATCAAATGACTGGAGTTAAAGTAATGGTGGAAGCAGGAAGGGAAGAGACACTTGTCTGTACAGTCTATAATTTGACCACCACAAAACACCAACTTTAGCTCCAAATTATACCAAATATACAAAACAAATCATTTTAAGCCACCATAATGGCATATACAAAATGTCAGGTTTATAGACATTGATCCAACAAAAATGTTTTTAAGTGATAAATTATTTCATAACTACAAAGTGTCATGTTTCCAGACACTTTGATCCAACAAAGATGTTTTTAGGTATGAAAGCTTTTCATGCCACAACTACAAATCATGAAAGTGAAATGACCAGTGTGAATTGTGTATTTTTCCTTTTCATAGTTATATTTTGCAAATCTTGTGTTCTAGATTTATTTCACAGACTTTTTTTATGTTTAAAACATTAAGAATTATTGAACCTACTTTTTAGTGATTATCACATTACAATAAAACATTTCTGATGTGAATGCCAGTCACTGGGTCCTTATGAGTTTAGCCAAAAGGAAGAACTTATGTTTTTTTTTAAATTTTGCTTTATTTATCTGCTATAAAATAAAAAGGTTCATAACTTTTCCAAGACACACAAAGAATGCAACATTTTCTTTGAACAACTCATAACTATTTAAGTCTGCCAATAATTCTGCATCCGAATGATGGACAAAACATTTATTTTTCCGCAAAAATCTTTATCTTTCAATATACCCTATCCCCATCGTATAACATGTATCAGCTTATAATATGTATATTATTTTGCAAATAATATTTTGAAAAACCTAATAATAATCAACTAATGATTCATTGTGGTAATAAAATAAGTGCATTCCATCTCCCCTCTCCACTACAATAAAATAAAAATAAATTGTATGCCATACACTAATGGATTAAATTTATATATATATATATATTTGATATTTCAGACCGCCCCGATCTTTCGTCAGAAATTAATTAAATAACTTTTTTTTCTTTTTTTTTTTAAATATAAATATATATTACTATATAAAAATAACAAAAAAAAGTCATTGAAACAAAGCAAGTTCAGTCGACCAATGATGACAACTCCAGAACAACGCAACTATAAACAATTTTTTTTTTCTATCCTCTGCCAGCCGCTATGATGGAGAAAGCATTACCTTGAACCATCGCCAGTGAGACACGCTGCAAGAGCCACTCCGTTTCACGAGGCTCGTTCCTTAATCGTGACGCAATCGCGCCAATCCTCCGAAGGAACACCATCGAACGAGGGCCAATAATCAATAATAAATATTTTTCAATGTCAAAGCTGAATTAGTTAAATAAAGCTTCATAAGCTTCTACTTAGAGTTGTTGCTATATTACATCCATCAACATTTACTTTATATATATATATATATATATATATATATATATATATTTTTTTTTTTTCTTTCTTACAATTGGAATTAATTTCCTGAGTTGGACCCCTTGTGTTTACAGTCAGAGTCCAAAGACCAACATACCAAGAAACCATGTGGTGGCTGATTTTGTAGGCAGTTAAATCACCTTATATAGCAAAATAATAGACTGGCCAAGTTTGTTTTTTATGGTAGAATGCACATGTCACTTTTGATTGTTCTGGATTGTATACATCAATGATAAACTATGTGATAACACTGTATAATATCTGGTGGGGGTATACTTTTGCATAGACATTTTTCTAAGTTATATGATTTTAAGAATCAGTATGGAATTTTTAAAATGTAATTTTTATATCAAAGTAAAGTGTGATGGATCTGCTTATTATTTAACAATCATTGGAATTG
Source organism: Acanthosepion esculentum (assembly GCA_964036315.1). Lineage (NCBI taxonomy): Eukaryota > Metazoa > Mollusca > Cephalopoda > Sepiida > Sepiidae > Acanthosepion > Acanthosepion esculentum. Next base: position 61,686,785 of record OZ038502.1, on the reverse strand, counting down.
AAAAAATATGTTGTTCTCTGTCAAATTATACAAAATATATAAATTTTCAAAGGGGGTGTAGACTTTTGCAAACCACTGGAATTAAGGTACCATTAGTAAATGATCATTTTCACCTGTGAATTTTAAAATTTAAAATTTGCATGAATTTTTAAACTGTTTATGGTGTCAGTTTCTAGAATGGTCATTTACTAATGGTATCTTAATTCCAATTGTAAGAAAAGTTTTGCTCTGTTTAATGAAAATAAACATTGAGCACTCTTTGTGAGTCAGTTTTAACATTTAATATTTAGAATTAGCATGGGATGAACTTAGCAGAAGAGTGAAAAGAAAATGTAAAAGAGCTCTTAGAGTCATTGAAAAAAGAATGGAACCAATTATCAAACTTATACTTTGAGAAACCTTTGTAACAAATGCAAAAAATTTGTGCTGCAGTAATCAAGGTTAAAGAAGGATATTTTGAGGAGAGCAAAATTTAATCCTAAAATACCTTTTTCTTTTCATCATAATAAAATTTCTAATAAAAAATCATGTCTCACTTTTTATTTGCCCACGCATAAAAATTTTCTCATAATTCAAGTACAAAAAAACTAGTTTCTAGGCCAATTTAAAATATTTTGAATTGCAGTGTATATACATGTATACACATTTATTTATTTTATTAAGTTACAAGTAAAAATGTTTCATATTTATCGAAGTTCAACATAGTGTCATCCTGGGTACAACGTTAAACTGCATCCAACAGCAAGGCCTCTGATCAGGAGGCTTTGCGGAAGCATGGAACTACCTCTTAATTGCTGGTGTTCCCAGGTCCACCCTGACCCGGGGTGGTAGCACCTGTTGGGGTCCCAGCTATGGGAAAATAGTGAACTTCCAGGTCTTTTCCAGCACATTGAAACAATGATGTTCCCAACTACACTTTTTTGAAACAATGGTGTTGCCAGCTATACGTTTTTGAAACAATGATGTTGCCAGCTATACGTTTTTGAAACAATGATGTTGCCAGCTATACGTTTTTGAAACAATGATGTGGCCAGCTATACGTTTTTGATATATTTAGTAAATACTGGATCTGGCATTAAATAACCCATAGTGGTTGATATGCCATCAAACCCCAAACAAACAAACAAATCAACATAGTGTTTCATAATTTTTCAATAAGTTATAGGGACTCTCAGATTACACAAAAGTATTTGACAAGATACAGCACGAGGATCAATTTGAACTACTGGGAAAACTAGATCTATTTGGAAAAGATGTTAGAATAATCCAGATCTTATACTAGGAGCAAATCATCTGCATACGGATAGAAAATAAATTGAGTAGGTACACAAAAATAGTAAGGGGCATGAGACAAGGATGTTTCTTCACCCCAGATTTATTCAACCTCTACAGTAATACTATCCTAAAGGAATTAGAGATCCTGCCAGGATTTATTATTGTTGGGCATAATTTTTAATAATATAATATACACAGATGACACTGAGTTGATGGACAATTCAGAAAGGAAACTACAGTAAATCCTAGTCAGGGTGATAGAAGAAAGCAAGAAGAAAGGACTATCAACCGCAAGAAGACAGAAAGTTTGGTCCTCAGCAAGATAAAAGGCACATGTGGGTTACACACTGAATATATAAACATCAAACAGGTGCAGAAGTTCAAATACCTGGGAAGCAGAGTATTGAAAATGCAACACCAAGATTCAAACATGCATTGGATTAACAAAAAAAGCATCTCAAACACTAAGCAAGATGCAGAGAAATAGAAAAACTTTGAAAGAAAAGAAAGAGTGCTGGATTGCTATGTGATATCCACTATATGGCAATGAATGTTGGATAATTTCCCCATGGATAAAAGCAGCATAAATGTGGTTCTACAGAAGGATACTGAGTATTTCATGGATGAGCGAGTAAGCAACAAGGAAATCTGAAAGAAAATTGCAACAGAAAGAACACTTATAATAAAAATCAGGACGAGATAGCTGAAATATCTTGGACGCATAATGAGGAAGGAGGGCATGGAAAACTTAACCCTCATAGAGAGGTATGGAAGGCAGCGAGCCACTTACCTGGATTTAAATATGGCTTTAAAAATGGCGGAATGCATTCTTTTATAGGTACCTTCAGAAAGATTCATTGGAACAATAATAATCAAAAACAGCAAAAACTGAAAAAGGTAGATACAGGGTGGGTAAATAAGGAGCCAAAGCTAAAATAAATTTATTACTAAAACAGTGTAAAATAACACTGATTCTGTTTTAATAATAAATTTATTTTAGTAGTAGCTTATTTAAGTGTGTACATTTTTCCGTTTCGGCATTTTGATCATTGTCATTCTAATGAATCTTTCTGAAGAAGTGCTGGATGAAAAATGTCTCTTTAAGAGAATGCGTTCTGTCATTTTCAAAAACATATATATATATATATATATATATATATATATATATATATATATATATAGAGAGAGAGAGAGAGAGAGAGAGAGAGAGAGAGAGGGCGTCAGGATATTTGGCATAGAGTTATTCTTAGCAAAAATGTCTGTCAAACAATTAGCTAGCATAATCAAAGAGATCTTCATATGTGTCCCATTTGAGTGGGCTTTTGCCATACTAAGTTAAGCTTGCATTACAATTCTGAATGATCACAAGTATTACTTCTGAAAATAAAATGTCAAAAATTTGCAGCTTCTGGGTAAAAATTAAATAAATGTTTTTTGTTTTTTTTAGTTAGGCGTTTCTTCTTTTGTTTGACAGTGTAGTAACAACAGTTTGCCTCAGAAACTCAGACAGAATTCAGAAAGCATAACAGTTACAGTAACCAGTACATTGTAATAAAAAGAACAGAAATAAAGAAATTGGTTTGGTTGACTAATTGTTTTTACAGCTTATCAACCCTTTGTGGATTATTTAGAACCAAAACATATTTTGGATTGTAGGAAGTTGCTTACAGTACCAGGTCTTCCCAAGCCCCACCTCTGAGTACTGACTAGGCTTGACACTGCTTAACAAACTCATGTGAAAGTATCAATATATTAGGTTGACCCATAAATAATTTCCTTTTATGTTTATCAATTTTATTCAAAAAATAAAGTAATTACATTTTATTCAATTGTATATTCATCAATGACTTGTTACCACTTATCAGGCAGCTTGTCAATACTTTTTGAGTAAAATTTCACAGATTTTGATGTGAAAAGAGTTTTCAACAAACACTTGAATCTGGTTTTCAAACTATTTCCCATCAAATATTACAGTCAAATCACACTGAAAACACTGGTTCTCATTCAATTTAAGTTAAGCCGTATCTAACCTGGTCACTACTTAGATGGGAGACCGCTTGGGAATACTGTGTGCTGTATGCAACCTGCTACAATCCAAAATATGTTTCAGCTTTAAATAACCAACAAAGGGTTGATAAGCCATAAAAATTAAATCAATCACTCAACCAATCAACATTTTTCCTTTAATCCACTGTTTACACTACCATTGCCAAGTAAAAATAAGGAATGCTAGTGTACTTCAAATTTATTTTTAACTACTACGTCTGATTAGTAGTCAAGATCAATGCTAGATTTAGGACAAATGAGGCCCTCTGCTAGTTAAGTTATGAAGCCCCTTACTTGGGTCCTAAAGGAAGTAAGGCCAGCATGCCTACATAGGCATGGAAGGAAGATGGGGGCCCTGCCTGACTAATGGGCCCCTATACTTAAGCACACATAAGCACAATGATAAATCTGGCACTGGTCAGGATGATACAATCATCATGACAATTGGTTCCTAAAAAATGGAAATTGCTTCTGACTTGACCTAATTAAATAGCAACAACATTTTGCTTGAAAAACTCACTCAAAAATCAAGAGATTAGCATTAATTGTTATCTAAACAAAAATATTCTGTGGCAAATATGCAACTACCTCAGCCAACAAATAGACCAGAGATATTTAGATATGAAGTGATTTCTGACAGGCAGATTGCCAAAACTAAACAGATATCTTTTTTTTCTGCTTTGAGAGCAGCCTTTGACAAAATGTTTTAAAAATGTAGACACGAAATTATTATTTATTAACAGAATTTTCTCATAGCTTCATAACAAAAAAAAATTCTTGGTGAGGAGAGAACAAAAACTTGGAAATAATGTAATTAAAAAAACAACTGAAAGAGGTGGGGAAGTGTTAGGCCTATGTCAGAAACTTGTTTACTTATCTAAATTTCACTGGAGGGGGGCAATGTGTGATAATAAATTTCTGATGACAGCTTTGTCAATCAGCCAAGGAAGTGATGACACAGGCATGTCATTCACTTGTCAGATAAAGTGTTTGAATAGCTCAACCGTGACACTCAAAGACAGCACTGCAGACACAAAACCCACAGTTAACAGAAAGCAGAACCAGGATGGACTGTGTGGGACATGGAAGTAGATTGTGGGGATGGAGGCAGGTAGAGCAAATAGGAAAGAAAAATTATGAACTGAATGAATGTCTGCTCTGTTCTTGTCAACAAATCTGTTCATTTGGACATCTGGCATCATCTTTTTTTACTAATCAGGTAAACAAATTAAAAAAACAAAAAAAAACAGTTTTCCTGATATATACGTGAATAGGATGCTGAAAAGTTCTTTGCAGACAAAGAAGGAATAAAAAAAATTCAGATGTTTTGTCATTTGGTCAGATTTTAAAAAGTGGGCTGAATTAAGAACTTTTCAGCATCTGTGTGTTTGTGTGTATATACAGTGTAACCCAGATATAAGAGAGTTGTCGGGACCGGAGAAGAAGTATCTTATATCCGGGTTTGGTCTATTTTGTTTAGGTAAGTATGGCTCTAATTTGGGACCAGAGAAATCTCTCTTATATCCGGGTTTCTCTTATATCCGGGTTACACTGTATATGTATAGGAAAGGATTCTGAAAATCTATATTAAAAAAACAACTTGATTGATTGAAACACCAGTTCTTGTATAATCACTGAGGTTAAGCCATGTCGGGCCTGGTCAGTATCTACATGGGTGACTGCTTGGGTATACCAGCTTCTGTAAGCTTGGATGTGCAGGTGGTGTAATGGATAACAGCTCAGAATTGGAGATCAGAGAGTCAATTTCCAATTCCAATTGGGTTCATTATATTCATTTACATGCAAATACCCTTGTGAAAGGTATGAATCCACTTCTTCTCCATCCAGCTATGGGTTAATTAGTAAAACTTTTATCAATAAAAATCATTATTGTCCACCCCAAATTCTTAAAATCTAAAAATATTTTCTCCCTTTTGATAGTTTGCAAAGTTTGAGAAGCCGTAAAAAATAAATCAATCATACACAGAGAAAAATAAAAGCAAAAATTGCAATAAAATTTAAAGTAAAATTTCCCACTAAATAAGGTGAAACCAAATGCAGAACATACAGTATAACATCAGGTATTAATACACACTTATTATTCAGTAATATCATGGGAAATGGCTTAACAAAAGGATAAACAGTAGAGAATTCAGATTTAAAAGAATTTGAAACATAGTTGGTGTGTCTTTGCTCATTGTCAACAATGTTAAGACCAAAATGGTAGTATTTTGGAGTATTCTGTTATGACTAGCCTCAACGAAGATCAAAAGCATTCATGAGGCCTTGTGAGTGATGAAATGTTTTCCACCTTACAACTCCTTTCTCACAGATGTTTGGGTAAGCTAGATTTCTTGGTTCCACCAGTCCAGACCTTCACAGTTAGGACCCACCGTGTCACATACACTCAATCAACTAATCCATGTAATTACTTACATATTCCATTGGTGAGGCAGAAGTTCCACTCTGACAGCTTGCTTTCCAGAATTGTGGAATGGACTCCGAAAAAGATGCTTCCCTGATCACTACAATTTTGGCCTCTTCAAATCAAGAGTTAAATGTTGTCTATCCTACATATTCTCACAATATGCATCCCTAGCTCCTGACCTATATCCTCTTAAAACATTTTGTAACAATCTACCTTGAGTGGCTCCTGGGCATTGTATTGGTTGAACCATAGTAAAAAAAAAAAATGATCACAGATATAAAAAACAACATCCCGAGGAAGACAGTCAGCAAGAAAACTTCATCTCTAGACCAAAATTGTAAAGGAACAAATTGTAAAGGAACAATCACTCTTAAGCTGCTGAACTAAAATGTGGACCCTCAGATTGTCAGAATGACTGCAATGTGACCTGTGTCTTAAATCATACACCAGAATCCCAAGGCACTTCTTCACAGAGTCCATAAATGTCAAAAGGCTGGGAAGGTTCGAGAAAGTACTCATTTAACTCAAGAATCATGTCTTTTCTTAAAATATTCTTGAATGAGAAAATCTTCAAAGGGGATGCTGTTTGGAACTGCCAAAACAACCAGTACCTTGTTAAGCACTCATTCAGGTAAAAAACATCCAACACAGATGCAAAAAAGATGCCTCCTATTCTTCAATAAGCAAAACAAAAAAATGGATGCTGATGGCTGCTAAAAGATCCTGAAGTACCATGTTTTGCCAAGACATGAAGCCAACTAATCACTATGCCAATATGTGTGGACCCAGAATGTTTCACACAGAGACACACTCAAGAAAATGCAGAAGTTCTACAAAGCTAACTTTACTGATTTCTAGACAATGGACTTCTGCACACACACACACACACACACACACACACACATACACACACACACATCACACACCCCTGCTTTAGTCCAAACCTGAACCTACTAGATTACATCATATTTAGCATTTTAGAGCAAGACCTACAAGACCTCCTACTACAACATCAAGTCAAAGCTGCCATCAAGGAGGAATGCTCCAAAAAGTCCAAGGACTTTATAGTTGTGTTCAATCTTTAATTGAAAATAATGAAAGCCATATGGAATAAATTGTTTTGATATTAGCTATGAGTTTTTTAATATCCTTTTGAATTAACAGGCTAATTTAAGTATGAATTTTGGAAGTTACAGCAATTTTTAAAGTTTTCTTTCCTCACCCTAAGCATCAATCAGCTAAGTGATACATTTTAATTTGTATTAATCCATATAAATATATCTGTAAATGTGTGTTTCTGGCATTATATTAGAGATTATAATGTTCTCCACAACCATATTTAATATATATATATATATATATATATATATATATATATATAGATATATATATATATATATATATAGATATATATATATATATATATATATATATATGTGTAATTTGGCAGCAACTTTTCTTTCAAACATGTAGTGTTGAATGTTAAAGACAACATAGTCTTACATATTTTCTTTTGAATTTTCTCATATTCTCTAATGAGACTTTTTATTTGAAAATAGTTTCGAAATATGTATTGTCCATATGATGACCTAGTGCTTTCGAACATCATTGTTCATCTTCAGGGTCAATATTTTAGTAAAAATTTTTTTTTTTTTTTTTTTTTTTAACAAACATTTGCCAATTATCTTGTAGCGTAATCATGTTGCTACTTTTTTACAAACTAAAAACGTTAAATTCCTTTTAAATTCAAAAGACGCGATGATGTTATCACGTGCAGGGCGAAGATTTTTATCATGTGACAGCGTGAAAAAGATTTCCAATACACAAGCCAAAAGATCGAAGAATACGCTACAAAATTTAAATATATTATAAACATTGCAGTATATTACCAGATATATTATAATCTAAACGATTAATAAGAGGTCTTTTTCTTTTAATATGTAATGCCTCTAAGATTTTAAGGCGTCTAATGTCTGTATGTTTATCTATAATTTTAGTATTTTCTACAAGTATTTTACGTATATCAGATTGCGTAAGGGAAACAGTATGTGACTTAATATGTTGTTTAATGGAGCTAGTATTATTTAAATGCAGAGTCAATCTTCTGGAGAGCCGGGTGGTTGTAAATCCAATATATGTATGTGGATTAGAAGAACATTCTTCCATGGGGCATAGATATATATATATATATATAGATATATATATATATATATATATATAGATAGATATATATATGTATATATATATATATATATATATATATATATATATAGATAGATATATATATGTATATATATATATATATATATATATATATATATAGATATAGATATATATATATATATATATATATAGATATATATATATATATATATATATAGATATATATATATATATATATATATATATATATATAGATATATATATATATATATATAGATATAGATATATATATATATATATATATAGATATAGATATATATATATATATATATATAGATATAGATATATATATATATATATATATATAGATATAGATATATATATATATATATATATATATATATATATATATATATATATAAAGAGAGAGAGAGAGAGAGAGAGACTAAATGGATTATTTCTTACTGCTATAACATTATTTTTAGTGGGCAAAAGTTTTTGGGTTGCTACCCCAGGTTTTAATTTTTCTTAAACAGTGAAATTAATAATAACCTGCCAAATTCAAATCTTTAATTGAAAATAATGAAAGCCATATGGAATAAATTGTTTTGATATTAGCTATGAGTTTTTTTAATATCCTTTTGAATTAACAGGCTAATTTAAGTATGAATTTTGGAAAAGGATAAGAAAAATTGTGCTTCATGACAGGAATCAAATCTGTATCTCATTTTCCATCAGGGAAATTACTTTTTACCAATCTTCATAGAGTAAGATTTGAATTTCCTTATATAAGGAATGCCCATCTTTCATTGGGCCTTCAACAAATCTATATCTGCTAGCTTCATTTACATAGCCAAAATGTAAACAACAGTAATATTTAAATGGAGATTTTAATTTATCATTATTTATTACTATAAACATTATTTTTAGTGGATACATGTGATTGAGTTGCTATCTCTATTATATATATACATATATATATATATATATATATATATATATATATATATATATATATGAGGGAGAGAGTGTGTATGTGTGTGTGGACATAGAAATCGATGCTGTATAGTTTCATGCCTCATGTGATCCTTGAATCAAGAATCTTTGAAACATGAATTGACAGATCCCATGCCAATGAGTATTAATGCTAACTACACACAGTAATTATTAATTTACAAATTGGACAGGAAATTGCTTTATTTTCCAAGTTAGAACATCTTAACAGTTTTGTGCTAATAAAAATCTTGCTACAATGTGCTGTTCTTGCTGTGCTAACAAGTACAAACAAACATACAGAAATCAGATCATTAAAATTACTTTTACAAAATAAACATATCATTATTTTATGCAACAATTTGTTATCTTTTCATTTCTTTCCTTTTTGTAATGTTGATATGATTTTCTTTTCAGCCTTTGTAACAAACAAGAATCAGACCATTATTATCATGGTTAGTGTTGATTCAGACCCCATACTATTAGTAATCTTTTCATTTCTTTTCTGCTTTCAATTTTGATATCATTTTCTTTTCATGAACTGGTTTTTGCATGTTTGTCACAAAACATTATCAGGGTAAATGTTGTTGTTGTTGTTACTACTACTACTACTACTACCACCACCACCACCACCACCACTATTATTATTATTATTATTATTATTAATAATAATAATAATTATGAAAGTTATCTATAATAATAATAATTTGCAAATTGTATTGGTAATTATTTTATTCTTGAAGAGAATTTTAGCAGTTTTGTGCTTATAAAAATCTTGATACAATGTGCTGTTTTTACTGTTATGGTAATAAACACACTCACAAGCAAAAATTGGATCATTATAATACAGCTTGATTATAGCTTTTTTCTTGGAGGGGCATTTGATTGAAAATCTTTTGGAATAGATTTCAGTCCTTAGTATAAGAAAATCAATCAAACTTTGGGCAAAATTATGGGGCACAAATTGCAGTATGAACAATAAAAGAAATAATTATAGATTATAATTAAATTTAAATTCAAGTAAGGAATTTAGACAATGCCTTTCTCCTTAGATTCTACAAATTTTAGAAACACATTTGCATATATACTTTATTCACAAGATATTTACACATTATAATAAATTTAAAGTTTTAATTACAAAAAGATAATCCTCTTAAATCATCCAAATTGCCAGTTTCTTAGAAAGAGCTTTAAAAAGAGACATAAACGAAGTTTGTTTATTTCTTACTAAAATGGTAAACATATAAAAGTAGTAAAGATTTACTTCCCTTGGATTCCTATTAAATTTCATTTTTATTTTGGGTTCTTAGAAATCCTTTTTAATATTTATATTCCTTTCATGGAGTCTAATAAATTCAAATAAATATAATTTTTCCGGTACAGTAACATCTACTTGGGTCATGATATACCAATGATCATTTCCTTACCTACTATTTTTTCTTGTCAGTATTTAGTTGTATAATTACAAATATACAATAAACAAGAGAAACTTTTCTTTCGCTTCTCACAAACCTGTAGAGAGATAGACAATTACCTTTCTCCTAAGAGATACAAGTCAGTTCCTCAAAAATTAAAATATGCTAAGGCAGCCATCAGAAAGGTCTAGCAATCAGTAAGCTAAAACTAGACTTGTTTTTTTTTTTATTTTGGTTTACACAAGAACTAAGACTGCACCAACTAGGATAATCCAAGCTCATAATCTCTCATAATCCAGTCAGCTAATATGAACTTTAAGAGGAGAAAGATTTAAAGGAGAGAGACAGAGACAGAATGCATGTGCCTGAGGAATATGGATTAAAATACTGAACTGATTTTTGTTTTTACTTTGCTGCGTTATTTCAGCAAAAGATAAAAGTTGGACTGAGCTTGCAGTGACATGGATATTCAGTTCAGTTGGAGGGGCATTTGATTGAAAATCTTTTGGAATAGATTTCAGTCCTTAGTATAAGAAAATCAATCAAACTTTGGGCAAAATTATGGGGCACAAATTGCAGTATGAACAATAAAAGAAATAATTATAGATTATAATTAAATTCAAATAAGGAATTAGACAATGCCTTTCTCCTTAGATTCTACAAATTTTAGAAACACATTTAGTAGTACATATATACTTTATTCACAAGTTATCTTGCAAGGTATACCCATTCATAAAAATCAAAGATTTTGTAGAAGCATATAAATTTAAAAAAGTTTTTGTTAAAAATTATTGTCAAAATATAAATGTTAGCCTACAGGATGCGATGGATAAATTGTGGTCTAAATTACGCCAAAATGAAAATAACATTGAGATTTCATAAAAGGAGTATCCTAGTTTAAGCTGGTAAATGCTGCTATAATCCTTGCCTTCAGTTCATCTTTGGTATTACAAGGATTTTTGTTGGTCTCTCACTCAACTGCGCCCCACACATAATAATCAAGAGTGTTGCAATCTAGGGAGTTAGTTGGTCAGATGTAAGGGGTGATGTGGTTGCAAAAATTTTCTGACAGCCATGACTGGGTTCTCCTGTTTGTGTGGCATGGTGCAGAGTACTGTTGCCAGACATAGGGTCTTCCAGCAGCCACTCTCTTGACCCAGGGCATCACTACCTTCTCAAGGCACTTAATGTAGGCCTCCATGTTGAGTCTGAGGCCCTGTAGGAGGATGAATGGAAACATAACATTGCCATCACTAGTGATCACTCCAAACAGCTCTGTAATCAGCATTAGACACATCCAACTCTTTCCAAATCCCCTGCACTGTCCTTAGATTGATGCTCTGAAACACTCTGAAATGTTTGTATTAGAGGTTCCAGCGCGAATGCCAAGCATTACAGTATGCCATTTCCAAATTTCTGACAGAGTCAATTGCATCATGGTGCTCTTTTTCTTACAGAAGGTGCCCAACTGACCCTACTATACTGTGCAGTCAACAAAATCGAAAACAATGCGGAAAATTAAAAATATAAAATAGTGACAAACTACCTATCACACCCTGTATATACTTATATAATAAGTTACTGTATCAACTAAATTACCCATAAAAGAAAGGGGGCTGAAATTACTTCTCAATTATGACTAACTGATGAAGCATCAAATTTTATTTGAATTCCTTCTTGGTTGGACCAAAAACTTTTCAGCATTCACCTCCCTTGGCAGTTGCTCTGAAAGTCGATTCACATAATCAGAGGCAGATGTTGGTAGATTGGCAGTACCTTGAACCTTCTTGCTGATAACTTTTTTCTTTTTTGCTTTGTTACAGTTATCAGCTGAGTGTCATTTTGGCAAAATGGCAACTGACATGAAAATGTATATAAATCAGAAGTAAAGCTTTGAATTCCTTGATGCAGAAAGAATTCCATATATTGGCATTTACAACGACCAAAAAAATGAATGTGAGCAGAGTTTGGATTGTTTGTTTAATGGCATATCAACTCCTTATGGGTCATTTAATGCCAAAATCTTATTTTTTTGTGATCTTTGCTAATTTCTTTCCAATAATGTATTGCTGGTAATTTTTTTTACTATGAAAATGTATTGCTGATAATTATTTCTAATATATTTTTATATTTTCATGTTTTGACCCCAGTTTGGGGGTTTACTATTTGTGCATAGCTGGGACCCTAACAGCTGCTACCATTCTGGGTCAGGGTGGACCTGGGAACAACAGCAAATAAGAGATGGTTTATTGTCATACCCAAGATGAGTGAGCACAGTTAGACAGAAAGTAATGCATTTCAACAATAACAGTATTGATATGCATTTCAACAATAACAGTATAGATATGCATTTCAACAATAACAGTATTGATATGCATTTCAACAATAACAGTATTGATATGCATTTCAACAATAACAGTATTGATATGCATTTCAACAATAACAGTATAGATATGCATTTCAACAATAACAGTATAGATATGCATTAAAAAAAGTTGGTTGCCTCCAATAGCAAAGGTTTTTATAAGCATAGCAAGCAGTTATGCTTATACAAGTTCAAGTGGAACTTGCTTCTCACAGAAGGAATACACTACTATATAAGTAGAATGGTGTGTACTTGTCATGAAGGTTTCAATTGGTAGGACCAGGGATTGGAACTTAGAAAGTAGTTTCCTATCCAAACAATATTCTTTGAGATATATTTCAAATTTTTAATAATTCAAAAAATTTGTTTCATAAAGAAAAATATTTAACCTGGCTTTTTTTTTAGCATATAACATGTAACAACTGAATTAAATTTCCCAAATAACAATGACAGAATTAATGTCATGCTGGAATAAAAAGGATAAAAATAATAAATAAAATCAAATGATAATAGTTATGAAATCTGTAAGAAATATTGTCATTATATTTTATTTAGAATTTCTATTTTTCATATATCTATCAGTACATTTCATCTCAGCACAAGGGTGGAGGTCAGCCAGTGGACTCAGTTGGCATCTGAAAACTAGACATCAAGATAATAGATAATCTATTTGCTGTCAGAATACTTGTAGGTCTTATGAGTCATTTAAGATATCAATGGCATGGGTAAATCATATCTGAAATGTTTGTTTGAGAGTTCAGGGAGGTCTTATTTGGTCACAAGTCAATTTCCATCATATATATATATATATATATATATATATATATATATATATACATAACATACATACACACAGATAAATATTGCAGTCATATTTGCTTTCACAATTGGTGACACAGCACAGCCCAAACTTCATCAATTATTGATACTAACAAGTTAACTTAATAAAAAGAAGTTGAAGAGAGGAAGAGGAAGAGGAAAAACAAAGCTAAAACGTTTCAGCCATTTCCTGGTCACGTTTGTTCAAGTCTTGTTGCATTAAGACGTAATAAATGACTTATCCACTAAACATAGAAAAGGGCTGCTGACAGAATCGAAGTAACCTGTGGCACACTGCCCACAGACTGCAGCTACTAATCTCAACTGAGGCTACTGGCACACGAATGACTGACCAAAATAAAGCACAGAAATGATGGTTGCCAGCAGACAAGCATGTAATGAAAGAAAAAGGATTGATTTAATGAACAAAAGATGAGGAATGCTGGGCTGCAAAGAAAAAGGGGAGAGTGAAGATATTGTGCTTAGCCAGTCTGGGTTTGGTGGATTTTACAAGTACAGTAATATACTCATTAGAGTAAGTAGTAAGATTCATAATCAAGAATTCAAAGTGATGTACTAAGAAAAAATTAAAAAAGATAAAATTGGTACACCAATAAATGCTTAAATTAGCACCATAAATAAACAAAAAATAAGTGGTATGTTTCATAATCAAGAATTCAAAATGAAGTTCTGTATATTCTCGTATGTCATGCAACTTTTGAAGACCTAAATTGAAGGGAGTTGCATCATACACGAGACATAAAATTAGTGTATGTACTGATGGTCCTGGCTATGCCACTGACCAAAATATATATATATATATATATCCATTTACTGTAGTTTAATTTGACTACAGTAAAATTTGTTATTAGGTCTTCAAAGGTTGCATGATAGGTGAGCATATACAGTACTAAAAAATAATCTAAAAAGATAAAATTGGTATGCCTCAGTCAGTTATGTGCCATGCGGGATACACGCTTAGGCGATCATGCATCTTTCGATACATGACTGACGAGGCAGATTTTTTCCCACAGTAGGTTGCCATTTCTTTCTGTGGTAGACCAGTTACCATCCAAGGCTATAGAACCCGGTCTGTCCTGCTATTTACCTATAGCTGGGGGGAGAAGAAGAGGATTCATACCTTTCCCAAGGGCATTAGCATGTAAGTGACTGTACTGGATTCAACTGGAATTTGAACTTGGCTCTCTGATTTCTCAATCCGAGCTGCTATCCATTACTCCAGTGCCTACAATTGCTTAAAGTAGCATCAAAAAATTAAAAAAAAAATTAAAAAAATAAAAATTTAATACAAAAACATGGTTTTTCTTCATTAAGGTTGTGCAAAAGTTTCCAGCAATAAAACAATTTTAACCTGCATATTTAGTCTCTAATTTACTAAAAAGAATGCTGGGAAAATTTTCAAATATGGTATCATTTACAATTGGATTAATGTCCTTATCTTTGTTGAGACTTTCACATCATTTCAGCCATTATGCCCTCCGACCTTTTTCAGGTGCCTGTCGATCCAGGTAACCTTCAAAGAATTTTAAACTGAACCCTTTATTTAATCTACAGGAGTTGATTACTCATGGTCTACTGTCCATGTCTAGCAATATCTTGTCTTGTATTTACATTAGTCGAACTATTGTCCTCATCTTTGTCGCCATATTTATCACAACGTTTTGGCCGTTGTACGCTCCGGCCTTCTTCAGGTGGTTGGACTTTCGAACCGAACCCTTTATTTCGATCACTGGAGTAGACTGTTCTAGTTCCATGAGCCATGTTTGATGGATGTCAGTTATCAGTTATCTCCTGCTAATTTTCCCTCTGAAAGTTCTCCACTGCCTTAACCGGGTATTGAACTCACACTCTTTTGGGTCTGTCACTGGATCTAACCAACGCCTTTATCCACTGTGCCATGTGTCCTTGAGGAACTAGAACAGTCTACCCCAGTGATCGAAATAAAGGGATCGGTTCGAAATTCCAACCACCTGAAGAAGGCCGGAGCGTACAACGGCCAAAACGTTGTGACAAATATGGCGACAAAGATGAGGACAATAGTCCGACTAATGTAAATACTGTACATAATACCTCATCTCAGAAATATAGACAGATATCTTGTCTTGTTCATTTTAATACTGCTCAGTTATTGCTTGCTTTGTTTCCACCAAATCTGAATCTGTACTACAAATCCAGGGATTGAACTCACAATCACTATGCCACCAAATTCATAAACCAATGTTTTAATCCTCTCGGCTGAAGGTTACTCAGATTGACAGACATCTGAAGAAGGCCAGAGGGCACAATGGCTGAAATGTTAAAGTAGTAACAGAAATAAGATTAATATGACTGTAAATAATAAGTCCTCATTCTAGAAATTCTGTCAGAACATTTTAAAATATCTAATATATCTTCGTATTCTTTATATATATATATATATATATATATATATATATATATATATATATATGATATGGCGATATATAATATTGTA
The DNA here is from genome assembly GCA_964036315.1 of Acanthosepion esculentum. Taxonomy (NCBI): domain Eukaryota; kingdom Metazoa; phylum Mollusca; class Cephalopoda; order Sepiida; family Sepiidae; genus Acanthosepion; species Acanthosepion esculentum. The sequence goes on along the minus strand of OZ038502.1, from coordinate 61,670,787 downwards.
CAATTTTATATATCAACAAATAGTATTTAGAAAAATATGACAAACAGGAAAGGTTTTTTGTGACGCATTTCATCCGTCAGGATTTCATCAAACTGGGCTCGTGCACATACACACAAAACAAGAGATGCAGGTAGTTTCAAAATTTTTGAAAGAATATTTTTTTTTTGTGTTGTCAGGAATTTACTCTATCAAATGCAGGAATTGCCAGAATGAATACATTGGAGAAACCTCAAGAAGTTTAAACAAGGGACTACATGAACACAAAAGGGACATTTTAAATAACAATACACAAAATGCATTGGTTATTCACTGTAACAAAATGGACCAAAATTTTGACATACTTTGATTAAAAGAGAAAATAATCCACTGAGATGAAATACAATATATCACCATAGATTTTATATTGTCACATTGATATTAAATTCATTAAGGAAGTCACTGTAGTTTTTTCATTTCTTTTATTTTAATTATTTTCCCAAGTACTTCCAATCTCATCTGAGATCATCTTCAGGAGTGAATTGCTAAGATAAAAAAATTAATGTTACTGATAGTTGTGATTTTTTTGTAAATATGCATGAAATGCACTGTTATAATTATTTTAAACATGCATGAATGCACTTTATTATAACTTAAAATCAACTCTTAAAGCTATGAATTTTTTCCATGTTTTTGATCTAAGGGAAGTAAGTCTAATTTGCATATATATATATATATATATAAATATATATATATACATACATATATATATATATATATATATATATACATACATACATACATACATACATATATATATATATATGTATATATATATATATATATATATATATATATATATATATATATATATATATATATATTATGAAATGGATTAATAGCCAACAATTATTTTAATATATTTTCCATTTATACATTATTTTTATAGATATAATTTATTTAAGTAAATGCTCAAAGAAGTGTCTGTTGAGCAAAGTCTGATTTTCTGTTTATAAACACACACCTTCAATGATTTTTCTCTATCAATCATTTACAGAGCATTTACTCAATAAAAAATAAAAAAATATTGTATAAACAGAAAATATACCCAAGTAATTGTTGGAATTAATCCATTTCATAATATGTTGTCATTGTTTATGTTAAGGTATATTTTGTAAGTAGATATGATTGATCAAGAAAAATCGGCAAAGGTGTATGTTTATAAACAGAAATTAGGACTTTGCTAACCGGACACTTCTTTGGGGCTGAATGGTTAACAGCACATCAGATCAAATGATGGTACACATTGAGGGTTACGGGTTCAGTTCCAGTCAGAGAAGCACATATTTCTTACAAAATTCTTGAACATTCACACTCATAAATGTAATTAATACTGTTTAATTAAAAATAAAAACAGAGCATTTACTTAAATAAATTATATCTATAAAAATAACATATAAACATAAAATATATAGATCTCCACGGCCTCATTATTTTCCATATATCATTTACCTAACTTCCTGATTTTCCCACTATATTATCCTGGCTTCCTGATTTTCTATCCCTCCTATCTCTGGCCTGCATTTTATTTCTGACCTCCAAATTTTTCTCCATCATATTCCAAACCTCTTGGCTTACTGCCATATCATGTTTAATCCTTGGTTCCTGCACAATCACCAAAGTTAAGCAAGATTAATTCTGGTCAGTACCTTGATTGTTGACCACTTGGTAATACCAGGTGCTGTAAGACTGGATGTGCAGGTGGTCTAATGGATAATGACTCAAAATTGTTAATTGGAGAACTGAGTTTTGATTCCACTTGGGGTTGTTATATTCACTTATGTGCAAAATACCTCTTCTCCCTCCAGCTATGGGTTAATTAGTAAGGCTTGTATCACTAAAACTATTATTATCTAAAAAAAAATAATGCATACAAAATATTTAAATTTCAGTATTAAATAAACCATAGACGTTGATATGTCACAAAACAATCAACCAAACCTCTTGATTTCTCCCCCATACCCTATTATATCCCTAGCCACTTGATTTTCTCTCATATCCCTAGCCTTCTGATCTCATAGTTATACTCTGGTTCTAAGTCACTCTCAGGGGAGTTTTACACTAATATTCAGCCTCTTCATCTGATGAATCATCAAGTAAATTCAATACCTGTTGAAAAATCATTCTCTGTTGCTTCGATCTAGTCAACCCAGAACAGGTGTACTGGTCATTCACCTGTTTCATTATCTAAATTTCATACAAATATACATTTGAAAATAAAAACTAGACTACCATTTGAATTTGCCAGAGGTAGGTTATTCTGTACCAGTCTACTAGTGAATAGGGACACAGACATACTAAGTATACTAGTGAATAGGGACACAGACATACTAAGTCTACTAGTGAATAGGGACACAGACATACTAAGTATACTAGTGAATAGGGACACAGACATACTAAGTCTACTAGTGAATAGGGACACAGACATACTAAGTCTACTAGTGAATAGGGACACAGACATACTAAGTCTACTAGTGAATAGGGACACAGACATACTAAGTATACTAGTGAATAGGGACACAGACATACTAAGTCTACTAGTGAATAGGGACACAGACATACTAAGTCTACTAGTGAATAGGGACACAGACATACTAAGTATACTAGTGAATAGGGACACAGACATACTAAGTCTACTAGTGAATAGGGACACAGACATACTAAGTATACTAGTGAATAGGGACACAGACATACTAAGTCTACTAGTGAATAGGGACACAGACATACTAAGTCTACTAGTGAATAGGGACACAGACATACTAAGTCTACTAGTGAATAGGGACACAGACATACTAAGTATACTAGTGAATAGGGACACAGACATACTAAGTCTACTAGTGAATAGGGACACAGACATACTAAGTCTACTAGTGAATAGGGACACAGACATACTAAGTCTACTAGTGAATAGGGACACAGACATACTAAGTATACTAGTGAATAGGGACACAGACATACTAAGTCTACTAGTGAATAGGGACACAGACATACTAAGTATACTAGTGAATAGGGACACAGACATACTAAGTATACTAGTGAATAGGGACACAGACATACTAAGTCTACTAGTGAATAGGGACACAGACATACTAAGTCTACTAGTGAATAGGGACACAGACATACTAAGTATACTAGTGAATAGGGACACAGACATACTAAGTCTACTAGTGAATAGGGACACAGACATACTAAGTATACTAGTGAATAGGGACACAGACATACTAAGTCTACTAGTGAATAGGGACACAGACATACTAAGTCTACTAGTGAATAGGGACACAGACATACTAAGTATACTAGTGAATAGGGACACAGACATACTAAGTCTACTAGTGAATAGGGACACAGACATACTAAGTCTACTAGTGAATAGGGACACAGACATACTAAGTCTACTAGTGAATAGGGACACAGACATACTAAGTATACTAGTGAATAGGGACACAGACATACTAAGTCTACTAGTGAATAGGGACACAGACATACTAAGTCTACTAGTGAATAGGGACACAGACATACTAAGTATACTAGTGAATAGGGACACAGACATACTAAGTCTACTAGTGAATAGGGACACAGACATACTAAGTATACTAGTGAATAGGGACACAGACATACTAAGTCTACTAGTGAATAGGGACACAGACATACTAAGTCTACTAGTGAATAGGGACACAGACATACTAAGTCTACTAGTGAATAGGGACACAGACATACTAAGTATACTAGTGAATAGGGACACAGACATACTAAGTCTACTAGTGAATAGGGACACAGACATACTAAGTCTACTAGTGAATAGGGACACAGACATACTAAGTATACTAGTGAATAGGGACACAGACATACTAAGTCTACTAGTGAATAGGGACACAGACATACTAAGTATACTAGTGAATAGGGACACAGACATACTAAGTCTACTAGTGAATAGGGACACAGACATACTAAGTATACTAGTGAATAGGGACACAGACATACTAAGTATACTAGTGAATAGGGACACAGACATACTAAGTATACTGGTGAATAGGGACACAGACATACTAAGTATACTAGTGAATAGGGACACAGACATACTAAGTATACTAGTGAATAGGGACACAGACATACTAAGTCTACTAGTGAATAGGGACACAGACATACTAAGTATACTGGTGAATAGGGACACAGACATACTAAGTCTACTAGTGAATAGGGACACAGACATACTAAGTCTACTAGTGAATAGGGACACAGACATACTAAGTATACTAGTGAATAGGGACACAGACATACTAAGTCTACTAGTGAATAGGGACACAGACATACTAAGTATACTAGTGAATAGGGACACAGACATACTAAGTATACTAGTGAATAGGGACACAGACATACTAAGTATACTGGTGAATAGGGACACAGACATACTAAGTATACTAGTGAATAGGGACACAGACATACTAAGTATACTAGTGAATAGGGACACAGACATACTAAGTCTACTAGTGAATAGGGACACAGACATACTAAGTATACTGGTGAATAGGGACACAGACATACTAAGTCTACTAGTGAATAGGGACACAGACATACTAAGTCTACTAGTGAATAGGGACACAGACATACTAAGTATACTAGTGAATAGGGACACAGACATACTAAGTCTACTAGTGAATAGGGACACAGACATACTAAGTATACTAGTGAATAGGGACACAGACATACTAAGTCTACTAGTGAATAGGGACACAGACATACTAAGTATACTAGTGAATAGGGACACAGACATACTAAGTATACTAGTGAATAGGGACACAGACATACTAAGTATACTGGTGAATAGGGACACAGACATACTAAGTATACTAGTGAATAGGGACACAGACATACTAAGTATACTAGTGAATAGGGACACAGACATACTAAGTATACTGGTGAATAGGGACAGAGACAATGTGAGTATACAAATCTTTGTGTTTACAAAAAATAAATAGACTAAACAAAGAAGTGTTGATAAAAATTCCACAGTGAATTTGTGCAATGCAGGAAAACAACAAAGTAATTCAGATACCGTATATATTTCTAACAAGAGTCATTATCATTCCAAGAATTGTTCTACGGAAGTATCCTTTGTGTTTCCTCTATGCAAACATTGACAGCTGGATAGAAATTATCTCAGCTACTATCATAGGCCTTAACACACTTTATATATATATGATGTGCTACCCAAAATTTCGGGGAACTTACAGTGGAAAATGATTTTTTTCAAAGAAACTAAAAGTAGATAGAAAATAAGATTGTAATTTATTTGTTGGGGGTTTGAATAATCTTAAGATATATGTGAAATTCTGGGTCCCTTGACAAATGAACAGTCAAATGAATATTTAAATTCTCTAAATGTTTAGTAGCACTTCCTCTGTATGTATGTGTGGTTTTGTGTGTGTGTGTGTGTGTGTATGTGTGTGTGTGTGTATGCACATACACACACACACACATATATATATATATATATATATATATATATATATATATATATATATATATATATATATATATATATATAAAACAATTCCTGAAAGAGTTTGTTAAAGAGGCTTCCACTACCCCATATGAAAAAATTGGTAATTTTGTAGTAGTCAGTCAAATGTATGACAAATATTTTGGCAAATTTATCAACTGTTCAAGTATTTTGGTTCTGCTATTTATATATATATATATATATATATATATATTTAAAACAATTCCTGAAAGAGTTTGTTAAAGAGGCTTCCACTACCCCATATGAAAAAATTGGTAATTTTGTAGTAGTCAGTCAAATGTATGACAAATATTTTGGCAAATTTATCAACTGTTCAAGTATTTTGGTTCTGCTATTGTAAATCGTATGTAGGTTGCTGATAGATGGTCATGTTTTTCATTCTTAAACATGGCCAGTTCATTATGGTTGTGTTCATTGTTCATGTTATTAAGTATTGTATTTTATGATTAGGGATTCCATTATATTTATATATTTTCTACAGTTAGAAACTAAAAACAACAACCCTTAACATTAGAATATCAACAAGATGTTTTCAATAGTAGGTGCTTGCTTTCTCCAGTATCTTATCTTTTATTTTTGGTGTTATATTTTGAATTTGATTTTTTTTATCATGTCATGTGTTGTGAAATTTTAAATAAAAAACTTCTCAAAAAAATATTTCTATGGTCTTTAGCCAAATACATACATACATGCATACATAATAATAGCTGGCCACTCGTATTCGAAAATACCTGTCTACTAGGGCTGCTAGCCAATCCCTAATTCAGACGCTCGCTCAGGCACATTTGTGTTTGGTCAACACCCACAGAGCCAACCTGTGGCTTATACTGCAACTATGCTGAGCAGACCTTAGTTACAGTTTCTGGGAGAGAGCATGTTATCTAGCATGACCAACAATTTGAACAAGGCCAGCACACTCAAGCCCTTGGTCACGATGACTTGTGGCTTCATGCTAGCACAGCTATCGGTGACCCCCCCTCCACCAAGTGTTCTGTCTACCCAATTTCACTCACAAGGCTTGGATCAACGCGTGGTATGATTTTCAGGCACTTTCCAAATATACCGCACGCTGGGGTCGCCCCCCTCCAGACTGATAACAAATCAACCATAGTGGGATTCGAACCCGGATCTCATGCTCAGAAAGCAAAAGTTCTAACCACTCGGCCACGCGCACATAATACATACTTACATACATGCATACTTACATACATACATATATACATGTATATATTAGTAATCAAATAAAATAAAAAAATAAAATTTATTTTCTCAACTTCAAGTTTTTCAGATGCAATCCACTCATCAGGTGGTTAAAGAGTTTAAATGAATTTATTAACAGATAACATACATGATTAATGCTTGATTTATTAATATTAAGAACTTGACTTACAAAGACTGCAATATCCGTCAGAAATAAAGTAATTGGTTCTTTTTTGCTGAAACACAATATTTATTATTTAATATAAATATATATATATATATATATATATATATATATATATATATAATTAGAAGATCAGCCAATTCCGCTATATTGATTTCAATCTTTTGGTATCTTCAGGCGATTTCAATCAATTGAGTTCCTAACACTTTATTTTTTTCTCAAATTTTTTATGAACACTATATTATTTAAAAATAAATAAATAAGCACACATCATGAGGTGTGGTAGAAGAGGAGGAGGAAAGCAAGTGCATTGGAAATGTATTAGTGGGGAGAAGTTCTACATGTTAAATTTTTATTTTTTTATATGTGGATTGAGCACTTTTTAATACTACTGTTTCTTTGTCTAATTCAACTCTGACCATTAACTTATATATATATATATATATATATATATATATATATATATATTTTAATATATTTATTGTTTATACGTTATTTTTATAGATACAAATATTTAAGTAAATGCTCTGTTTATAAAAAACAGTATTAACAACATTTACCGGCCTGAATATCTGAGAAATTTCATAGAAAATATGCGTCTATCCGACAGGAATCAAACCTGTAGCCTACACGGAACCATCATATAGCCTGACATGCTGTACCATTTCACTACAGAGGAAGCGTCTGGTTAGCAAGGTTGAATTACTGCTTTTAAATTACAAATTTCCCATGATTTCTAAAAGCAGTAATTCGACCTTGCTAACATGTCAGGCTATATGATGGTTCTGTATAGGATACAGGTTTCATTCCTGTCAGAGGACACATATTTTCCCTGAAATTTCTTAAATATCTGTATCTATAAAAGTAATGTATAAACAATAAATATAATAGACTGGCTTGGGCATTTGAAGAATCTTAGTAAAGATAATGTGTCTTCTGGCAGGGATCAAACTTGCATCCCCCTTTCTAGGGGACACTACTGTTTACTCTGGCATGTTTTACCACTTGGCCACAAAGGACTTTACAGTAAGTAAGGTCTTTTTACCCTAGTCAAGGGAAGCACATACTCTTCCTACAGATTATTTTTCTGGAGAGCCCATATCTCTTTAGTTTCATATCTGAATCATAAACAAAGCATTTCTAAAGAATTAATGGGTTTATTTTTTATCCACCATTTTAAATAATTCAAACGGAATCTCATATTTGAAACAGATGCGCAATTTTTATTTATTAAACAGTGTGTATCATATCTATGGCCTTTGCATTCAAGAATATATATATATATATATATATATATATATATATATATATATATACACAAGTATAGAATTGGTGTATACAGAATAAATTCCAATAACCAAAAATACTATTCTTAAAAGCTCAATACAGAGTAGAGCAAATATAATTAATTTAAAAGTTATAACATAAACATGTTATAAAATGACTACAACAATAGCCATTTTGTTTCAACACTTCATTCTGTGTATTCAGGTAGTAAATGTTCTTTATGCCAAATATTATTAAAGACAACAGATATTTTGTATCGATTAATTTCAACGATTGACTTTTCCAAATTACAATAATCCTTCTCAGACAAAGAGGAAATTCCCTCAGATATTGTTTGTAACAAACTTTAGACAATTTTTTGACGGAATTTCCCCCTTATCTTAGAAGGATTATTCATAATTTGGAAAAGTCAATCATTAAAATTACTTGACATAAAATATTCATTTTCTTTAATAATAATAATAATAATATTATATATATATATATATATATATATATATATATATATATATATATAATCGACTCTCCCGTTGAATTCGACGTATGAGGGTCAGGCGGATCAGTTCCTAGAAACTGAAAGCCCGACACCGACACATGAGATTTGATTATAGTGGTGAAGGCTTTGTGCAGGACCATCCACACTTTTTGGAAGGACAAATACAGGGACCTGGTGCAGCGAATGTCACAAGGTCCCCAAATGACCCTCCGCAGGTTTTGAATTCAGAGTTTTCCTTCTCCTAGACCAGTTGCCATCCAAGGCTATAGAACCCAGTCTGTCCTGCTATTTACCCATAGTTGGAGGGAGAAGAAGAGGATTCACACCTTTCCCAAGGGTATTAGCACGTAAGTGAATGTAATGGATTCGACTGGAATTCGAACTCAGCTCTCCGATTCCTCAATCCAAGCCATTATCCATTACTCCACCATGCCTCCTATATATATATATATATATATATATATATATATATATATATATATATATATATATATATATATATATATATATAAAAATACACATCTAGAATAGTAGATGAATCTCTCTAGACTAGTAATGATTGATGAAACTAACTTTCTAACCATTGAACTACATAGGTGCCCACATGTCTGTAGTATGAATAGTTACCACTTTCTTAATAAAGATTGTAAACTTGTTTCAGTTCTCTCCAGTGAATTATTTCAGACCCCTTTCAAAGGAATCACAAAAGAGAACTTAAACTCAGGTTAAAAGGGACTCCACGTGATAGAAACAAAGAAAGAAATGACATAACACTGATTCCAAACAAAAATAACATAGTTATATTTTGAATCCCAAAAGGCTGCGACAAATTCAAAATAATCAGAAAGCAAACCAGAAAGAGATGCTCAGTCAGTGGAACACAAGACTAATGCATCCTCAGCTACTTGTACACATGGGAGAGTGGCGAGAATTATTTACGGGAAGTTAAGTAAAATATATTAGGTACTAGGGTCAGGGATTTGTTTGAGTACACCCAAAATTATAAGACCTAAGGGAATTGTAAGGAATTAGGTCTCACGTTTCTGAGAGTTGAGATGCTACGCTTGGCATGCAAAGAATGGCAATACCTGTTAAAAATAAATTTAAAAGAAAAAGTCTTGGAAGAAGACAATACAGAAAGAGAAAAATAAAAGTGGATAAAATGATACTAAAAATGTGGGAATGCAAAACATTGCCAAGAGCTACAAAGGATAGAAAGTTGTGGAGAGCCACAACTGCTCAAGTCTTGAAGGGAAATGTCACACAGAAGAAGAAACTTAGGTAATTGGGTTGCCATTGTAAATTTATTCTCCCTATTTCCCATGATTTGGAAAAGTGTCAGCATCACTTTGCTTTCAACATCACTTTATTTTCGACATTTTATAAGTGTTTGCATATCATGGTAATATATATGTAAACGTGTACATATGCAAAGAACTTCTTGGCAGCTGAAATGGTTGCATAATCATCAGTGGTTGGCATACAAAACCCAGATAAAAGCAAGGATATTAAATGCTGATTCTCAAAGAAGCAAAAACCCTCTGCCCACTTGAAGGATCTTCCTAGCCCACATTTTACCCATTTGGCCTTTTGCTAAGTCTAGATTGGTTAAAATCTATACAATAAAATGAGAATAAAAGAAATCTTTATATACTTAATATTATCTCAAATTTCATGAGATCTCATATTAAATGTATGATTTATTAAGATTAGTATTCTCATCCTTCTTATTGAGTAGGCACCGTTTATTTATTAAACAGTATATTTATTTTTTCTACTGGCCTGAATGTTTAAGAAATCTTATTATAGAAAAATTTGTGCTCTTCAGCAGAAATCAAACTTGTGTACCTCAGAGAAAGCTACCATTTAGTCCAGCACACTTTACTGACTTGGCCATGAAAAGCTGACTGCTCTTAATGGCCAAATCGGTCATGCGAGACCAAATTTCATGCATTCATGCAAAATTTCTCCTGTCATAAATCTAGCAAAGTTTTTCATATCTGCACAGTTTCATATCCAAACATAAACAAAGAGAATTTTAGAATGGATTTTTTTATTAATCCGACATATTTTTCTCACTTTAAATGTTATTCTTAGTGGATACTTGTATTTGAGTAGGCACTCCATTTATTTATTTATTAAATAATATATTTATTTTCTTCTGAATGATCAAGTCATTAAAGTAAAATTTGCACTCTCCAGACAGGATAGCACAGATTATATATATATATATATATATTAAAGCTCTTGAAAAATATATTTCAATTGAGCACTGTTGAAAGATAAGATAATTCTATAAACAACAGCCACCTGCGCTAATGCAAAGCTCTTCAGTAAAATGAATTGGACCCCTCTGACTGATTGGTGTTTGTTTACATTTGTAAAAACAATATGCCAGAATTAGCTGCTTCTCTCTGCTGAATGATGATAGATCAGTGGTAGAAACTCTGACACACCAAATTGGTTGGGTTTCAGTCCTGACTTGAAGCATTTGGATGTCTAGTCGCACTGAGGAGCTGTGATACAGTGAAACAGTACTGTCTGCGAATGACATTATATATATATATATATATATATATATATTATATATATATATTATATATATATATATATATATATATATATATATATATATATTATATATATATATTATATATATATATATTATATATATATATATATATATATATATATATTATATATATATATTATATATATATATATATATATTATATATATATATTATATATATATATTATATATATATATATATATATATATATATATATATATATATTATATATATATATTATATATATATATTATATATATATATTATATATTATATATATATATATATATATATATATATATATATTATATATATATATTATATATATATATTATATATTATATATATATATATTATATATATATATAAGCTTTTTTTGTCTTTGTAAAAATTTGTTTAGAAAGAAGTTCATCTAGTAATGGAATGCCTCCACCAAGTGGCCAGTGTTATAATCCATGTTTTTTTTTTACCTTTTCCACTCAGATCTCATATTCCCTTCTTGTTTCACTGGAGTATATCAGGTTTTCTCTTGTGATAACAGTGATCTGATAAAATTATCTTGGTGCTATGTGAGCCAGATATTTGCTATCATCAGTACTTTTATTCTTTTTGTTCTCATAGTCATAAGAGAAAAAGAATTACTCAGCACAGAGAACCATCCCTGCCCCCCATTAGAATGTTTGATGCTCAACTTCTCGAGAGCTCCTCTTTGCGACTACTTGGCCTCACATTGAATGCTGACCTGAGATGGAACAAATACATTGAGTCAATAGCTTCGTCCACCGCAAGGAAAGTTGGCAACCTGTGCCACGCCAGGAAATTTTTCTCACCGGAGTCAATCCTTCAAATCTACAAATCAACTATTCACCCTTGCATGAAGTATTGCTGCCATATATGGTCTGGTGCCCCTTATGTTCATCTCAAGGTTCTCGATAAGATCCAGAGATGGATATGCAACATAAGTGGCCCTGATCTGGCATCTCGTCTGCAGTTGCTCTCTCACAGACGTACTGTCACCTCCCTCTGTCTTTTTTACAAATACTTTCATGGTAACTGCTCTGAGGAGCTGCTTTCGCTGGTTCCTAAACTTCATGAATTTAAGCGTTCTACTAGGCTGGCATCTCGCTCACACCCTTTCACTGTTGAAACTGTTAAATGTACTCTTCTACTCCAATAGCTTGATGTCTCGCACCTCTCGCCTGTGGAACTACCTCCCCTCTTCCTGTTTCCCTGATAGCTATAATCTCCAACTATTCAAATGTAATGTCAATCAATGTCTCCAGATGCCCTGATCTATCCCCTATCCTTCTCTTCATCCTTTCCTCTATTACTCCTCTTTGCTCTAGCTGCAACTCTCTGTAACTACTTACGTGCTAGTGGCTTCCCGCCTTGCTTGGGGTGAAATGCTTAAAAAAAAAGTTTTGTTGTATTACTTGGCAGTTTATTTTGGTGTATGGATCAGCTATAAGTAATTTAGTATAAGAGATATGGAACATGAACACAGAATAATAATTGTTGTGTTGGGGATAGTTTAGTCCAACACTGCAAGATGCTACAAAACTAACCCATTAACCTAAGAACACAAATCATGTTCTTGCATAGCCTTGTCAAATACAGTATTAATGATAGGTTTCTACTTAGAACCTATGAATGCACATTGCCCCCACCCCCCAAAAAATGTGATAGTGGACATTAATGGGTTAATGTGCAGTCTGTTACATGATATGTCCTTCTATATAGCAGTGAATGCTGGGGAATCACCTCAAACATGAAGAAGAGACTTGAAGCAACAGAAATATAGTTCTACAGAAGTCTGCTGAGGATACCATGGACAGAATATGTGAGTAGCAACAATGTTTTAGAGAAAATGGAAACAAAAAGGAAACTTATACTTAGCATCAAAAAGAGACAACTGAAATTTATAGAGAACATAATGAGGAAAGAGGGCTTGGAAAATCTGATACTCACAGGACAGATTGAAGTCAAAAGGGACAGAGGTAAACAATGCATAACCTATTTAGTGAGGTTGAGTAAATAGATGGCAGTTTATGAAAAATATCAAAAAGACAATTTATTAAGAGCTACTGTTAGATTTAAATGAAAATTCAGTGGTAGGAAAATAAATTTCCATTCAAATCTGTTCCTGCTGACAGTTAACGTGGAAACCAGAACAATGCTTCGCTTGGGACTCTGTTTCCTGCACACCATAAACAACAGTACTATTGCTCTGCCAACTGAAACATGGGTATAACCTTCACCAGTCCTCAAAGAACAAACTGCCCTGATACAAAAAATCAGCTTCTTTTATCCTTCCTCAGTCTCGGGCAAAAAACCGAGATCTCTCGCTTGTGTTAGCCTCATTCTTGCCAATAACGCATACGCCGTGTCATTTCAACATTGATTTGCCGAAGTTCATCTCGCAGATCTATGATGTCTACAAGTACATGTATAGACAATTTGCCTTCTCTTGCTTCGACAAGGTATGTCTCCACCACAGCTACAAAGAATGGGAAATTGTGGAGAGCCATGATCGCCTATGTCCAGAGGGGACATGGCACATAAAGACGTTAAATTCCTCATCAGTATGGCTTATGGTCACATAACATTGAAATACCGATTCCCATATGAACACTGAAGTTAAGCAATGTTGAGACTGGTCAGTACCTAGATGGGTGACCACTTGGGAATACCAGAAGGTGTAAGTTTGTATGTGCAGGTGGTGCAATGGATAAAGGCTAAGAATGAGAAATTAAAGAGCCAACTTCAAATTCCAGTCAGGTTCATTACATTCACTTACTAGCAAATAACCTTGGGAAAGGTTAAAAGGTATCAATCTACCTCTTCTCCTCCCAGCTGTGGGCTAATTAGTAGGACTTGTACCAGTAGATCATTGTCATCCCCCCCAAAAAAATAATTCTTAAAATCTAAAAATATTTTCAGGTTTGAAATAACCTGCAAAAGTCTGATAAGCCCTAAAAAAACAAATTAATCAACCCCTAACTATGAATGAGATATTTACATTTTTATGGTAAATTATAATAAATAAGTATCAATAAAAAAAATTTATGAAGGACCTAGATACATATTGGACAAAAATATCTGTAAGTACAGTATAACCCGGATATAAGAGAGTCGTCGGGACCGGAGAAGAAGTCTCTTATATCCGGGTTTCTCTTATATCCGCTTTTGGTCTAATTTATATACATTAACACAGGCTCTAATTTGGGACCAGAGAAAATCTCTCTTATATCAGGGTCTCTTATATCCGGGTTACACTGTATTATATATACATTAACACAGGCTCTAATTTGGGACCAGATAAAACCTCTCTTATATCCGGGTTTCTCTTATATCCGGGTCACTTATATCCGGGTTACACTGTAATTAATAAACACAAAATAAATAATAAATGTTTACTTTAGAAAAATAATTATTTTAAAAATACTTTTATTTAAAGAAAATTGTATTATTTTGTAAATGATTATTAAAAATATTTCATATTTTTAAAATAATTTTACTTGAAAAAAATCAGCAATGCAATTTTTATAAAACCCACACATATGAAAGTGAATTTATACATTTTCTTTGTTCTTGAGAATTTAAAACAAAATTAATTATTTATTAGATTGTTTATTGGAATATTTGGCAAAACATTGGCTAATTGTCAGTCAATATAAACTTTATAAAATCATAATAATAAGGATTTCATTATAGTTGGTTCAAATATTTTTATAATTTAGCAAATTTTTATAAATTTATGAACAAAAAATTATTTTCATATTTATTTCTTTATAACCTGGTAAATGATAAACATTGAATTGTAGTGGGTTCACATATTTTTTTATGTTGTAAATATAAAATTATTTTTGTAAATAAATAAACTAATAGATAAACAGTGCATAATATTTTTTTTTAAATTCTCAAGGACAATGAAAATGTTTCAATTCACTTTCATATATTTAAGTTTTATTGCAATTCTATTCATCACTTTTTAAAATAATAAGCATTGCTAAGAAGTGATTGTAATTAAAATAATAGAGATGTCAAGGGAAAACCTGTCCCTTTGATACACTGTTTTTTGTAGGCATGAGAGTTAAACATTGCCAAAAAAAATCATTATTCTGTAAAAAAAAGAATATTTGTAAAAATGACTTTTAAAAATAATATTTTTAGAATATGTTTATTTGAAAATAATCATTACTTTTTAAAAGGGAAATTGTAGAAATGATTATTATAAAATATTTGAAAAATACTTTTATTTGAAAAATTCACATTATTTTGTAAAAAGGATTATTTTAAAAATGATTATTTAAAAAAAAATATTTTGAAATACTTTCATTTAAAAAAAATCAAATTTTCTAAAAGGAATGATTTTTAAAAAGGATTATTTGAAAAAATTCTGAAAACAATATGGCTGTCCTGAGATTTTGTTATTTCACTAACTTGTAATAAAGAAACTTTATAAAGCAAAGAAATTGAAACAAAAGAGGAATAATAATGGGACAAGGAAATGTGTAAACAATATGTGCATTTAACAAGAATTCAATATGGCAGTTACTCTCTTTGCACAAGCCAGGTGTCATGATATGCAACCATTTCAAAGTTGGGAAGGGTTGCATACCATATTTTGTCCTGCTATTGTCATTCTATTACACCTATCATTGGTTGCTTTGGCAACTGTCTCAAAACAACAACGGTGGAGGAGAGGAGTAAAACCTATTTACAGAACAGCAGACACAAGTTGGATAATGTTCAGTTATTCATCTGTACACACCAAAGCACACAAATAAATATAAGTGTAGTGAGATGTCAAAATTAACAAGCATTTGTTCCCATATAGACACATGCATAAATTTAAATTCTTCTGCAAATTATTATAACATAGTGCTGATACATTCTTGGCCTTACCTACTTACCAAAAAAACTCCCTCATATATTTGTTTGTCGTTATAAATATGCTTATAAATTTTAATGACCCGAAAAGGAAACTACTATCTTTTAGTTATCTTGGATAATCATTTTTGCCTTTCATCAGTATAGCTAATGCCAACCTCCAGGAGAGCAATTCATTGCACCTGCTTGGCCTCATGTTTTCCACTGACATTAAGTGGAATGATTATATTGAATCAATTGCTAGATCTGCCGATAGGAAAGGTGGTTCACTGTGTCATGCTAGACAAATTTTCTTGCCTGAAATCATCTTGAAAGTTTATGAATCCACCATTTATACATGCATTGAATATTGCTGCCATATCTGGTCTAGTGCACTTGCTATATATCAAGAGATTCTTGACAAAATCCAAAGAAGGGTCTGTAATATTATTGGTCCTGACCTGGCATCTCAACTTCAGTCACTTTCCCATTTCCATGACATGACTTCCCTGTGTCTTTTCTTGATAACCAATCTGGGAGAAGGACATTTCAAAAGTCAAAACATGCAATGGTACAGGAACCCATGTAATGAAGACATTTAATGGCTAAAACAGCACAAAGACCATGACCAACAAAGCTGAATTGGCACCTGATAGTCTGGTCGGTCAAGGTGATATATATATATATACACAACACACACAGACATGAAGGTACAATTAAATATACAATGTAAGATATATATATATATATATATATATATATATATATATTTAAATGGGTTTGATTGAATAATCTAGATGTATTATGTCTATTTTATTTTAATCCTCTCAAATTCACAGATTTTTTTTGTAAATGTGCATAAAATGCACACTGTTATAGACAATTTAAAAATTAGCATTAAGAATATGTAATGGAGGTAACTTAATTTATATTTTTTATTATTAATGTTTTACAATGTTTTAATTTAAAAAAATTAAATTCTTTTTTACAATTTTAGTATCCCAAAACATGGCTTTTATAGGCATTTTAAAAACATTGTTGTTAATCTTATTTAGTCTTGGTTTCATTTTCTTTATATAGAGCACTTCAACAACTTGAAGTTTTTATTTTTTATTTTCATGGTGGTGTATACTTGCATTATCAATTAATATTTCTCTAAAACATGAATGTGAACAAGAATGTTCTTTTAAATGTTGTGCCATAGAACTTGAATCTGACATGTATAATGTATGCCTTCTTGATAATGTCATAATGAGTATAGCAACAATGTTTTAAAATGCCTATAAAAGCAATGTTTTGAGTTACTCAAATTGTAAAAAACTTTTTTAAAAATCAAATCTGAAATACTCATGGTCCAGAAGAGAAAAGCAATTCAAAACTCTAAGTCAATCTTCAATAAGTATTGTGAACTTTCAATGATTTTGTTACAATAATTATATTATTTCTCTAGATAACTATATATATATATATATATATATATATATATATATACCTTGAAAGAAAAATGATAGCTCAGGTTTAAAATTAATTTAAAAAAATTAAAAATCTTTGTTGAAGCTTTTATTTTCATTTCAATTTCAAGCTATTAGATTAAATTTAATATTTCAAATAAACAAAATATTTTGCTGTATTTCAAAAGAAATTTAAATTGCAAAAAAAATCATCACTAAATATGTTGATTTTAGCCATATTTACAATTCTCTCAGCACAATGTAATTCCCTTTATTAAAAAATCTTTCAAAAATAAAATATCATTTTCTGAAACTTTACTTGATAGAGATTAGCTGATTTAAAGTTTAATCAATCTAATTTGAAACAAATATTATTGTTAGTTTATCATAGAAAAGCATTATTTAACACAGAGGTAGATGTTTTATGAGGTGTTCACACCTCTATTGACAGCCTGATGATTGGAAAATTTAATTAATTTTTTTTAGAGTACATATCCATATAAATTACTTGAATATAATGTGAGCATCTTTTTTATATAATTTTTTAACTACCCAGTAATCTTAAAAAACTAATGTTTTATTGAATTTTAGGTAATTTGGCTTTAAATTTACTATAGTTACCACTCTTATTTTCTGATAATGTCATGTATGGATGTTCATATTTACAAAAAAATCAGCCTGTTTATACTCACACAAAAAAAATTCAAAATTATTTTTAAAATATTGGGGGTCACTGAATTGTAGTAAGCTTTTCCATTCATGATTAGCAAATATAGTTTTACTTAATAACAATATCACATAACCAGTACATATTAATATAAAATTTAAAAAAATTTAAAGCTTTATATTTTAATAAAAAATTTTTAAAAATAAAAATAATTCTTGAAAAAATACATTATTCATTGGAAAAAAATATTTCTTAAGACAATAGTGTCTATAATATATCTTATTCATAAAAACAATTAAAGACTTTTCTAATTAAATAATGTTTTATTGCATTTTTTATTTTACAATCTGAAAGTTTAATTAAAATCTGACAATTATTTGATTTTTGCAAGAATTTCCAAATCAGTGTGTTTTTCACCACAAAAAAAGATGCTAAAATTTCCTATACTAATTTATGGTCATCCACTAAAGCAAGAAAAAAATTTTAACTAAAATTTTGAAGGTTCTAAAAAGGATTAAAAAATATAATTCAATAATCAAAAATCTTTTGGTCTTTCCTCTTAGTAATAACAAAAATTTTGACAATAAAACTTTGTTCATTAAGTTTGGGACATTTTTTTCATCATTTTTAGCGAATCTTTGGAGGTACTTATCTAACTTATAGATAGATAGATAGATAGATAGATAGATAGATAGAAAGAAAGAAAGAAAATATGGTATTTTTAACACGCTTTCTCCCTTCAGAACATTTACGATCATGCTTCTCCCTTATATCGTGTGAGTGTCAAATACTACAAGACCTTTTTTTCTACATTATGTGCCTCAGAAATGTCAAGTGTCCCTTTTTTATTCAAAAAAAGTGTCACTTTTGTTGCCTTTTGTAGAACTATACCTCTGTTGGCTCAAATCTTCTCTTCATGTAAGAAAATTGTCCAGCGTTCTCTACCTGACATGAAGAGAAATAAACGTTTTTTTTTTTTAATGAAGTTCATTTATTGTCTTTTTACATACCAGAATTCAGAAGTTAGCAGATAATGTATATTTTACCCTGGATTTGAGGCAGTGTTAGATCCAAGTTCCCATATCAATTTACTTCACAACTGTTTGAAAAACATTCCACCTTAACACTAGTTCCCCTGCTATCCCCCTTACATCCACACTGATGTACTCCTTCCTTTGCAGTAAAAGCCTAACCCTAATTTAATGGAGTTGTCTGACAGGAAGGTTGAGATTATTACTAGGTTACAGGTAGGGGGACAGACTCCATATCTATGGGCAAATGAACATTATGGAATGCAGAGATCAGGTGGGGTATGAGAATGCATTTTCCAGCCCCCATCCACCATTAACACCTATCTAGCTCCAACTTCTTACCAGTAGAGTGAGTGTTGGAGAGGTGAGGGTGCAATGTGGGGGTGAATGGTGCCAGTCTTCTGAGAATCAAGGGGTTTGTTGTTTCTGTAAACTTTTCCTGATAGGTCAGGGCTCTCACACCAGCTTTCAGGTTTACTATTATCATGAATAATAAATGAAAGATCTAAACACCAGTAAATCCTGTTACTTCCAATCATCATTGAAATAATAATAATAATAATAATAATAATAATAATAATAATGATAATGATAATAATAATAATAATAATAATGCTGCTGCTGCCGCTGCTGCTGCTACTACTACTACTACTAAAAATAAAAAAAAAATACCAGGACCTGGCTAGGGAGCTGAAGAAGCTATGGGATATGAATGTAGAACTAATTCTTGTAATAATAGGTGTGCTTGTAGTACCACCTAGGAAATTGTAAACAAAAAAACAGTAGGATTGGAATTAAGACCAAGACTAGACCTCTAGTTAACTCTCATCTGTGAGGATTCTCTGAAAAATTCTTGAGCTGTGAGGCGTCTTGTTGACACCATGCTTGAAGAACAGAATGTTCATTGACTATGTTAATATGTAACACCAACATAACAACAACAACTATCATTTTTTACTTCCATACACTTTACGCCCTTTTCTCTCTTCACAGTCATAATGATGATGATGATGCTTTTGAAAGGTTCATTGATTGGATATTTCTAAGAAATATAGAATCAATGCTGAACATGTATATAAGGTGGCTTTCTAAGAAAGCCACCTTATATACAGTTTCAGGTTTGATCTATCTCAAAGCAAATATTCATATTATAGATTTTAATATTTTCTGAACATGAAACAGAATGACATATAGTGTTTATGGCTCAACACAACTAATATTTATTCTCTTCAGTATGTATTTGCCCAAATACACATCTATATACCTACACACATCAAAGCACTTGCTTATATATATATATATATATATATATATATATATATATATATATAGTGTATTGGGGCAGCAGATCATTATTAAAACATATTTTGTTACATATAACAGACAACGAATGTCTATTATGTTTGATCATAAGCTGTTCTAAGCTTCGTACAGTGGCTTTAGCTTCAGGAGAAAATAAAGACAAAAACTGTCAAACATTTGGATATTTTTTTATTATGCCGTTCCTCGATCTAAGCTTTTGCCTCACATGATTCATCACCAGAGTGGCTATATGGAGATTACAACAGAGATGTTCACCATCAAAGATAACATAACGGTCGCAGAATAGCAGATGCAGGCTGTAAATTTGTAATGTGGTTCTATGACATCATACATGACCACGTGAGAGAAAGAAATGTTATCAAATGTTGGACTGTTTTTGTTTTTATTTTTTCCCAAAATGAAAGCCACTAAAAGGTAAATTTAGAACGGCTCATAATCAAACATTTGTTGTCTGTTATATTTAACTATATATATATACATATATATATACATATATATATATATATATATATATATATATATATATATATATCCAAAGCAATGAGAATGAAAATAATATATAAATTCTAATGTTCACAGCATTAATCCAAAAGATTCCTCAAACAAAAGGCAAAAGGAAGTGATGTTTTACATACAGCCTGCTTACAAGCAGAATTGTTCATAGCCAGTTTTGGTTCTCACCAGACGAGGTGCAATTGAAATACACCAAAATGAAGTTGCATCTTTGTGGTGAGGAAACTGTTTTTGTCTATATTTTTTTAAAAATCATAATACATATATATATATATATATATATATATATATATATATGCATGCATATGTAAATATGTAAGTGTAAAATTGGACACTGAGTTCAACATCAAGCAGCGACAGTCAGTTTTTCATGCTTGAACACAATATTCAGGCCATGTGTTTTGTGTTTTGGCTTGACTATATTTGTGGGCCAATGGCACATTACGATTAATAAGTTCTATTATATTATCCTAACGATTATTGGGTGTGTAGGTGGTAAAGGTACATTGTATATATAAATATACATAATAAATATAAAAATACACCCTGATGATAATTTTGATGCAAAACTCTTGAATCAACTAAACAAATAAGTCTTTTCTTAATGGAAAATCTGACACCAAAAACCAAAGGTTTATCGGGATAGCAAAACATTCCTTCCAAAAACTAAGCAAAGTATTAAGAAAAAGAAAAACATTTTTAGAAATAAAGAAAAGAGTACTGAACTGTCATGTAATATTAGTTCTTCTATATTGCAGTAAGTGCTGGAAAATCTCATCACACATTAAGAAAAACTTGAAGTAACAGAAATAGGATTCTATAGAACAATGCTGAAAATACCATGAACTGAGAATGTGAGCAACAATGAAGATTTGGAGAAAATGGAAACAAAAAGGACATTTATACTTAGAATCAGAAGGAGCAAGGTGAAATTGCTGGGGTACATAATGAGGAAAGGTGGCATAGAAAATTTAACACTGACAAGACATACTGAAGGCAAGAGAAACAGAAGAAAGTATTAGATGAACAACCTAATGAGTTTGTGTAAATGGTTGGCAGAATAGGGATTAGGAGAGATAGCAAAAAGACACACTTTACTAAGAGCTATAAAGAACAAGGAATTATGGAGAGACATGATCGCCCACATTCTGAGGGGACATGGCACATAAAATAAGAAGTTATCTATTGAACGCTTTTTGACAGAAGTTCTGCTAACACATAAAAATCTCTTAATTTTCAGATATTTTTTCAGTTCTATTAATATTATTACATATATATATATATATATATATATATATATATATATATATATATATATATATATATATGTATTTAACTATAAAAAATATAACTATCCTTGAAAATGGCTAAATGTATAGACGAAAGCGCTCGGATAAAAAGAACATTCGGACAGTTTTTATATAATTTATCCTCTGAAAAGAAAAAGTTTATTAGATCGCACGAGAAATTATATAAAAAACTAAATAAAAGCACCTTGTCAGTCGTTTTTAATGAAATGTGCATGAAAGAAGGATTGCTGCCTAAATACACAAATATATATATATATAATTATAAAAGTGGACATGGAAGTCAGCACTTAAAGGCGACAGTCTGTTTCATGCTAGTGCAATCGTCAGGCCTGACGATTGCACTAGCATGAAACAGACTGTCGCCTCTAAGTGCTGACTTCTATGTCCACTTTTATAATTACACACGCTCTATCTCTGATATTGAGCACTTTATCCCATAAATATAGCACACTTTAAGACTATATTTCTACATATATATATATATATATATATATATATATATATATATATATATATATATATATATATATTCCTACATATCAATGCACATGGCTATAATGTGTGCACATTTGCATAGAGTGCTTCTCATGTATACATATGCATACATATGCATACATAGGCATACATATGCATACATATGCATACAAGTGCTTCTCATATGCACACAAGTAAAATCTATTTTGTAAAAAAACATGTCATCTGTTTTTACTTTGTGAATTTTTTCTATTTTCCATATGTCAATAATTTTGATTATTTCCCAGCAACAACTGCAAGAGAAAGTCTGTGAATAGCCAAGTAACAAGCAGTAATTTCAAAGGGTTCGGCAAGTTTTAAAAATATAATAAAATAAAGTAATCCCAAATCCAAAGTGCTAGATACATGCACATGAGACGCAGGTTGATGAGGAGAAGCAGATACATCTTTGCCACAGTGGCATTTGGTTGGACAGTCTTTTAAAATTACAAAATGGTGTGGTGGCTGGAGAATTTCAAATGTACTTGTTCACTCTTTCAAACGAACAAATGCTAATAATCCAGAAAATATCTTCAGTAACTTATTTCTTCATTCAACCAACAACCTTTCTCTTATTGCTTATTTTTTAATATATATATATATATATATATATATATATATATATATATATATATATACATACATACATATATATATATATATATACATACATACATATATATATATATATATACATACATACATACATACATACATACATATATATATATATATATATATATATATATATATATATATATATGTGTGTGTGTGCATGTGTCTACTTGTTGTAACCATTATCATTGCAGAAAATAAAATTAGCAATACTAGTTCAAATCCCATCTAAAGCTGTTATATTCACTTCAATCTAATGTCCTTGGTAAAAGCTTGACTCCATCTCTCCTCATTACAAGCCAAAAATTTAATAGTAAGTTAGGTTTGGTTCTCTAGAATTAATGGGAAAACCTATGTAGAAAGGCACCATATAATGGAAAGTAATGGACATAAAGGAAGGCCTGAGTCTTGTAAGCCTCAAAGTGAACTGAGAAAAAGTCCTATATACATATATATATATATATATATATATATATATATATATATATATATGAAGCTGAGGATTGCAGCAACTTCATGAAACTCTGAGTCGTGCTATCGACGTTGGATATTATGTATATTCACTAATATATACTTATAGATATGTCTCCTAACACTGAGCACTGTATTTATAACACCTGTAGAAGAAATATATTTATACATATGTAAAATTTTTCATGCGTATATGTATATATCTTTTTTATCATACACATCCCTCCCTATATATATATATATATATATATATATATATATATATATATATATATATATATATATCTATATCTATATCTATATATATATATATATAGTTAAATTCCCAGATCAACTCTGTGGACAAGACATATTGGTATAAAATGACAGTTGGAAAAATCTTAGATCTTGCCGATGCGTTTCGTCTTCCGACTTTTTCAAGGCAAAAATGAAATCGAAATATCTCTGTTGTTATAGTCTTGTCCACAGAGTTGATCTGGGAATTTAACTATATTGTCGACATGGGAAAAAAAAAAAAAAAAATAAAATCTACCATAAATGTAATTTACATTAACCCCCCCCCCCAAAAAGGCTTGGACAGAAGCGTCTATGTTTTTAAATTTGGATTTTAATGTAACTATAACAACTATAACAGAGATATTTCAATTTCATTTTTGCCTTGAAAAAGTCGGAAAACGAAACGCGTCAGCAAGATCTAAGATTTTTCCAACTGTCATTTTATACCATATATATATATATATATATATATATATATATATATATATATATATATATATATATATATATATCCAACATCGATAACACAAGTCAATCATCAGATGTGGAATACCGACTGACCGTTAGAGCATTATGAAATTCATGTTCTTGTTGTGATGTTTTAAAATTGTGTGTTTATTTTATTATTTTTGCCTATAATATTATAATTAATTATTTATAATTTATATTTATTTTTCACTTAAGAATTGGAATGATATAAATTTTATAATATTATAATTAATTATTTATAATTTATATTTATTTTTCACTTAAGAATTGGAATGATATAAATTTTATATTTTTTATTGTTTATGGTTAATGCATCTAGTATTTGTAGTCATTTTTTTACAGTTATGATAGTATGGTATTTTTTATATTTTTTACAGTTTAGATAATATAGTATTATAGCCTGAAATTATATAGTATTATAGCCTGATAATACAGTATTATAGCCTGTGTGAGGTCATTTGTTTACATTTTTATACGCCTTGAGCAGACATGAATGTATGAGAGAAAATCATGTAGAATTGAAGTTTAAAAACAATAATATAGTATCTTTGTGTTATTAATAAGGATTTGTCTGATTTCTTGTGCTTTGTTGTTGTGCTGGTTGGTAATATGTGCTTTAATTGAAATATGACATAAAAAGTACAAAACATACATATAGTCAGAACATTATCAAAGAAAACACTTTCATAATGGGTAACAACAGCCAAACATACTTATACACACCATTATGGTTCCCAAAAAGTCATGACAATTCACTGACAATAAAAGAAAAGAATTTATGGAGATCCATGATCACTTATATCCTGAAGGGAGATACCATTTAAAAACTATAAATAAAGACAAACATTTGTATCTATCTATTTTTATATATATATATATATATATATATATATATATATATATATATATATATAGTGATTTTCTAAGCCCGGCTTAGATGTGGCACAAGGCCGAAATTATGGGGCACCCAGTGAGGATCGAACTCACTAATCAGTTGTAATTGACCTAGCAAGACAAGCTTTCTAACCATTACACCACGTCGTATATATATATATATATATCTAGCGAGATAGATAGTGAAAAGACTGGCATACTGTCCATCTGAAGTTATTATACAAATCACATAAACCTCAATAACTCAAATTTGCTTTGAACAATTTTTGTCAAATTTTAAAAGATTAATTGAGACATCATAATAAAGCTTGGGTTAAATTTTTAGATATTTCAACAAGTTTTATTAAAGTTATTGGATAAATAGATGAAAAGAGTAGCATAGATAGATAGATAGATAGACAGATATTACTTAAAATTTGCTATATTTATCTGGGAAGAGTGCTCAGCATTGAAGATAGCATGCTTGTAAATATAGACAGAGTGGATATAGTAATCAACACTGTATGGTGATTGTCAGCTTCATGTCTAAGGTTGACATCAAACCAAGTCTTGTATAAAAATTGCATTGAAGCATGAATTTACAAATACAGTGTAACCTGGATATAAGAGACCCGGATATAAGAGAGATTTTCTCTGGTCCCAAATTAGAGCCTGTGTTAATGTATATATAATAGACCAAACCCGGATATAAGAGACTTCTCCGGTCCCGACAACTCTCTTATATCCGGGTTACACTATTTGAAAACCCTATGGTAATCATGCTTAGAAAATGAATATTTCTGCAGATGATAAAACAATATACAGTGTAACCCGGATATAAGAGAAACCCGAATATAAGAGAGATTTTCTCTGGCCCCAAATTAGAGCCTGTGTTAATGTATATATAATAGACCAAACCCGGATATAAGAGAAACCCCCGGATATAAGAGATTTCTTCTCCGGTCCCGACAACTCTCTTATATCCGGGTTACACTGTATGCTATTTCCAATACTGTACTGAGCACTCTTACATAAATATAGCAAATTTTAAACAATATCTGTGTGTGCATATATATATATATATATATATATATATATATATATATATATATATATAATCTGACATTTTATTTAGTTAAATCTCAATGATTATTCAAAATGAAAAAAGTTTGGTCTTCTTAGGTGACTCAATCATGAATGACTCATTTGCTTCTGGGCAAGAGTTTTCTCAGTTTAGTCTTTGTAGCATGAGAATAGGAATTTATTTTTTTTATATGTTGAGAGATGTGTTTTGAGTTTGACAGATACAGGGCTTTCAGAAAATGCATTTCCTTTGCACTGCTTATAAGAGATATTTTGAAGGGTAAGCTTACTGGAGCCACCAATGACAACTGATTTCTTGTTTTATATATTATTTATATAAAATATATTATATATACATGTTATAGGGTACACAAATTATTAGCTATATATAAATGTCTGTTATGTTAAAATCTTTTAGGGCAATTTCATGATGACTGTTTGAATACTAGTTTTACTTCATCTTATAAAAGATGAGTGAATGTTACAAGGGATAATGGCTTGGAAGAAGAAGTCGGAGAGCCAAGTATTGAATTTCAGTCAAGTTTGTTACATTCTCTTACGTACAAATGTCTTTGGGAAAGGTATTAACCTGCATCCCCTTTTGTAGGGGAAACCACCATATTACCTGGCATGCTTTAAACTATTCAGCCACAGAGAGCATTACAGCCAAGCAGGATTCAATTACCCTTTTAAAGAAACTTTTCATTCAGATCTTATTGAAAGCCAATTTAAATTAGTTTTGAAATACAGCAAAGTATTTTGCCTATTGAAAATATTAAATTTA